>CM073588.1:91365771-91999938 GCA_037074715.1 Magnolia kwangsiensis
CATTAAGCTATCTCAATAAAAGAGAAAAGTAACAAATAGGTTAACTCAATAAGAATAAGAGGAGATGAACAAAAGATTAACTCAATATAGAGTGGAAACATGTGTCGCTTTCAAAATTGGCAAAGGAAAAGGCTTATATCCATCACGCTACATAAATTCATAAAAATCATGCATAATCAAAATCATACCTTAACTATAATTTTTAAAAGGATAAATAATTCATAACGATCCATCAATCAATTACATGGAAAAATATAGTAATATGAAAGTATGCAAAAACAAGATAAATCATATAAACTCAAATTAGTGTAAGCTTAAAAGAATCCCTCACCTTAGCCTTATATCTAAACTTTAGGTAGATCTCGATATAGGAAAGATTCTACATGAATCATGAAATTGCTTGAATAAGAGGGAGACACCATATATATGGAGAATGAAGAGGATGATAGGTGATTAGACTTTTCTTTCTCTTTCCTCCTTACGTTGGGAGGTGGTGTGTGAGTGAAGAAGGAGATGTAGACTTGACGTGGGGAGGGGGGGGGGGGGGGGGGGGGGGGATGTATTTCACATCCTACTTGGATTGAATTTCTCTAATTTGACCTTTTCTAGTGATCTTTCTTTAAATCTAATTCATCCAATGTGTTGGGGTCGTCGAATAGATACATGGTATATGATCTGGAATTAAGATTAGCTTATCTTAAAAATTCTCCTAATAGATACCAAAACGATCTTGATCTCAATTAATAGTCCACACTTAATGATCATGACCCAATTTCGAGAGAAATATGTAGTCAGGATAGAAAAATGGTTGGACAAAAGTTGGTGGTTGCTCGATTGTAAAAAAGGCCTAAATATGAAATTTCACCTTTTGCACCAAAATGAAATAATTGAAGTCAAGGCAGTAATCATTCAATGGTATAGGATTATAGGTTGGGGTCTAAATTTTGTATGATATCATAATCATATGAAGCCAAAGTATGGTTCAAATTTAAGTTGCGATTGATGGTATAATGTGGGTTAATCGGAAGCTCTAGATTTAGCAAGAGTTGGTAAAACTAAAACGGATAATTTCACGGCTAAGTAAAAGCCTACCAAGGTAGAGTTCTCATATTTCATACTTGGTCTATATGATGAAAATTCAAGTCATTCATACGAAGAGAAATATCATACTACAACTACCCATGACCTTTCTTCACTCGATGGACACCAAAATCAATGGTTAAGGGGTGATTTGTCAATTGGGCCATTTTTACAATGATCAAAGAGCTGAAATTCGACGTATATGGTTAATTTATAATAAATAGGCATGGTATAAAATTTTACATGAAACGGATCATGGGAACTATGTGATCTAAAATTCAAGGGTATAAGTTAATGACATTAATTATTTATGATTTTATCATATTTTATTTCTCCAACTTTTACTGTCTGTAACGTCAGAATACACCATCCAAATGCATTAAAATTTCAGAGATATTCTTTATTTTTCATTTTCTTTCAATTGTCTTATTTTGGGCCTTGATCGCTTATAGATGACCATGATGCCTTTTTAATGGGCTATACTGCCCTGAGGTCTAAATCAACGCTTTCATATTCTAATAGAGAAGTCAGCCGGTAGTTATAGCATATACCTTACAATCTTTGAACTGATCTGTTCATTCTGATATTTAGGCAGCCTGTTTGGTGGATGCAAATATGATGGATGGTCAGATGACATGCTAAAAATATGAAAACTTGATAGTTAGTACTTTGATCATGTATGTAGGTGGTTATATAGTCAATTTTAAAAATAGATGAACACAAGTAGGTTTTTAGAGTGATCAAGAGGTAGAACATGTATACCGTTAGATTCAAGTGACTTGTTCACATGTGTAGGTTTCTCGAATTGTAGTTCTGATGGTAGGTTAAGCATATTCATAGGCAATGAACAATATGAATAGATTAAAATCTTAAATTAATATATGTATGAGCATATGTAGATATCAAGTAATTAGTTTACTATGGTCGGGTGAGCCAAAATCAAAGTGGACGGTCAAATATCTTTACCTATCGGTGGATAATTGACTGAACAGTTAGTTATAAAGGACAAGTAAAAATACTTAGACATACGATGATCTTGTCTTAAAATTAATGGTCAGATGGCTTGATCTATGGATGAAGATCATTCTCAATGATTAGATTCATGTTGGAGAATAGATGTAAGGTTAGGATAGCTAAATTGGTATCGTACACATGTACATACTAAGTTAAACTTCATGGTGACACTCGAAAACTTTCAATACTTGGATATTGAAAAGTTTGGAGTGTTACAAGTAGTCTGTAAAAAGAATGAACTCCTTATGAATCAAGTAATGTTGCTAATGTCACAATGCCTGGACCTCTGCATATAATTCGAGCTCATACGTTGATCAATTTTTGCGTGCATCACTAATCTTCTCACCATAGAAGGCTATATAGTTCAAGATGATCTCTAGTACATAAGGGTGGACCTGAAATGAGGTGCCTATCTTTGAGTTTCATTTATGCCATTCAAGTACTTGAAGATGATCTGATATATATTTTTATTCATCCAGGTATCATTTTGTAAATCAGTAGATCCAACTATTGAATTAGCCATCGATTGTGATCAGCGGTCATGTGATTTATGAAAGGGTAAGGGTTAGTCCTTCCCCATGAATTCTTTTTGCCTTAGGACTTTAGGACTTTTCTTTCACTGGTAACTATTTTTAATATTTCCTAAAGGAATGGAGATGAATAGATAAATAAATTAAAAAAGGCTAAACAATGTCGATTTTATTAATATTTGAATATGTGGCCAATTATCATCGACATAGTATATGAGTAGGCCACCATTTAAAACCTTTAACCTATACGAATGAATAGATAAATAATATTTTACTTGGGCTAAGTCAGACCTCATGTGAACGGGGAGTGGGTCTAAAAATGGGGCTGGGCATGGTTGTGTAAAAAAACTCTGTGCGAAAAATTAAAATGCCTATGTTCGGCCTTACACTAAATATTATGTGTACATAATTAGTTGGTCCCATATTATATATATTTTTAAAGTCCATATATAGGAATTCCAAGGGCACCTAAAGGCACATTGAAAGGTGATCCCTAATGATAATGGGTCATACTCAAACTTGGGCCAAAACTAATTCTATACTGTTTCTTGCACACTTTCTCCAAGTACCCATGTTTGGGCTATCACCGTAAATTGTACACACCCAACCAATAAGGGCTGCCTTATAATTTGTAAAGCTCATACATGGAGCTACCAGGTGGCTATCTTCTTTTATCAGATGTAGGCCCCATGTGATCATGAATTTGACTCTAAAATGGCCTAGAACCAACCTTGCATCAGAAGTCTGTTTGATATAGAATTCATGTGGGCCACATTAATGGGGTCCACCACATTCTCAGGGCATTTAATGCAGCATATAAACCATGAAAAAGAACTCGTTGGTGCTAGTGAGCCCAAAACCTTAGGTGGGCCATCCAGTGTGGGCTGTCTTGTATGTGCCCTTCCCTTCATCTGATGAGGCCTACCTGGCGTGTTTTGTAAATGGGTGTTATATAGCTTGTAAAATATGTAGTGTATTGACCTTGCTTGGGCCCATTTAAATGAGGCAACCCTAAGGCCCAAGTGGACCCAACACTAACAGTAATTGTTGGGGAGTGAGAAACCCACCATGGTAACCTTCTTTAAGCCCATTGGATAGACCTATTGCCTAGTGGTCAGTGTGTCTTGTACACTACCTCTAGTCAAGTGGACCACACTTAACGATGCCTATTTTAAAATTCATAAGATGGATAATTGGACTTTTTCTTGGTTTGCTTGTATATGTAATTAGTGGGCACAATATGATATATGACACGAGAGATGTTAGCATGTTGTCCTTATGTTTGAGATTATGTATTGTTTCTAGTTGATAGTAGAATGTGTGGGTTCCACTTAGTTGTGAGTTGGATCCATGCCATTGATGGCCTTGTGGTTGGAAGTTTATCCCTTGGAGTTGGCCTAGTGGTTTACTAAGTGAGACTCACACTTGACTTATATGACTCCAACCCTTGCATGTAGTTAAAGGTCAATATGGAAGTCACACTAGGTGGGACGTACCTAGTAATGGTCTAGATGACGATACATGTGTGATAACATGATAATGATGGTCGTGAGTTGTTGGTTGAAATGATAGATATCATTTAATTGATGGTGATTATGGTAGAGTTACTATCGATTATGGTGATGATTTAATGGATGATAAATTGATGACATATGCATTGATGATGAATTAATTGTTTATGATAGTTGTGACATTGCCTATGTTAATTATGAAGTGGAAGTGATCTTCATGCTAATGATAATGATAGTATGTACATGTATATGATTACAAAATATACTAGTTGATTACCATGCTTTACTTGATAATCGTTACATTGGATGATGAGGTTGATATCCTTGTTGATAATCATGCACATGTTGATACTCATGACGATGATGTGTGTATAATTACTATGCTTTGCTTGATATTGTTACATTAGAATTGATATTGATATCAAAGTGACAATATATAATGCACACGTTGATGGTCATGATGATCTCATGCATAAGATAACATAATATAACCATGTTTTACTTTATGCCGAAATGATGATAAATAAATGATGTTGGTCAACGTAAAGATAACCTCATGCATGATAGAAGCTAGTCTAGGGCATGTATGATGCTAGTGTTAGATGATGACCATGATATTGATGATGCATGTGAATGCTTGTATGCTATGTACTTCATGCACATGCTTGCATGACTTGGATAATTCAACATAAAATGTTGTTATGTCACTTGATGATTTTTGTGGCATTACATTAGTGATTTGTGCGAGGGTTACACTGAATGTTTGCTAATAACATTTTCTTTCTGTTGACATAACACTTTCTTTATACTGATATCGTACTTTCTTTATATTGATGCGACACTTATTTTATATTAGAGCTAGTATTGCTCTTGCATTTAAGTTAGCATTGCTTTCTATTGATTTAACCACACTTTATGCTTAATGAGGTATTACACATCTCATGCATAATGCTTATGATTGTACATTATCATATCTCGCACGCATCATTTGTATGCCTGTTGTGGATGACGATTGTTTATAGTATATGCCGTTCGGATTGAGACACTTAGGGGACTCTAGTTATATGAGATAAGGTCGTGCCGCTTGATTTGTGCCATACACGCAGGTTTGATACATGACTTAGATCGTGTGATTCATATATTTTGCACTATGTGTGACATATACATCTTCTCCCTAGAGTCATCGGGGAGGTGGTCCCATATCCTTGTTGTGGCTGGCGGTTGATGGACACCAAAAACTACTGATGTTACAGGGCATCATAGGCATCCTTGAGTGAAAGTACCTAAACACTGTGGTACTAATAGGATGCTCCAATGTCTAGACTGAGTGGATTTACAAGCGCACGATGGCTAGATACCAGTAGACCGCATCCCCCACTCCATCGAGGTCGGTTAGAAGAGGTTTGACCTTACCCACCTGGGTGTAGAGGGTTAGATGCTACGTTGAGTTTGACTAGCTTGTGAAATGAGTTCATTATTGATGGATAGGGTGGTTTTTGTGTACCACTGACGAGGCGGATAATGAGATCTTTTGCAATCACTTGGTCTTGCACGCAATATGTGGCAACCAGTGTCGGAGGTGTATTAGACCCCGGTGATGTTTCCAAATATAAACCATACTGAAATGTAGACTTACTGAGTAGGACTTGCATGTTCATCATTTGACTCATGCATTCATGCATCCACTATCCACTTAGGCTGGTGGTGCGTAATTAAATCATTATGTGTACTTTCAAAATGGTCATGATTTCGGAGCTTACCACATTGAGTATAGCTATCCAAATTAGGTATGAGACTTGTTTGGATAAAAGTCCCTTATGATGAACCCTACGGCTTGCGAAATTGCATATTTTCATCCCGACTACACACACCAACTTTGTTATTCCTTTTTCATCGTATGTTCTAAAATATAATACATAATTTGATTATCTTGTACATGATGATTGACCATTCTTATGATTCATGATCGTTCGTCTGAGTAATATGACTAAAATTGGTTACATGATTTATGATAACCTGACAAACTTTAATATTATATATATATATATATATATATATATAATCTTTTTTTTTTTGTTAGCTTGTTAGCTTGGTAGTGATAATATGTTTGGTTGATAACATGATCACATATGATAACATGCATGCTTGGTTGATAATATGCTAGTGGTTATTTTGAATGTCTTTATGGGAGTACCCTCATAAGCTGTGTTTTACTCCTGGTACGCACTAGACTCACGAGCTATGGTTTGCTCATAAAGATGATTTATACTTTTTTCAGGACACATTTAGTAGAAGCGCTTGCTTGCAAGAGTTTTAGGGGCTTTGTTATCTATTCTCCCTTATCGTTGAGCTGATACACCATCTTATATGTAACGTGTCAAACACGTTCGTTTCTTGGATATGCGTTGATACCATGTATTAAATGTGTAATTGCCTAATCAAATTAACCATTCCAAAGAAAAAAAAACTCCCCCACCATGAGTTGGGTTTGGCGTTCGGGAAGTTTGCTAATCGTTCACCAAGTCTGGTGAGTGGCGAAGAAGCTATCGTGACCTGAGTTCGGGACTTAAAAAGTAGTAGGGCCTGAATTTTGGATTTAGGGCGTGACAATTTACCTCTAACCAAACAGGCTCTTAAGGAAATTAATACTTAAATATAAGTAGGATAATTTTTACCTTAGCTTAATAATTCATGCTAGACATGAGCTTATACAATACTAAAAGCCACAATACAAAGCTACTAAGCAAATTTGCACCTTTCAAGCTTTTGCTACCTTCACAGCAATAGGACTTCTCACGTAGTGCTTACCGTCTGACCATATTAGCTTCCCAAACACATAATCATCAGCCACACCACCTTCCTTAGCCTGTAGGCTAACCTCAAATGTCTTTTCTTCACCCATCTTCTCAAATTTTAAGCTTATGGGCTTGATTAATACAAAAATTCCTGGCGGTGCATGGATGCGGGCTGTGTACGTACTTGGGTTTCCCACATTCTTGACTGTCCTACTTACAGTAGTCAGGCTAGAGAGACGAGGAACAGTTATTGAAGGGTAATTAAAGTTCAAAAGATTTAAGGACTTTTGATTGCATGAGTAGGGTTGTTTAGTGAATTTTGCAAATTGAATCTTGTTGTATCCCATGGTGCAGAGGAAATTCAGGTAGTCCTCGACGGTTAGATCATAGACTAAGCCAGGGTCCACTGCACGGTTAGGATGCACATGTCCTGAGCCATAGCTGAAAGGTGTGGCCTTAGATAAAAAAGAGTTTCTCAAGGGAGATCCTGTGTTGTCTGTTGTTCGTGCAGTAGTCATGATTGCTGATTTGATCGCTGATGGGCTCCATTTGGGGTGGATTGCCTTGAGAAGGCCTATGATGCCGGCAATATGAGGGCATGACATGGATGTCCCAGATATTGCATTGAAGAGAACCCGTCGTGGATCAGAAGGTAGATTGCTGGGTGCAACATATTGGGTATAGGCCGCGAGGACATTGACTCCTGGTGCAGTAATATCTGGCTATATATATATATAAAATCCATTAATGGATGGAATGTTAAATTAACCATTTACACTAATAGAAAAGTACTTATTATTTTTATTTAGAATTTAGATCCTCTGCCTGCTGCAAACAGAAAATTCTATTTTCTGTGGTAGTGATTGGTTCACATCATCACTGTCATTGCCAGCACTACTAGAGATGGGGGTTGGATGCAATTAGTGTCCAATCTGGTGAGCCACATTGAAATTAAAACTAGACTGAGACCAATGAGTCCAGTCATAACTCAGCTGAGTTTCTCCTAGTGCTGATTACCATGTTTCCTTAATATTTAAAATGATAAGTCATATGTTTAAATATTCTTCCTTTTGATCTACTGAGAGGTTTATTTATTTATTTTAATGAGTCAACTGAAATTGAGTAAGGCAGAGTTACATGACTACATTGATTTTTCTCCATGTTTCCAAATCTTTGAAATAAAATCTGATATTTCCTTATAAATAGAGGTGGGCATCGAGTTGAGTTGGATCGGATTGGGTCCAACTCGACTCGGTCCGAAATTTTCAATGAATTGACCCGAACTCGATTCGATCCAGGACCGAGTCCAGGTCATTTGACTCCATCCGATCCGTTGCACTGCTAGCCTAATCCGAACTGATCAGGGAAACCAAGTTGGATCGGGTTGGCTACGGTTCAAATCGAGTCTTCTATTTTAGTCAAAATTGAAGAAAACATCCCAGATATTCTACTAATCAGGCCATAGTTCTAAAACTCACTTGCAGGACCTGAAAGTTAGCTGAGTTGACCAACTCAGTGATATTTTGAGCTGAGTCTCTAAGAAACATGACCATGAGTGTGACTCAGTTCAGACTCAGCAAGAATTGTTGAGTCAGCTCGACGACTCAGCCAACTCAACATGACTTGAACCACCAAAAGCTCTCACCAGCAATCCACAAGCGTCAGTTATGCTTTATTTTCCTATTAATATACTTATTGATTATAATGATTTTAATCTAAGACTCATTTCAATCTTCCAGTTGTCTTGACCCGACCCGACAACGAGTCCCGTCGAGTTTTAAGTTTTTGAACTATAGAAGGCTTCTGGCCTATTCAAAATTTTGATTTTGCCTTGCCAATGGGAGAGTAAATTCGGGACTGAGTAACTCAGTACCCTATAGTGTACTGAGTAAACTCTGTGGGGCCTACAGGTTATGTATGTAACTTATCTATGCCGTCCATCCATTTTACCAGCTCATTATAGGCATGACCACAAAATTGAAGTATATCCAAAGCTCGAGTGGACCATGCCACAAGAAACAGGGGAATAACAGTGGAACGACAGTTGAAAGCTGCCTAGGTCCCACAGTAATGTTTTCCTTTGTCCTCTAACCCGTTCGTAAAGTCAGACAGACATGAATGACATGAATGAAGAGAAAACACAAATATTGGTTTAATCCAGAACTTTTGTAACCCACGATAAGCTTTCAATGGTACGTTTTCAATTCCCACTGTTCCCTGTGGTGTGGTCTATTTGACCTTTAGATATGCAACGATTTTGGGCTCCTCCACTAAAATGATCTGAAAAAATGGATTGACGGTGTGGATAAGACATAAAAATGATAGTGGACCCCACAAAGGATTTACTCAATACACAATCACCCCTTAGGTGAGGCCTCGCCTATTAACTGAACCAGATTGAATTCACACATATGGGCCCCACTCATAGCATTTTAGTACTCACCTTGAGGATCTCTGGTGTGATGAGATTAGGCCCCTGGGATGAGAATGCAGCCATTGTAGGTGTGGGCTTGATTCCAAGCTGCGTGGTGGGACGGCTGATATAAGCGGTTGGCGACGCAGTAGATGCAATGTAAGAAAATAAGGCAACTCTATCATCCCAATCGATATTTGTAGCTGGAAGAACATGAACGTCGGCCAGTAAATCAGTATCTGGCTGATTCACGATTATCACCCCAGCGCCACCTGCCTCTTTGATTACCTCGCCAATCTCCAAACTACGGAGGGGTTCACCATTATTAATGCAGGCAACGATCTTTCCTTTCACTTTCTTAGGATCAAGGGATCCTGGTAGACAGAGGAGAGCATCACCAGCCGTTGAATTGGTAGATTTAGCATCAACGGATATGATCAACGGATATGGTTTGTTGGATGGAAGGGCTGTTGCTGAGAGGCTCTTTCCGTTGATTCGCTTGTTATTGCCGAGGTGGACGTATGATGGGAATTCCCTATCCATTGTGCTGGCCCCTACAGTCATGATCCAAGGGGCCACGTTCTTAACCGTACCATTACCTGGGCCTGAGTTGCCAGCAGAGCAGATGACGGGGATACCTTTTATTATTGCATGGAACGATCCGATCTCGACCCCATTTTTAAGATAATCGGTGTATATCTGTGTCGGACCGAGAGAGACTGATAAGATATCGACGCCATCGGCGATAGCGGCATCAAAGGCTGCGATGATGTCTGCATCGGTACAGTCCTCCTCCCAGCAGACTTTGTATGCGGCCACACGGGCATCGGGTGATCCGCCTTTCGCTGTACCGTTGCCATAACCGAAGATGTTTGCTCCTGGGACGAAGCCACCACCAGCCGTTGAGAGTGTGTGGGTCCCATGGCCATCGGTGTCACGTGCCGTTGAGAGTGTGGCGTTGAGTGGGCCATTTTCTGCCTCCTAGCCTTTCTTAAAGTATCTGGCTCCGATCAACTTCCTGGTGAATCCATCCATTTGAATGATCAGGCACAGTGGCTGTATCATAAGTTATATGATTCTTACACATGTAAAATGTCCGATCCATACAAGCGGTGGAGTGGTCCACACTAGAGCAGGGCATCAACCAACTCGACTCGTCCTACTCGTTTGGATCTGACTCGACTGAACCGAATGGGTGAGTCGGTCCGAGCCGAGTAGGCTTTGCCTAATCCGAACTCATACCGAGTCTAGTTCGAGTCACCCAGTAACTCAACCTGACTCACTCAACCCAAAACTTGATTTGGACAGACTCGACTCATTCTGAAACTGGCTTGACTCGGATTCGGGTATATATATAATAAAAAAAATTATTTTTTAAATATCTCTAACCCTATACGCTACACTCGGCCAGATCTCAAACTCCCCCTCCCTCATCCTCCTCCTCTTCCAAGCTCAGCAACTACCCACCGCCATCACCACCCTCCTCTCTCTCTCTCTCTCTCTCTCTCTCTCTCTACTCCCTCCCACCCTCCTCTTCGAAGCCCCGCAGCCACCCACCACTGTCCTCTTCTCTCTCCTCTCCACTCCCTCCCTCCCTCCCTCCCTCATCTCTCGTTCCGAATCGGTGCCAACTCGAACCAACTCGGTACTTTTTACTGAGTCAGACTCGGTATGGATTTCTCACAAACACCATAGTGGGCCCATAGTGTTTACGGCATCTGAGTCCCTCCCGTCATCACTCGCTAAGCAAGAGTAGCGAGGGGCAATTTCATCTCAATTATCGTCAATAAGTAGCCGGGCATTTGTTTAAACATTTCGATTTTTTGCACGTTTTCAAATACCTCGAAGTTAAAAAGATAATGGACCGGGGAATCTCACTCATTTTACTCGTCCAAAAGCTCTTAGTTTACACGTCCAAAAGCACCCTGAGGCATTTGAAAGCACTTAAGGACATCTTTTGGTAAAGTCGGTCGTTGCCAGGAACCCTCAAGTAAACCCAAAAACAGTTTTTATTTATTTATTTTTATTTTTGCAGTAAACCTAAAACAATTTTATTTTATTTATTTAATTTTATTATTTTTTGGAAAGAAAGAAAAAGCTTTATTCAGCCAAAGAAACCAAAGCTATACATCTTGATTATGAAGAGAAGCAATCTCAAATTAGTAGAGAGAAAAATTACCTGTTACAACGAACTCCATCCTTACTATCACATGATCCCTTCCACCTCTTTGGAATGGGGCCCATTCCATCATCATTGAAGCTCTCCGATTCCGGCCAAACCCCCGAATCAATATTCCCAATGATTATATCTTCGCCAAACCTCGCTTTCTGCCACAACGATGTTTCAGGAATCTTGCCGTTCTTCTCCAGCCCTAGGAACTCCCAGGACCGAGTCGTGTGTAGCTTCGCCTTCTTGTTCCTGAAAACCGATATAACATCCGGATGCTTTGATATCTCCTCAGCTTCCTCCGCTTCTAAGTTTGCGGCGAAACCGTTCACATGCTTCGTGTAGGAGTAGAAAATGGCATTTTTCGCCTTCTCTTTGCTCCCGACAAACGATGCCAAGAACTCGTGGTGGGAGTTCGTGACTCGTTCGTAGTCGATGAAAGAAGGTTGGGAGCCATGAGAGTGGGCTCCAAAATACACGACATAAGATTTCTTATTGCTAGCAAATGTGGGTGTTTGGATGAAAGAAGAAACAAATATCAGAAGAGGGAAAAGAAAGAGCTTTGTAGCCACCATTGCTGCTGCTTCTTTCTTGAAACTCTCCCTCCCCAGTGAGCCTTTTTATAATGGGCTCGACGTGGCATAACCGTAAATAAGTCAATATCATCGTCGTATTGTATTTTGATGAAAGCATGCATGCCGAAGGTCATGCTGATCAGACTTATGGTTGATGGGTGTGATTAGATTGTTAAGATTGTATAATTAGTGTGATTTTCCGGCATTGCTGATTCCACGATGGACACTATAATTTGGACGGACAGGATCACTGCATTTACGGGTTGATATGCGGGGTGAATGAGTCATCATCACTTGAAGTAAATGGTTGTGAACTATCACCACAGTCAATCCTTGTTAATGAGTGGACTACATTTTAAGTGGTGCCCACTTTTGATGGCCCTTCCGGTTCACACATTTGGGGCTGTTTGATTTTTCATTTCCGAGGTAAATACAGGAAAATAACTAATTATTACTAACGCCATCTGTTTGAAATTAGTTAGGAATTACATTTTGAAAAGCGGTACATGCAATACCCATTATTACTGATTTAAATATGTAGGCCCCACCATGATATATGTGAGTTATCCACACCATCCATCCTTTTAAAAAATAGATTTTAAGGCATGAAGGTAATAACAAGGAAAATTAAAAGCTCAAGCGGACCACACCTTAGGGAACAACAATCATTAAAACATCAACGGTTGAAAGCTATTTTCTCCCTAAGGCCCACATTGATGTTTATTTATCATCCAACCTGTTCATAAGGTCACACAGTCATATGTAAATGGGAAACAAAAATATCAGTTTGATCCAAAACTTTTGGGAGCCTCAAGAAGCTTTCCATGGTAGGAGTTCAATTTCTATTTTTTCTAGTGTTGTGGTCCACTTGATATTTGGATCTGCCTCGTTTTTTTGATTATGCTCTAAAATGAGTTGGCTAAAGGGATGGACGGTGTGGATAAGACACACACATCATGGTGAGCCCTACGAGTTGACAAATTTCTCCTCCGGTGATGTGAAGAATGCTATAAATGACAGGTGGCGGTCAACATCACCTTGGATGACCTATAATTATTACCCATTTTCAAAAATACACCGGTAAGTACCATTTACCTTGAATTACCTATATAATTAGAAAATCAAACAGGCCGGTTGCTTGGATTGTGTGAATTCACTGAGAATTCCCAGGATAAGTCCACGCCACAGCTGATGAGATCGGTTGACATCATCTGAGAAAACTAAGAAAAATAGAAACTCATTTCCAACAATAGGAGCTCAATCTCCGTTGTTTTCAATGGTGTGGTCCACTTGAGCTTCCCTTCTACATCATGTTTGGGCTTATGCCGGGTTAGAAAAATGGATTGGCGGTTTGAATAATATTATTAAGTGCGGAAGTGTGAGTCCTCAAGATCTGATGGTCTACACGATATGAAATCTTTACGAAGTCAAAGATGAATGGTCCAAATCCTATGACTCGCCTATTCACTACTGGAGTAGATGAGTCTATTCACCCCTTTGATTCTACAGTATAGATGGCACCGGATCATGATATATGGTTTAAATCGTCTCAAGGACAAACTAAATAGACAAATTACTGTGTACCACTATTCCTCTTTTTACTCTCATTATTCCTTAATGATTTTTTAACGAGAGAGCCTCATCCTTTTTATAGGAAAGGATGAAGTTTGGATGAGATCAAAAGTTATCTGGTCTTATCTTTATATCCCCATATAAAATCAAATTCAATTTTGGAATAGTAACTGGACCGGTCTCGGTCAGCTGCGTGATTCCAGAGCCACGCCAATCCCAACGGCTATCTAAGACATCCAAGTGAAGCACGTCATTGGCCCCAGGGGCTGATTTCGCCAACTTCCTCCCGCAGCACGTTATAGACCTCATTTCAGCTAATGGTGTCTACACCTCCGCTAATCTAGATTAGAAAATCTGGCAAGGTTCTAAGAATGGAGAGTTCTAGGTGAGCGTTGAATGCTATCAGGCCTCGAGTAGGCATCAAGCGCTGGGCGTGCTGGGTTTGGCATGCCAAAATCCCTCCAAAATTGTCCTTGCTCAACTGAAAATTTCTGCACAATGCAATTCCGGTTGACAACATCATCCAGAAGAGGGGGATCACACTTTGCTTGAGATGTCACTGCTGCATTGCTCCCCAATCTCCAGACGTGGAATTAGTTGACCATCTTTTCTCCTAGAGTGACACGGCCAAGAAGGTTTGACAATATTTTGGGCACATCTTCAGCATCTGTGTCAACCCTTCCTCGTCAGCGTCAGCGACTTCTCTTCACTGGTGGGCAAACACCCCCTCCTCCAACTCGATTCGGTTGTTGCGGGGCCTCATCCCAACCTTTATCATCTGAGAGCTCTAGATGGCTAGGAACAGAGCTAGGTTTAAGGAGCAAGAGATGAAAGCTGTGATGATGTTTTATTTAAACCAATCTGATTTAAATGATTTTAAACTTGCAAGTATATGAATCAGATGTAGATACGGTATGTATTACGAGATCGTTCCCACGAGGACTGGTTGTCACAATTCGAAATTTATGATTCTTCTTAACTAATCCAACAAATAATTTAATAAACTAATAACAAAAATCTATGGAAAATAACTGAGAGCAAGGAGGAAAATTCAATTAAGGAGAATACTAGGACTTTTGAATCCACCCCTAATTATCTTAACCCTTGTTTTACATGTTGATTCACCTTGATTCAGATTGATATAAATTTAATAAATAAAGCACACTCTATGTCCTTAGTTGGACACACAGAATGTATAATCCCTTAAAGCATAAGGATCATATCTTTCCATCCATGGTCAGGCATAGAGAGATGTAGATTTCTATTTCTTTATCTATAGAAAACCTGTTCATGGTCAGACACAAACACCTAGAATAAATTTCAAACAACATCCATATCTAGACTTTGGTTAAGCTCACAGAATGAAGAAGCATGGAGTTTTCATGTAAGCACACTAGAGAAATAAATAAATCAATCAAATGAAGATGAATTCAACAATAAACAAACAAGCATCATTCAAATTAGGGGCTTCATCTTAGCCCTAGCTAAAAGATTAGAAATCCAGGGAATCAATTAGAAAGAAGGAAAAATAAAATTTGATAAAAGTAAACATCCTTCCCTCCCTTCTTTCTTCTCTCTCTCTCTCTCTCTCTCTCTCTCTCTCTCTCTCTCTCTCTCTCTCTCTCTCTCCCCCCCCCCTCCTCTTTCTTCTCTTTCTTCTCTTTCCTCTCTCTCCTCAAGCTCTGGCTCTAGCCTCCCTTTCAAGCTCTCCTTCAAGTCCAGCCACAAGTCGAACTTCTCGGTTACTGAATTTCCCTAATCTCTCCCACTGACGTCCCAGGCTTCCCCCCTATGCAATGCTCTCTCCGTCTCTTTTATACATGCCAGGGACGGTGGAGAATACTGTCCTTGCTAGAGTTGGTTTAGATAAAAGGCAGTGTATGGAGTGGTCAATAAAGAGATCTTTACGCACCAGCGTGCGTAACTTCTTTACGCAGCCAAGAAGGCACGCAAAACATGGCCCACTTCCCTTGCTTCTTTCCTAAAAATCAATGTCCCTTGGGGTATTTTTGGACGAGGTACACGATGGACGGATCATATCTTCCATCCGATCAACAATGATGGGCCACAATGTTCTAGAACGTCCGGAACTCATGGACGTGCGAAAATAGAGGGGCCTGCGAGTTTTCTAACGCTGTTCTGATGGTGGGGCCCACTTTGCTTCTATTTTGATAAATCCAAGCCATCCATTAGAAGCAAGATGAAATTTTGGTTGGGAAAAGTCAGTTTTGAATGTCCGTAGATGTGGCCCACTAAAGTGATCTTGCTCCAACGACTGCGAATGAATTTCTTATGATTGCTGTGATCGGCATGTGCGTGTGCATGGCTGACAACGGTCAGCATGGGTTTGATTAAATCGAGCCACTCTACATGATGGACGACTTGGATTGAGCATTTGGACCAGAATGGAGGCCCATTACAGATCAAACGGTGCTTTGTTTCACGCCAGAAGAAACGAAAATTTTAGTTTTGCGTCGGTGGTGTCAGAGGGACCCATGATCGAATTCTAATGGGAAATCCATGACGTCCATTAGAATCTACTCAAAATTTCAGTTGGAAATAGTTGCTTTTGGATTGCTTTTGATGAGGTCCACTTGATTTTCTGCTCTATCATCCGTCTTGCGTTTGATGGTGGAAATCGTGTAATCGCATGTATGAGGCCAAAATGTCACCTAGGAGAGGGTCTTCCCTACCCTAGAGGCACAATGGACGGTTCAGATCTTGTGAAATGATGATGTGTGGGCCCCACTACTGAAACCGACGCCGGACAGCGTTAACGTTGTTGTATTTTTAGAAAATTTCCTTTTTTCTTTGTATTTTATCGGTCAGCGCCTGCTGACCGACTTTGAGTGCATGGGTGCACAGCTGGTGTGCGTCTACATGTGTGCATGTAGTGCACATGTGAGGTCTATCATTATGTATGTACAAAATCTCCTCCATCCATCTGGTTCTCCGTATAATTTAAGGTGTTCAGACCAAAGATGAGGCATATCCAGCTTGCAGGTGGGTCCCAGATAAATGAATTGTGGGCTGATTTGTCTGTTGGGCCAGTTTCATAGAGATTCAACGGCTGAAATTTGACTTGTACTTTTAATTTATGGTCCTTAGGCCATGTACGAAGTTTCGAGCCAATTGGATGGCGGGAACCATGTGATCTTGCATTTTGTACCAATTTCGGGCCTCTTTAATGTGAACGGCTTGATTTCCTCAGATCCCTGGCGTGTAAATCTGTCAATCTTAGTCCTCTGGAATCCGTCCCTTGCTCTTATAACTTCGGAGCATCAAGTCTACACTTTTAGTACTCTTTTTTCACTCCACGCTCCTAATTACTCTCTGCGACAAAAATACGATTAAAATATGATATTAAGCATTATCATGTATGTAAAATCAGGTAATAACTTGGGTCTGATATGTAATATTCGATCCTCATCATCTGGCAATCATCGCCAAGGTGCGCAGCTGGAGTCTTTTTTTCAGCAAGCCTCTTCCGTGGCCCAAGTCCCTCAGATTGCTAGATCATCTCACCTTCAGTGTTCACTTCCCAAGTGCAGGGTTGTGATTGTTCACTCCCCAAGTGTAGGGTTGTGATGTAGTAATAACTCGGTAAGACCGAGGTCGAATCCCAAGGGACTGAAACTTGTACGTTATCTAAAACTAACTAGAAATAGAACTAGAATAAGATGAAATCTAAATTGAGTTGTAATTTGAAGAATGATTATGAAATATTAATATAAAACTTAGGAAAAATCAGAGATGGGAAACTAGGGATTCAGAGGATCCACTTGTAGAGATCAAGGAGAACTTATGCTTGCATCAAAAATCATGGAAATTACTGAACTGCCGTTGATCTATTTTTCAAAGAGATGAAAGGTAGATAAATTAGAATGGGTTCCATCACCAAACCATGCCCAAAGACTATGGCAAACAATAGAATTAAACTAATTACCACCCAATCACATGTATGCAAGTTAGGAAGGGTACCGACATCCAACCATGCCCAGGAGACTATGGTGAACAACAGGGCTTCCTGACATCATAAACATTAAAGAAAATGAAAATATTCAAAGCCATTGCAGACCCATTGTAATTTCAGTCACAATAGACCATTAAAAACCTAAAACATTCCCATATTAATTAACTAAAATCAACGTCAATTCATACATTAAAATTTAAATAAAATCAAATCTCCCATCTCACTACAAGCTTCACCTCTTAGCCCTAGCTAGGAGGTTTTATCCTGCCATGGATGGGCTCAATCCAAATAGATAAAGAGAAAAAGAAAAGGAAAAGAAAAGGGAAAGAAAAAACCAAGCTCCTCTCTCTCTCCTCTGCCCACGTTGAAACCCAAGCTTGAGCCCTCTGTTCTTCCTCCTCAGACCCTGAATGAATGCTTCCCACGTCCAAAAACCTCATTTTATAGCTGCTGGAAGGCTGGAGTCAGTGATAGAGTTGTAGCAGGACACGGAGTGTAATTTTCGCAGCCAAGTTCGGTACCATGAAACACGCCACTTTCCTCGCTCAAATTCCAAAGAAACACCGTCCCTTAGTACTTTCTTGGGTCCTCTACATGATAGACGGTTCAGATCTGCCATATGATCAAAGATGGTGGGCCAAAACTGTCCGAAAAAGTCGGTGTTCGCGGATGTGCGAAACCTTCCGCACCATTTCACTGTTGTGCTCGGTGGGCCCCACAGAAGCATTTTCTGGAAAATCTACCCCGTCCATTGGATTCAGAACGAAATTTCAATCAAGAATGGGTGGTTTTGAACGTCCATTGACGTGGCCCAGAGAAGAAATCACAAAAAGATCAGATTTGAATGCTACCGGGCAGTCCTTTTGTGGCCTCTTTATCTCACACGTGTGCACGCATGGGCACAAAAGGTCAGCATGGTTTTGTAGTTCTCGAAGCCCTCTACACGGTGGACGGATCAGATTGGCCATACGAGCAATGGGTGGGGCTCACTACCGTTCGCAAAAACGGCCAGTGGCCGTGCGTCCGCTGCGAACGAATTTTTTTATTTTTTTTCTTTCGGTCAGAGACGGTCAAGCCGTCTCTGACACTTGCCATGCACGGTGAGTACACATGTGCACTGTACACACTCATCTCATATGGGGTCCATTGCACTGTTTTGGAGAAATCTGCACCGTCCATCTGTTTTGACTCCTCATTTAAGGCGTCAATAATAATTTTGAGGCAGTTCCAGATATCAGGTGGGCCCAGAATCAACGGTTTATGGGCTGATCTATCAGTTGGGGCACTTTTCGAGATCTTCAATGGCTGAAATTTTATATGTACGGTTAATTTATGGTCCTCAGGCGACGTATGAAGTTTCGAGCCGAACGGATGGTGGAAACCTCGTGATCTTGCATTCTGGACATCCTTCAGGCCACTTAAGCTTCAATTTCTAACTTTTCTCGGATTTCTGACCGTGTATATTTGTCAATCTTGGTCTCCTGGAGAGTGTCCCATGCTTTTGTGAATTTGGAGCGTTAAATCCATGCATTTAGTATCCTATTTCGATCCAAGCTTGTAAAATCAACCTGCAACATAAACACGATTAAATCAGCCATTAAACACTATTATGCTCGTAAATCCGGACAATATTTGGGGTCTAATATGCACTATTTGACCCTCAACACAACCCCCAACCAGCATTTTACTAGTCCCGAGCAAAGTATGCGAAAAATAAGTTGAGAATTATAGGAGAACTTTCTATGAAATCGAGTGAGATTTTGAACAAAATACGAGAAATTTAATATCCATGAATGTTAGAAATTGTTTTCTCCTGAGCTCAAGTGCACCGTAGACTTCATAATCAAGTGTAAAGCATTAATCCATCAATTAGAAAAATTTTTAACATTGAGATCCATGGATGTATAGTGTAATCTCAGCTAATCACATTAAGATTGAATTTGTTATTTCAGTATCTCATTGGTAACCAGCAAGAGAATTCATGATAACCAAACTTAATCCAAAACTTGCCTTATAGATTAGCCTATTAACTTGTGATTTTTCTATTCAAAGTAATGCCAAGGAAGGGGAATCAAATCCTCACCTATAGGGAGCAAACCTATGGTGAAGATCGTACACCTGACTCTTTTTAGATATCATTCATGGAGAATTAACTCCACACCTATAGGGAGCAAACCTATGGTGAAGATTAATTATCCACCTTTCCAATTTTTATACCATGATGGCAAGATACTTCAGACTGGTTCCTTTTATCCTCAATGATTACCAAGTTAATCCTTCGATATGGAACTGAAATCTGAATGTGTCAGCAAGACGTGTCCTGAAATCATGATTCAATCAATGTTTAAAATCTCTAATCATGGATTGATAATTTAAACTCAACTGTGGAATCTATCAAGTAGCTAAATCGAAGGGTCATAAATTACCAACATCACGTATCTCGTAATTCTAAATCAAAGATATATGTCAAAATCACGTTGAATTTACAAGAAATGTCAGAAAAATTTTAAAAATTTTCACAATTTTTGCTCAAGACCAAGTTAAAAATTTTCACAATTTTTACTCAAGACCAAGAAAATACTGATTAAGAAGCCTTAGGAAGCCTAATCTCCCACCCCCAACCTAAAATCTACATTGTCCTCAATGTAAAATATATAAACATACAATACACATGGGACAAAGAAAGTAAAGTGATGGGAAGATAGTACCTGGATAACGAATCAAGAGAGTTTCCAATAGATCACGGCATGGAAGCTTGTCAGCATGAGAGAGAAAGCAGAATAAAAATAACGAAAATAAAATCCTACCTATACCATTTTCGCAGGTGCTCTCGATTGCATTTAGCGTATGCAACAAGCCTTTAAACCCCTAAGTTACCCCTAGTGGACGAGTTGTAGTCTCGTGAGGGTTTGCAGTAATGTTACCCACAAACATTGAACTAACTAACCTATGAAAGTGACTATCCTAAACCTATGAAAGCGATAAACCTACCTATACCTCCATCAGACTAGGAGATCAATCCTGGTAAATAGGAGCAATCAGAGGCATGGACATGTCCTCTGAATCAAATGTCTCAACAAATGGCTTTAATCGATGTCCATTTACTTTAAACTCCTTGCCATTGTCGGGATCTCTTATCTCGACGGCCCCATGAGGATAAGCAGTAACAACAATGTAAGGGCCGGTCCAACGAGATCGAAGCTTACCCGGAAAGAGATGTAGTCGAGAGTCATACAAGAGGACTTTCTGACCTGGCGTGAATGATTTCCGTAGAATATGTTGATCATGAAACGCCTTCATCCTGTCCTTGTAAATTCTCGAGTTTTCGTACGCATCGTTCCGGATTTCTTCAAGTTCATTTAATTGAAGTTTGCATAGCGAGCCAGCGTTGTCCAGATTGAAATTCAGATTTTTGATCGCCCAGTATGCTTTATGTTCCAATTCCACAGGCAAGTGACAGGCTTTCCCATAGACAAGTCTAAAGGGAGATGTTCCAATAGGAGTTTTGAAAGCAGTACGGTACGCCCATAAGGCATCGGTCAATCGGATTGACCAGTCCTTACGATCAGGGTTAACCATTTTCTCTAGGATATGTTTGATCTCTCTATTGAAAATCTTAGCTTGTCCACTTGTTTGTGGATGGTATGGGGTGCTCACCTTATGCGAGATACCGTATTTCTTCATTAAACTCTCGAATGGTCTATTGCAGAAGTGTGAGCCCCCGTCACTAATGATGGCTCGAGGTGTTCCGAACCGCGACAGGATATTTTCTTTCAAAAATTTAATGACCGTGCGATGGTCATTTTTGCAGCATGGAATTGCTTCGACCCATTTAGTGACATAGTCTACGGCGAGCAAAATATACAGATTTCCAAATGATTGGGGGAACGGTCCCATGAAATCAATGCCCCAACAATCAAATGCTTCTATAATAAGGATGGGATTTAAAGGCATCATATTTCGACGGGACAATGCTCCCAATTTTTGACAACGATCACAAGCTTTGCAAAACTCATGAGTTTCCTTGAACATAGTGGGCCAGTAAAAGCCACACTGTAAAATCTTGGCCGTGGTCTTTTTAGCAGAAAAGTGACCACCACAGGCCTGTGAATGACAGAAGGAGACGACACTCTGATGCTCATCGTCTGGTACGCATCTCCTTAAGAGTTGGTCTGGGCAATATTTAAACAAATATGGATCGTCCCAGAAAAAGTTACGCACCTTGGTAAAGAATTTCTTTTTATCTTGTGACGTCCAGTGTGTCGGTATGGCACCTGTAGCAAGATAATTAGCAATATCAGCGAACCAAGGTGAATGGGAGACTCTAAACAGTTGTTCATCAGGGAACATGTCATTGATATGGGTCGCCTCAAGGGAATCAGAGGTATTAAGGCGAGAAAGATGATCGGCCACTACGTTCTCCCCAAGTGCAGGGTTGTGATGTAGTAATAACTCGGTAAGACCGAGGTCGAATCCCAAGGGACTGAAACTTGTACGTTATCTGAAACTAACTGGAAATAGAACTAGAATAAGATGAAATCTAAATTGAGTTGTAATTTGAAGAATGATTATGAAATATTAATCTAAAACTTAGGAAAAATCAGAGATGGGAAACTAGGGATTCAGAGGATCCACTTGTAGAGATCAAGGAGAACTTATGCTTGTATCAAAAATCATGAAAATTACTGAACTGCCGTTGATCTAGTTTTCAAAGAGATGAAAGGTAGATAAATTAGAATGGGTTCCATCACCAAACCATGCCCAAAGACTATGGCAAACAACAGAATTAAACTAATTACCACCCAATCACATGTATGCAAGTTAGGAAGGGTACCGACATCCAACCATACCTAGGAGACTATGGTGAACAACAGGGCTTCCTGACATCATAAACATTAAAGAAAACGGAAATATTCAAAGCCATTGCAGACCCATTGTAATTTCAGTCACAATAGACCATTAAAAACCTAAAACATTCCCATATTAATTAACTAAAATCAACGTCAATTCATGCATTAAATATTAAATAAAATCAAATCTCCCATCTCACTACAAGCTTCACCTCTTAGCCCTAGCTAGGAGGTTTTAGCCTGCCATGGATGGGCTCAATCCAAATAGATAAAGAGAAAAAGAAAAGGAAAAGAAAAGGGAAAGAAAAAACCAAGCTCCTCTCTCTCTCCTCTGCCCACGTTGAAACCCAAGCTTGAGCCCTCTGTTCTTCCTCCCCAGACCCTGAATGAATGCTTCCCACGTCCAAAAACCTCATTTTATAGCTGCTGGAAGGCTGGAGTCAGTGACAGAGTTGTAGCAGGACACGGAGTGTAATTTTCGCAGCCAAGTTCGGTACCATGAAACACGCCACTTTCCTCGCTCAAATTTCAAAGAAACACCGTCCCTTAGTACTTTCTTGGGTCCTCTACATGATAGATGGTTCAGATCTGCCATATGATCAAAGATGGTGGGCCAAAACTGTCCAAAAAAGTCGGTGTTCGCGGATGTGCGAAACCTTCCGCACCATTTCGCTGTTATGGTCGGTGGGCCCCACAGAAGCATTTTCTGGAAAATCCACCCCATCCATTGGATTCAGAACGAAATTTCAGTCAAGAATGGGTGGTTTTGAACGTCCATTGACGTGACCCAGAGAAGAAATCATAAAAAGATCAGATTTAAACGCTACCGGGCAGCCCTTTTGTGGCCTCTGTATCTCACACGTGTGCACGCATGGGTGCAAAAGGTCAGCATGGTTTTGTAGTTCTCGAAGCCCTCTACACGGTGGACGGATCAGATTGGCCATACGAGCAATGGGTGGGGCCCACTACCGTTCGTAAAAATGGCCAGCGGCCGTGCGTCCGCTGCGAACGAAATTTTTTTTTTTTTTTTTTCTTTCGGTCAGAGACGGTCAAGCCGTCTCTGACACTTGCCATGCACAGCGAGTGCACATGTGCACTGTACACACTCATCTCACATGGGGTCCATTGCACTGTTTTGGAGAAATCTGCACCGTCCATCTGTTTTGACTCCTCATTTAAGGCGTCAATAATAATTTTAAGACAGTTCCAGATATCAGGTGGGCCCAGAATCAACGGTTTATGGGCTGATCTGTCAGTTGGGGCACTTCCCGAGATCTTCAATGGCTGAAATTTTATATGTACGGTTAATTTATGGTCCTCAGGTGACGTATGAAGTTTCGAGCCGAACGGATGGTGGAAACCTCGTGATCTTGCATTCTGGACATCCTTCAGGCCACTTAAGCTTCAATTTCTAACTTTTCTCGGATTTCTGACCGTGTATATTTGTCAATCTTGGTCCCCTGGAGAGTGTCCCATGCTTTGGTGAATTTGGAGTGTTAAATCCATGCATTTAGTATCCTATTTCGATCCAAGCTTGTAGAATCAACCTGCAACATAAACACGATTAAATCAGCCATTAAACACTATTATGCTCGTAAATCTGCACAATATTTGGGGTCTAATATGCACTATTTGACCCTCAACAGTGATGTAGTAATAAACTCGGTAAGACCGAGGTCGAATCCCAAAGGACTGAAACCTGTACGCAATCTAAAATTAACTAGAACTAGAACTAGAATAAGATGAATTTAAAATTTAATGGAGTTGAGGAAATAATTGTGAACTACTTATCTAAAACTTAAGAAAAATCAGGGATAAGAAACTAGGGATTCAGAGGATCCACTTGTAGAGATCAGGGAGAACTTATGC
Organism: Magnolia kwangsiensis; assembly: GCA_037074715.1. Classification (NCBI taxonomy): domain Eukaryota; kingdom Viridiplantae; phylum Streptophyta; class Magnoliopsida; order Magnoliales; family Magnoliaceae; genus Magnolia; species Magnolia kwangsiensis. Next base: position 91,390,121 of record CM073588.1, read on the forward strand.
TTGCATCTGAAATCATGAAAATTACTGAACTGTCGTTGATCTAGTTTTGAAAGAGATGAAAGGTGTATGAATTAGAATGGATTCCATCACCAAACCATACCCAGGAGACTATGATAAATAACAGAATTAAACTAATTGCCAACCAATCAACATGTATGAAGTTAGGAAGGGTACTGTCATCCAACCATGCCCAGGAGACTATGGTGAACAATAGGGCTTCCTGACATCATAAACATAAAACGGAAAAGAAAATATTCAAAGTCATCGCAGACCCATTGTAATTTCAGTCACAATAAACAATTAAAAACTAAAAATATTTTCATGCTAATCAGACTAAAATCAACGTCAATTCATATATTAAAAATTAAATTAAAAGCTTAGAATCCTCCATCTCACTACAAGCTTCACCTCCTAGCCCTAGCTAGGAGGTTTAGCCGCACATGAGTGGGCTAGATCTCTAAAAACAAAATAAAATAAAAATAAAAATAAAAGAAACAAACTCAACGCTCTCTCTCTTTCTTCTCACGTTCTTGCCGAGCTCTCCAAGCCCTTCACGTTCCCCCTCTTTTTCTTTTCCTTTTTTTCAGCTTACCTCCTCTCTTTCTTTATAGTTGTGGAGGACGGTTACAGAAGAATTGCTGAAGTCGGTGCAGAAAATTGGACGTTTCACGGCTGCAGCGAAAGCCTTTTCATAGCCAAGATGTCATGCAAAATAGCACCACCTCCCTTGCTTATTTTTCAACGAAACGCTGTCTCTTGGGACATTTTTGGCTGGTCTATACGATGGACGGATCAGATTTTCCATCTGATCAAAGATGGTGGGCCACAACCGCCTGAAACTTTGGATTTCGCGGACGTGCGTAAGCCTACGCACGTCCTTCGCTGACGTGATCGGTGGGGCCCACTTCGTTGATTTTTTTATTAGTCCAAGCCGTACATTGGATTCCTCTCGAAAAACCGTTCAGGAAGGGATGGTTTTGGTTATCCGTTGATGTGGCCAAAAGAAGAAATCACGATAAAATCATTTTGAACGTTGCAAGGCCGGCCGTTTGTGGCCTCTGTAGCGCGCACATATGTACGCATGGGCACAAAATTTCAGCATGGTTTTGATCCTTTCGATGCCTTCTATAAGATGTACAACTCGGATGGAGCATTTGGATCGTGATAGAGGCCCACTACAGATCAAACGGTGTTCTGTTTCACACAGAAGAAATGAAAATTTCCGTTTTGAGTCGTGGTGTCAGAGGGACCATGATCAAATTCTAATAGAAAATCCAGGCCGTCCATTTGAATATACTCAAAATTTTAGTTGGAAATACTGCTTTTGGATTGCTGTTGATGCGGTCCACCTGATGTTCTGCTCTACCGTCTATCCTCCGTTTGAATGGCTGGATTTCCCTCCTCACAATCTTTTGTAATTCTGCCACCTAGGCAATGGTAAGAGGCTTCATGGAGATCTGATGGACGGTCCGGATTGGACCGTTGACACACGGTGGTGGCCCACAAAACCCAACCGCGGCTCCCTGTTACGCACGCTGGAAAGAAAACAGAATTTTCGTTTTTAGGAAGAAGGCTTGTTACCGTACACGGCTAGTGCACTTGTGCACTATGCACTCTCAACTCAAGTGGGTCCCACAATGATGGTTCTAGGAAATCAGCTCCGTCCATCCCTTTTCACATATTATTTAAATCGTAGAGACAAATTTTAAAGCATATCCAGATAGCATGTGGGCCCCAAATCATGATTTTATGGGCTGATATGTACATTGGGCCACTTCCACAAAGCTTCAGGGGATGAAATTAAACGTGTACGGTTCATTTATGGTCCCCAGGCTATGTATGAAGTTTCGTGTCAATCTGATGGCGAAAACCTTGTGATCTTGTATTCTACACCCATTTCAGGCCATTTGCAGGTGAACGACTGGAATTTCTCGGGTCCCTGGCGTGCATATTTGTCGATTTTAGTCCCTAGAGTCCGTCCCTTGCCCTGGTGATCATCAGAACATTAAATCCAAACTTTTGGCATCCTTTTTCAGTCAACTCTCCTAATCATACCCTGCAACAAAACACGATTAAAACCGGGCGTTAAACAGTATTATGCTCGTAAATCTAAGTAATAAATGGGGTCTAATATGCACTATTTGACCCTCAACATTCAGCCTTCTAGGCATTAGCCCTCCTCCTCCTCCTATCCAGCCAACCCATACAATTGTGAAGTGAAAGAGACTCTGGCTAGGTTGGATCAAGGTAGACGTGGACAGCGCTGTAAGGGGCAACCCGAGCCTATCGAGTGGGGGAGGAGTGGGCCATGACCGCCGGGGTAATTTTCTGTTCGCGTTCTCTTCAGGGTATGGTTTTGGTTCCAATTACAGGGTTGAAATGCGGGCATTGCTGGATGAGATTTCCCTGGCAGTCCAGCGGGGTTTTTCTAACTTAGAGGTGGCCAGTGACTCCAATTCGGTTGTTGCTGTGTTAACGGGTCTCTCTTCTGATCCTTGGACCTCATGGTATTGGAGAAGAAGGATTGAAGATGTGAGAAGGAATCTGGATGTGTCCATCTCCCTGGTCCCGAGGGAGGCGAATGTGGTGGCAGATGGGCTGGCCAGGCTGTTTAGCATGAACCAGTCCAACATTATTTTGAATGATGTCGACTCCCTGCCTACTACCTCTAGAGGTCATATTCTCCTCGATAGGTTAGCACTGGGATACATCCGAGAGGTCTAGACTGTAGTTTCCCTTGTCGTATATGATAGGAGGGCCAACTTCCCTTTTTGTCTGTTGGCCCTCTTGAATCTCTCTCTGTACAACTTTGGGCCTTTCCCTTTGTGCAATAAATTCTTTTGGAAAAAAAATCAAATTCAATTTTGAATTTGAAAAACCAACTGAAAAGAAGAGGCCGGAAGATGCCTAAACACATGGGACCTACCCACTAGTGATTGCCCACCAGTGGGCCCCACTTCCCTATGTTAAACATCTCCTATTCAATCACATTGTGGGATAGACAAACAAATTTATCCATCTAACTCGCCTAATAATAATAATAAAACCAAACATAACGATCAAAAGAATCAGAGGCGTGGGACCAACTCGATCACCGTAATCTTCTCACAGGTGTTTAAGTAATAAGTGACCACCTAACTAGTATTCAATAACCCAAGCTTTGCAATGCCTGTCTTAGTTCGCATGACCACACTGGATGGAGTTAACTCCCGATCCGAAGTACTCGGCTAACATACGCACTTATCCAATGTATCGAGTTATTCTGAAAACTTGATTTTTCATAAACTTTGACTAAAATCAATTTATATATATATATATATATATATATATATATATATATATATATATATATATATATATATATATATATATATATATGCTTCTTTTATATAAAAATCTTGCTTGAAAAAGTCTAATAAAAACAACTTGATACTACCGGAGGATAAGTCTTTAAGTGCGTATTTATAGTTCTAGAAACTTGGTGTAACTGTTACGAGATCTTCCCCATGCGGATATGTAATTTAGAATCAATCAAGTCGCTTTCCTAGCGTAACTGAGTCTAGCCAATCAATTACCTTTCGTCATAGTACACTAAAGTAGTGACATTCAATCTCATCCTCCTATACACAAGATGAGGGTAGCTAAGGGCCTGTTTGGTCGGGCAGATCCCATGGTATTAGTTGGGATGAGATCAATTTTAAGGTAATGATGGTGGTGTCAGTGGATTGTCTTAAGATCCATGGGATTGCCTATATCCCGGGATAAGTTCACTGGGACTGTTTGGCATGCCCCGCATATCCTGGGATTTTACCTTCCAATCCATCCAACCAAGGGATAAGATCAATTTTAAGGTAATGATGGTGATGTCAGTGGATTGTCTTAAGATCCATGGGATTGCTTATATCTCGGGACAAGTTCACCGGATCTATTTGGCTCGTCATGCCAATCCCAGGATATTGCCAATCCCATCCCTCCTAATACCATGGGATCTGCCCGGCCAAACATGCCCTAACGAGACAAAGAGTTACTTATGGGACTAGCTACTCGCATGTTGCAATGATTGATCGAATCAAAGTAATCTATAGGTAAAAGGTCCCAGCACGTGGTTACAATCCATGTTATAAAGTAAACAATACTAGGTATATGTCGGGTCTACAATATGCAGGTCATTCTACATGAGGTATGACTCATCTCATAACCTCATAACCTGACTATAAATTTACGCCATAACATTGATCGCATGAAAAAAGAATGGTGCGATTATGTTATTCGACTTGATTAATCTCATCTTCAATTTTAAAAGATTGTAAGTGGATACGACTCACTCATATCCTTATTGTTACACCCTAAACTCGAAAATCGGGCTCAGAAAATTTTCTATCACCGAATCAGGTACCGACAGCTTTTGTAGTACCCCATTCTCGGCTCCTAGCATGCATACACCAGATTCCGATCCTGGGATTCTAAAAGGAAAATTTTTCAATGTACATTTATCTTATAAGGAGCATAACCACAACTTTACCCAAATCACAAAAGCAACATCATCACCACATATCCACTAATATAAACAGTTGAGTATAATGTTGAAAGGGAAATACATATGTTAAAAATTAAAACTCCAAAAGTCCATTGTATGCTCCAAGCTCAACGTTGCTACGACCTAACGCCACCTGCACGCAACTATCATGCATAAGCTTATAGAAAGCTTAAAGGGTGGTGAAAGTGTGTGCACATGGTAAGTGCTAAGTATGTAATATAATGACATAAATCATATAATATTAGAATGAGCGAAAATACTGACAAAATCATGATCATACAATATTAGAGTAAGCGAAAATATACTGGTAAGTCCATGAGTGCCATCAGCTGTACCAAGGCTATGCGATACAAGGCATGAATGCTAACGACCATATCAATGCAGAATCATGGTAACCCAAAATGCTAAATGCTGCGGATGCAATGCAATATGTGGTGTAAATGAAATGACCAAGATGGAGTGAAGTTGGGATGATAGTACGTAGTATCATAGGCTATGGGATTCATCACAAGAGACTTCTATCCAAACCAGTCTCATACTTAAATTTGGATAGCCAGACTCAATGTAGTAGACTCCTGATCTCAGGTTAGTTGTGTACCCAACCGAAATCTTTACCATTATGAAGGTACATCACCAGCGCAATTGGATATTGAATGAATGAATGAATGAGTATGCAACTCCTACTCAATAAGTCCACATATTAATATGGTTCCTCTTTAGAAAATCACCGGGGTCTAGTACACTCCAAATCAGATTGCTGGCCTATAGCGCGTAACAAGGTGAGTGTAAGAGACCTCACTATCTTCCTACTAATATAGGACCCGGCTCGTTGATAGCGGACCCATTCCTTGAGCTGGTCAAACTCAGCCTAGCTTTGCCCCTTCATCTCAGGCAGGTAAGGCTGCACTCCCTTCAAATCGACTACGACATAGTGGGAGACGCGACCTAACGATATACGGCCCTCATGCGCTCATGCATCTACTCGGTCTAGATGTTGGAGTAACCTCTAGAGCCAAGAGGATTTAGAAAATTTCACCTAGGGATATCTATAGCACCCTATGTGGAAAAAAGTTCGGTGTCCTATCTAGCCATCCATTATATGCTTGTGGAGGATACGACCCTGATGTCACTAGGGTGTACGGTGGTCATATCATACAAATGCGAGATGCATGAGTCACAAGTCCAATCATGTATCAATCCTGCGCATACCGCATGCTCATGTGGGGCAACTCCGCCTATCAGGGAGTCCCATAAATAATCTGCCTAATGGCATATGCAATGGTCAACCACATCTCATAATAAAATATGCAGATGATGCGTATGGGCATGTATCATGATACTATGCTGTCACATACTGATAAATGGTATCGATAACCGACACTGATAATTGACCTCAACAATCGGGATCGGCCTCAACAATCGAAATCGGCCTCGTCCTCAACAATCGAAATCGGCCTCATCAATCGGAATCGACTTCAAGAATCAGAATCGAACTCGACAATAAGAATCGGCCTCAACAATAAGAATCGGCCTCATTAATCAGAATCGGCTTCAGTAATCGGAATCGACCTCAATAATCAGAATCAACCTCGATAATCGGAATCGGTCTCGGCAATCGGAATCGGCCTCAATAATTAGAATCTGTAATCGACCTCAATAATCAGAATCAGCCTCGACAATCGGAATTGGCCTCGACAATCAAAATTCACCTCAACAATCGAAATTGGTAATCGACCTAGCAATCAGAATCGACCTCAACAATCAGAATCGGCCTCAATAATCGAAATTGGCCTCGACAATCGGAATTAGCCTCAACAATCGGAATCGGTAATCGGCCTAACAAAGGGCATAAGGGAAGGTCACAATATGGACATTTAACCATCATCTCTCATCAATGTGGACATTTAACCAACATTACTCTCAAGGAGTGGCCCTTTTAGGGCCAGACATATATAGTGGGCCCATGGCCTCACACAAAGGTCTCATACGCAATACAATGGGCCGCATATAATTTCAATGGACCTCATACAACCATAATGAGCCTTATATAAGGGTCTCATACATCACAATAGGCCGCATGACATAGACTACATATACATTACTAGGGACCGCATCACGGTGGGCCACATACGTCATAATGCATTGCATCATGGTGGGCCACATACATCACAATGGGCTGCATCATAGTGGGCCATATACAATCTCAATGGGCCACATCACAGTGGGCCATATACAATCTTAATGGGCCGCATCACGGTGGGCTATATACAATCTCAATGGGCCATATCCCATGGGCCTTAAATATATCATAATGGGCCACATTACTCGGGCCTAATATACATCGCAATGGGTCACATCTCATGGGCCTAATACACATCACAATGGGTCGCATGACATGGGCCTAATACACATGCATTACGGGCTGCGTGACATGGGCCTTACACATCGCAATAGGCCGCATCTCATGAGTTTGATATAAATCAAAGTGGGCCACATGACATGGACAACTCAAATTAAACATGTACATCACGTGGGGGCCACATGAATGGATGGTGTAAATATATAACATATATATCACGGTGGGTCCCACGTTCCGATGGACGTTGGGAGCTTGGATTACATCTAAAATCATTTCAATAGTGGCAGGTGCAACATGTGTATCATTGTACACTATCATAGAGATTTATAATGTTCACTCCCCAAGTATAGGGTTATGATGTAGTAATAAACTCGGTGAGATTGAGGTCGAATCCCAAGGGACTGAAGCCTGTACGTAATCTAAAAATAACCAGAACTAGAACTAGAATAAGATGAAATCTAAATTAATTGAAACTTAAGGAATAATAGTGAAATAATTATCTAAAATTTATAGAATTCAGGGAAAGGAAACTAAGAATTTAGAGGATCCACTTATAGAGATGAGGGAGATCTTATGCCTTCTTCAAGAACGCAACTGGACTTAGAGTCCCATCTTCATCCAGTCGAAGAGTGTAACCATGGAAATCAAGACTGAACTTCCTTTGATAGTTTTCAAGAGATGAAAGGTATATGAATTAGAATGGATTCCATCACTAAACCATGCCGAGGAGACAAAGTAAATAACAGAATTAAACTAATTACCAACCAATCAACAATGTATGAAGGCTAGGAAAGGTACCTTCATTTGACCATGCCCAAAAGACGATGGTGAATAATAGGGCTTCCTGACGTCATAAACATAAAAAGGAAAGGAACATGCTCAAAGCTATCGCAGACCCATTGTAATTTTAGTCACAATAGACCATGAAAAACTAAAAATATTACCTTGATTAAACTAAAATCAACATCAGTTCAGTCTAAATAAAAGGCACAAGTAAAAAGTCTCCCATCACACTACAAGCTTCACCTCTTAGCCCTAGATAAGAGGTTTAGCTACTCATGAACATGATGAGGCTAAACATCTCAAATAAACATAAATAGAAATTAAGAAGAGAGAAGAAAAAGAACTCTTTGAACCTTTCCCGTGCTCCACTCTTTCTTAGCTCCACGTTCACGTTCTAGATCTGATCTCCCCCTCTCCACGTTCTCCTCTCTCTTTTATAGACTGGAGGGAGGACGATGGTAGGAGTTGGTGCTAGAGTCAGATCGACCCTGTTTCGTAACAGAGTGCGTAACGACAAGACGATAGTCGCGTTTGGAAGCGATTTGGCGAAGGAACCCATCCATTGGATCCATTTTGACTTCATGGTGAGGGTAGTGGCCTCCTATTGCAGCATGTGGACGGTCCCAATCATGAATCCGACTGTGCCCTTGATCACAGAACGACCCATTGTGGCCGGTCTTCATGGACGCGTGTAAGCTTACGCACGAGGGCTGCGCTGAGCTCTCGGTGGGCCCACGATGATGTTTTCGATGAAATCCACCCAGTCCATTAAATTCCTGACAAAAAACCAGTAAGGAAGGGGTGGTTTTGGTAGGTTTTGGCATGACTCATTGTACTAACTCAACTCACCGTTTATCCTGCGTTTGACCATGGAAATCGTGTGATCGTATATATAGGACCAAAATAAAAGTTTAAAGAGAGTTTTGACCACCCCCTGAGTGAATGGACAGTCTAGATTATGCGAATGATGATGAGTGTGCCCCACTACTCAATACCGGTCGTCGTCCATGCGAACGTTGTTGATTTTCAAATGTTTTAGAAATTAGTTAGTCAGCCATATGTTTGGCCGGACTCTCTGTCCAATGTACTTCTCGTGCACGTGTACCTTATGTACATGTAATGTACATGTGGGGTCCATCGTGATGTTCGTGAGAAATCTACTCTGTCCATATGCTTTGCCACCTCATTTTAAGTGTTGAGACCAAAATCTAAGCATATCCATACATCAGGTGAGTGCAAATTCACTGTTTTATGGGCTGATCTGTCCGTTGGGCTACTTCTACGAAGATCCAATGACTGATTTTTGACGTGTATGGTTAATTTATGGTCCCCAGGCCATGTATGAATTTTTGTGCCGAATGGATGGTGAGAACCTTGTGATCTTACATTCTAGACCAATTTCGAGCCACTTGAGCTTCAGTTTCTCGATTTTCTCAAATCTATAGAGTGTAAATCCATCGATCTTGGTCCCTTGTATTCCGTACTTTGACTTGGTGAATTTTGAGCATTGAATCTGTGCTTTAAGCATCCTGTTTTAGTCCAATAGACCATGACATAGACTACATATACATTACTAGGGACCGCATCACGGTGGGCCACATACGTCATAATGCATTGCATCATGGTGGGCCACATACATCACAATGGGCTGCATCATAGTGGGCCATATACAATCTCAATGGGCCACATCACAGTGGGCCATATACAATCTTAATGGGCCGCATCACGGTGGGCTATATACAATCTCAATGGGCCATATCCCATGGGCCTTAAATATATCATAATGGGCCACATTACTCGGGCCTAATATACATCGCAATGGGTCACATCTCATGGGCCTAATACACATCACAATGGGTCGCATGACATGGGCCTAATACACATGCATTACGGGCTGCGTGACATGGGCCTTACACATCGCAATAGGCCGCATCTCATGAGTTTGATATAAATCAAAGTGGGCCACATGACATGGACAACTCAAATTAAACATGTACATCACGTGGGGGCCACATGAATGGATGGTGTAAATATATAACATATATATCACGGTGGGTCCCACGTTCCGATGGACGTTGGGAGCTTGGATTACATCTAAAATCATTTCAATAGTGGCAGGTGCAACATGTGTATCATTGTACACTATCATAGAGATTTATAATGTTCACTCCCCAAGTATAGGGTTATGATGTAGTAATAAACTCGGTGAGATTGAGGTCGAATCCCAAGGGACTGAAGCCTGTACGTAATCTAAAAATAACCAGAACTAGAACTAGAATAAGATGAAATCTAAATTAATTGAAACTTAAGGAATAATAGTGAAATAATTATCTAAAATTTATAGAATTCAGGGAAAGGAAACTAAGAATTTAGAGGATCCACTTATAGAGATGAGGGAGATCTTATGCCTTCTTCAAGAACGCAACTGGACTTAGAGTCCCATCTTCATCCAGTCGAAGAGTGTAACCATGGAAATCAAGACTGAACTTCCTTTGATAGTTTTCAAGAGATGAAAGGTATATGAATTAGAATGGATTCCATCACTAAACCATGCCGAGGAGACAAAGTAAATAACAGAATTAAACTAATTACCAACCAATCAACAATGTATGAAGGCTAGGAAAGGTACCTTCATTTGACCATGCCCAAAAGACGATGGTGAATAATAGGGCTTTGCCACCTCATTTTAAGTGTTGAGACCAAAATCTAAGCATATCCATACATCAGGTGAGTGCAAATTCACTGTTTTATGGGCTGATCTGTCCGTTGGGCTACTTCTACGAAGATCCAATGACTGATTTTTGACGTGTATGGTTAATTTATGGTCCCCAGGCCATGTATGAATTTTTGTGCCGAATGGATGGTGAGAACCTTGTGATCTTACATTCTAGACCAATTTCGAGCCACTTGAGCTTCAGTTTCTCGATTTTCTCAAATCTATAGAGTGTAAATCCATCGATCTTGGTCCCTTGTATTCCGTACTTTGACTTGGTGAATTTTGAGCATTGAATCTGTGCTTTAAGCATCCTGTTTTAGTCCAACCTTGTAAAGTCACCTTGCAACATAAACACGTTTAAAATAGGCCATTAAATAGTACCATATTAATAAATACAGGTAATAACTGGGGTCTAATATGCAATATTTGACCCTCAACACATAGCTCACTAATGTGATCAGCACTGTCCAAACATTGTCCAGCACCATCCAGCACAATCTGGACGGTGTGGATATATCATGTGGGCCTCACTGATATGGACAAATGGGCGGAGTGAATATAGAATAAATACATCAAGGTGTGCCCACAGAACTTCCTGACATCCTACATGGGATCCACTGCTGGACAGTTTGGATTCAAATACATCCAGGTGGCCCACAGAATTGGCTGACGTTAATACAACAGTTATATAGGTGGTCCCCACAGAGATGGGCAACATAGAGGATTTAAAACATAAAGGTGGGTCCCACAACACCGTGTATCGTGTAAATAAAACACTTACGTCATGGCAGGCCCCACATAACTTGATGACATCACTACAATAGCTGTATAGCTGGGTGAGGTACTAGCCAATCAGCTCCTAGGTGAGTCCACACGTGTGGGACCCACCAACTTTGGATGGACGATTGGGATAGAATACCTATACCAAGGTAGGTCCCACATCCAAGGTCTGAACGGTGTGGACGGATCATATATGTCAAGGTGGTGTCCATTATCCAGACAATGGATGGTGTGGATGAAATAAATACATCACGGTGGTCCCATGCTGTCAAAATAGATGGACAGCTTGGAGAACACATATTTCATGAGAGGGCCCACCATCCCATCTGGACGGATGCTAGGATACACACGTAGCCGGATCCACACCCACCGTCCCATGGATTGGACGGTGTGAATGTAATACATCATTACAAGGTGGGCCCCACATGTTGCCATGGTGGGGTCCACACCCAATAGATGGACGGTAGGGATATAACATACACTTCATGTGGGTCCCACACATGTGGCCCACACATATTACAGTATGCCTTACATGACACTATCTAAATGGACGGTGCTAATGTAGAACACATGCATTAAAGGTGGGTCCCATGTGGGGCCCATCAGATATGATATAATACATACATATATATATATATATATATATATATATATATATATATATATATAAAATATAATATAATATCATATATAGTCTAGCGTCCAGACCCTTTGGAAGCTCTGGACGGTGGCTGGGTATAGAATAAATACATAAGGGTGGGTCCCACCCACACGTGTGCCACACGTGTGGGGTGGGCCCCCACACATCCAACAATGGAGGATGGCAGGGATAAGATGCATACATCCAGGTGGTCCCACACCTCCCGTCCAGATGGACAGTGTGGGATGAAAACATACATCATAGTGGTCTGCACAGCACCGTCAGATGGACGGTGCGGATAACACACATCACAACTGTCCAAACAAGTGGACGGTGTGGATCAACATCAAGGTGGGCCACAAAAGGAAGGAGAGAGAGAGAGAGAGATCGGAATGACGGAGGGACCCCGCCACTATGGGCCCCTCTTTGATATAAATCATACATCAAGATGGGTCTCACCACAAGTGGGCCCTCAAATCATCAAATCCAGATGCTAGGAACACCCACCTTAGATCTCTTCTTCCTTCTTTCGTCAATGCATCCTAGAGCTCTAAGGGGACAATTTCAACGGTTGAGATGGACTTTAGATGGTGGGATTGGGTGGTAGGAAGGTGGCCCACACATGGCTTCTCTCTTGGGGAGCTTGGACGTCCATGGCTAGTAATGGGAATGAAGGAGAAGAGAGAGAGAGAGAAGTTGTAAGGAGAGAGAGGGATGGTTGATGGAGTGATGTTTACTTGACATGTAAGGGATGAGTTGCTTTGACTTTGAAGTTGCTTTGGTAAGGGAGTGATGGGATATGTACTTGACATATAAAGTGATTGATGTGTACTTGATTGATGGGACATGTTGTAGAGATTCTCTTGGGATTACAAATACGTGGTGTTTTCCTCGAATTGAATGCGGGCCAACATCTCCTTGCCTAGGTATCGTCTCGATGCCTGAGACACGGTGTCGGAACTGCGGTGATGGCGCGGTCATAAGAGTATAAGTCTCGAGTCGAGCTGACTTTGGAATAAGGGATATGACTTAGAGTCGCACGCAATTATAGATTACAAATCGCGAGTCACCAGAATTCGACCGGGAGGACTGCAGAAGCCTACGGAACAGTACGGAGTAGGATACGTGCCTCACACTTATCCTTTATTATTCACAATAAAGAAAAGTCCATACCTCAGTGTATGAACATGACCCCAAATATACCTTTATTGTACATTTAAGGTTGGTCAACCCATGCAAGTGGGTGACCGACCTACCGATAAAAATAGAAATCCTATATGATCTCTAGTTAAGTACTGATGATCAACTTACCTAGTTTATATTAGTGTTCAATACTGAATAAATGGAATGTGCTATTCATTAATGAAAGATCAAAGGTACTAAAAATAAGTATATCGCTTAAGTTTTCCTCAATATCATTTGCCTAATGTGAACTTGAAATAGATATCTGGTTATAGGTTTTGTCATGAGATCATCTATCATTTTCTTAGTAGGAATGTAGCCGAGGGCGACCTTCTTATCTCTCACTTGATCGCCGACGTAATGATACTTGATCTCAATATACTTGGACTTCTAGTGGTGTTTAGGGTACTTCGCCAAGTTAATGGTAGAAGTATTGTCTATCTTCAGCGATATAGGTTGATGAATGCTCGGTACAATACCCAGACCTAGTAAAAATTTACAAACCCATACATAGTCCTAAACTGCAGCACAACATGTAATGTACTCGGCCTCTATGGATGAAAGAACTGTGGATGTCTGTTTCTTACTCGACTATGCGATAGCTCCTCCTCTGAATAAGAACCCGAAGTAGACTTTCCCTCATCGGCATCATTATCCCAAGCAACATCCGAATATCCTTTGAGCTTGAGACTTATTCCTTCACAACACAACATTAGGTCTTCTGTTTCTCTGAGATAGTGGAATATACGTTTGACGACTTACTAATGAGACTGTTTCGGGTTACTCTGATAACGGCTAACTATACCGACTGCATAGCTAATATCTAGTCTGGTGCAAAGCATAACATACATTAAGCTCCTTGCTGCGCTTCAATAAGGTACTGAGGATATAGCCAATTTCTCAGCTTCAGTTTGAGGACACGATTTTCTATCTACCTTGGAAGATTTATCCATAGGGGTTTCAACATCTTTTGAATTTTTTATCCTAAACCGCTCTAAGATCTTTTGTATATAGTTGGCTTGAGAAAAGCCTAAAAATTTCTAAAGGTGATCCCTGACGATTTTTATCCCAAGAATAAAGTTGGCTTCACTGAGATCTTTCATCTCAAAGTTCGAGAATAGCCAATCTTTAGTCAATATCAATAATTACATGTCATTACCAACTAACAGGATATCGTATATATATAAAGATAGTATCAGAAAAGATCTTCCAAACTGTTTCATGTATACACAAGATCTTCTTCACTCATTGTGAATCCAAAAGTAATGATGGCTAAGTGAAACCTCATGTACCACTGTCTTGAAGATTGCTTCAGCCTATAGATAGATTTCAACAACTTGCAGATTCTTTGGATGTTTTTTGTCCAAATAACCCATGAGTTGTTGTATGTATATCTCTTCATCCAAGTCACCATTTAAGAATGCAGTCTCTACATCCATCTGATATAACTTTAAGTTTAAACTTGCAACAATGGACAAGATCATGCAGAATGAGGAGAACTTTGTAACATGTGAAAAAGTCTCCTCGTAATCAATACCTTCTTTTTGTGTAAAACCTTTAATAAATAATTGTGTTTTATACTTGTTCATTGTACCATCTACTTTTTTTTTTTTTTAGTACCCACTTATTACCTACGCTTTGCGATTGGAAGACAGATCAACAAGTTCCTAAACTTTATTCTTCTCTATGGAAGTGAATATTTCTTTGTCCATAGGAGTCATCCAATTGGTGGAGTTAGAAGATAATAATACATCCTGATACGAATCAGGTTCATCATCATCAACCGCAACATAAGAGAATGTCTGCCCCTCAATATTGAAGTATCTTCAGGGAATCAATTCTCTTTCGCTTCAACGTAACTCAGGAGTCTGCTGAAATGTTCTCCCACTGTCCTAACGAATTATACGAGCATCATCATTTTACGAAGCAAAACTCCCACTCTCCTAAGATACATCGGTATTTCAAAAAGTTCTATTGGAATCTTTTGCTTTATTTGGTTGGGGTATCTATCTTCGGCGAAGGTCATGTCCCAAGATTCTATTTCAATCCATCGTCCATGTTCCTTATAAACTAGAACATATCCCTTTGAATGCATGGGGTACCTTATAAACATGCATTCAATGGTTTTACTATCAAGTTTATGTCTATGCGGAGTAGGTAGAAAAACATATCTCAAAGATCCCTGAGGGCGTAGGTTGGTTAGAGAAGGAATCCTCCTAGACCACATCTCATATGGGGTCTTAGGAATAGATTTGGTTGAGATTTTATTAAGGAAGTAGACAGCTGTTAATAATACGTCTCCCTAGAATGTGGTAGAAAGATTGGCTTGTGCCATCATCGATCTAACCATGTCCAATAATGTCTTATTTCTTCTCTTTGTAACACCATTTTGTTGTGGAGTTTAAGCCATTGTGTACTGCCAAACAATGCCAATGTTTTCACAATATGATTTAAACATTTCAGATGTATACTCGCCACCTCTATTAGATTGAAGGATTTTAATTTTTTTCTTAAGCTAATTTTTCACCTCAGCTTTATATTTAAGAAAATAATCAAAAGTCTTGGATTTGTGTGAGATGAGATATATATATATATATATATATATATATATATATATATATATATATATATATATATATATATATTTATAGTGCGAGTAATCGTCAATAAAAGTGATAAAGTATTGACATTCATTTCTAGCATGTACATTGAAGGGTCTACAGATATCTGAATGAAATATCTCTAGTGGGCCCTTGGACCTGTCCGCTTTAAGAAATGATTTCTTCGAAGTCTTCCTAAGCACACAATATCCACAAAATGACAAATCAATTTTGGATGAGGAGCCTATTAGAGCAGAACGAATTAGTCTTGTTATATGATTCTTTCCAATATTACCTAACCTCGCGTGCTAATTTTGAAATTCAGATATTACAGTTTCATTCAATATAACAGATAAAACGAGAGGTACATTATCATTATCTATGTTTAAAATAAATAAATCTGAAATTAAATTTTTTCATGCAAAGATGAGGTTATTTAGTTTCAAAGAAACTCGTGTTACGGAAAAATAAATATCAAAATCATCAAATAATAACCTAGAAACAAAAATTAAATTTCAACACATACCTGGTGTATAAAGAGTATTTTGGAGGATTATTGTTCGCCCTATTTACATACAGAGATGGAAAACACCAATCCCTAGTACGTCTTCAACAACATTATTTCTCATATACACCTTGTAACTTCCCTTGGCTATAGGTTTGAATTCCTCGAGTCTTCGACGACTCCGTGTCATTATTTACCACCCCAAGTATAGGGTTCGATGAAGTAATAATCTCAATAAGATCGAGGTCGAATCCACAGGGATTGAACCTTATAATTTTCTGAAAATAACTAGAACTAGAACTAGAAGAAGATGTAATCTAAATTAGAGAATGTAGGAGAATAATGATGAACTAAAACTTGTAAAATTCAAAGGTGGAAAACTAGGGTTTCTAAGGATCCACTTGTAGAGATCAGAGAGATCTATGCTTGATTCATGAACACAACTAGAATCGGAATCCTATCTTCATCTAGTTAGAAGATATTTTATTAAAAATTAATCTGAACTTCCTTTGATCCAGTTCTCAAGAGATAAGAGGTATGAGAATTAGAATTGATTCCATCACAAAACCATGCCCATGAGATAAAGCAAACAACAGAATTTAACTAATCCACAACCACTCTAAGGGAGTTATGAGCATTAGGAAAGTTTTCATCATCCAAACATGTCCATGAGATGATGGTGAACAACAAGGTTTCCTAACTTCACAATCATAATAATGAAAAGGACATGCTTAGAGCTATTGCAGATCCATTGTAATTTAAGTCACAATAAATTATTAAAAACTAAAAACATTCCTTATAATCAAATTATAATCAAAGAGAAGTCATTAAACATGAATCAAAGGCATAGAAATAATCCCATCACACTACAAGCTTCACCTCTTAACCCTAGCTAAGAGGTTTAGCCAACCATAAGCACGATTACACTAGAATCTCTTAAAAATAACATCAAAGACAAAAAACCCAAGAGGAAGGAATAATGGAGTGTTTGCCATTCCATGGTCTCCCTCTCTTTCTTTGCTCTTCATGTCTGGATGATGCTCTCTCTCTCTCTCTCTCTCTCTCTCTCTCTCTCTCTCTCTCTCTCTCTCTCTCTCTCTCTCTCTCTCCTCTTCTTCTTTTATTAAGTTAGGGAGTCGGTGGCGTTAGTGAGTCGGTGGTATACGGAAACTTACGCAACAACCGACTTTGAAACTTCCTGCGCAGCAAGAAAAATAAAAATGAAATGGTCAACATGATAGCATTTCCTTCCGGGTTCCTTTTCTCCCTTTCGCACCATGAGGTTGGTAGGACATGCCTTGACCCCTATTCGGACAAATCTGATCAGCGGATCTAATCAATATGTTGTGGTGGTGGGCCCCTTAACGTCTTTATGATTTGGGAGGGCTCTGATCTAAGGTGTGGTTGAAACAGGGCTACGGTCTTGATAAATGGCTCTGATCATCATAAATGATGATGGAGGTGGGTTCAGTCACGTCCCAATGGACGGCTCACATTCAAAACGCCCTACGGAAAGAAACTGGGAGAGAGATTTCTCTCTTCTTTTGGAAAGTGCGGGTGAAACACTGTTTGACCGGTCTGGTGGTGCGATACATTGCATGTGTACCTTTGTTATATGCTTCGACCATGCAAAGTGGGTCCCATATTGATGATCCAGAGGGATCTGCTCCATCCATCCGATTTCCCATTCGATTTAAGGGGTTGAGCCCAAGTTTGAATCATATTCAGAGATCAGGTGGGCCCCATATTGATGATTTATGGGCTGATCTATCCGTTGAGCTACTTCTACATGGATACAAGGGCTGAAATTCGACATGTACGGTTAATTTTGGGTCCTCAGGCCAGATATAAAGTTTCAAGCCAAATATATGGTGGGAACCTTGTGATCTTATATTCAAGACGACTTTAAGGCCCCTTTAATCGTTTCAACACCTGAGGTCTTAGTATCGATCCCTAGTGGGGGTGGCTAACATGGAGTGTGTGTACTGACATGGGCGTGCACTAACAAACTAACCTAAAAAAAAAGTATTAACGGAAAGGATTTCAGAACAAACGCCTACATACAAAGTATCTAGTGACTTAGGAATTACCATTTTTTTATGGGCACACTCCCGGGCATAATGGTTACAATTTCCTCAGACGAAGCAGATTATGTTAGTTTTTTTCTATTTATTCTTCCCATTCCCCTTCTTGAGATTTGAAGGAGGTGTTGTGGACTTATGTTCTTGGTCATTCTTTTTCACCTTCTTGCGAGCTTTGAACCGTTTCTTGTTAGCTTTCAGCTTATGGGTCTCTACTGTAAAGGCCTTGGGTGAACCTGACCGAATTGCATTCATTTCAACCTCTCATACTAAATGGTCACAAAAGTCTCTGAACATAGTGATAGAATTAGTATGGTTTAGAATTCTTTTGATTGGGGCCGATGATTCAGGCTAGGAATAGTGCATTGCTATATCTTTTGATTTTTGATCAATTTATACTCAACATTCCTAAGGGCACCTCTCATTTGTTCCATCTTACAAATATGATCTTTGATGGGGTAGCTGACTGACATCCTATACTCTTAGAATTATAATTCCATTATCTGAACTTTCGCATCTGACTTCTGCACATACAAAATTGTCAGTGCTTCTCAGATTCCTTTAGCGGTGTCATACACTTCATACGTTATTATGAGTTCTTTGTGCATAGTGCTAATAAGGACATTACGGGTTGAACGATTCTGTTTATGTCACTTATTGTAGCGGGTCATTGCAGCCCTATGTTCTCTTAAATTTTCATTTTCTGCCAATATCGGTTCCTCTTGAACCTCATCGAATGTATGCGATATGTCGTCCTCGTCCAGAAGGCTTCGCATTGTGCGAGACCAGTCTTTGTAGTTGTTATCGTCGAATTGTTGTCCTTTGAGCTATTCAGCGATTAAGGCTTTGGTGGCCATCTCTACATTTCATCAAGTATCATTATTTAGCTATGATCTAAGGTATTAACACTAATCATCAGTATTTCTATGTATTATTCAAATTTTCAAAGTATAAAAGTATTCAACACATCTTAACGAGATCTGAAAGTCCACATACCCAAATGGGTGGTGTAGAACAATTAAGTTCTCTTTTTAAGATGAGTTAATGTTTTTATAAGAATATATTTGTATAACGTGCAGCCTTTCATTATAGGTTGCATGCATCATTTGGTGGAGGAGAATAAACTTCCACTCAGGTTATGCATAACCTTTATATTTAGGGAGCATTCTAGCACTAAGTTTTCTATTTTCTAATGAGAAAAGGACTTTGATCTAGTTACATCAAGCCTAATAATGTTACACATATAAACATTATCATCAGAAAAAAAAATGAAGTGCTTAGCCATAAAGAGGGTACTTTCATCACCAGTGAACATGACCATTAGCGGTGGATCCGATAATTATCGTTAATGATCAATGTTGATGATAATGATGGATCCTATCATTAACATTGATCATCATGGTTGATGATCGTTTCGATCACTAATAATCTTTTGATCAATAGTGAATTAAATGATATAAAGGAAATCACACATTTGCATGCATATATATGTACATGTCGTAATCAAGAATTACGTGAAATATACATTTTACTTTTAATAAGAAGGCTGTTAGGGTTTTGGGTTTCTACAAGTGGGCAACTAGACCATAGTTTAATGATCTAACAGTTGATATTATGGGCCTCACTTTGTATATTCCATTGCCAATAATCCAGTTGATGTATTTGACAGTTAACTTATAGGATTATTCAATCTAGGAAATATTTATTTTAGGGGTGATCCATAATGAGACTAATAATCTCAACTATTTAGATCATTGAAAGATGGGTCCACTTGTTCAAAACGGAAAATTTGAGCAGTATGCGAATCCCAGGGCCCGTCATATCACAAGCATACATGCATCCACTGCCCACAGGACTTTACTTGTCCGTACTTGCCAAATTACATGAGCCCACGTGATTTTCATGAGAAATCCACTCAATTTCTCAAGTGACAGTAAGCCAGGAGCTAAAAGAGTCAGATTCAAAATTCTAGTGGGCCACACGACTTAAAAGAGTGAGAATGAAAATGCCAACACCTAAAACCTTCTTTAACCCAAAATGATGTTTGCATCTAATCTAGTCCGTTCGTATTCCATTGAAATTAACCCAAAATGATAATCAGCTTCCCATACTACCTAGACTACCAAGGTGGAAAGGTAGCGTGGAAATAACAAAGAGATTAAGGTGGGACCCCTTGGCAGGCCCCACGAATGGGTTGGATGAGAAATGAACATTATAGTTAGCTCATTTTAGGAATGTTTTGAAGCTCTAGCGAAGTATGATTATAAATACACAGCCACTTAGAAATTATACACGTGGCACACATGGGCTCATGATCGGAAAAGCAGTGGGCCATTCTTTTCATGTGCTATAGCCCAAAACGTGGCATACTTGTTTCACGAGATCCTAACCATCAGATCAGAGATCTTTCGTGTACGCATGGCCCACCTTATGAGGTGACCACCCTGATTTGTTCGCATCCTGATAAACGGTCTGGATCTGGCCCACGAGAAGCCATGAAGTCATTCCCTCTCTCTGATCTCTAGAAGTATCAACGGCTGAGATTGGAGAGAGAGGTGGCACATCCCATGAAGCCATTCCCTTTCGTAGATCTCTGGAAGCTCTTAATGATCTGGAAAAATGGATGGTTGGTTTGGATATAGAACACAGACATCAAAGTGGGCCCCACAGTAAGGGCCGCAATGTCTTGGGTGAGGTCGTGGTCTCACCCAACCCGCCGTTCCCCTTCTTGACTTCAACTAATGGGTGGGATATAAAAACTAGAAGATTTCTAGGTAATCCCCAGTACATTTTAGACAGCATGAGATCAATAGTTTGGATCCCTAATGTAGTCCCCACCTGAGTTATTGTTCCTATTAAGAAGGAAATGCTGATAAATGCTATAATTTAGTTATCAAACGTTCCTACGAGTGGTACATGTATGTAGGGATCGGCCTGATTTTTGGGTCCATCATATGAATCCCTCTAGGTTCAATGATCGAGACCATATATTTGTTGGGCCGCATCATGGACGGACCACGAATTAAAAGTGCATGGGCCGAAATACTTGGTATCACGGGAACGATTATCCAGACCATTTATCTGTTATAAACCAAAATACCCTTACTGGATCAAGATAGCCAGGTATGGCAGTTTTGTTGACCAGGGGCATTTTAGTCTTTACAACACCCGTTTACATAAAAAACTGGAATTTTGTAGGAGTGATGTACCTGGTTCTGGTCTCAACTGTCACAACTTCAACGCCGTAGGAGTTTCCCTTCTTCCTAAATCGGAGATCCGCCGTTGAAGAGCTCTGATACCACTGTTATTAAGTGCGGAAGTGTGAGCCCTCAAGATCTGACGATCTACACAATATGAAACCTTCACGAAGTCGAAGATAAACGGTCCAGATCCAATGGCCCACCTATTCACTGCTGGAGCAGATGGGTTTATTCACCCCTCTGATTCTACAATATGGATGGACCCAGATCATGATCTATGGTTTAGATAGTCCTAAGGACAAGCTAAATGGACAAATTACTGTGTACCACTATTTCTTTTTTTACTCTTGTTATTCCTTAATGATTTTTGTATGAGAGAGCCTCATCCTTTTTATTGGAAAGGATTAAGTTTGGATGAGACCAGAAGTTATCTGGTCTTATCCCTATCTCCCTATCTAAAATTAAATTCAAATTTGAATTTGAAAACTAACTGAAAAGAAGAGGCCGAAAGAGGCTTAAACACATGGGACCCACCCACTAGTGATTGCATAATACAGGCTCCACTTGCCTATGTCTAACAGATAAAACATCTACATCATAGTGTGGTCCACAGAGCCATGAAACAAGTTAACTGGATGGTGTTGGGATTGCCAGCCAAACAGGTCTTCCGCTCTGGTTGTCTAAGGACCTTGTGAGATTCTGTTATCAAAATAGTCAATATAACAGTTGGATATGTGCTGGCCTAAGTCTATTAAGGCAGCATATATTCTACATTATTTAGTCTAGCTATGTATAGAAAAGAATATTGTATATATGCCTGTAATTGATGGGAGTTTATTTTTGTTAGTTACGTACCTAGACAGATGCAATGGCCAATTTTTAGCCTTATAATTAGCCCGATAATCTCTATATAAAGGAAGGAACTCTCACAAGGAGAAGAATTCAAACCCAAAACCATTTGACACTATGGTTTATGTGCTTTAACCACTCCATCCATCCATCCGTTTTGCCAACTCAGTTTAGGAGATGATCCCAAAATTGAAGGATATCCAAATCTTAAGTGGACCACACCATGGAAAGCACTGGTGATTGAATGCCTACCATTGAAAAATTCATGTGACCACAAAAGCTTTTTTTTTTTTTTTTTTTTTTTTTTAAGATGAAGCTTAAAAAAAACAAAAAAAAAAGAAGCAGGTGGGGACACCTACCTAGAATTTATTGATAAAAAGGGATATACACTCGTTTACTTAGTGCAGCTCTACAAAAAACAAAGCACCTTTCCTATTTTACAATCACTCCACAACTATAGCTGTACATGAGTGGAATTATATTGGTCAACTCGCTTGACTTAACTCCGAGAAACTTGTCTTGTCTTGTCTTGGTTTAGTATTGTATTCGAACCGAGTCGAGTTAGTTTTTGGAGGTCAAAAAAATTTCAAGCCGAGTTTAGGCTTGCTTTAGCTCAACTCAACTTGAATCGAACCCAATTATTTTGATATTGATGTTACTTGCCGAGTTTTTGATGAAATGACCTAATGAAGTATTGTTTTGAGTGCGTACATTCTTTACGGGATTAATTGGTGGCGAGGAAGGAATGAATACGAAATAAATCACTACAATAAAAAAACTTTATATAATAAGACCATCCTCGTATCTTGATTTTAAATCTACTTGTGGATTGTTTGATGAAATACACGTAAAGTAATGTTACTGTTTTGCATTAAGTAAGAAATTAAAGATGCACTTTGTGTTTGTAAAAATGTTGCACATGCTTGAACTTGGCTTGAATTGACCCAAGTTGTTGATCGAATCGAGTCGAGCTGGCTAGTCAGGACTCAGGACCAAGTCGAGTCAAGCCGAGTTCAAACTGGGGTTAGCTATTAGCAAAGCTGAGTCGAGCTGTGCCATGAGCTTTTCATTGTAGAATGTTATTAGCCTACCTTCTTATGAAAATACTCCCACAATTACAACATAGGAAGTATTGTGTTCAACCTTGAACAATTTGTCGAAGCTGGGGAGTACAAGAACCGGGGTCATGGACAATTTGTGTTTGATTTTAGCAAAGCTCTTGTTAGCTTCGTCAGTCCACTGAAATGGTCTCCTCTTTTATACACTCTGTAATCGGAGCCATGATGGTGTTGAAAAATTTCATGAACAGGAGAGAATATCGCCAACCAGTGAAAACTTCGTACTTTGTGGATGTTTGTCGGAACCGGCTATTATCCGATGGCCCTCACATTATCATCGTCCACCCGAATGCCTGTGGACATCACGACAAAGCCCAAAAACAATAGGCTATTGGTAAAAAAACTACATTTTTTAAGATTGAGATACAACTTGTTCTCTGTGAGCATTTGAATGACCTCTTTGATGTGATCTATATAGTCCACTTCATTCTGACTATATATAAGGATATGATAAAAGTAGACTATTACGAACTGCCCAATGAATGGTTTTAGGAATTGGTTCATCAACTTAATTAATGTACTAGGCATGTTCGAAACACCAAAGGGAATGACCAACCATTCATACAATCCCTCATTAGTCTTAAAAGTTATCTTACACTCATTACTCTTCCGTATTTGAATCTGATGGTAATTGCTCCTTAAATCCAAATTAGAAAACAGTTTTAAACCCTCAAGCATGTCCAACATATCATCCAGCCACAATATAAAAAAATTGTACTTTTAGTAATCTTGTTAATCACCCGGCTATGGATATAAATGTACCAACTCACACCTTTCTTAGGGTTTAGTAGGGATGGAATGGTGCATGGACTTGTGCTTTCCCGAAATAGACCCTTATGGATCAATTCCTCTGCTTTAAAAAGAAAAAGAAAAAGAAAACTTATATTCATAAGGGTAGCGCAAAGGCTATACAACAAGATACATTTCGGGCATGGCCAATCAATAAAAAGATATAGGCTCCCTTATAATATGAAGTAGGCAAAAAAGAAATAGGAGAAAGCTTAATTAGGCCACTCGTAGGTTGCCTAAGCTAACTCTATCAAGAAATAGAAGACCATGGATGGTAGGCGGGAGGTCCACGAACGAATTGAAAATGAGATCAATTCCTCTACTCGTCTCTGTAGATTCTTGCACTCTTTCAAGCTCATTTGATAATGAGGGTGATTAGGAAAAATAGCCCCTAGGATGATAAAAATGTGGTGTTGAATATCCCACACAGGGAGTAACTGTAAGACCCGTATCTTGGTCCGTACCTTTTCGTACACTTCCGGAGTCTTACCGGTCGAATTCCGGCAACTTTCGACCCTTAAACGATATCGACGCGCGACCCTGATTCACGTGCCGACAACCCGAGTCGACTCAACCCGAGACCAATACCATAGCGACTGCACCGTCGCCGCGGTTCCGATACCGCGACTCGCGCGCCAAGGCGATGCCCTGGTCAAGAGTTATGGGCCAACGTTCGGTGCGAGAAAACGCCGCGCGTTACGAAAACTAAGGAAATCTCTACGATGTATCACATCAATCACATCAATCCCATCAATCAATCACCCATCAATCCATGATATGTCAAGTACACATCACTTCCATCCCTTTTCTCAAGCAACCACAAAAGTCTTCACCACCCATACCTCTCTTACACAAAAAGCCACAAAAGTCTTCACCGCCCATACCTCTCTTACACAAAAGCCACAAAAGTCAAAGATTTCTTATACAACCATCACTCACCCATCCATCCATCACTCTCTCTCTCTCCCTTTACATCACTCTCTCTCTTTCTCTCTTTCTCATTTCAAAATCCCAAGCAACAAAAGATTTTCAAGAACTCCATACGTATGGAATTTTCCAAGCTCCCTAAACTCCAAGTGTGACCCACCTTCCTACTCCAAAATCTCCCATCTCAACCCTCCATTCTTCATCTTAACCATTAAAGTTGAAGCTAAGGTGCCAAGGAACCACTAGGAGCGAGAAGATCGGACGGTGGGTGCCTCTATAGGGTAGATTTATTTATTTTTATGGTGGACCAAGTGAGGCCCACCGATCAATGGTGTGGATCTCACTTGGGACCCTAATACGTGGCCGATGGACCACTTGGATCACCATGATCATTCCATGATGGGACCATTCTCCATGGACCCCATCATGATGTTTATTTTCATTTGGAAAGGTCATCTAGACCATCCATATTGGTGGGGAAAGGATCCCCACCGTTGATCTTTAGTTTTGATGGTCACATGTGCGAAATGACCCATTTGATGTATGATTTCATGTATGAGAGGGCCCATAATGACGGGGTCCCTCCATCACAAGTCGTGTCCCACTCTCCGTGTCTCTCTCTCTCTCTCTTTTATTTTATTTTATTTTATTTTCTTTTATGCAATAGGATGGTGTGGCCCACTTGGGTGGATCCCACCTTGATGTATTTATTTTATTCAAGCGGGGCCCACCTTAAATGTTAAACCCATGTCACCCATCATGTGGTGGCCCACTTCATCAGGGCCCACCATTTAAAATAAATTTTTTTTTTACTGGACCGTCCAGCGTCTGAGACGCTGGACGTTGTTAAAAAAAAAAAAAAAAAAGAAAAAGGAAGAAAGAAAGGGAAGCCTTTGGGGTGGCCCCCTTGCATAGGCCCCACCCTGATGTTTATGTCCGATCCAAGCCGTCCATCCTCTTACCCACGGCATTTTAGCCGTTAGGTAGAAGTTGGGAGCTGATCCAATCGCCTGGTGGACCATAGCGCCAAATATTGCGCCCTCACCATTCAACTCTATTTTCTTATTTTATTTCACTTCTTAAGCTCAAAAAAATTTGAACTCTAGACTCATTTTGTCTGTTTCGGGCCGCTGATCGCAATAGCCGGGGCGGATTTCACTTTAGCGGGCCCTACATGCGAAAAACCTCGAGAAAACAGTTTTTTCTCAAATTTTAAAATTCAAGAGGCAAAGCCTCTTGTTGTTAGTGGGCTGGCAGCGCTGCACGCTGCTGCGTGCAGCCGTCCAGGCGGGCGGGCGGCGTCCAAGCCAGGGACCCACTGCTCCAGCCGTGGGCCCCACCTTGATGTTTATATGACATTCAAACCGTTCATCGGGTGGACCACCCCCTAAAGTGGCCCCCCTCCAAAAATGAGTCAGATCCAAAACTCAGGTAGCCCACACCACATGAAATAGTGAGTTTGTACAACTACCATTGAAATCTATTTTTGGGCCCACAGAAATTTCAGATCAATCTGAAATTTTTATCCTCGCTTCATACAGGTCTGGGTGACCTTATGAGCGGGTTGAATTTCAAATAAATATTACGGTGGGCCACATTTGTGGGACCCACGTTAATGTATATATTTCATTTTCACCGTCCACAGCCAGTGGACGGTGAGACTCACCCTGTTGCATGGGTTTTACACACGCCGTCCATCTGTCTTGATGATGGGGCCCACTGCCAGCTACCCATATTATTTTCTGTGGAACCCACCATTATATATTTATGTATGTTATATAGTTTAAATGTATATTTTATAATATGAAAATTGTAGTGAGCCCTAGACCATGTGTCCCTATGAATAGGTTGGATGGAAATAAATGTTTTGTAAGGCCCATGAGTCGGGACCCACTTAATTTCAAAAGGGCTATGGGCTAGGCCCATTTGATTTATAAAATGCTTATGGGCTGGGCCCATTTGATTCATTTAAGGCCTAAGAATTTGGGCCCATTTGACGTGTTGTAAGTCCATGGGACTAGGCCCATTTGATGTACTTCAAGGCCCATAAAATTGGACCCATTTGTTGCATTCTTAAAGCCCATGGAAGTGGACCCATTTGTTATATTGTAAGACCCATGGGACTACACCCATTTTATTATAAAAGGGTCCATGGGATTAGGCCCACTTTGATATGCATGCAAGCTCATGGATTAGGCCCATTTGAATTGTTTAAGGCCTAGGGGTTTAGGCCCATTGAACTCATATAATGCCTAAGGGTTAAGGCCCATTTGGTGTTCATATGGGATCCAATTGGTGTGACCTATTGATCACATATTAGACTCATGAGAACTAAGCTCATTAGATGCAACCCAAGGCCCACGGGTTTGACCCATTGCAATGCACATAAGACCCATTGGTGTGGCCCATTTGTGTGGCTCATCTAATGAATAAAAGGCCCATAGGATATGGCCCATTTGATATATATACGAAAAGCCCAATGGGATGAACCTAAAGTCCATTGCAATGTGTAATCCCAATACCGATTATGTAGCGATGTTTAAGAAGATCGTGCCTGGGAAGCAATGTTGGTTTGACGTCCACATTGCGAGTGTGATGCTGGTTGGATGTCCACATTACGACTCTCCTTAGGGCCCATTTCTGGGCCGTACTTATCGTATATAGGCCGTCCAGGTCCATCTGCATTATAAGATAGTTCATTTTGTTATAACATGTTTAGTACAGTTCATGACTCATGATCATATGCATCATATGTATGCTTGATGTGAGAATTGTCTGATCATAGTATTTGCCTTCGGGCAGGTTGTTTATGGGCTCCCGGTTAGGCGGTGTTGCCCTACATGAGCGCACGATATGCGCATGAATTGTTGCATGACTGGATAGTGTGAATCATGCATTTCACATTTGTGTGACATGGTTATTGTACGCCCTAGCGACATCAGGGCCGTAGCCTCCACAGACGCATTGTGGATGGCTGGATTGGATACCGAAAATCTTATTTTACATGGGGTACTATAGATATCCCTGGGTGAAAGTCCCTAAACCCTTATGGTACCAAGAGGTTGCTCCAACGTCTAGACCGAGTGGGTAGATGAGCGCTGAGTGCCGAATACCAGTTGGCTGCGCTCTCCACTGTGTCATGGTCGGTTGGAAGGGGGTGCGGCCTTACTCGCCCGAGTGTAGGGGGCAATGCTAGGCTGAGTCTGACCAGCTCGAGGAATGGGTCCGCTATCGACGAGTCGCGCCCGATATTGGCAGACGGATAGTGTGGTCTCTTCCACTTACCTTACTGCGCGCGATGTGGCGGCAATCTGGTTTAGAGTGTACTAGACTCCGGTGATATCCCATATTTTGAGCTGTATTGATGTGTGGACATAGATGAGGACCTGTATGCTTGAGTTGCATTGCACATAGCATGGCCTTTGAATGGCCGATACCATTCATGTCTCGCATCGCATAGCCTTGGTACGGCTCATGATATTATGGTTCCATCTGCATATCCCGCATTACTCTGTCATTGCATGTTCATATTACTACCTTGTGCACACACTTTCACCACCCTCTAAGCTTTCTGTAAGCTTATGCACGACCGTTGCGTGCAGGTGACGTTGGATTACAGCAGCGCTGAGGCAGGAGCACGTTGCTGAACGTTTTGGAGTTTTTGTGCTTTACCATTGTATTTCCCTTTATGCTCATTGTACTTGTAAAGTTTTTAATCATAGTAGAAATGTAATGGAGTCCTTGGTTGTTGTTTGTGGGTTATGCCTTTGGTTATGCTTATTACGAATCAAACTGACATTGAAAATCCTCCTCGTAGCATCCCAGGATCGAAACCTGGCAAATGGGAGCTAGGAGCCATGAATGGGGTTCTACGGAGGCTGTCGGCGCTGGATTCGACGATCGGGAATTTTGTGAGCCCGGTTTCTGAGTTTGGAGCGTGACAGATGTTGGTATCAGAGCATAACTTGGGAATAACCGAGAACAACATTACATGTCTGCTATGAGTGAAGAATGACTAAGTCCCGAAGTTCGGATAGCTTCGTGACCTTCCAATTCCGACCATTAATGTGCGTACCTTCGAGAGTTTTGAAGTTGATAGACGTCTCGCTCTTTCCTGTAGGACATGGCGCCTGGGAGAGTTACTCGATCGACTCCCGCACCACCACCTGAGGATTCTGCTTTACCATCGGAGGCTCCAGCTTTACCCCCTACGTCTCCCGTTCCACCCTCAGAGATCCCTACTTCCTCCCATGAGGATGACATTCCTCCACCTGAGGCTGATGAGGAGCCGAGTGTGACCGTTAGTGCCTCTCAGTTACAGCAGATGTTACAGGCTGTGACAGCCGCACTACAGGAACGGGGCAGACGTCCAGTTGTTTCACCAACTCAGGCAGAGCAGGAGCGCGCGAGTGCCTTACTACGTGAGTTCAGACGGCTTGATCCTCCACGTTTCCAGGGCGAGCCAGATCCGACCGCAGCAGAGAGATGACGCTCCGATGTGGAGAAGATCTTCGATACCATGTCATGTACGACCGAGCAGCGCGTCCGGCTAGCTGTATTTCTCTTCCAGGGTGAGGCCGAGCATTGGTGGACCTCTATTACCCGTGTTTCCGGACTCGATTATGTCTGGACATGAGAGGACTTCGTTGACCGATTCGAGGAGCAGTACTTCCCCGACCATATCCGTCGTCAGCGAGTCTTAGAGTTCGAGACTCTGGTGCAGGGAGACATGACTGTGGCGCAGTACGCAGCCCGTTTTGTGGCTCTCTCTAGATTTGCACCATATATGGTTGTTGAGCACGGCTTGCGTTACGGCCTTCGAGGTTGTGTTATTGGCCATGCGCTCCCTACCTTTCAGGCTGTAGTGTGGAGAGCTCAGATTTACGAGACTGAGTGGGCCGGTTCTCAGTCTGAGCGTGGTCAGAGGGGAGACCGGAAGAGGCAGGCTTCTTCCAGTCCTTCCCAGCAGCGTCGACCACAGCAGCAGAGGCGCACAGGTCGCCCAGCTTTCCGAGCACCATCAGCACCAGCAGCACCTCCACCACCACCTCAGAGGCAGTTCACCGACACTTGCTTCAGGTGCGGTGTGACGGGACACCGTTCATGGGAGTGTCCCAGCCCCCAGCAGCAGCAGAGAGGTCCACAGCAGCAGAGACCTCCACCGCAGCAGCAGAGACCCCCACAGCAGCAGCGACAGCAGCCTCCACCACTGAGGCCACCTCAGCAGCAGCATCAGCATCAGCACCAGCCTCAGAGGCCACAGCAGCAGAGGCAGCAGTTTCGACAGCCTCAGCGACCCCAACAGCAGCAACAGCACGTTCAGAGGGGACATGCACCTCCCCAGCCAGCTCAGGCTAGATTCTATGCGGCTCAGCAGGATCCGCAGTCATCTGGAGGTGTAGTTGAGGGTATACTGCCAGTTTCTGCATGCATTGCACGTGTACTGTTTGATTCTGGTGTATCACATTCTTTTGTGGCCGAGTGCTTCTGTCCATCGGTCAGCTTACCTTTGGAGTCTACTGATGTGAGCCTATCAGTATCGACTCCCTTGGGGAGGACTGTAGCGTTGGGACGATTTTGCTCATCTTGCCCCGTTCTAGTTGGGAATACCTTTCTGCCTGCCGATCTGTTCGTTTTGCCGATGTCTGAGTTCGACGTCATCCTGGGCATGGATTGGCTCGCCGAGTACTATGCTATTTTGGACTGCGCCACGAGGACCGTCACGTTCTGTATACCCGGCGTGCCACAGTTCGAGTTCGTTGCAGAGGCCAGAGGAGAACGGTTGTCTTGTTTGATGTCTTGCGCCATTGAGGAGCCTGTTGCCGTTTGTATCGACCATTTGCCCGTGGTTTGTAATTTTTCCGATGTGTTCTAGGAGATTCCGGGATTACCGCCTCGTCGACTCACCGAGTTTCAAATCGATCTCGTGCCCGGTAACGCGCCTATTTCGAAGGCCCCGTATCGTATGGCACCGTTAGAGTTACGGGAACTGTAGAAGCAGTTGGACGAGTTGCGTGAGTTGGACTTTATCCGTTCGAGCAGTTCTCCGTGGGGAGCACCGGTACTCTTCGTGAAGAAGAAGGATGGCTCGTTGAGGCTCTGCGTTGACTATCGCGAGCTCAACAAAGTCACGATCAAGAACAAGTATCCGCTCCCTAGGATTGATGAGCTGCAGGGTGCATAGTTCTTTTCGGAGATTGACCTGCGTTCCGGTTATCATCAGATTCGGGTCCGAGATGAGGACATTCCGAAGACGGCATTCAGGACGCGTTACGGTCATTTTGAGTTTCAGGTCATGTCCTTTGGACTGACCAATGCACCCGCGGTCTTCATGCAGCTGATGAACGAGGTATTCCGCCCATATCTAGATCAGTTTGTTGTGGTCTTCATCGACGACATTCTGATCTACTCGAGGACCCGTGAGGAGCATGAGCAGCACTTGGAGATTACTTTACAGACCCTCCGCGCACACCAGCTGTATGCGAAGCTGGAGAAGTGCGAGTTCTAGCAGGAGGAGGTGAAGTTCCTCGGTCACGTGGTGACGAGGGAGGGTGTCGCAGTGGACCCCTTGAAGGTCGAGGCAGTGTGTCAGTGGGGCCAGCCCACGACTGCCACAGAGATCCGTAGTTTTCTTAGCTTGGCGGGATATTACCGACGTTTCATCGAGGGTTTTTCTCGTATTGCAGCCCTGCTGACCAGGTTGACTCGGAAGGGCGCAGAGTTTATTTGGAGTGACGCCTGCGAGTGAGCATTTATGGAGTTATATTTCTTATTTTTCGCGAGTTATGCTTAGTTGCGATGCTTGTGTAAATTTTGAGGATGAAATTTTTATAAGGAGGGGAGAGCTGTAAGACCCGTATCTTGGTCCGTACCTTTCCGTACACTTCCGCGGTCTTACCGGTCGAATTCCGGCAACTTTCGACCCTTAAACGATATCGACGTACGACCCTGATTCACGTGCTGACAATCCGAGACCAATACCATAGCGACCGCACCGTCGCCGCGGTTCCGATACCGCGACTCGCGCGCCAAGGCGATTCCCTGGTCAAGAGTTATGGGCCAACGTTCGGTGCGAGAAAACGCCGCGCGTTACGAAAACTAAGGGAATCTCAACGATGTGTCACATCAATCACATCAATCCCATCAATCAATCACCCATCAATCCATCACATGTCAAGTACACATCACTTCCATCCCTTTTCCCAAGCAACCACAAAAGTCTTCACCACTCATACCTCTCTTACACAAAAAGCCACAAAAGTCTTCACCGCCCATACCTCTCTTACACAAAAGCCACAAAAGTCAAAGATTTCTTATACAACCATCACTCACCCATCCATCCATCACTCTCTCTCTCTCCCTTTACATCACTCTCTCTCTTTCTCATTTCAAAATCCCAAGCAACAAAAGATTTCCAAGAACTCCATACGTATGGAATTTTCCAAGCTCCCTAAACTCCAAGTGTGACCCACCTTCCTACCCCAAAATCTCCCATCTCAACCCTCCATTCTTCATCTTAACCATTGAAGTTGAAGCTAAGGTGCCAAGGAACCACTAGGAGCGAGAAGATCGGACGGTGGGTGCCTCTATAGGGTAGATTTATTTATTTTTATGGTGGACCAAGTGAGGCCCACCGATCAATGGTGTGGATCTCACTTGTGACCCTAATACGTGGCCGATGGACCACTTGGATCACCATGATCATTCCATGATGGGGCCATTCTCCATGGACCCCATCATGATGTTTATTTTCATTTGGAAAGGTCATCTAGACCATTCATATTGGTGGGGAAAGGATCCCCACCGTTGATCTTTAGTTTTGATGGTCACATGTGCGAAATGACCCATTTGATGTATGATTTCATGTATGGGAGGGCCCATAATGACGGGATCCCTCCATCACAAGCCGTGTCCCACTCTCCATGTCTCTCTCTCTCTCTTTTATTTTATTTTATTTTATTTTCTTTTATTTTCTTTTATGCAATAGGATGGTGTGGCCCACTTGGGTGGATCCCACCTTGATGTATTTATTTTATTCAAGCGGGGCCCACCTTAAATGTTAAACCCATGTCACCCATCATGTGGTGGCCCACTTCATCAGGGCCCACCATTTAAAATAAAAAATTTTTTTACTGGACCGTCCAGCGTCTGGGACGCTGGACGTTGTTAAAAAAAAAAAAGAAAAAGAAAAAGGAAGAAAGAAAGAAAAGCCTTTGGGGTGGCCCCCTTGCATAGGCCCCACCCTGATGTTTATGTCCGATCCAAGCCGTCCATCCTCTTACCCACGGCATTTTAGCCATTGGGTAGAAGTTGGGAGCTGATCCAATCGCCTGGTGGACCATAGCGCCAAATATTGCGCCCTCACCATTCAACTCTATTTTCTTATTTTATTTCACTTCCTAAGCTCAAAAAAATTTGAACTCTAGACTCATTTCGTCTGTTTCGGGCCGCTGATCGCAATGGCCGGGGCGGATTTCACTTTAGCGGGCCCTACATGCGAAAAACCTCGAGAAAACAGTTTTTTCTCAAATTTTAAAATTCAAGAGGCAGAACCTCTGGTTATTAGTGGGCTGGTAGCGCTGCACGCTACTGCGTGCAGCCGTCCAGGCGGGCGGGCGGCGTCTAAGCCATGGACCCACGGCTCCAGCCGTGGGTCCCACCTTGATGTTTATATGACATTCAAACCGTTCATCGGGTGGGCCACCCCCTAAAGTGGCCCCCTCCAAAAATGAGTCAGATCCAAAACTCAGGTAGCCCACACCACATAAAATAGTGAGTTTGTACAACTACCATTGAAATTTATTTTTGGGCCCACAGAAATTTCAGATCGATCTGAAATTTTTATCCTCGCTTCATACAGGTCTGGGTGACCTTATGAGTGGGTTGGATTTCAAATAAATATTACGGTGGGCCACATTTGTGGGACCCACGTTAATGTATATATTTCATTTTCACCGTCCACAGTCAGTGGACGGTGAGACTCACCCTGTTGCATGGGTTTTACACACGCCGTCCATCTGTCTTGATGATGGGGCCCACTGCCAGCTACCCATATTATTTTCTGTGGAACCCACCATTATATATTTATGTATGTTATATAGTTTAAATGTATATTTTATAATATGAAAATTGTAGTGGGCCCTAGACCATGTGTCCCTATGAATAGTTTGGATGGAAATAAATGTTTTGTAAGGCCCATGAGTCGGGACCCACTTAATTTCAAAAGGGCTATGGGCTAGGCCCATTTGATTTATAAAATGCTTATGGGCTGGGCCCATTTGATTCATTTAAGGCCTAAGAATTTGGGCCCATTTGATTCATTTTTGGCCTAAGAGCTTAGGCCCATTTGACGTGTTGTAAGTCCATGGGACTAGGCCCATTTGATGTACTTCAAGGCCCATAAAATTGGACCCATTTGTTGCATTCTTAAAGCCCATGGAAGTGGACCCATTTGTTATATTGTAAGACCCATGGGACTACACCCATTTTATTATAAAAGGGTCCATGGGATTAGGCCCACTTTGATATGCATGCAAGCTCATGGATTAGGCCCATTTGAATTGTTTAAGGCCTAGGGGTTTAGGCCCATTGAACTCATATAATGCCTAAGGGTTAAGGCCCATTTGGCGTTCATATGGGATCCAATTGGTGTGACCCATTGATCACATATTAGACTCATGAGAACTAAGCTCATTAGATGCAACCCAAGGCCCACGGGTTTGACCCATTGCAATGCACATAAGACCCATTAGTGTGGCCCATTTGTGTGGCTCATCTGATGAATAAAAGGCCCATAGGATATGACCCATTTGATATATATACCAAAAGCCCAATGGGATGAACCTAAAGTCCATTGCAATGTGTAATCTCAATACCGATTATGTAGCGATGTTTAAGAAGATCGTGCCTGGGAAGCAATGTTGGTTTGACGTCCACATTGCGAGTGTGATGCTGGTTGGATGTCCACATTACGACTCTCCTTAGGGCCCATTTCTGGGCCGTACTTATCGTATATAGGCCGTCCAGGTCCATCTGCATTATAAGATAGTTCATTTTGTTATAACATGTTTAGTACAGTTCATGACTCATGATCATATGCATCATATGTATGCTTGACGTGAGAATTGTCTGATCATAGTATTTACCTTCGGGCAGGTTGTTTATGGGCTCCCGGTTAGGCGGTGTTGCCCTACATGAGCGCATGATATACGCATGAATTGTTGCATGACTGGATAGTGTGAATCATGCATTTCGCATTTGTGTGACATGGTTATTGTATGCCCTAGCGACATCAGGGCCGTAGCCTCCACAGACGCATCTTGGATGGCTGGATTAGATACCGAAAATCTTGTTCTACATGGGGTACTATAGATATCCCTGGGTGAAAGTTCCTAAACCCTTATGGTACCAAGAGGTTGCTCCAACGTCTAGACCGAGTGGGTAGATGAGCGCTGAGTGCCGAATACCAGTTGGCTGCGCTCTCCACTGTGTCGTGGTCGGTTGGAAGGAGGTGCGGCCTTACTCGCCCGAGTGTAGGGGGCAATGCTAGGCTGAGTCTGACCAGCTCGAGGAATGGGTCCGCTATTGACGAGTTGTGCCCGATATTGGCAGATGGATAGTGTGGTCTCTTCCACTTACCTTATTGCGCGCGATGTGGCGGCAATCTGGTTTAGAGTGTACTAGACCCCGGTGATATCCCATATTTTGAGCTGTATTGATGTGTGGACATAGATGAGGACCTGTATGCTTGAGTTGCATTGCACATAGCATGGCCTTTGAATAGCCGATACCATTCATGTCTCGCATCGCATAGCCTTGGTACGGCTCATGATATTATGGTTCCATCTGCATATCCCGCATTACTCTGTCATTGCATGTTCATATTACTACCTTGTACACACACTTTCACCACCCTCTAAGCTTTCTGTAAGCTTATGCACGACCGTTGCGTGCAGGTGACGTTGGATTACAGCAGCGCTGAGGCAGGAGCACGTTGCTGAACGTTTTGGAGTTTTTGTGCTTTACCATTGTATTTCCCTTTATGCTCATTGTACTTGTAAAGTTTTTAATTATAGTGGAAATGTAATGGAGTCCTTGGTTGTTGTTTGTGGGTTATGCCTTTGGTTATGCTTATTACGAATCAAACTGACATTGAAAATCCTCCTCGTAGCATCCCAGGATCGGAACCTGGCAAATGGGAGCTAGGAACCGAGAATGGGGTTCTACGGAGGTTGTCGGCGCTGGATTCGGCGATCAGAAATTTTGTGAGCCCGGTTTCCGAGTTTGGGGTGTGACAGTAACCCATTAGGAAGATCATCAGATGAGTTTAACCTCCTTAAATGACCCTAAATAATCATAAAATCGTAATTAAAAGAGTACTAATCAAATTAGGAAATAAATTTTATTTTTTTAAAACACCAAATCGTCATCAATCGGTCGAACCAATCGGTTGAAATAACCCCAAACATCAAGAGAATAAGACTGAAAATTTGGAGAATTTTGAGTTGTTGACCTGTTGGCTGAATTTTGATAGGTTGATCAGATCTGTCAACTAGTCAAAATTGTTGAGAATGTGGAGCCACATTGGGCCGCCTTCGACCGGTCGTAGGACGTCTTCGACCGGTTGTAGGGGCCTGTTCGACCGGTCATGGATCGGTTCGACTCAAAGTCCAGCGAGTTGTGCAGTTTTTTTTCGGGGCCTACGACCAGTTGTAGGAGGGTTAGGACCGGTCGTAGGGGTCTAGGACCGGTCATAGAGGAGCTAGGACCGGTCGAAGTTTACGCAAATTCGTTTCCGAATCTGATGCGGAATGCGGATTTTGGTATCGCCTTTCGCAAGGGTGCGGAAGGGAAGTTACCTAAACTATAAATAGGGGTTCCTAAGACTTTTCTAGGGTATGAGGAATATTGAGAAATATTTCTAAAGGTGTGGGCTAAGGATTTTCTATATTCTTCCAAGGGAGAGGTTTGTATTTTACCTTATAATTTTTGTTTCTTCATAGTGAAAGTTTGCATCCGTGGTTTTTTACCTTAGTTTGGGGTTTTTTCACATATATCTTGTCTTATGGTTTGTTTGGATTGCTTTGATCTGTTTCTAGTTTATATTCCTTTCTGTTTATCGTTTGTGGGTGAGGCTTGAGATTAGATCTCGGCCCACTATGTTGTTGGCGTACTGCGCAACAACTGGTATCAGAGTTATTAGTTTAGTTCTATTAGGAGCGATGGCGGAAGATGGAAAAACTAGAATTCAGAAGTTTGATGGTTCAAACTTTTCCTTCTGAAAGATGTAGATGGAGGATTATCTATATCAGAAGGACCTCTACATTCCTCTAGAAGGAAAAGAGAAGAAACCAGAAAAGATGACAGATGATGAATGGTTTTTACTGGATAGGAAGGCTTTAGGAACGATCTGACTCTCTTTGTCTAAGAGCGTCGCCTTTAATATATCCAAGATAAAAACGACAAAAGGATTAATGGAAGCCCTAGCCACCACGTATGAAAAGCCCTCATAATCCAACAAGGTTCATCTTATGAAACAACTATTCAACATGAAGATGTCAGATGGTGGGAGCGTGGCTGAACATCTAAATAAGTTCAATACAGTCATGAGCCAGTTGTAATCCGTTGGCATCATTTTTGAGGATGAGGTCAGGGCACTATTGATCTTATCCAGTCTGCCAGACGTTGGGATGGTTTGGTGATTGCTGTGAGCAATTCTTCAGGGTCGAAAAAGCTGAAATTTGATGATGTAGCCGGTCTAATTCTCAGTGAAGAATCTAGAAGAAAGGCATCAGGAGTTTCAGGGGATTCAAGGAATGCTCTAAACGTTGAAGGAATAGGAAGATCGCAGAACAGAGGAGGAAATAAACACGGGCATTCTAAGTCGAGGAAGAAGTTAAAGGGACCAAAAGACAAACACGGGTATTCGCATTGCGGCAAGAAGGGGCACATGAAACGTGATTGCAGGGCGCTCAAGAAACAAGAATGAAGCTCTCAAGGCGGGAAGGATTCAGTGAATCTGTTTGAGGAGAGTGACACAAAGGCGTTGATCTTGTCTCTTGATGCAAGGAATGAGTCATGGGTTATAGACTCGGGTGCTTCATTTCATGCCACTTCATGTAAGGAAGTTCTGTGTGATTATGAGTCAGGTGACTTTAAGAGAGTCTACCTTGGTGATGATGAGCCGTGCAGTATTGTTGGAAAGGGGGACGTTCAGGTCAATCAGAAAGACGGAACGGTTTTGAAACTGAAGGATGTCAGACATGTACCGAGTTTGAAAAGAAATCTGATCTCAGTGGGGCAATTGACCGATACCGGTTATGTGACGACATTCGCCAGTGATTTCTGGAAGATCACAAAAGGTGCCTTAGTGATATCTCGAGGTAAAAAGGAAGACACATTTTACGTGACTTCAGGATCGTATGGTTCACTCTCAGTCGCATCAACTGGAGTGAATGGGCAGTTATGACATCAGAGGTTGGGACATATGAGTGCAAAAGGGATGAAAGTGCTGTTGTCAAAAGGGAAGCTACCAGGGCGGAAGTCTCTTGACTTGGAATTTTGCGAGGATTGCATATATGGCAAGTAGAAGAGGGTAAGCTTCAAGAAGACAGGACGCGCTCCAAAGACGCATCTGTTGGAGCTTGTACACACTGACGTGTGGGGACCGACACAGGTATCATCTCTTGGTGGCTCACGTTATTTTATTTTCTTTATTGATGATGCTAGTAGAAAACTATAAATTTATTTCTTAAAGCATAAATCTGATGTATTTGATGCGTTTAAGAAGTGAAAAGTTATGGTAGAAAACGAGACAAGTAAAATAGTAAAGTGTCTTAGATCTGATAATGGGGGACAATATTGTGATAAGAGGTTTGAGGAGTATTGTGCAGCAAGTGGAATCAAACATCAGAAAATGATTCCAGGAACACCACAACAGAATGGTGTGGCTGAGCCCATTAACAGGACCATCCTTGAGGGTGCCAGGAGCATTATAACACCCCAAAAATCAGGGGTCGGGTAGAAACCCAACACCCGAGTTCCAAAACGTCACTTATGCAACATAGATAATGATAAATGCTTGTTGTCTGTGGACTGACATTAAACAAGATTGAGACTAAGCCAAAACAGCATATCATACTCCAGAGATAGTTAAACTAGCAAGCGAAAGACTGTGATAAATACATAAAATATATAATTGATTGTAAGTCTCCACAGTGTGAACATGTTACCAAGTTAATTAAATACATGTATACTCCAAAAATGGAAAGAAAAGAATATACATGAGTGCTCCAAAAATAAAATGACAAGTGTCAAGGCATCTAATCAACCTCCCTGTAATCCCGTCGATCAAAACACGGAGGAGAAGTTCTCCTCATCATCATATAAGTCCAGCTCTGCTTCACAAGCAGTGCCATCACCTGCAACTAAAATAGGGACTAGTGGGTGTTCGAAACACCATCCCGTAACGTGGGAGTGAGTGATCAATTCAGTGGGATAAGAGAGCAAAGATTAGCATGTTATCAAATCAATCACGCATTAATAGTAAAGCAAACAATCAAACACTCCTAAATACTGTTGTTAATGTATGCATGAAATGACATGATGGATGCCCTCACCGACATACTCCCTCATACGGTACCATCTCACGCCTGCGGCATGCTTTTTTCCCACAGTGCTCCACATCTTCCAGGCACATGCAATGCAATATGAATAATGATTATAAGGTTATTATTAGTCCTTTTCATACAGCAGGATTGGGAATCTAAGGTACTTTGCTTATATCAATCCCAACACAGATCCTATCTAGGGTCGTCACTCCTAGAAATCACATACGATGTTATAGTTTGTACGTCGCTGCAAGGGCTGCCAGGGCTGTTGCTCACACTCGTTGCACCGCTCCCCCATCACCTTATCAATACAGGCCTAATGTACTCTCGTCGCTACGGAAGGGTCGTCGCCTCCTGTAGACTCAGAATATGCTCGCGGTCACTACAAAGGGCTCGTCACCTGATCAGTGTAGGCTGACAACAAGAATATAGTGTCCCATACCACCATAATCTTCTCACGAGTCAAAAGTGCTCACTGGTCACTACGGGGAGGTTTGTAGCCTCAGCGTAGGCCGACAGCTTGACCACGGTGTCCCATACCACCATACCCGGCTCATGAGTCTTTATGGATCAAGGTACCATGGTTAACAGGATTTTCAATGGTAAGTTCAGTACCCTAGGTTCAAGCAGTTATGACTCATATAAGGTGAACATACAATGGCCAGTCGGGTTACTTGACGGGCTCAACTAGTACGAGCGCATCTCAAGCTGAACGACATGAAGTGCATGAAACACTTCGTGTGGCCTAACCACTGCCGCCAACCCAAAACACGACTCGCGTTCATCGATGCGTCCTTCGTGACAAATAGAAGCCAACCACGAATTTGATTCATTACCGACCGCCTGGACTAGGTCATAGTCCCAAACATTTGTAAATCAGCATCAGTAATCATATGTGAGTAATGAAATTGAAATACAACAATAGAATCATGTTGAAACATGTTATAACATACCACTTAAACAAATCATCCAACACATGCATTTCATACATATAATGAAATCCGTACATATAGCCAACATGGTAAAAATCATATACATTAGCATGTTGATTGAGAATTCAATCTCAAAACCAATACACAACACCATTTACTCAATACGTACTAATACAAACATTTATACAAACACTTAGTCTACACACTTAAGTCTACATAGTGTATGTCGACCCAAAGTGCGCATTAGGGCAAATCTCTTCGCCAAACCAATCATGCACGCATTTCTAATATATTAACACAACAAGAAGTCATGGCAAACATTTCAGCAAAATATGGATGTAAACAGTATTTCCTATAAATGACTAAAATTCTCTAAATCTCATATTTTCTGTACGTTTACGAAATAGAAAACGGACAGCATGTTCTACATGTCAAACGGCGTTGCCGTCGATAATCTACTATTAAACGACATTGAAAGCTTTGAAATCAGTCAATCAAAGCGTCTAAAATCCGCACCTTTCGCTTTATATGTGTATCGTTTCGAACGGAACGAATACGCTTCGTCAACAGCGTCAATACGACCTAATGCACAAGTACATAAGCTACTTTGCTATTTGAATCGAAGAAATCCCCAAATCAGCAAGTGGTTAGGGTTTTCCTTACCTAGAAGTGCGTTGGAATCATCGGGAAAGTGATTTGAACGCCTTGCTTTAGCACGTGCAAGAACTAGTACAAGTGGCAAGAAGATCTCTCCCACACTCACTCACAATCTCTCACTTTCTCTCTCTCTAGCTAGGGTTTCTAGTAAATTCGGATGGGTGAGATATGTGAGGGTTTAAAGCCCTTATATAGGCCAAAATCTTCCCAAATTAGGCTTGAGAACAAGGTACACTTAAGTTATAACCAAAACAGGGCTGTTCCGATCCAAAGGAGTGTTTCGGGAGGTCCCCTAGCCGAATGCGGTCGGACTTAAGCTCATGGATACTAGATCCTTCTCACATCAAGTTTTCAGTCCGATAAAGTTCCCAGATCGCACGTGGCAGTCCAATTTCAGTTCAGCGGTCATCGCACCTAAATTAGGTCTACAAGTCTCATGATATGAAAGAGAAATTTTTCCTGATCCGAGGGTAAAATTTAGCTGAATTCTGACGGTCAGAACGCTTAATAATAATGCGTCAAGTCACGTGCCAGATTTGGATTTAAATTTCCAAATCCAACCCTTTTATCACTCTCTTCACTCCAGGCTCAATGAAATAGCCTCTGAACGTCGGTTAGGCTTGATTTTCGAAATGATTATCAAGTCCAGCTAAGCGGTCATAACGGTCTAAGATTGTAGGTATCGGACTTTTGACGAGCTGTATAGTTTCAATACAAAGTTTCAAAGGGTTCCAGAGAACAAACCGGTTTAGAGTTTGATCCTGGATTTTAAGGTATTGTAGCGTCCTTGTTTCTACAAGTTTTGGATCTTGCAGAACGTATTTAAAGCTATCAGGGACAATTTCACAGCTAATCCAACGTAGCGCTAGTTAACTTACGCTCAATTTCTAAAGGAATTAATCCTAAGTGATTTCTTTGACTTTGGAATTGGGTTATGAGAGGTTACCAAGGTGTTATGGTTGACCCATTTCCTAAGGACGTCTAATCCCAGGTTGGTAAAAATCTGGGGTGTTACAAGCATGAGGTTATATGCAGGGTTGCCCAAGACTTTTTGGGCAGATGCTGTGAATACTGCCGTATATCTTATCAATAGAAGTCCCTCAGCACCATTGGATGGTGGGCTAACAGAAGAAACGTAGACTGGGAAAGAAGTGAACCTTACACATCTCAGAGTGTTTGGTTGCACTTCATATGTTTACATTAATGTAGAGCACAGAAACAAGCTGGATGCGAAGTCCAGGAGGTACACGTTTATAGGCTACGGGCAGGATGATTTTGGCTACAGGTTTCGGGATGTAGAAAATAGAAAAATCATCAGAAGCAATGACGTAATCTTTAACGAAAAAGTAATGCATAAGGACAGTGTGCAGGAAAATAACGTTGAGAAAAAGGAATTCGTAGAATTGGAAGAGTTACCGGACACAGGTGTTACAACGCCACAGGATGATCATGCACAAGAGCATTATGAGGCAGAGCCACAGACATCGGTTACGAGAAGGTCCACTCGGGAGAAGAGACCCACGGTCCGATACTCACCTCCTTACATTATCTACTGCTGACAGATAATGGTCAGCCAGAATGTTTTGAAGAGGCATTACAGTCAGATATACGAGTTAAGTGGGAGCAGGCCATGAATGAGGAGATGGACTCTCTTGAGTCTAATCGTACTTAGGAGCTAGTCACTTTACCTAAGGGTAAGAAAGCTCTTCATAACAAGTGGATTTACAGACTGAAGGAGGAGCATGATGGTTCAAAACAGTACAAGGTTAGATTGGTTGTGAAAGGGTTTCAACAAAAGGCAGGTATCGATTTCACTGAAATATTTTCACCAGTAGTGAAAATGTATACGATTCGCATGGTCTTGAGTATAGTGGCTACAGAAAACTTACATCTAGAGCAGCTAGATGTTAGGACAGCCTTTCTTCATGGGGATCTTGAAGAAGAAATATATATGCATTAGCCGACAGGATACGTGCACCAGGTAATGAGAACAAGGTGTGCAGATTGAAGAAAAGTCTATATGGCCTGAAACAGGCCTCGAGGCAGTGGTACAAGAAGTTCGATAGTTTCATGTCGGGAAACGGTTTTAGGAGATGTCATGCAGACCACTGTTGTTATTTGAAGAAGTTTAATACGTCGTACATCATTCTTCTCTGTATGTTGATGATATGCTTGTGGCCGGTTCAAGCATGAAGGACATCTCAAATCTCAAAAGACAATTGTCTAGAGAATTTTCCATGAAGGATTTAGGAGCTGCAAAATAAATCCTAGGCATGAGGATAAAGCGTGACAGGAAAAATAAGAAACTGGTTTGTCACAGGCAGAGTACATTGCCAAGGTACTTGATCGATTCAAAATGGGAGGTGCTAAGCCAGTCAGCACTCCATTAGCCAACCACTTCAAGCTATCTAAGGAGCAAGGTGCAAAGACGCAGGAGGAACGAGACTACATGGCTAAAGTCCCATACGTGTCAGCTATCGGGAGTCTCGTGTATGCTATGGTGAGCACGAGGCCAGACATTACTTAAGCAGTGGGAGTTGTTAACAGGTTCATGAACAACCCTGGGAAGGAACATTGGGAAGCTGTGAAGTGGATCCTCAGATACCTAGTGGGTACTAAGGATGTAGGGCTGTGTTATGGTGGATAAAAAATCAAACTGCAAGGCTACGTGGATTCAGATTTGGTAGGAGATATCGACAGGTTATGTCTTTACTCTGGGCAGTGCTGCAGTCAGTTGGGTCTCTCAGTTACAGAAGATAGTATCTATCAGTACGACAGAAGCAGAATATCTTGCGGCTATAGAAGCATGCAAGGATATGGTGTGGATGCAAGGTTTTATGGAAGAGTTGGGTAAGAAGCAAGTAGATTGCAAGCTGTATAGTAACAGTTAGAGTGCAATACACTTGGCTAAGAATTCAGCCTTTCATTCAAGGACCAAGCATATTGTCATCAGATATCACTTCATACGTTCGTTACTGGAAGATGGATCGATTGTTCTAGAGAAGATTCATACAAGTGAGAATCCTGCAGATATATTGACTAAGGCGGTGATAAGGGAGAAGTTGAAGCTCTGTTCAGCTTTGATTGGTCTTCAAGCTTGAAGACGGGGAGGTGATGCACTCTGGATGAAGAAGACGAAGGTTTATGGCAATGTGTCTCAAAGTGTGAGATTGTTTAGAATGTGGAGCCACTTTGGGCCGCCTTCGTCCGGTCGTAGGGGTCTGTTCGACCGGTCGTGGATCGGTTCGACTTAAAGTCCAACGAGTTGTGTTGTTTTTTTTCGAGG
This sequence comes from Magnolia kwangsiensis, assembly GCA_037074715.1. NCBI lineage: Eukaryota > Viridiplantae > Streptophyta > Magnoliopsida > Magnoliales > Magnoliaceae > Magnolia > Magnolia kwangsiensis. The sequence continues at coordinate 91,434,671 of CM073588.1, forward strand.
CCTACGACTGATCGTAGGAGGGCTAGGATCGGTCGTAGGGGTCTAGGACCGGTCGTAGGGGGGCGAGGACCGGTCGAAGGTTACACAGATTCGTTTCTGAATCTGATGCGAACTGCGGATTTTGGTGTCGCCTTTTGTAAGGGTGCGGAAGGGAAGTTACCTAAACTATAAATAGGGGTTCCTAGGGCTTTTCTAGGGCATGAAAAATATTGAAAAATATTTCTAATGGTATGGGCTAAGGGTTTTCTATATTCTTTCAAGGGAGAGGTTAGTATTTTGCCTTATAATCTTTGTTTCTTCATAGTGAAAGTTTGCATCCCTGATTTTTTACCCTAGTTTGGAGTTTTTTCACGTATATCTTATCTTGTGGTTTGTTTGGATTACTTTGATCTGTTCTATATTCCTTTCTGTTTATCGTTTGTGGGTGAGGCCTGAGATTGGATCTCGGCCACTGTGTTGTTGGTGTGCTGCGCAACAAAAATAGACAAAAAAAAAAAACCAACACCCAGATCCATGGCTCAACTGGCACACTTAGTGGAGATACCTCGTTTCAACACTTAAGGTCTTGGCAGGTCTTCGCATCGATCCCTAGCGGGGTTGGCTAACGTTGAGTGTGTGTACTGACATGGGTATGTACTAACAAGCTAACCCAATTTTTTTATTTATTATTATTTTTAAAAAAAAAAGAAAAGAAAAGAAAAGAAAAAAGACAAAAAAACCGTCCAATGAAAATTTTCGATTAAATGATAATTTTGGTGTAATTTCAACCAGCGACTTAATTGGTCGACTGATCAAACTAGCCTAACCGTCGTCGATTCTTCTTTACATCTTTTTTTCGAGCCATCATCGCTGACCTATTCTAGGTCATGAGCTATCACCACAGTCTAGCCATTCAATAATGGAAGCGGATTGCGTAGTAACTCACTGCGCTAAGCATACTGAGTAAACTCTGTGAGGTCCACCATAATTTATATATTTTATCTGCTCCGTCCATCCACTTTAACAGATAATTTTAGGGCTTGAGCCCAAATATGAGGCATATCCAATGTTTAAATGGACCACACCACAGGAAAGAGTTGAATTGAACGTCTACCATTGAAAAATTCTTGGGGGCCACAGAAGTTTTGGATCATACTTATATTTGTGTTTTCCCTTCATCCAATTCTGTATCATCTTATGAAAAGGTTGGATGACAAATAAACATCACTGTGGGGCCTGAAAAGGTTTCAATGGTGGAAATCAATATCCCCACTGTTTCTAGTTGTATGATTCACTTAGATCTTTAGAGATGTTTCAATTTTGGGCTCAACCGCTTAAATTAGATGGAAAAACAAATGGACGGTGTGGATAGACCATGTACATTCAAGGTGGGCCCAACTGAGTTTACTCGTTAGGATAAGAGCATACTGGGTTACTCAGTGAGCAATCCGGCATCTTCAATAAGTGGGTAAAAATGACCTAACACAGTTTCTAATGAAAAATTTGAAATCACTCCTATGTGGTCATAAGACTATCTGCAAACCCTATTCTCTCTATTGTGGCTCATCTGTCTATTTGTTATTCATGGTGCTGATTTTTGTATGTATCGTGAACAAAAAGGTGATTAGACAATGGACGTGTTAGAAATCAAACATACATCTTAGTCGGACCCAATTGTTATTTGAATGTCCATAGAACAGGAGTTGTTAATGATCACGGAGAGGGGAACTTGGACAGATAAATAAACAAGTTAGCTAGGTACTATCAAAAATGGTATTCTGGTTTCAAATGAATTTTCTTTCTTTACTCTTTAACCATGTGCATATAAAACGATATTGATTTTTAGGGTATAATAATAATTAGATTATTAATAAGTTGGCAACTGCAAGTGTACAATTAATATATCATTTTCTCTTATAATTATAGTGCTCCTGCATTTAATTACTTTGGAACAAGTCTGCCGAATCCAGTATATTGTACTGTTCATCAGGGCCAAATTCACATTTCATGTGCAACCTTGCATGCGTAATATTTGCATTATCTTGACTAATGATCAGATGGTTATGATTGTTAGATTAGTGTAATATATACATGGTTGCTCATGAAACTAAAAAAACAAAAAAAATAAAAATAAAAATAAAAAAAATAAAATAAAAAATAAAATCAACCTTAGATCCAATAGACAGAATCAATTGGTGAGATTTTCTAAGTGTATCAGTTCAATTAGGAGGAGTGCAACTTACAGTGCTCCCCAGTACTGGAGTACGTATCTCAGATGGAAACGTGAGTCACATTGTTAGTTACCAGCGCGACATTCTTTAGTAAAAGAGTCAGTATTATCTGTTTAGCTTTGGGGCCACGGGCAATTCAAGTTGGGGCCACCACGCCTAGCTACCATGTCTTCAATATAGGGGTCCACAAGTTGGGTCGGACAGACTATGCATTAAAGTATCTGTAAAATGCAGCCTATGTATGGAAATCTGATTTCGTGCTGAGTTACTCAGTACGTACACTCTTATCATACTGAGTAAACTCATTTGGGTCCATTGTACATGTATGTGGTTTATCCATGCCGTTCATCCGTTTTTCCATATCATTTTAGGGGTTGAGCCTAAAATTGAAGCATAGAAAAAGCTCAAGCGGATCACACCAAAGGAAACACTAGGAATAATGATTTTCACCATTGAAACCTTTCTAAGGCTCACACTGATGTTTATTTGTCATCCAACCTGTTCATAAGATCACAAAGACATGGATGAAGGGTAAAAACCAAATATCAGATTGATCCAAAACTTCCGTAGCCACCTAAGAAATTTTCAATGGTAGACATTCAATTCACACTATTTCCTCTGGTGTGAGTCTACCACCGGGTTAATAGTAAGGACCCATGCTAGCGGATGTGACAATGTCCTGTGCCTATCTGAGAACCGGACCATGTATCAGGTGGGCCTCAAAGTGAACATGCCACATACCGAAATCCAGATTGTTACACTCAACAGGTAGACCACATGTAGACAGCGGGTATTGGCCCTAGGTGATTTCTTTTGTAGCCGTCCGTTTTCTTTCCAAATAATGACTTGATTGATGGTTCACACCTATGCACTCAAAACGGTATATGTTGCACGACTATAACTCAAATGGAATGGCCTGATTTATGTCTTTTGAAGCACGATTATTGAGCATGCAAAAGCTTCATTCGTGTGGGCACTAAGAAGATGGACGGCTCCAATCATCCGACTCTCTGCATGTAGGTACAGGAGGGACATGGACATGATAACAGTGACAATATAGGAAAAATGAACTCGTTTAAGACCGTTCAATCAGTGTGATTTCAGGCGATGCTCCATGCAAGATGGGCCCCACAATTTCGAACCCTACAATTCATATGCATGCATGAGCTCGGTGGACGAGCCACCACGATTTAAGAAATGGTTGTGAGCATCTATCACCAGAGTCTTACACTAATGGTTGGAAGTTGGAATATGATGGAGGCTCCACTTTTCCGGTGGATCTGGCGAGCATTTAATTGTCCACCTGTCCACAAAAAATATATTTTTTGGCTATTTTACGTGTACCAAAGCCTACCAGAAGATAATGACCCTACAATTTATATATTTCAATGGGCTAGAGCCTCAAATAGTGGTGCCACTCTGATGGATGGATTGGATCTTGGACCTATCTTGCCATATAGCACGTGTGCAGGGTGTACATAGGCTTTGTAGCAACTCATGTGGAATTAGCATAGGCTTTTTTTTATTTTCTTTTTCTTTTTCTTTTTTCTTTTTTAAAGAAAGCAATAGCTTTATTTTTCCAAAAAGGGTGCCACAAAAAGATAGGCCATCTCATCTATCGTATATAAGACTCCACCTACCAAAAAGCAAAGGCCAAACCACCGAAGGTAAGCAAAGCAAACAAAAAGGGTACAAGCTTTGCACGGAAGGCAAGTCGAGAGAAAAAACAGGGCTATCCCTCGCTCATTGATCCCATGATCTAAGGTGATAACGCCTCTCATGTGCGTATGGATTTCTGTGTTTATGAGATGAGTCTTGTCGGGCCATCCTTTCCTTTCCATATTTACTAGCGCGTCTGCTACCGTACTGCATACCCGCACCATCACGTGGGAGATTCTGACATACTTAGACCTCTGAAAAGACTAAAGGGCCCGTTTGGACGGGCGTTCCCTTCCCATCTTTGCTAGCACGTCTGCTACCGTACTGCATACCCGCACCATTACGTGGGAGATACTGACGTACTTAGACCTCTGAAAAGACTTAAGAGCCCGGTTGGACGGGCGTATTAGGGTGGAGTCGATAGGGTGGAGTCGATGGGATCTAATCAAATTGCTATTGCATCCTCAGTGAATCGCTAGATATCCAACTGTAATAAGTAATCCAGCGTCAAACGGTGGGACATGTTTAGGAAGGATAGCCGCTCCAGATATCTTTTCACATGTCTTGTTTAGACGGGCCTTTGCCGTGGATCAACACATCCATCAAAATCCTAGCGCGAATTGTAATTTGATTCAGTCTTTCATCTAACGAACATGGTGAGGCCACGTCACCCAGCTCTGTGGACCTCACGATGAAGTATAAGATGTATCCATACCGTCCATCTCGGCCATGTATTTTTGCAGAGAAATGGACAATATGATACCAAAAAATCCAAAGTTATTCCAGACACATTTTGAGCAAATTATAGTACATAGTGAAAATAGAGCGTCCATAAAAAAGTAAACATTTTCCTAGCTAGAAGAACCCAACTACAAAGACCACAAAAAGAACCAAATGTCCAAGCAAAAATATCCTCATAGTTACAACACCAATACTATCTAAAATTTCAAAATGATAAGCAATGCTAAAAAAATAACCAACACGGTAAGTCTGTGTGAGTGTTACCATACCATAGGTAACGGTGGAAATAATGAGCTCCAACAGGCCAACTGATTTACAAAATAATATGAGATCTAATTCAACTATCTATTCTGATCTACAATCAAGAAGAAAGGCTGAAATATAAATTCAATTTCTGAATCAACTATCCATCTAATACAGACACACATGGCATTTAATTCAGTTTTCGAATCAACTATGCAAGTACAACAATACATTCCAATGCACATAAGGTCATGTTGTTAACAGTAAAAAAATCTAATTAAGGTGTCCAGTACATTCTATTTACTAATAGCACATTCAAGTCTCATAATCTGAATCATTGATGCAACAAGGGTAAAATAGAATGGTAAGCATTCAGCATCTCACCCACCAATAGCAGTGCATCACTATCCAGTCAAATGGTTCACCAATTGCGTATAAATTTTGGATCGATGTGCGTCAACAAATAGGTCCCAAATAGAAATGATCCGTCCAACTTGTTTGATAATTTGCTTGTCCTTAGAAAGCAAAACAAAAAATATTTCTCCATGAAGATAGTAGAGCGGATGACATATATAATATTTCTAGGGATATTGCATTATCTATCATCATCAAAACAGAAAGAATAAAGAGTGATCTATTGTAATATATCATCAATTTTAGTTGTGGAGGAACAAAATGCAAAAACTGAGAGAGGGAAAAGGCTGGAAAAATAATATGGAGCTTACCAGCTGATATCTGTACCTAGGCCAATTTTCAAGATCAATGAACACTGAGTTGGAAATGGACGCATATATCAGCAATTGAAAACATTCAGCTGTTAGTTCTTTAGATGAAATGAAAACCGAAAACCCAGAAACCCCTATTTTCTAGAGGACTGCTAGGTGGACATACAATAAAGATTTCACAAAACCTCCAATATCCAAAGATAATGATAAAACATGTGGTGAAGATTAAAATGCTCCAGTTCAATAGAGACAAATTCAAGTAAAATCAGTACACCTAGATGTGGTAATCCATGTATTTTTTGCAAGAATTTTCCCAGCAATCCAGAAATTGGGGGTTATTTGGAATCGGATTGACGAGTAAGAGGGAGATTTCACAAAACCCCCAATTTTCAGATACCATGATGAAAATAATCAGACTAAAATCAACAATAGGACTGAATACCATTTGTTTGAAGAAGAATCATTACTCAAAATGAAGACAATCGAAATCAGAGAAAGCCACAATGCCCACAATCGACTTACATAGGGGTTATTTGGAGAAGACAACATCCTTACAAATCTAATTTCACCAAACCCCCAAAAATCATAAACAGAGGCAAATAGGTTTCTGAAAATGAAAGCAGACAATTGAATACAGTAGGATTGAAGCACAAACAATCCTCCTGGATTCTCACATGCTGTGAATATTAAGCCATCACAGTGTAAAAACTAGTAACCCCCAATTTCGAGATTGCATAATACATACAAAATTAGATCTAACTGGAACCCCCAAAATCCAGGAGCCAGCAAAACCATGCATGCAGATCGGCAGCCAATGGCCCTCTCACAGGGTGGAGGGATGGCATGCATGATCGATTCCGAACTATATGTCACCGAATAAGGCCACAGGAGGAAGAAGCAGTACCTGTACGCAGCGACGGTGGTGGTTGTGATGGACTCTGGGAGCGAAAAGACCTGAGATCTATAAGATTGGAATGAGTTTAATGGTCCTTCCTGCCACTACTCCCGCCATATCTAGCGACATTCGATCCCATCCCTCAATCCATACGAAGGACGGGGATGGGCTCGAGGCAAATCCTGGGAGAGAGGAGCGAATCCAAGTAAATCCAATGAGAGAGAGAGATAGAGAGGCAGGATATCGGTCAAAACCAAGTAATCCAGCAGTCAATCCAGCGAGACAGACCGCCCTGCTCATCTCTATCACGTCCAAACCGGCTACGGGCCGTACTCTGTTGGATTAATAACACCTATCCAACCTACTACCACCGACTCCACCCTAATGCGCCCGTCCAAACGGGCCCTAAATGATTCCCAGCTGATACCATAAGTTCCAGGGCATCAAAGCTTGGGGATTAGACATCACCCCTCCACCACTATGTGGGAATCAATTTTCACATTAATGCTAGTCAACCCCAAACTGTCATAGATCTTTAGACTATCTACCATGGCCTGAGTTTCTGCGAGCTATTGGAAATGCGCTCATAGGCACTGTGGAATACAGAAACCATTTACCCCCTATGGTCTCTAAAAATTCCCCCTCCTCCCACTTCTATTAGGTTCTATTAACATTCAACTTAAGCTAACCTCGAAGAGGTCGGATCCAATATTTAATCATGGAAATCCTCCCATCATACATGTCCTTTGTATCATCTAGACCCAGGGATTGAGGAGTCACCCTTTCTAACAATGTAGAGACTGATTAAGAGGAGGAGTCGATGACAGCTGATTCAACATCATATGCTTCTGAGTAGAGTAGGCTTGGATGTTGTTCCGTCCATAGTTGCATTGAGAGGACTAGTAGGACGAGACTCTAGCGCATGTCCCCTTGAGCTAAATCGAATATTGGTTTTCTGGGATCACGAAAAATTCCTCTTGGGAGATATCTGACTGGAAACGGGTTGTGTCTATAGACCAAGAAGGTTGAGGTAGAGGCTGTGGGGATTTGTGCTACAGAATCACATAGATATGGATCTAGGATAGTAATCCAAGAGCACTAAGTAATCACAAGAGAGTACAAAGATTTAACGTGGAAAACCCTTTCGAGAAAAAATCATGGCACGAAGAGACAGAAATCTACTTTGAAAATAGAAATTACAAAGAGAGAGGACTTACCTGATTCGAACAACCTTGAATCTCACCTTGCTACGCCCTTTGATAACTCAAGAACCCTTTTGGAAAGCCTTAAAAAACTTTTAAAAAGCCTTATAATACCTTAGAATGCCCATAAGGACTCCTATTTATAGATGGGGAAACCCCGTTTACGTGCCTCCCTAAAAATCGCCTCAAATTTAAGCAGTTCGCGCAAAAACCACGCACTGTCTGCATAACCTCGACTAGTCGAAGGAGGGCTTCGATTGATCGAGCATTCTGGACATCCAAAACACATAGTCCCTGGACTTCGAGTTGAACGGGCTTCGACTGGTCGAATGGATCTTCGACCAGTCAAGATAGCCCCTCAACTAGTCGAGGAGCGCAAGTATTTAAGACATCTTCTGACAACAATCTCCACCATATCTTCAATCTTCAATTCTGTATCTTCTTAACCCATTATCTTATCTCTGTATCGCATCATAGCTTCAATCAATGATTCTTATGCATACTCCATCCTTTTACGCTATTGCCAAGCCTAGAGAAGTTGTACAGAGCTTAAACTTCTCTGTAAGAACGACTTTGGTGAGCATATCTATTAGATTCATGTTGGTGTGAATCTTTTCCAGTGTTATGCTGCCTTCCTCAAGCACCTGTCAGATAAAGTGGTGACGAATATCAATGTGTATAGTACATAAGTGATAAGCAGAATTTTTAGCCAAATTGATAGTGCTCTCGCTATCATAGTTAACCGATATGGCCTCCTGCTAAAGTCTTAATTGATTTATCATGCCTCTGAGCTAAACACTTTCTTTAAATGCTTCCGTTACTGCCATATATTCTACTTCGGTCATGGAAAGATCCATTACGGACTGAAGATTCGACATCCAATTGATTGTTCTACCTACTAATACAAACGAGTATCCCGAAGTAGACTTTTTGAAATTCACACTACCTGCATAGTCAGAATCCACGTACCCTACCAACTTTATCCTTGTCTTCTCAAAAGTTAAGATGTAGTCTTTTGTACCTTGAATGTATCAAAGTAGTTATTTCATTGCTTCTTAATGTTGTTTGCCAGAGTTTGATATGTATCTGCTCACAACACCGACTGCTTGTAAAATATATGGTCTCGTACAGACCATGACATATATTAAATTGCCAACTGCATTCGAATAAGACACATGAGACATAACTTGATTTTTCTCATTTGATTTTGGATATTATTCTGAGGAAAGCTTGAAGTGAGCCATGTGGGGAATGCTCATCGGCTTTGCTGGGTCCATCTCATTCTTGATCCGCACATTTTTAAGGTATTCTGCCTGTGATAAGCAAAGCTTGCTCTTCTTCTTGTCTCTATGAATATCTATGCCGAGAATTCTCTTTGCAGCCTTCGAATCTTTCATCTCAAATGTCCTTGATAACTGACTCTTCAATACATTGATTTCTGACATATCATGATTGGCGATCAATATACAATATTAGGATGATGAATTTACCATCACTCAGTGCTTGATTGTATTCACTCTGAGTAAATTTTTAACTTACCATTAAAGAAGTAAATTTTTTATACCACTGCCTAGGAGATTATTTTAGGCCTCTTTTAACTTCATAACCCTCTAGTTGCGTCATGTAGATCTGCTCTTCCAACTCTCCTTGCAGGAACGTGGTATTGACATCTATCTGTTCCATCTCGAGATTGTATTGGGCAACTAACACTAACACGAATCTGATAAATACTTGCTTAACCACCGGCACAAATATGCCCATGAAGTCGATTCCTTCTCTTTGAGCATAACCCTTCATTACTAACCTTGCTTTGTATCTATCCTATTTTCTTTTAAATAACCACTTGCATCCGATCACTTTTCAGTCCACTGGTAGCTCCACCAGCTCCCATGTATGATTTTTATGTAATGAGTCCATCTTATCATCCATAGCCGCCTTCCGCTTTTCTGCATCAGGCTCATCAAGAGCCTCCTGAATAGTAGACGAGTCCCCCTCATCTGTAATGAGAGCATATGTAATATTAGAGTCGTCCTTATATCTTGCTGGTAACTTGTGATCACATGATGGATTTCTTTTCACAGTTAGATGCTCCACCTGATCCTGTATGTCTGTTTGCCCATCTGTCTCGGGCTGAGTACCATTCGTGTTAATATGGATGTCTACGGCCAACCTTTCCAGTTACTCTTATTGCTCCTCATCATTCTTGCGGAATATGGAGCTTTCATCGAATCTGACATCACGGCTAATGATGACCTTGCGTGTGACCTTATCGAATAACCTATAACCTTTTACACCAATGTCATAGCCAATAAAGATATACTTTTTGACTCTATAGTCTAGCTTATCTCTCTTAACTGACGTTACATGAGAATAAGCCTTATAAACAAATATGCGTAGATCTGAGTAGTCAATTTTTTGACTACTTCACACTTCCTCTGAAATTTTACATTCAATTATCATTGAAGGAGACTGGTTCACTAAATAACAAGTCGTGTTAATGGCCTTTGTCCATAGGTCCTTGCCCAACGCAGCATTAATTAGCATGCATCTGGCCCTCTCAAGATCCAATGCATCACTTATGTAACATAGATAATGATATTTAAATATTTTCCATATTAGTGGATTAAACATGAGTGAGATTATACTAAAATAACATATCATACTGCAGAGTTAATGTAATTAAGTAAGCGGAAGACTAAAATAGGTATATAAAGTATAAACATCTTTTATAGCTTTCAAAGTATGAACATGTTACCGAGCTGAATACTTACATGTATTATTCCCAAAATTTACAAAATAGCAAAACATAAAGTGTCCAACTATTCCATAATCCTGTAATCCAGGCGATGTAACTCCATATCTACATAGAGCCGCCTAAGAGCTGCACATAGGAGAACTCCTCCTCGTCTATAAAATCTGGCTCCGTCGCGTAAGCCTCGCTATAACCTGCATCTAAATCAGAGTCTGATTGGTGTTTTAAAACACCGTCCTAGAGTGGGAGTGAGTGATTAACTCAGTGGTGTTATAAGGCAAAGGTTAACATGTTATCAATTCAATCAAGTAGTAATGATAAAGTAGTACAATAATCATATCCTAAGTACTCTTATTAATGTAGGAATGGTATGTCGTAATGATGCATGCCCTCGCTTGTACTCTCTCAACGACTTTATCTCACGATTGCGCATGACAAACTCTCTAAACGTGCACTTCCTCGCCAAAGCACATGCAATGTGGTGCATGGTTGTGTTAGCCAAGTAATTGATTATGTTTTTTCATATAGTAGATTCGGGAAGCTAAGGCACCACCTCCCTTTATATCGTTAACCCAAACAGGGATCCATCTAGGATCGTCAGTCTTAGTTAATCACATACGATAGGCAAGTTATAGGGCATCACCCTTAATGAAAGCAGTGGATAAGCAAGTTCAATTGATTATACTCGAGGTCATTACAGGAGGCTCGTCACCTGAACGTATGTCGACAGCTCGAATACAGTGTCTCATACACCACCATATTCGACTCACGAGTTTGGGTTGCTCACTCATCACTAGAGGGAGGCTCGTCATCCTTGCATAGACCGATAGCTCGACCACAGTTTCTCATACACCACCATGCATGGCTCATGAGTCTTAGCAAATCTTGGTACCATGGTTAAAACGGGTTTTACATTGGTAAGTGGTACCTTAGATTCAAATGGCAGCGTCCATACATGGTAAACACATAATAGGCCAATTGAATTATTTGACAAGTTCGATTGGTACGAGCGCACACTGAATTAATCAATATGGAGCACGTAAGCACTCCACGTGGCCTAACCACTGTCGACAATCACCATGTGGCTTGGATTCATCGAACGTATCCAATGTGGCGAAACTAGTTCGACCACTCAATTAGAAACTGTTACCAATTGCCTGGACTACATAGTAGCCCAATCATACTCAAATGCAATAGGTAGTCACATATGTTAATCATAACAATATTTAATAAATAATTCAAATATAATTCTCATTTGAGCATTTTATCAAACACATTGAATATGTTATTATATATATGCATTTCATCCACAAATCACATAGTAACAATCTATATTACATGAAAGAAACTATAAATATGGATAAGGTAGTCGTGAATCCTATCTTAACGCCCTCATTAAAAGAAGTTCATCAAATAATTTCTCATTCAGACATTTTATCAAACACTTAGACTATGCATTACTACATTCATAAACTAAATTAGTTATAGCCTATATTATGGCAAGTCTTTTTATAAAGGAGTTATCATACATACAACAAACATGTATTCTAGATTACTAATAATGGCAAGCACAAATCATAATTACAATTTCATTCAAACATTTCAACAAACACATTGAATGCATTATATAATCACATAGTTCACACACATGTATAATCTATCGAATACATCGTAACTAAGATCATATGGTAGCAGTCAAGTAAGACATAAATCATCGCTGACATTGAAAGCCTTAAAAATCATAACCTAAACGTTTATAGTCCGCACCTGTCGTCGGATAACTTGTTTCGAACTCGGTTCGAATCCTACGTTTCCGAATATGGCACAATGGATACCTAAATTATGAAATAAGTTAGCTATTTCGTCGATTCCTACTTGGCTTCTTAAAATAAGATTAAGGTTAGGATTTCTTACCCAAATTGAAGTTGGAAAGGTTCATGTAGCAATGGTGGAGAGGCGAAAAGGCGTGTGGAGTCGTTGGAATGAATCCCAACAATGATCTCCCTATCTCAGTCTCTTCTCCTCACTCTTTTCTCTCCTTTTCTCTCCTCTCTCTCCTAGGGTTAGAGAAAATTCATATGGCAGAGAGAGAGAGGTGGGTTTAAGGGCCTTATATAGGCTCAAAAGTGGTGTAAACAATCCCAGGGCCATGATATACTTAGGTTATAGCCAAAGTGTGCCTGTTTCTGATAAATGAGGCCCATCTGGAGGTCTATTACCTATCTATGTCATGGAGTAAGTTTCCTGATAATGGATTTAAGCCAAGACTGTGTTTTCAATGCGATTGGATAGGAAAATTGACCGTGACGGACCTGTATCAGATCAACGGTCGTCGTTCCTCGATCAGGGTCACAAGTATATCGATTGGTGATGGAAAATTTTCCTGATCCATGGGTGAAGTTTGGTCAGAATTTGACGGTCCAAAGTCTTCAATTTCGCTCGTAAGTGAATGACCCAAATTACTTAAGTTTCAAGTCCATTTCTAAAGATATTCGCGTTTCTCACACACTTCACTCAAGGCTTAAGTTATGCGTTTTTGGATACTATTTGGGCTCGATTCCCGCGATACTTGTCAAGCTCAATAAGGTGGTCATAACCTTATAGTTTCGCGGTCATCGAAAGTTCGACATGCAGTCCAAGTCCGATATGGAGTTTTAATGTGCTCTCGAGAGTAATTGGATTTTGAGATTTCCCCAAGGTTTTCAAGTAATGTTGAATTAATGATTTTTAATGGTTTTGGGTCTTGCAGTTTGTATAGATAGTAATTCAAGCTAATCTACCGATTAACTTAGTTTAGTACTTAATTAATTTTCGTCTAATTTTCACAGTATACGGTCTTTAGGGATTTCTGCTTAAGATGGTAGTCAGGTCTTTGTACAAATTTTTTCGAGACGTTACAATCTACCCCCCTTAAAGAAAAATTTTATCCCTGAAATTAGTACCTTTTTGTACTCCTTAAGGATCTGAGTGTAGTTCTTTGAGACTTCAGCTTCTGTTTCCTAAGTAGCATCTTTCTCAGTGTGGTGAGTCCATAATACTTTCACAAGCGGGATAATCTTACTACGCAGCACTTGGTCCTTCCTATCGAGAATTCGTGTTGGCATGTGGTACATAGGTACCGTCCTCACTTAGCTGCACTTGCTCCTACTTGATAATGTGAGTAGGATCAGGAATGTATTTCTTCAGCATCGATTCGTGAAATACGTTGTGCACTGTTTCGAGTGGTGTAGGCAAGGCAAGATGATATGCTACCACACCCACTCGGTTTAGAATCTGAAATGGGCCTATGAATCTCGGCGTAAGCTTTCCTTTCTTGCTAAATCGGAATACTCCCTTCATGGGGAAAACCTTAAGGAATAATAGTCCCCAACCGTAAATTTCAGCTGTCGCCATCGGGTATCAGCGTAACTCTTCCATCTACTCTAGGTTACAAGAAGTCGACGCTTGATAATGTCGATCTTTTTTGAGGTCGCCTGAACCAAATTTGGGCCAATCAGGCTCTTCTCACCAACTTCTGCCCAACAATGGGGTGCTCGACAGGGGCGCCTATACAATGCTTCGTAAGGAGCCATGTCAATTCTTGCTTAGAAGCTATTGTTATAAACAAACTCGGCATAAGGAATGTAGTTATTCCAAATGTCCTTAAAATCACGCACACACACTTGTAGCATATCTTCAAGTATCTAATTTACCCGTTCCATTTGCCCATCGGTCTACGGGTGGAACGCGGTACTGAACTTCAATTTTACTCCCATTGCTTCCTAGATTCGAATTCAAAAAATAGACGTGAATCGTATATCTCGATCCGACACAATCTCCATAGGAACTCCGTGCATTCGTACAATCTCCTTGATGTACAACTTGGCCAGATCATCTGCTGAGTTTGAAACTCTAATCAAGAGGAAATGAGTCGATTTCGTCAATCGGTCTACAATCACCCAAATAGAGTCATATCCCTTCCTCATCTTCGGTAACCCTGAAATGAAATCCATAGATATGAAATCTTATTTCTATTCAGTTTTGAGCATGGGCTGAAGTAAACCAAGAAGTCGGCAATGCTTAGCCTTGACCTACTGGCACATGAGACAATGAGATACGTAATCTGCTATGTGAGCGTTCATGTTGTCCCACCAATATGAACACTTCATGTCTTGATACATCTTCGTACTGCCTAGATGCATTTCCATTCTTGAATTAAGCGCGGCATCCCAGACTTCCTTTATCAAGTCATGGAGATTCAGGACGCATAGGCGGCCACGGTATTTTAAACCTTCATCTAAGCCAATTCTCCACTCGGAGTTTTCACTGTCGCTTGCTCGTTTTCTCATCTTCACCAATAGTTCATCCTCCTTCTGAGCCATAATAATTCTGTCATCAATAAGTGGTTGTACATGGATGTGCGCGACGCTCTCGAACGACTCCTTAATTGTAAGCTTCTGTTCGAAGTCTCACACAAACTCTACTATATTCCACTCTCCTCTCATCAGCAGAGCTACAAATTCTATTATATTCTTGTGGCTCAACGCATCAGCCATAAGGTTAGCCTTGCCAGGATCGCAGAAAACATCAAACTTGAAGTATTTCAAGGTTTTCATCTAATGTCGTTGCCTCATATTCAGGGCTCTCTGCATGAATATGTACTTGAGGCTCTTGTGGTCACAAAAGAGCTCCAAATCCTCTCCATAGAGGTAATGTCTCTAAAGTTTTAATGCGAAGACAACTGATGCCAATTCCAAGTCGTGCATAGGGTAATTTTCTTCATATTTCCTCAACTGTTGTGATGTATAGGCAATCACTCTGTCCCTTTGCATAACGACATAACATAAACCAACACGAGACGTGTCAGTGTATATAGTATATCTGACCCCTTACTCTGGCAATACTAACACAGGTGCGGATGTTAGCTTTTCCTTCAATTCCTTAAAGGTTGCTTTTGCTTTTTTGTTCCAGGCAAACTTAAGATCTTTCCGAGTAAGTTGAGAAAACGGTTGAGCTATCTTGGAAAAATATTTGATAATAGCCTGTAAGTCCAAGGAAGCTCCTCACTTTTATAATGGAACCGGGCTGCGCCCAGTCCTGAACCATGGCCACCTTGACAAGGTCCATGGCGATACCTTCCTTAGACACTATGTGTCCTGAAAACTTGACCTCTTCCTTTCAGAAGTCGCATTTCCAATACTGAGCAAATAATTGATTCTTCTTGAGAGTATCGAAACTACTCGTAGGTACTCTTTGTGATCCTTTTGGCTCTTATAGTATATTAAAATGTCATCTATAAATACGATGATGAACCAGTATAGATATGACTAAAATACCCAGTTCATGAGGTCCATGAACACAACCGATGCATTTGTAAGCCCAAACAACATCACAAGGAACTCATAGTGCTCAAAATTGGTTCTGAATACCATTTTCTGCACGTCTTCATCCCTGGCGTGCAACTAATGATACCCTGACTACAGGTCAATTTTAGAGAAATATTGTGCCCCTTTCAACTGGTTAAACAGGTCATCTATCCTGTGCAGAGGATACTTGTTCTTGACTATGACATGATTCAGCCCGTGATAATCAATACACAATCGCAGCGATTCGTCTTTCTTCTTTACAAACAGTACAGGTGCTCCCCAAGGAGATACACTCGGTTTAATAAAACCTGAATCCAACAGACCATCTATCTGTTTCCTCAACTCCTCCATTTCACATGAACCATGCGATACGTCGGTAAAGAAATGGGTGTCACACCCAATACAAGGTCGATCTTAAAGTCGATCTTGTGTCGAGGAGGTAGTCCAGGTATTGTTCTAAACATGTCCATGAAATCTCGGACTACAGGTCTGTCCCTAAGAGTCGGACCATCCGTATCTTCAAATAGAGATGCGTAACAATGAACGCGATAAAGACAACTGACTTGAATTAGGAAAGCAAAGGTCGTGCCCTCAGGTCCATGGGATGTCACCAATCTGGTATCGCAGTCGATCTCGACCTTCATTTCAGTGAGTCAATCCATACTGAGGATGGCGTTGTAATGATACAATGATGTGACAATCAAGTCAATAGACACCACCCTGTTTCCTAAGTCTATCAGGCAACCCTTATATAGCTTAGTGGTGTCGGTAAAAGTTCTCATTACTACGATAACCCTCACCCAACCATAGGGGTAGTATTCAACCCTAATTGCTTAACTGTAGAGCATAATATCATCGAAATAGTGGACCCGATGTCCACCAACAGGAATACAGGTGTACTTTGAATATGAGCGGTGACTTCAAAGGCTAAAGGCACTGCCATTACTGACTCAGATGCTTCAGGTGCAAGGGCATGTACACGCGCTTGTTGAGAATGATTTTGTTGCACTGCCATAGGTCGTTGAGGTGGCCTATTTCGAGGTACAGGTGGTCGGTAAAAAGGCTGTGCTGGCAGTGTCGATCGTAGAAGTAGTGCTGATTTAACTTGCGGCATCTGGTGGTTGATCTTCTGAGGCAACGTGAAGTCATTGTCCCTCATCTTGGTAAAGCAATAAGTGTCTGTGTGGCCCATCCTCTTATAGTAGGTGCACCACAAATCTGATCGCCTCTGCTGGGTCGATGGAGTTATAATCCTAAGAGGTGAATCTGCATGTGGCCTCTTGCCGAGGAACTGTCGGTTTTGCAAATCAGGTCAAGGCCTTAGCCCCATGGGCATATGTGTATGGGATAGTCTCTCGCTATCTTGATCCGCTCATAGAGACATGTTCACTAGCTTAGCATAATTGGGAATGCTAGTGTAATACATCTTCATACAGATATCGGGCTGTAGACCCTCAAAAAATCACCACATTCTCATTGGCTCGTCTACTAGGATCAAAGGAGCGTATCTGGCTAGCTTCGTGAAACAATTCTCATATTCTGACACGGTCTTTCCTCCCTGTTGGAGGCAAAGGAACTCACCCTCCTTTTCATTACAATAAGTGAGGGGAAAATATTTCCCATGGAAGCATGTCTTAAATGCATTCCAGGTCCACACATGTCCTGTGGGAATTGTTTGTAGGATGTTGTCCCACTATAAACTAGCCTCTTTCTTGAACATATGGGTGACTAGCTCAACTTGCTCTGCTTTAGTACAGTGCAGCGGCTTCAATATCTTAGAGATGCGATCTATCTAGTATTCAGCTTCCTCGAGTCTGTGAGTACCCGCAAAGGTGAGAAGTCAGAAGCGCTGGAAGTGTTCAAATAGACCGTTGGTATTCACATTTTCAACAGGGTGCACAGGTGGTGCAGGCAGGACCATATTCATGTTTGGGGCATTGACCCCTGCAATAGTGGCCCAAACTTGTTGATGTTACTGCATAAGGAGCATCATCTGCTTTAACCTATTAGGTGGAGGAGCCGATTGAGGTATGTATGGCATCGATAAGGACGCACGGTTCTGTTCAGGAATTGGTGGTGCATAAGGTGTTGGCCCATTGGTGGGGCCAATGGCCGGTTGTGAGTCCGACGTTGTCTTAAAGTCCGAGTCCAAGCTAGGGTCTGTATGGCTATCACTTAGGGGAGGTGCACCGTCAATCGATCCGCCAAGTGCGAGACGTGCAGTGCTCCAAGTGTTCTTAGGGGAAGTTCCCTATATACAACATAGGGAGCAACATGTGTGAGATTCAGAACAAGGTTACTCAATTCACCAAAAATTCCACACATTCCATAACAAAAGAAGCTTCATGCATTTCATTTAGACAAAATTATCACAATATATGAGATGTAGTCTTACATGGATCATGACAAAAGATACATGTGAGTTAATCTAATAAAATCTTTAAACACTAAGAAAACCATCACACAACTAAGCCTATCAAGGTTATTATGAAGGAAAACAAGAAACAAGGAAAATCCAAAGATGACTACAACATATGACTAGTCATCCAACTCTAGTGAAGGTAGAGGCGCACCCTTGTCCTGCATACAGCACAAGAGAGTCTTCAAGGTGCGTGACATCTTCTTAAATTTCTATTTTAGATAGGCCTGATTCTCCTCAATCCTAGCCATGCGGGCTTCCAGGGTGGCCCAATCATGGCGGTCTTCTTCTGTAGCAGGAGAAGGCTCCCTATCTGAGTCTTAGGCCTCCCCTTCTTTCTCACTTCCTTCCTTTATTTCATTTTCTTCCTCTTCTTCACTACTTTCTTCCTCTTCACTTTCTATCTCATCCCCATACTCATCGAGTCGGGCTTGACATTGTCAAGAGTCAATTCTCATGTTGTTGAGTATAGTGTTATTAATGAAGTGGATCAGCGCAAGCTCATCCATGTTAAGTCTGAAGTCGAAATTATGAGCAATCTTGCATATAAGTCAGCTAAATGGGAGTGAAGCATCTCCTCTAACAGAGCATGTGGTTTGGATTATCTGTAACAAGGTGAATATAGGCAAACATAGCTTGTCTCCTTACCCAGTTCTGTACAGGAAGTCCACCATCAAACGAGTGCATTTAGCACAGTTGCTCCACCTAGGATACACATTATACATGAATACGTGGTGGAGTAGGTGAAAGTCTGCCGTCATCTTGGTTGATGGGAGGCAATTGCCTCACTTCCAGTGACCCAGTCGGCCATAAAGAAACCACGTGCGCTGATCTCTTTCTCGCATACTAGTGAGACGAGATGCACTAACATGTACCTTTCCATGTTCAATTCCCATAATTCGAGCCATCACATCTACATCGACTATAGCTTCTTGCCTTCCAATGAGAATGGTAAATTGAAGAGGCTCTAATAGTGGGTTTCATATATGGGCGTAGAAGGCTCTGATAGTGCCTTCACTCGCATGGGACTTGCCTTCAAATATGGGACCCCACCCGGAATCCAACAGGAGGTCCATCACTAGATACAGCCTAAATAGTCTTTCTTCAATATGTGCTTCAAACACGACTTTACGGCCATGAAACTTATCGAGTCCGATGCCCAGCGGTAGAGATCTTTTGAGTAAAATTTGGGGATCGAGATCCCGCTTCATCCTTTGCTCTCTCCAAGCTCGTGCTTGCTTTGGCACCCGTCTTCTTCCTTGAACGGGTTAGGCAGCTAGGCTCGGTTTCACCTGTGGACACCCTCTTCTTTCCCATAAGGAAAAGAAGTGTAGAGATGGAGAAAATAGTGGTAACTAGCTTAGAAAGTGCCATAAGAGTGAAGACACTTGAAGGGTGTGATGGGTTTGTAGGTTTTATGAGATACAAAAGAGAGCTTTTATGCTCAAATAGGTGGAAAATAGGAAGATCGAGAGTTGTATAAGATGTGTTTAAGGAAAATGGTGGAGGTGAGAGTGAAATATAGAAGAAGAAGAGGCTTGTTGTGTATGGGAGGAAGATTTAGGAGAGAAAATTAGATTTTGGAGAGGTATGGAGGGTTTGAAAGCTTGAAATAGGGAAAATGAAGCAAAAAGGGAGTGAAATAGGGTGACCCCACACGTAAACAAGGCCTTGCACATGTGGGTGAGGGCGATGGGCCACCAAAACTGCAGGCTCGTCACACCCCGCTGGAGACCCGTGTAGCGCGCCGTGGTCAGGGTGGTGCCACCGCCCTGGGGCTGTGGCCACCCCCCTCCTGGGGTGCTGGAAACACGAGGGAGAACCCCTGGCTCCCACCGTATTTTGTAGTTTGGGCTCCCATGCCTTTGAGATGTGTTTTCTCGTCTCATTTCACACATATTCACACCTTTTGATGTGTTTTTAGTTGGGATTTACCATTTAGTAACTTCAACCCATCGATTGACGATCTAAAAAGAAATTGTGATCATTTCACTTGATCTCAAGCGCATACAAGTTACATTTCAACTGTCAATCTAGCTTATTGGTGAAACTTGGGATCCTACGACTGTTTCTATATTTTATTGCTCCCTCCTAAGTCGAAGTACGTCAGTGTGCATTGTGTTACCATAACTCAGGTCCAGTTTAATCCAAATCATGCTCTGATACCAACTTGTAACACTTCGAATTTCGAGGGTCGAGCAAAGCTCAACTCTCGGGATTCGATGCATCACTTATGCTACATAGATAATAATATTTAAATGTTGTCCATATTAGTACATTAAACATGAGTGGGATTATACTAAAATAACATATCATACTCCAGAGTTAATGTAATTAAGCAAGAGAAAGATTGAGATAGGTATATAAAGTATAAACGTGTTTCATAGCCTCTAGAGTATGAACGTGTTACTGGGGTGAATATTTACATGTATTATTCCAAAATTTACAAAATAGTAAAATATAAAGTATCAAACTATCCCATAATCCTGTAATCCCGGCGACGCAACTTCAGGTCTACACAGACCCGCCTAAGAACTACACGTACGAGAACTCCTCGTTTATGAAATCTAGCTCCGTCGCATAAGCTTTGCCATAACTTGCATCTAAATCAAAGTCTGGTTAGTGTTTTAAAACACCGTCCCAGAGTGGGAGTGAGTGATCAACTCAGTGGTACTATAAGGCAAAGGTTAACATATTATCAATTCAATGAAGCAGTAATAATAAAGTAGTACAACAATCATATCCTAAGTACTCTTGTTAATGCAGGAACAGTATGCTGTAATGATGTATGCCCTTGCTTGCACTCCCTCAGCGACTTCATCTTACGATCATGTATAACAAACTCCCTAAACATGCGCTTCCTCGCCAAAGCACATGCAATGCGGTGCATGGTCGTGTTAGCCAAGTAATTGATTAGGTTTTTTCATACAGTAGATTCGGGAAGCTAAGTGTAACGCCTCTCGCGAGCGTTCACAACGTATTTCATGTTTCTATGCTGAAGAAGTACGTTGCTGATCCTTCCCATATCATCAGATGGGAGCAGGTGCAGTTAGGAGAGGATGTTACTTATATCCTGCGACCGACACGCATCTTAGACAGGAAGGAGCAGGTACTGCATAGCAAAGTGATTCTCCTTGTGAAGGTATTGTGGACGCATCATTCTGAGGAGGAGGCTACTTGGGAGGCAGAAGCCGAGATCAGAAAGAACTACCCACAACTTCTCGAGGAATACGAAAAGGTACAAATTTTGAGAATGAAATTATTTGTTAAGGGGGGTAAATTGTAATGCCCGTGAAAAATTCATACTTGGGCTCGAATACCAACTCGACCCGAAATTGCATAAAATTCATTCCTTTAAGAAATATGACTAGGTTAGCTAGTGCAACGTTAGAATAGCTGGGAAATGGTCCCTGATCACTTTAAATACGTTCTACAAGGCCCAAAGCGAGTGGAACCAAGGGTGCTATAATGCTCTAAAGCCTCGGATCAAACTCTAAACCGGTTTGTTCTCGGGACCTCCTTGAAACTTTGTATTGGATCTAGACCGCGTGTCGTAAGTCAGATGCCTACCATCTTAGACCGTTATGACCACTTAGCTGGGCTTGAAAATCGTTTCGAATATCAAGTCCAACTGACGTTCAGAGGCTATTTCATTGAGCCTGGAGTGAAGAGAGTGAGAATAGGGTTAAAATTGGAATTTAAAATTCAAATCTGGCACACGAAATTGATGCATCAGTATTAAGCGTTCTGACCGTCAGAATACAGCCAAATTACACCCTTGGATCAGGAAAAATTTTTATTACATATCACGAGACTTACAGGCCTGATCTTGGTGCGGTGACCGTTAAACTGAAACTGGCCCGCCACGTGCGATCTGGGAACCCTACCGGTCTGAAAATTGGATGTGTGCTAGATCCAGTATGCACGAGCTTAAATCCGACCGCATTTGGCCAGGGGACCTTCAGAAATGTCCTTTTGGACCGAAACGGCCCCGATTTGGTTAGGCACCAAGTAAACATTGCGCCCAAGCCTATTTTAGGCATGTTTTAAGCTATAAAAGGGGTTGAAACCCTCACTCCTCTCTCCCATCCGAATTTGAGAGAAACCCTAGCTTGGGAGAGAGAAAAAGGTGAGAGATTGTGAGAGTGTGGGAGAGTTCTTCCTGCCACTTGTACTACGCGTTGCACGTGCTTAAGCAACACACCTCTATCGCTTTCCCGGCGATTCCACCGCCATCCTAGGTAAGTAAATACCCTAAATAGTTGTTGATTTGAGTTTTCCTTGTTTCCATAGCGATGTAGCTTATGGATCTTGTGTATTAGGCTCCTTATTCACCGTAGACGAAGCGTATACGCTCCGTTTCAATTCCCGAGTCTACAAGACATAAGGTGAGGATTTTAGACGCTTTGATTGACGGTTCCCAACGCTTTCAATGTCGTTTAATAGTAGATTCTTGACGGCATCGCCGTTTGACATGTACAAAATGCTCTCCGTTTCCCGTTTCGTAAACTAACGAAGAATATGAGATTTAGGGCATTTTAGTCATTTGTAGGAAGTACTGTTTACATTCATATTTTGCTGATGTGGTTGACATGGTTTGTTGTCGCATTAGGAAGTTAGGAATGCGTGCATAATTAGTTTGGCAAAGAGATTCGCCTAGTTGTGCACTTTGGGTCGACATACTATATGTAGACTTAAGTGTGTAGTGTAGGTGTTTGTATAAATGCTTGTATTAGTATGTATTGAATTAAATGATGTTATGTGATAGTTTGTGATTGATTTCTCAATTAATATACTGACCTAAATGATTTTCTACATGTTGACTAAATGCATGATTTCATTACATGCATGGAATATATGTGCTTGAAGGTTTGCTTGAGTTGAATGTTATAACATGTGTTAACATGCTCACATGATGGTATTTCAATTCCAATACTTTTACATATATTGTTGATGTGATTCCATAAGTGCTTGGGACTAGACTTAGTCCAGGCAGTCGGTAACCGAGCGAATTCGTGGCTGACTGGTCATAGCCACGAACGACGCGTCGATGAACGTGATTCGTGTTTAGAGTTGGCGGCAATGGTTAGGACACGCGAAGTATTTTACACACTTCATGTCGTTCGACTTGAGATGCGATCGCGCTAGTCGATCCCGTCAAGCAACCCGACTGGCCGATGTATGTTCACCTTGTATGAGTCATAACTGCTTGAACCTAGGGTACTGAACTTACCATTGTAAACCCTGTTAACCATGGTACCTTGATCCACGAAGACTCATGAGCCGGGCATGGTGGTATGGGACACCGTGGTCGAGCTGTCGGCCTACGCTGGGGCCACAAACCTCCCCGTAGTGACCAGTGAGCACCTAGACTCGTGAACAGATTATGGTGGTATGGGACACTATATTCTAGCTGTCTGCCTACACTGATCAGGCGACGAGTCCTTTGTAGTGACCGCAAGCGTATTCTGAGTCCACGGGAGGCGACGACCCTTCCGTTGCAGTAGAGTACAGTAGGCCTGTATTGATAAGGTGATGGGGGAGCGGTGCAACGAGTGCGAGCAACAGCCCTGGCAGCCCTTGCAGTGACCTATGAAATATACATCGTATGAGATTACTAGGAGTGACGACCCTAGAAAGGATCTGTGTTAGGATTGATACAAGGGAAGTACCTTAGTTTCCTAATCCTGCTGTTTGAATGGACTAATAACAACTTGGAAATCATATCACCATAGCATTGCATGTGCCTGGAAGATGTGGAGCACTATAGGGAGTGTGACATGCCGCGGTCGTAAGATGTTGCCATATGAGGGAGATCGTCGGTGAGGGCATACATCACGTCATGTCATCTTGCATTAACAACAGTATTAGGAATGTCTGATTTACTGCTTTACTATTATTGCATGATTGAATTGTGAACATGCTAATCTTTGCTCTATGATTCCACTGAGTTGATCACTCACTCCCACGTTACGGGATGGTGTTTGCAACACCCACCAGACCCTGTTGTAGATGCAGGTGAGGCTGAGATCCAGGAGGTGGAGCAAGACATCGACGAGGATCAGGACGAGTTCTCGTACATGCAGTATCACGATGGCTTCGCGTAGGCGACCTGAATCGATGAGATTTCAGTGGGACCATTTTAGATATTTATTTTGTTCATGTATATTATATGAGACTCAGAGATGTAGTCATACTTTGGAGACAGATGAGATTTACTTTATTTTTCCATACAGTGATATATATATTGTTTAGTCTTCCGCTTGCTTTTATCACTGGATCTGAAGTATGAATTGCAGTTTTGGTATACTTTTACTCATGTGAATGCTTTAAATCAGACAACATTGAATCATAATCATTTTTGTTGCATAAGTGACGGTCTGGAACTCGGGAGTTGAGTTTATACACGACCCCCGATTTTCAGGGTGTTACAAGTTGGTATCAGCGCATGAATGAGAGTATACTGGGCCTGGGTTATGGTCTCGCGACGTACGATGTCGCTTCCTTTGACTTAGGTGGGTGTGAGAAGGGTCTAGAAACACTTTCAGGATCACAGATTCGCCGATAGGCGAAGTCTATTAGAATCGATCGCAAGATCGAGTCTGTAACGCATCTCGGGTCGCGTAAAGCAACCCGAATAGCTTCTAGGCCGTAGGAAGTCGGGTTGAGATGCCCTATGAGCGGTTTTAAACCGCAAAAGTGAATCCTTGGGCCGTGGGATGACCACGACTCCTGTAATCAATCACTAGGGCTTAAAAACCCCGTTTCACCAAAAATTTTCAAAATTCCTCCTTTAAACACTCCGATCTTCATTTTTTTCTTATCCATTTCATGTTAGGCATCAAACCTAATGTGAAAATAACACAAATTAGTACTTTCACAAAATTATACAGTGAATAGTAAAATTTCATGAAAAATCGACATAATGCCATTCTAACTTTACTTTCTTTAGCAAATAAGGATCTAGATAGATGTACTAGCTCCTTCTACCCCAAATTCATATGCTGCATCATAGGTTTTGGTATTCGAGATTGCGGAGTGATCCCGGAAATCCTCGAACATATATTTGGGCTCATATAGATCAAAATACAATGAACCAGGGGGTGGGCCACATATTTTTGGAGTCCCTGGACCATGGGGGACCAGACCCATGTGGTCCCACCGGCCAACTGGGAAGTTGGCCGGCGATGCCATAGTCGGTCCGTCGTTACATCGCCGACCGGTGGGGCCCGTTGGCCTTGATTTTCGGGCGCACGCCCTAAATTGCCTAGCACACCCTCCCCATATACCTCCCGTCCCACGAAAACCCCTAAAACATCCCCCTCCTTCACATACAGCCCTCCCCTTAGCCCTATTTTCGATTTCCAGCAACTATCTCCAAAGCTTGTGGTCCCAAATCACTCCTAGGTCCCTCCTTGGCCAAAAACGACCACCACCCATCACTTATTGGGAGTTGGCAGCCCTTCCTCTTAAAGATTTCACCATTTGGAGCTCCAAAAACCCCCAAAAAAGAGCTGAAATCGTGAGGTGTTTCCTTCTACTTTTTGGTTTATATTTTTCCTTGAAATTACAGCCTTGGGAAGCTTGAAGCATCCCTCTACGACACCTAGATTTCCTTTTTCCAGATTGGACAGCCACTTCTTCTCATTTTTGCTGTTTTTCATGGCTTTCGTGGAAGCTATTTTAGGCCTTTTATCGCTCTCATCCATCATATCTTTGATGGGTAAGAGGAAAACAACAACAGACGAGGCTGGCCAAGCCGTCCTGCTCAATCGAGAAGACCGCGGGGTGGTGCTGCAAGTTCAAGCACCGCCGCAGGTCCAGCTGCAGTCCTGAAGTGCCGTACAAAGCGGGATTTGGATCCCCATGCACACCTTGGGCGAGCAATTTTATTAGAGATGCCTCATGGCCAATACACTGATCGCAAAGTGTTATTTGAGGTGGAAGTAAATGGACGACTATTCAGTGAATATCTGTTGTTTGAACGCATTGAAGCTGCGCATTGGGGTCCGATCTTTGAAGCTCGCGCTCGTGCTAATGTGAGCACCGTTCGTGCCTTCTACGCTAGTATCCAGAATCCTACCTTGGAGCCTTTGCAGTTCAAAATCCCTTTTGGTAGAGACCGGATGGCTACGATCGATGTTCGGTTGATTGCGCGACTTCTCAACGTGCCTCTTGGTGATGTGCATCCTAGTGAGAAGAATCTGAGGACTAGACATGAACGAGATCGCCGCACCAGGTTTCAGTGCGGTAAGTTGGTTCCATGGCAGCCTAATAATAGCCTCAAGGCGACGTATATGTCTGAGGATTTGCACCCGCTGCACCATATCTGCACGTTCAATGTTTATCCCAGGTCGACGAATCGCATTGAATGTACACGCCTTATGGTTGATTTCCTGTATATGGTGGCCCAGGGAGACAACGTATGCATGGTTACTTTTATCTTACGACAAATAATCCTCATAGCCAGGTCAAGAAGAACATCCGAATCTCTTCCTTTTGGCCGACTGGTTTGCAAAATTGCCCTCGAGTTTTCTTACAGACTTGGGCCGAAAATGCCAGTTTCGATTCATAGTATTGATGAGTCGACAATGGTCAAGATGAAGATTGGGTCACAATACCGTGAAAATCAACTTGAAAGGGACAGTGAGGATGACTTTGATGATGAGGAAGATCTAAACGAAGAAGAACCTAGAGCAGAGGTTCAGGAAAAAGCTCAGGAAGAGGCAGAAGAGGAGACTCAGGATACAGATGAGAGCCCTCCTCCTTCTGCGCAGGCTACTATCGACGATCGCATTGCTCGGATGGAGGAGAGTCAGACCGCTTTGCGAAGGGAAGTCCAAGAACTTCGCGCAGAAGTCGCGGATGCCAAGGCCGTTACAAAGAAGAAATTTGGCAAGGTGACTCGCACCTTGAAGGCTATCCTGTGTTGCTTGCAGGATAAGGGTGCTCCTCCTCCGTCACCAGACTTGCCAGACAGGCCCTTCGCGGGCAAGAGGCCTCGCATTGATCCTCTTACTAGGACTACGGCGCCTGTACCACCGTTTCGGCGTCCCGATTTGACGTGCACATACTGTGGGAGGTCAGGCCACTTAGCGCAGAGCTGCTTTTCGAGGATGCGGGACAGTGGGTTCTCGCCGCCGCAGAAGATTGACCGTGTAAGTCCACAGGCGATATCAGCACCGCCTACACTGTCAGCTCCTGCGCATCCTTCATTCAGACCTCCGGTATCGCAGATCAGACAGCCTCCACGGCCCTTGACACAGCGGCCGAACTGGCCACAGCAGGCTCGAGTTCATGCATTGACAGCTGAGGCAGCTGCGACGGGCACTTCTCAGCATTCGGCCTTTGAGGTCACCGCCCATATTGGACGTACTCCTATTCTCGTGATGGTGGACACTGGATCCACGATTTCTTTGATATCGCGTGCTATTGTCAGACGTCTTGGCTTACACACCATTACTATGGATGGAGTGCGGGTTTATACAGCTCATGGGTCCTTTACAGATGCCACCCATATGTGTGAGGGTTGCTTGGTGGATTTGGGGGGCAAGACGATGGTTCTAGATCTCGTCGTCGACCCTGCTCTTTATTATCTCGACGTCATTCTTGGCATGGACTGGTTGACTGCAGCGAGAGCCGAGATTGACTGCGAGACTCATATAGTCACAACGTACGAGCCTGAGGGTGCATCCTTCACATTTCCAGTGCGGGTAAATCTCCCTTTCTGCATACTTAGCTACATCACTTTATTGCGCGACGTTGGTGCCCAGGTACTCGAGCATGTACCAGTCGTTTCTGAGTTCGGGGATCTATTCAGGAAGATCCCTGGTTTGCCGCCCCGACGTGAGATCGATTTCACTATCGATCTGGTTCCTGGATCTACGCCCGTCTCACTACCGATGTATCGCATGGCACCATGTGAGATGGAGGAGTTGAGGACGCAGATTGATGGTCTGCTAGAGCTTGGCCTTATATGGCCTAGCGTGTCTCCTTGGGGAGCACCGGTCTTATTCGTGAGGAAGAAGGATGGTTCGATGCGATTGTGTATTGATTATCGCAGGCTGAACCAGCTCACGGTGAAGAACAAGTACCCTTTGCCCAGGATCGATGACTTGTTCGATCAACTGAGAGGAGCGCAGTACTTCTCGAAGATTGATCTTCAGTCAGGTTATCATCAACTGCGCGTCAGGGATGAGGACGTATAGAAGACAGCATTCAGGACCAGTTTTGGCCACTATGAGTTCCTCGTGATGTCGTTCGATCTTACGAACGCACCGGCCGTGTTCATGGATCTGATGAACCGGGTATTTCGGCCTTTCCTCTATCGGTTCGTCGTTGTATTCATTGACGACATTTTGGTGTACTCTAGGAGTCGAGAGGAGCATGAGGAGCACTTACGTTTGGTCCTGGATACGCTCAGACAGCATCAGTTGTTCGCACAGTACAAGAAGTGCGACTTCTGGAAGCAGGAGGTGAAGTTTTTGGGACACGTGGTGTCCAAGGATGGCATGGCAGTTGACCTGTCTAAGGTAGCTGCGGTGCAGGACTGGGAGCAGCCTGGTTCTGTCACTGAGGTGAGGAACTTCTTGGGTCTCGCTGGCTACTATCGGCGCTTCATACAGGACTTCTCGAAGATCGCGAGACCCTTATCTCAGTTGACATGGAAGGACGTGAAGTTCGCCTGGAATGATAAGGCGGAGTCAGCTTTTCAGGAGCTGAAGGACAGACTTACGTCCGCCCCTGTGCTAGTATTGCCAGAGCAAGGGGTTAGATACACTATATACACTGATGCGTCTAGCGTTGGTTTGGGTTGTGTCCTTATGCAGAGGGACAGGATAATTTCGTACGCTTCGAGACAATTAAGGAAGCACGAGGAGAATTACCCTACGCACGACCTAGAATTGGCAGTCGTTATATTCGCACTGAGACTCTGGAGACATTACCTCTACGGAGAGGAGTTCGAGCTCTTTTGCGACCACAAGAGCCTCAAGTACATATTCACGCAGCGAGACTTGAATATGAGGCAGCGGCGATGGATGGAGACGTTGAAGGACTTCAAGTTTGAAGTCTCTTACCATCCTGGGAAGGCGAACCTTGTGGCTGACGCGTTGAGCCGCAAGAAGGCGATAGAGTTTGCGGCTCCGCTGATGGTTGCCGAGTGGGATATTGTTGAGTTTTTGCGAGACTTTGAGCAGAAACTCACCGTAGAGGAGCCGTTTGAGTTCATCGCACATGTACAGGTGCGATCTCAGATCGACGACCGAGTCATCGAGGCGTAGAGGGACGATGCGCATCTTACTGAGCTTCGAGAGCAGGCCAGTGATGATGCTGACGCCAACTGGCGAGTTGGTATGGATGGGGGCTTACGTTACCGTGGCCGCCTATGCGTCCCAGATGTCCCTGACTTGAGACGAGAGATTCTCGAGGCTGCGCATTGTACTAGACTCGCGATGCATCTAGGCAGCACAAAGATGTATCGTGATGTGAAGAGGACGTATTGGTGGGAAGGTATGAAGACCCATATAGCTGAGTTCGTGTCCCGTTGTCTCACTTGTCAGCAGGTGAAGGCAGAGCATCGCCGACCACCTGGACTTTTGCAGCCGATGCCGATTGCAGAGTGGAAGTGGGATTTCATTTCCATAGACTTCATTTCTGGGTTGCCGAAGATGAGGAAGGGACATGATTCCATTTGGGTGATCGTCGACCGATTGACGAAGTCGGTGCACTTCCTACCGATCAGAGTTACGAATTCTTCAGACGAGCTGGCTAGATTGTACATCAGAGAGATCGTGCGTCTGCATGGAGTTTCGTTGGAGATCGTGTCGGACAGAGACACGCGGTTCACTTCTATCTTCTGGACTCGCATTCAAGAGGCTATAGGTGTGAAGTTGAAGTTCAGTACTGCCTTCCACCCACAGACGGATGGACAGACAGAGCGAGTGAACCAGATCTTGGAGGATATGTTGCGAGCTTGCGCATTGGACTTCAAGGACAGTTGGGATGATTGTCTTGCATATGCGGAGTTTGCGTACAACAATAGCTTCCAGGCGAGTATCGGTGTGGCACCTTATGAGGCGCTGTATGGGTGACCTTATCGCGCACCGCATTGCTGGCTAGAGGTCGGTGAGCGTAGCTTGGTTGGCCCAGAGTTAGTGCAGGCGACGTCAGAGAAGATTGATATTATTCGACGTCGGCTCCTTACAGCGCAGAGCAGACAGAAGAGCTACGCCGATACGAGACGGAGGCCACTGGAGTTCACAGTCGGGGATCACGTGTTTTTGCGAGTTTTCCCTATGAAGGGAGTCCTTCGGTTCGGGAAGAAAGGGAAGCTGGCACCGCGATTCATTGGTCCGTTTCAGATCCTCGATCGTGTGGGAGAGGTGGCTTACCAATTGGCTTTACCAACGCCTCTCGCGAGCATTCACAACGTATTTCATGTTTCTATGCTGAAGAAGTACGTTGCTGATCCTTCCCATATCATCAGATGGGAGCAGGTGCAGTTAGGAGTTAGACAGGAAGGAGCAGGTACTGCGTAGCAAGGTGATTCCCCTTGTGAAGGTATTGTGGACGCATCATTCTGAGGAGGAGGCTACTTGGGAGACAGAAGCCGAGATCAGAAAGAACTACCCACAGCTTCTCGAGGAATACGAAAAGGTACAAATTTCGAGGATGAAATTATTTGTTAAGGGGGGTAGATTGTAACGCCCGTGAAAAATTCATACTTGGGCTCGAATACCAACTCGACCCGAAATTGCATAAAATTCATTCCTTTAAGAAATATGACTAGGTTAGTTAGTGCAACGTTAGAATAGCTGGGAAATGGTCCCTGATCACTTTAAATACGTTCTACAAGGCCCAAAGCGAGTGGAACCAAGGGTGCTATAATGCTCTAAAGCCTCGGATCAAACTCTAAACCGGTTTGTTCTCGGGACCTCTTTGAAACTTTGTATTGGATCTAGACCGCGCGTCGTAAGTTAGATGCCTACCATCTTAGACCGTTATGACCACTTAGCTGGGCTTAGCAATCGTTTCGAATATCAAGTCCAACTGACGTTCAGAGGCTATTTCATTGAGCCTGGAGTGAAGAGAGTGAGAATAGGGTTAAAATTGGGATTTGAAATTCAAATCTGGCACACGAAATTGATGCATCAGTATTAAGCGTTCTGACCGTCAGAATACAGCCAAATTACACCCTTGGATCAGGAAAAATTTCTATTACATATCACGAGACTTATAGGCCTGATCTTGGTGCGGTGACCGTTAAACTGAAACTGGGCCGCCACGTGCGATCTGGGAACCCTACCGGTCTGAAAACTGGATGTGTGCTAGATCCAGTATGCACGAGCTTAAGTCCGACCGCATTTGGCCAGGGGACCTTCAGAAATGCCCTTTTGGACCGAAACGGCCCCGATTTGGTTAGGCACCAAGTAAACATTGTGCCCAAGCCTATTTTGGGCATGTTTTAAGCTATAAAAGGGGTTGAAACCCTCACTCCTCTCTCCCATCCGAATTTGAGAGAAACCCTAGCTTGGGAGAGAGAAAAAGGTGAGAGATTGTGAGAGTGTGGGAGAGTTCTTCTTACCACTTGTACTACGCGTTGCACGTGCTTAAGCAACACACCTCTACCGCTTTCCCGGCGATTCCACCGCCATCCTAGGTAAGTAAATACCCTAAATAGTTGTTGATTTGAGTTTTCCTTGTTTCCATAGCGATGTAGCTTATGGATCTTGTGTATTAGGCTCCTTATTCGCCGTAGACGAAGCGTATACGCTCCGTTTCAATTCCCGAGTCTACAAGACATAAGGTGAGGATTTTAGACGCTTTGATTGACGGTTCCCAACGCTTTCAATGTCGTTTAATAGTAGATTCTTGACGGCATCGCCGTTTGACATGTACAAAATGCTCTCCGTTTCCCGTTTCGTAAACTAACGAAGAATATGAGATTTAGGGCATTTTAGTCATTTGTAGGAAGTACTGTTTACATTCATATTTTGCTGATGTGGTTGACATGGTTTGTTGTTGCATTAGGAAGTTAGGAATGCGTGCATAATTAGTTTGGCGAAGAGATTCGCCTAGTTGTGCACTTTGGGTCGACATACTATATGTAGACTTAAGTGTGTAGTGTAGGTGTTTGTATAAATGCTTGTATTAGTATGTATTGAATTAAATGATGTTATGTGATAGTTTGTGATTGATTTCTCAATTAATATGCTGACCTAAATGATTTTCTACATGTTGACTAAATGCATGATTTCATTACATGCATGGAATATATGTGCTTGAAGGTTTGCTTGAGTTGAATGTTATAACATGTGTTAACATGCTCACATGATTGTATTTCAATTCCAATACTTTTACATATATTGTTGATGTGATTCCATAAGTGCTTGGGACTAGACTTAGTCCAGGCAGTCGGTAACCGAGCGAATTCGTGGCTGACTGGTCATAGCCACGAACGACGCGTCGATGAACGTGATTCGTGTTTAGAGTTGGCGGCAGTGGTTAGG
The DNA here is from genome assembly GCA_037074715.1 of Magnolia kwangsiensis. Lineage (NCBI taxonomy): Eukaryota > Viridiplantae > Streptophyta > Magnoliopsida > Magnoliales > Magnoliaceae > Magnolia > Magnolia kwangsiensis. Next base: position 91,467,372 of record CM073588.1, read on the forward strand.
ACACGCGAAGTGTTTTATGCACTTCATGTCGTTCGACTTGAGATGCGATCGCGCTAGTCGATCCCGTCAAGCAACCCGACTGGCCGATGTATGTTCACCTTGTATGAGTCATAACTGCTTGAACCAGGGTACTGAACTTACCATTGTAAACCCTGTTAACCATGGTACCTTGATCCACGAAGACTCATGAGCCGGGCATGGTGGTATGGGACACCGTGGTCGAGCTGTCGGCCTACGCTGGGGCCACAAACCTCCCCGTAGTGACCAGTGAGCACCTAGACTCGTGAACAGATTATGGTGGTATAGTATACTATATTCTAGCTGTCTGCCTACACTGATCAGGCGACGAGTCCTTTGTAGTGACCGCAAGCGTATTCTGAGTCCACGGGAGGCGACGACCCTTCCGTTGCAGTAGAGTACAGTAGGCCTATATTGATAAGGTGATGGGGGAGCGGTGCAACGAGTGCGAGCAACAGCCCTAGCAGCCCTTGCAGTGACTTATGAAATATACATCGTATGAGATTACTAGGAGTGACGACCCTAGAACGGATCTGTGTTGGGATTGATACAAGGGAAGTACCTTAGTTTCCTAATCCTGCTGTTTGAATGGACTAATAACAACTTGGGAATCATATCACCATAGCATTGCATGTGCCTGGAAGATGTGGAGCACTCTAGGGAGTGTGACATGCCGCGGTCGTAAGATGTTGCCATATGAGGGAGATCGTCGGTGAGGGCATACATCACGTCATGTCATCTTGCATTAACAACAGTATTAGGAATGTCTGATTTACTGCTTTACTATTATCGCATGATTGAATTGTGAACATGCTAATCTTTGCTTTATGATTCCACTGAGTTGATCACTCACTCCCACGTTACGGGATGGTGTTTGCAACACCCACCAGACCTTGTTGTAGATGCAGGTGAGGCTGAGATCCAGGAGGTGGAGCAAGACATCGACGAGGATCAGGACGAGTTCTCGTACATGCAGTATCACGATGGCTTCGCGTAGGCGACCTGGATCGATGGGATTTCAGTGGGACCATTTTGGATATTTATTTTGTTCATGTATATTATATGAGATTCAGAGATGTAGTCATACTTTGGAGACAGATGAGATTTACTTTGTTTTTCCATACAGTGATATATATTGTTTAGTCTTCCGCTTGCTTTTATCACTGGATCTGAAGTATGAATTGCAGTTTTGGTATACTTTTACTCATGTGAATGCTTTAAATCAGACAACATTGAATCATAATCATTTTTGTTGCATAAGTGACGGTCTGGAACTCGGGAGTTGAGTTTATACACGACCTCCGATTTTCAGGGTGTTACACTAAGGTACTTCCCTTTATATCGTTAACCCAAACAGGGATCCATCTAGGGTCGTCAGTCCTAGTTAATCATATACGATAGCTAAGTTGTAGGGCATCACCCCTAATGAAAGCAGTGAATAGGCAAGTTCAATTGATTGATAAATTTACACAGTCAGAAATTCGAGAAAACTAAGAAACTGAAGCTCAGGTGGCCTGAAAGTCATCCAGAATGCAAGATCATAGAATTTTCACCATCAGATCAGCTCCAAATTTTATACATGGCCTGAGGACCATAAATGAACCGTACACGTCAAATTTCAGCTATTAAAGATCTTTGGAAGTGGGCCAACGGACTGATCAGCCCCTTAATTCATTAAGTGGGGCCCACCTGATATTTGGAACTGCCTCAAAATTGTTCTCCACGGTTAAAATAATATGAGGAAGAGGATGGACGGTGTAGATTTCTCGTAAACATCACGGTGGGCCCTATGTATAGGGTGTGTGCACACTGCACAATGCACGCATGCGTGCACTAGAGACAACGCACGCGGGTCAGCAGCGCTGACCCGCACCTTTCTAAAACAGCAAGTGCTGTTTCGTTTTCGCTTACGCACGACAGCCTGCATCCGTTTTGCGATCGACTGTGGGCCCCACCTATGGACCGTATGACTCATCTGATCCGACCATCTTGTAGAGAGCTGCAAACACTGCAAAACCATGTTGACTCTTTTCATTTATGCATACACACGTGTGCATTACAGAGGCCACAAAAGGGCTACCCTGCAATGTTTAAAATTGATCCTTTTGTGATATCTTCTCTGGGCCGCGTCAATGGACCTTCAAAACCACTCATTCTTGACTGAAATTTCGTCCTGAATCCAATGGACGGGGTAGATTTTCTAGAAAATGCTTCTGTGGGGCCCACCAATCACAACAACGAAATGGTGCGAAAGGTTTCGCACATCCGCAAAAATTGACTTTTTCAGGAGGTTGTGGCCCACCATCTTTGATCATATGACAGATCTGAACTGTCTATCATATAGAGGACCCAAGAAAGTTCTAAGGAATGGTATTTCTTTGAAATTTGAGTGAGGAAAGTGGTGATTTTTGAGGTACTGAACTTGGCTGCGAAAAGGCTTTCGCTGCGCATGCAATAGCTTTCCAAATCTGATTCAAGTCCAATTTTCACCACTCTAACAGCTATATAAGGAGGTTTTAGACGTGGAAAGCATTGATTCAGACCTGGGGAGAAAGATCCAAGCTTGGACGAGAGGTGCAACAGAGAGAGAGAGAGAGGAGAAGTTGAAGTTTTTTTCTATTCCTTATTTCTTTTCTTTTTCTGTTTATTTTATAAATCTTGAGGATATTAATCACATCATGTCTGGCTAAACCTCTTAGCTAGGGCTAAGAGGTGAAGCTTGTACTGTGATGGGAGAGCTCCATGCTTGTGCCTTTTATCTAGATTGACTGATGTTGATTATAGTTTAATTAAGAGAATATTTATAGTCTTTAATGGTCTGTTGTGACTGAAATTATAATGGGTCTGAGATGGCTTTGAATATTTCCTTTTCCTTTTAATGTTTATGACGTTAGGAAGCCCTGTTATTTACCATTGTCTCCTGGGCATGGTCGGATGTCGGTACCCTTTCTGACCGTCATAACAGGTTGATTGGTTGGTAATTAGTTTAATTCTGTTGTTTTCTTTGTCTCCTGGGCATGGTTTGGTGATGGAATCCATTCTAATTCATATACCTTTCATCTCTTTGAAAACTAGATCAACGGCAGTTCAGTAAATTTCATAATTTTTGAAGCAGGCATAAGATCTCTCTGATCTTTACAAGTGGATCCTCTGAATCCCTAGTTACCCTTCTCTGATATCTCCTTAGTTTTAGATTAATTAACTTACAATTATTTCACAATTGCTACTTGATTTAGAATTCATCTTATTCTAGTTCAAATCCTACTTAATTTTAGATTACGTACAATTGTTTACAATTATTCCTTAAATTCTAGTTGATTTAGATTTCATCATATTCTAGTTCTAATTCTAGTTAGTTTTAGATAACGTACAAGTTTCAGTCCCTTGTGATTCAACCTCGGTCTTATCGAGTTATTACTACATCACAACCCTGCTCTTGGGGAGTGAACAAGTTTTTGGCGCCGTTGCCGGGGATTGTCGGCTACGTTTTTCTGAAATTAATTAGTTTAGGATTGGTTTTAGATTAGGATTATTTTAACCGTAGATTTTTATTTTTCTTTCTGATTTCTAGAAACTAACTTATTTCTCTTGTTTTGTAGGATTCTGATATATACTTTCTAAAATTGGTAATTCCTTTTCTAAATTAGGATATGTCGTCCTGTTTAGCTAGTTTCAAGTTTTTATTTCTATTTTTAGAATTAACCCTTCTTTTGTAGGATTTTATGATAGAAATTTCTAATTCAGTAAGCTCTTTCTAAGTCTTCTTTCTTTGAAATTTCTTCTTTTCTCTAGAAATTAATTTACTTTTAATTAGGACTTTCTATTCTTAGAAACTAACTTATTTTGTTTTGTTTTGCAGATTCTTAACCTAGGACTCCAAATTTGGTAACTTCTTTCCATCTTTCCCTTTTATTTTCTAAATTTTTACTTCCTTTCTTAGGATTAGGCTTAGAATTTGAGGGCTGAGTGTGTTTTATGCCCCAGTGGGCACGCGACAACACTCGAGTCTCGTGACTGAAGGAGGATTAGTTGAGGGGTTGACTGTCCATCGCAGGACTAGACACCACTTGAATTCTCATGAGACAGAGGAGGTTATGGCTGAAAATCAACCTCAAGCACTACCCCAACCTAGGGTTGAGGAAGTACATGATGAGAATGAGGTGCACCACGCACCCCCGCCTCGTACTTTATGAGATTATTTACAACCGGTGGGGGTGAGTACACCCTCATGCATGATTTTTCCTACAAATACAGGACATATGGATATTAAGCCAGGGGTTATCCAACTCCTTCCCAAGTTCCATGGGCTTGAATCTGAAGAACCATACTTGCATCTGAAAGAGTTCGATGAAATCATAGGCACCTTATATTTCCCTAATGTATCTGAAGATACAATTAGGCTGAAACTCTTCCCATTTTTCTTGAAAGAAAAAGCCAAGACGTGGTTACATTCACTGCGTCCTAGGTCCATGGGCACATGAAATGATATGCAGATGGAATTTATAAAGAAAATTTTTCCACATCATAAGATAATTACCCTCAAGAGAGCAATCATGAACTTTATCCAAAAGGAAGATAAAACATTCTTCCAATGTTAGGAAAGGTTCAAGGATTTGGTTAATGCATGCCCACAACATGACTTTGAAATATGGCGCATTATGAATTTTTTTTATAATGGGCTAACATCTTCCATGCGCCAAATGGTCGAGACAATATGTAACGGAGATTTCATCAATAAAAATGTCGACGAGGTATGTGATTACCTCGATAGTCTCGCTGAAAAAACACAATCATGGGACTATTACCCAAGGACGAACGCTACGTCTAGGCCAACTTATTTAAGGAAAAAAGGAGGAATATATCTCCTGAAAGATGATGATGATCTTAACGCTAAGGTGGCTAATCTCACCAGAAAATTTGAGGCCATGAAAGGAAAGAAGGAAAAGGTTAATGAAAGTGTTTGCGGCATCTGTGATTGCAACATTCATATTACTGAAAATTGTCCTTCAATACCTGCCTTTCTAGAAGTATTGAATGAACAATCTAATGCCGTAAATAACTATCAAGGACCTTTCAATGGAGCACCCTCTAATACATACAATCCTGGTTGGAAAAATCATCAAAATTTCAGTTGGAGGAATGGACCAAAGGCTACACCTCAAGGTTTCCTAAACCAAAATCCAACTCAAGAGATACCTCAAGAGGATTTGGTTCTAAAACATTTTGAAAAGCAAGAGCTTTTCAATCAGGGTATGATGCAAGTCTTTCAAGACCTTACGAAAGCAATACATGAACTTAAGGCTGAAAATACGATTGGAAACAAGGGGAGCTTTCCAGCTCAACCTCTTCCCAATCCTAAACCGCATTATGGAGTTAGTGATCCCAGCTCTTCAAATCAAATGGGGCACGCTAAATCCATCACCACTCTTAGGAGTGGGAAGGTTATTGATAAAACCCTTCTGGTTAGGCCCGAAAAGCCTCAAAAATCAGAAGAGGACAACAATAATGGATCTGGTGACGCCCCATAAAAATTTGAACCGGAACCTCTAGAGAAGCCAGTTGCTCCGTTTCCCCAACGGTTGGTTGAACCAAAACGTCTATCTAACTCTCAGGATATCCTAGAGGTGTTGAAATAAGTGAAAGTCGATATTCCTCTACTTGATGTTGTAAAACAAATACTTTTATATGCTAAATTTCTAAAGGACTTATGCACGACCAAACGATGAAAAAGTGTTCAAAAGAAAATTTCCTTAACTGAGAAAGTGAGTGTCATCCTAAAACAAGACGTGCCGCAAAAATTCAAAGATCCCGGTTGCCCAACCATATCATGTGTAATCGGGAACTATCGAATTGATCACGCACTTCTTGACTTAGGAGCAAGCGTCAATCTGATTCCCTATTCGGTATACCAACAGTTAGGTTTGGGTGAATTAAAACCCACCCGAACCACACTACAACTTGCTGATCGTTCTATTCGTGTACCAAGAGGGATCATCGAGGATGTGTTGGTCCAGGTTGATAGATTCTACTACCCTATTTATTTTATCATCTTGGACACTGAACCCATCAATGACACGAGCACTCAGATTCCCGTCATCCTTGGTCGCCCATTCCTGTCCACTTCAAATGCAATTATCAATTGCAGGAATGGTGTTATGACTATGTCTTTTGAAAATTTGACATTCGAATCGAATATCTTTTTCAATAACGGCAGCAACTCAGAGGATGATGACAATTTCCACGATATTAACATGATTGATTCTTTTGTGGAAGATAAAACACCTCTCACCTTATCCTCTGATCCTCTAGAGACGTGCCTGGCCCACTCTCATGATCTTGATGATGATATAATTAGGGAGACGTGTGCCATGCTGGATACTGCACTGGTACTTGAAGTTAACCGGTGGAGGCCACAAATTGAAGAATTGCCCCAAACTGATGTAGTGCCTCTACTGTCTAACCTCAAGCCACCGAAGCTTGACCTAAAACCTTTGCCCTCTGATTTAAAATATGTTTATTTAAGTCAAGATGAGACATACCCGATGGTGATCTCTGCCCACCTGGAAAAAAAACAGGAGAGTATGCTCATATCTACTCTCATTGAGCATAAGGGAGCTCTTGGATGGACGATAGCGGGCCTCAAGGGAATTAACTCATCGATTTGTACTCACCGTATATATCTTGAGGACAATGCAAAGGCTGTTCGGCAACCACAACGTAGACTAAATCCAAACATGAAGGAAGTGGTTAAGGCCGAGGTTCTCATACTATTGGAAGTGGGGATCATTTACCCCATATCCGATAGTCAATGGGTGAGTCCAACTCAGGTGGTTCCTAAGAAGTCCGGGATCACCATCGTAGCCAATGCCAATAATGAACTCGTGCAGACCAGAGTTACTACTGGTTGGAGAATGTGCATTGATTACAGGAAGCTGAATACCGTCACTAGGAAGGACCACTTTCCTTTGCCCTTTATAGATCACATCTTGAAAATGTTAGCTGGTCATTCCTATTACTGTTTCCTTGACGGGTATTCAGGTTATAATCAGATTGAAATCACCCCTGAAGATCAGGAAAAGACCACATTTACATGTCCCTATGGCACCTTTGCTTACAGAAGGATGCCATTCGGGTTATGTAATGCCCCTGCCACCTTTCAGCGATGCATGATGAGTATCTTTTCTGACATGGTGGGGAAATATTTAGAGGTCTTCATGGACGATTTCTCTGTTTTCGGTTCATCTTTTAGCGAGTGCTTAGCAAGTCTTAAATGTGTGCTGAAAAGATGTGAAGAAAAAAATTTGGTACTTAACTGGGAGAAGTGCCATTTTATGGTTCAAAAGGGAATTGTCCTTGGGCATATCATCTCGTCCAAAGGAATCGAGGTAGATAAGGTAAAAATCGATCTTATCTCTAACCTACCTCCACCCAAGAACATCAAAGATGTGCGATCCTTCTTGGGACATGCAGGATTTTACCGACGATTCAGTAAAGGACTTTAGTCTTCTATCTCATCCTTTATGTAATTTTCTTCAAAAGGATGCACCATATGAGTGGATTGAGCAGTGCCAAGAAGCTTCACTAAGCTTAAAGGTATGTTAACCACTGCACCTATCATGTAGCCACCCGACTGGAGTCTTCCTTTTGAACTTATGTGCGACGCCTCTGATTATGCTCTTAGAGCGGTTCTAGGCCAAAGAAAAGATAAGCGGCCTTATGTCATTCACTACGCAAGTAGGACTCTAAATCCTGCCCAAGTGAACTATTCAACCACGGAAAAGGAATTCTTAGCCGTAGTGTTCGATTTGGACAAATTTCGGTTCTACCTGATCGGATCCAAGATCATTATTTATACAGATCATGTGGCACTTAAGTATCTTCTTTCCAAGAATGATTCTAAGTCCCGCCTAATACGATGGATCCTTCTACTCTAAGAATTTGATTTAGAAATTAAAGACAAAAAGGGAGTAGAGAACGTAGTGGCTGATCACCTTTCTCGCCTTAATACCTCTGATTCCCTTAAGGCGACCCATATCAATGAAATGTTCCCTGAAGAACAACTGTTTAGAGTCTCCCATTCACCTTGGTTCGCTGCTATTGCTAATTATCTTGCTAAAGGTGTCATACCGACACACTGGACATCACAAGATAAGAAGAAATTCTTTACCAAGGTGCGTAACTTTTTCTAGGATGATCCATATTTATTTAAATATTTTCCAGACTAAATCTTAAGGAGATGTGTGCCAGACGATGAGCATCAGAGTGTCATCTCCTTCTGTCACTCACAGGCCTGTGGTGGTCACTTTTCTGCTAAAAAGACCACGGCCAAGATTCTACAGTGTGGCTTTTACTGGCCCACTATGTTCAGGGACACTCATGAGTTTTGTAAAGCTTGTGAGCGTTGTCAAAAATTATGAGCATTGTTCCGTCAAAATATGATGCCTTTGAATCTCATCCTTATCATTGAAGCATTTGATTGCTGGGGCATTGATTTCATGGGACCATTCCCCCAATCATTTGAAAATCTGTATATTTTGCTCGCCGTAGACTATGTCACTAAATGGGTCGAAGCAATTCCATGCTACAAAAATGACCATCGCACGGTCATTAAATTTTTGAAGGAAAATATCCTGTCGCGGTTCGGAACGCCTCAAGCCATCATTAGTGACGGGGGCTCACACTTTTGTAATAGACCATTTGAGAGTTTAATGAAGAAATATGGTATCTCTCATAAGGTGAGCACCCCATACCATCCATAGAGAAGTGGACAAGCTGAGATTTCCAATAGGGAGATCAAACATATTCTGAAGAAAACGGTTAACCCTAACCGTAAGGATTGGTCAATCCGATTGACCAATGCCTTATGGGCGTACCATACTGCTTTCAAAACTCCTATTGGAACATCTCCCTTTAGACTTGTCTATGAAAAAGCTTGTCACTTGCCTGTGGAATTGGAACATAAAGCATACTGGGTGATTAAAAATCTAAATTTCAATCTGGACAATGCTAGCTCGTTACGCAAACTTCAATTAAACGAACTTGAAGAAATCCGGAACGATGCATATGAGAACTCGAGAATTTACAAGGACAGGATGAAGGCGTTTCATGATCAACATATTCTACGAAAATCATTCACGTCAGGTCAGAAAGTCCTTTTGTACGATTCTCGACTACATCTCTTTTTGGGTAAGCTTCGATCTCGTTGGACCGGCCCTTACATTGTTGTCACTGTTTATCCTCATGGGGCCGTCGAGGTAAGAGATCCCGACAATGGTAAGGAGTTTAAAGTCAATGGACATCGATTAAAACTATTTGTCGAGACATTTGATTCAGAGGATATGTCCATGCCTCTGATTGTGCCTGATTACCAGGATTGATCTCCTAGTCTGATGGAGGTATAGGTAGGTTTATCGCTTTCATAGGACTAGGGTAGTTTGCTTTATTTGTCTATCTAAAGACGGTAAATTTGGAGCTCCTGGGAGGCAACCCATCTTTTTATTCCTTTTCATTCTTTAGTAGATGATTCAATGTTTGTGGGTAACATTACTGCAAACCCTCACGAGACTACAACTCGTCCACTAGGGGTAACCTAGGGGTTTAAAGGCTTGTTGCATACGCTAAATGCAATCGAGAGCACCTGCTAAAGTGGTATAGGTAGGATTTTATTTTCGTTATTTTTATTTTCCTTTTTCTCTCGTGCTAACCAGCTTCCATACTATGATATCGTGGAAAATCTCTCTTGATTCGTTATCCAGGTACTATCTTCCCATCACTTTACTTTCGTTGTTCCATGTGCATTGCATGCCCATATCTTTTACATTGAGGACAATGTAGATTTTAGGTTAGGGGTGGGAGATTAGGCTTCCTAATCAGTATTTTCTTGATCTTGAGCAAAAATTGTGAAAAAATTGTGAAATTTTTTACAATTTTTTCAGAAAATTCTTGTGAATTCGAAGTGATTTTGATAGATATCCCTAATTTATATTTTCAAGATACGTGATGTTGGTAATTTCGGACTCTGGAATTCAGTATCTGTTAAATTTCACAGCTAAGATCGAGTTATTAATCCATGATTAGAAGTTGTAAACATTGATTGAGTCATGATTTCACATGTCACGTCTCGCCTACATATTTAAATTTCAGTTTCATATCGAAGGATTAACTTGGTAATCACTAAGCATGAAAGGAACCAGCCTGAAATATCTTGACATCATGGTATAAAAATTGAAAAGGTTGGATAATTAATCTTCACCATAGGTTTGCTCCCTATAGGTGTAGAGTTAATTCCCCATGAATGATATGTGAAAAAGGTCTAGTAGTACGGTCTTCACCATAGATTTGCTCCCTATTGGTAAGGATTTGATTCCTCTTTTTGGCATGACTATTAATGGAAAAATAAAAAGTTGAAAAGATCAAAAGATGGAATTTATGAGGCAAGTTTGGTTATCATGAATTCTCTTGCTGGTTACCAATGAGATCCTGAAATAACAAATTCAATCTTAATGTGATTAGCTGAGATTCCACTATACACTCATGGATCATAATGTTCAGAATTTTTCTGATTTATGGATTAATACTTTGAACTTCATTAGGAAGTTTACCGTGCGCTTGAGTCCAAGAGCAAGTAATGCCCAACATTCATGAATCGTAGAATTCTAATGCCTGGATTATTTCTCAAAAATCATTCGGCTTAACAGAAATTTTCATATAAGTCTCAACTTATTTTTCGCATATTTTGCTCGGGATTAGCAAAATGCTGGTTGGGGGTTGTGTTGAGGGTCAAATATTGCATATTAGACCCCAGTTATTGTCTGAATTTACGGACTTTGTACTGTCTAATGGCCTGTTTTTATCGTGATTATGTTGCAAGGCGTTTTTAAGAGCATGGATTGAAAAAGGTGTTAAAAGCATGGATTTAACAATCCAAAGTCATCAAAGGAAGGGACGGACTTCAGAGGACCAAGATTGATGAATTTACACAGTCAGAAATCCGAGAAAACTAAGAAACTGAAGCTCAGGTGGCCTGAAAGTCAGCCAGAATGCAAGATCATAGAATTTCCACCATCAGATCAGCTTCAAATTTTATACATGGCCTGAGGATCATAAATGAACCGTACGCGTCAAATTTCAGCTATTGAAGATCTTTGGAAGTGGGCCAACGGACTGATCAGCCCCTTAATTCATTAAGTGGGGCCCACCTGATATCTGGAACTGCCTCAAAATTGTTCTCGGCGGTTAAAATAATATGAGGAAGAGGATGGACGGTGTAGATTTCTCGTAAACATCACGGTGGGCCTTGTGTATAGGGTGTGTGCACACTGCACAATGCACGCATGCGTGCACCAGAGACCCGCACCTTTCTAAAACACTAAGTGATGTTTCGTTTTCGCTTACGCACGAACGGCCTGCGTCCATTTTGCGATCGACTGTGGTCCCCACCTATGGACCGTATGACTCATCTGATCTGACCATCTTGTAGAGAGCTGCAAACACTGCAAAACCATGTTGACTCTTTTCATTCATGCATACACACGTGTGCGTTACAGAGGCCACAAAAGGGCTGCCCTGCAACGTTCAAAATTGATCCTTTTGTGATATCTTCTCTGGGCCGCGTCAATGGACCTTCAAAACCACTCATTCTTGACTGAAATTTCATCCTGAATCCAATGGACGGGGTGAATTTTTCAGAAAATGCTTCTGTGGGGCCCACCGATCACAACAGAGAAATGGTGGGAAAGGTTTCGCACATCCGTAAAAATTGACTTTTTCAGGAGGTTGTGGCCCACCATCTTTGATCATATGACAGATCTGAACCGTCTATTATATAGAGGACCCAAGAAAGTCCTAAGGAATGGTATTTCTTTGAAATTTGAGCGAGGAAAGTGGCGATTTTTGAGGTACTAAACTTGGTTGCGAAAAGGCTTTCGCTGCGCATGCAATAGCTTTCCAAATCCGATTCAAGTCCGATTTTCACCACTCCAGCAGCTATATAAGGAGGTTTTGGACGTGGGGAACATTGATTCAGACCTGGGGAGGAAGATCCAAGCTTGGACGGGAGGTGCAACAGAGAGAGAGAGGAGAAGTTGAAGTTTTTTTCTATTCCTTATTTCTTTTCTTTTTTTGTTTATTTTATAAATCCTGAGGATATTAGTCACATCATGTCTGGCTAAACCTCTTAGCTAGGGCTAAGAGGTGAAGCTTGTAGTGTGATGGGAGAGCTCTATGCTTGTGCCTTTTATCTAGATTGACTGATGTTGATTATAGTTTAATTAAGAGAATATTTATAGTCTTTAATGGTCTGTTGTGACTGAAATTACAATGGGTCTGAGATGGCTTTGAATATTTCCTTTTCCTTTTAATGTTTATGACGTCAGGAAGCCCTGTTATTTACCATCGTTTCCTGAGCATGGTCGGATGTCGGTACCCATTCTGACCTTCATAACATGTTGATTGGTTAGTAATTAGTTTAATTCTGTTGTTTTCTTTGTCTCCTGGGCATGGTTTGGTGATGGAATCCATTCTAATTCATATACCTTTCATCTATTTGAAAATTAGATCAACGGCAGTTCAGTAAATTCCATAATTCTTGAAGCAGGCATAAGATCTCCCTGATCTTTACAAGTGGATCCTCTGAATCCTTAGTTACCCTTCTCTGATATCTCCTTAGTTTTAGATTAATTAACCTACAATTATTTCACAATTGCTACTTGATTTAGAATTCATCTTATTCTAGTTCAAATCCTACTTAATTTTAGATTACGTACAATTGTTTACAATTAATCCTTAAATTCTAGTTGATTTAGATTTCATCATATTCTAGTTCTAATTCTAGTTAGTTTTAGATAACGTACAAGTTTCAGTCCCTTGAGATTCGACCTCGGTCTTACCGAGTTATTACTACATCACAACCCTGCACATGGGGAGTGAACAGACAACTCGAAGACAGTGTCCCATACACCACCATATTCCGCTCACGAGTTTAGGTTGCTCACTAGACAGTACGAGAGGCTCGTCACCCTAGCGTAGGCCGATAGCTCGACCATGGTGTCCCATACACCACTATGCCTAGCTCATGAGTCTTAGCGGATCTTGGTACCATGGTTGAAATGAGTTTTACATTAGTAAGTGATACCTTAGATTCAAGCAGTAGCGTCCATACATGGTAAACATACAATAGGTCAATCGGGTTATTTGATAAGTTTGATTGGTACGAGTGTACACTAAATTAATTGACATGGAACGCGTAAGTACTCTGCGTGGCCTAACCACTGTTGACAATCACCATGCGGCTTGGATTAATCGAACGTATCTAATGTGACGAAAGTAGTTCGGCCACTCAATCATGAACTGTTACCAATTGCCTGGACTACGTAGTAGTCCCAATCATACTCAAATGCAATAGGTAGTCACATATGTTAATCATAACAACATTTAATAAACAATTCAAATATAATTCTCATTTGAGCATTTTATCAAACACATTAAACATGTTATTATACATATGCATTTCATTCACAAATCACATAGTAACAATCTATATTACATAAAAGAAACTATAAATATGGATAAGGAAGTTGGGAATCCTATCTCAACGCCCTCATTAAAAGTAGTTCATCAAATAATTTTTTATTTAGACATTTTATCAAACACTTAGACTACGCATTACTACATACATAAACTAAATTAGTTATAGCCTATATTATTGTAACACCCCGTACTTTTCAGTATTCGGGTGTTACCGTATAACCAAGATTTATGATAAATGCAAACCTAGCTTAGTGAACATTCACGTGCAACCTAGTTTAAATCTGACCGTCGAAGGTGATCCCTATCCACATATCAAACCACCCAGTGATCAAATTAAATATACTAAGTATATTACCTTATCTATTCATTATATTATAAATTGTACACAAACATAGATAGAAAAGAAATATAAATGTATTTTAATAATTTATCTATCATGAAGAATGTATAAAAATATATTGTAATGGAGTGGTACGTATGTATCTAATGTATATAAAATATTATGAAAATAATATTATGTTAACTAAACAAAATGAATAATAATTTTACAATATATAATTGAATTATAAATGTTACTGTAGTGTTGAATATTTTTATAAACATGTATACTAAAAATTATTAGATATTTGAATAAAATTTTATATTATTTAATGATGTAATTTTAAATAAGTTATTATACAATTTTCAATTCATAAATATGTATAATTTGAGATTGTATATTATGAAATTTATATTAATAGATAGGTGATTAATAGCATGTATATGGTAGTATGTTAATATTAAAATATTATATTTATATAGGTGTATGAAATTTTAATTATTTTAATTATAAGTAATATACAAAAGTAATGAAACCTATGTTAATATTAGTGTTGGTTAGTAATATATGATGAAAGCCTTAAGAATGGCCCATTAGGACCTTTCAACCATTGACGTTCAATCTATGGACGGTCCGACCACGAGATCAATGGAAAGACACCGTTAGAGCTAAGAATCGACTCGTATGGCCCACCAGAGCTTTGGATCCACCTCATATCCGGTCAAAATGACCTTAATTAGGCCCTTAAACTAGATGGATGGTGTGGATTAGTCTCAAACATCACAATGGACCCCACGCAGAGGTGTGAGTGCACCTCAGCCGATGTGCTGGATGTGTACCGTTCCAGCAGGTGCGTTCAAAACCTATTTGACTGAAAATTCCTTTTCAAAGGACTCTCTCTCCTTGCTGTTTGCAGCGGATGGATGGAAGTCCATTTATGATGACCCCTGGCCCACCATCTGGCCCCATACAAACGATCCAAACCGTCCACCTGATGGAGAGCCCTCGTCTAACCAAACCCTACCCATTTTAGCTCGTTGGGACGTGCATGCACGGCCACAAACTCCATCCGAGACAGCGTGCGTGCGGCTGTTCTCTTTCTAAAAATGGAAACTGTCAGCGTAGAGCTGGCAGCTCGCGTGCGATAGCTCTGAATACATCTTAGCCCTCCATTCGGACTTACCTCAGCCGTCCATTCTAACAGCGGTTTAGGGCTCTCGAGCAAAACCAACAACTGGTCTCAGCCCTACCCATGATATTGAAAAATAGTTTCTACCGGATCAGATCCGGATCGTTAATATCAATCCGACGGCCCCTGATAGCTTAATGCAACGTTATAAAGGAGGAAAGGATCAAATGTGATGGGAGCTTCCCAGCCTTCTTGCGGAAAACCTAGAAAAACTGTCAAAACCTTCCAGCCGCGAACCCACCAACCAAAACCTGTTAGAGCTTCGAAAGAACCCTTCCACAAGCTTCTTAGGACCCATACGAACCATCCCACGCTCTCAGATTGGAGGAAGAAGCAGGGACATCGAAGCTGCCATTGTCGGAGGTCTTCTTCTCCGCCGAGCAACAGCTCTAGTGCAGCCCGAGCATTGGAATTTCAGCCCTTGTCTGGCCATGTCTAGACCTTTCAGTGCACGCCTGAAAAAGGAGAGAAGGAGAGTGAGAGGGAAGGGAGATCGGCGAGTGGCTGCCCTGTGCGGCAGCAGCTCCAACCGAGCTCAGTTTGGGGTGCACCCGTTCGTTGAACTGATCAAAGCGCCCGCGAGTTGCTGGTCGTTCTCAGGGAAGAAGCAGGAAGGAAGAAACTAGAGAGAAGAAAAAGACATAGAAAGCAGAGAGGAGGGAATGAGAAAGGAAATGGAAGAAAGGAGAAAGAAAAGGATGCAGCGGTGCGGCTGTTGCTACCGCACCGAGTCTAGTCGAGAGGAAGCTACTATATTGTGGGACAAGGTGTTGGGTGCAGTCTGTTCCAGTAGCTGCTAGACGTTCCGACAAGAAGAAAGGAAAGGAGGAGTAGGGAGAAGAGAAGGATAGAGAGGAAGAGAGTTTGGGGTGACTGCCGAGTTGACTCGCTCAGAACCGAGTCCTGCCGAGTCAAGATGGGTTTGGCATGGTCTAAACTCTTGCTGGATTTCCAGTAGATGGAAAATAGAAGGAAGAAAGAGAGATGGAGAGAAAGAGAGTAGATGGGCGGTGGTGTTGAACCGAGTCAACTCGACTCAAACCGAGTCAACTAATGTAAGTTAGTTTCCTCTTTCAAAGTAAGTCGTTAATTTATTTTCATAAACTGGTGTTACTATAGTTACTGAGATTGATAGATTTTGTTTAACCACTAACATGTTATGTATGCTAATATTAGTTATTATAAGCAAACTACAAAAATTAGATGTTAGATATTAGTATCTATCTACCATCCCTAGATATTAACATTTATAATAAACCACCTAATTCATTACCTTCATAATGACTATTTTTGGTACATTAGCTAATAGTAATTATAGCTTTGATGTTAATAAATATTATTAAATTAATACTAAAATTAATTGCACCCCAACTAGGGTTTAAATCCTAAAATCTAACATAGACCTAAACTTTAGGTTGAAATCCTAGACCTAAGGGGTCTAAACTCTAGGTCAACACCCTAAATGTATCAACACCCTAAATGTAGGTAATGTACTGGGTTTGGGGATTTAATTGTAGGATTTCATAATTCATGACAGGTCATAGTATTTATTATCATGATTAAATTCATTATTTATAGTTATGATCATTATCATTAGGGAATCTTATCGTTTTCCTTATAAAACTAGTGTAATTCTTGTAATATGATGATTATGATTAGTCGTTATCATTTTACTATTAGTAATTATTCTATTTTTAATTCCTCTACTATTCAATAGATTTTTAGTCATTATAGGAATATTAGATAACATCGGTATATTTTATAGGAACTTAGGAGCCATCATGGATTAGTACTCCTACTATGAATATTATTCAATTCATCGTACGATAATAATAATAATAATAATAATAATACAAGATTCAATCCTAGAATCTGAAGCTTATTACTAAACCCTAGGATGAAACCCTAAGCTCTACATCAAAACCCTAATTCCACATTAAAACCCTATAGGATGACCCTAGGCTATGATCTTTAATCCAAGGTAGTGATTAGAACTGAGACCTAATTGTACAAGTTCATGATTTGTGGTAAGATACAATTCTAAGGGCGCCAGCACTTAGCAACATTTGAAAGCAATTCAAAGTATAAGGTGATGATTCTTCCCCTTGAGCTTTCCATCTTCTCATTAGCTTAAGTTATAGTTTTTATTAAAAGTTATAATTGATATCACTCTCTTATAATCACATGTGTTAATTGTTGGAATTGAATTGCTATATTATATGCTTAATGTTCATCATGTATAATTGTTCATGAATTATTTGTGGATTGCTTCTGGACTTTAAACTGGTACATTAGTGAGAAATCCCCACTTATAAATGTACACCCATACTTGGGATGTAACCTGACTGGTTGTGATTAAAATGGACCTTCGGCTTAGTGGTTATTGAGTGATGGTCTAAATAGATCATGGATGTGGGCCTACCATCCAAGGTTGTTGTGTCTAATGATTTTTAAGGATGGTCTTTTAGCGCATGATTTTGATACTCGCCCTATGAGGCCTATTTTGATAATCGCCCTATGTGGTTTGTTTGATATCGCCCTATGTGGCTTTGTTCTAGTATTTTTTCTATATGGGTTCGATGTTTTATACCATGCAACCATGCGATGGTAAGCCCTATACACTTTAATATGATTGGCCACTAGTCGATAGGTTTTCATTAAACATCCTAAAATGGTAGCCTCATGAGCCGGGGATGGTGGTAATGGGATACTATGCCCGAGCTGTCGTCCTGCGCTGGGCCATGTGCTCCCCGTGGTGACCTTTAAGCTTATCTAAATTAACTGGTTGTAAATGGACTAATAATGACTTGGCTAATCATGCATACATGGCACGTATTGTTCCGACTGAGTGATGTTTTCCCAGGTTCGATGATTCCGACTGGATGATGTTTCTCAGGTTCGATGATTGCATGGGTGACGACCCACTGTCCGCACGGATGAGCATCCCCGGGACGATAATTGCATTCATACATTCATGTACCTAATAAGATTGCATTTACTCTGTTTTGGTTGTATGAATGTTTTATACTATTTCTTACCTAATGTGGCGGTGTATAATCTTGAGGGGAATTCACACTGAGTTGGTCACTCATCCATCAAATATACAACCGTACAGGTAATACAGGTCACTTAAGTGATATGCATATTCAAACTTGATGAGGAGCAGGGTACAATCGCCCGGGATGCATGACTGTATTTTCCTGGAGGAGCTGCGTGATATTGCGGCTTATATTTATATGCTTTCTGTTATTCTTCATGTATTATTTTCTTATAAATCTTGTACTTGTTAAATTCAGAGACATTGGTTTGTATAAGTCATTATGGGCAGCTTTTTGTATATCGTAAATGTGAATGAAATTTTCCTTTATGTCGATTTGTTCACACTACGCTCATTTGCTCACTCTGATAAATGAAAGAAAAGAAAAATGTACACTCGAATTTGACCATCCTATAAGGTTAACACTCGAATTTTTGGGAAATGGGTTGTGTACTCGAGTCCTAAAAAGTCGGGGTGTTACAATTATGGCAAGTCCTTTCATAAAGGAGTTGTCATACATACAACAAACATATATTCTAGATTACTAATCATGGTAAGCATAAATCATAATTATAATTTCATTCAAACATTTCAACAAACACATTGAATGCATTATATAATCACATAGTTCAAACACATGTATTATCGAATACATTGTAACTAAGATCATATGGCAGCAATCAAGTCAGACATAAATCATTCCTGACATGAAAATCCTTGAAAACCATAACCTAAACATTTATAGTCCATACCTTTCGTCGGATAACTCGTTTCAAACTCGGTTTGAATCCTACGTTTCTGAATACAGTATAACGGGTACCTAAATCACGAAATAGGTTAGCTATTTTGTCCATTCCTCTATTTGGATTCTTAAAACAAGATTAGGGTTAGGATTTCTTACCCAAATCGAAGTTGGAGAGGTCGTATAGTGATGGTAGGGAGGTGAAACGGTGTGTGGAGTCGTGAGAATGAATCCTAGCAACAATCTCCATATCTCACTCTCTTCTCCTCACTCTTTTCTCTCCTTTTCTCTCTTCTCTCTCCTAGGGATAGAGAAAATTCGTATGGGAGAGAGAGAGGTGCGTTTAAGGGCCTTATATAGGTTCAAAAGTGGTGTAAACGACCCCAGGGCCATGACAGGCCAATTCTATCCATCGTGATTCCTAGCCCAGCTTCAGATCCTCCATCAATTACTTGGACGAAGCAGGTGCAAATTACTTTTCCATTTGTGTTAATGGGGACATTTAAAGTGTAATGACACAATTTTTGGCTTCCATTCATTATTTCTGTGGTGCCATCTTTAGGATGTACATACATACACACACAGTCAGTCATGGTTATATGAAACACCAACCATGCCTGAATCTCCCGAGTGCCTGCGTGAGGGGAACCGACGGCGTGTTTCAAATCTCTCCCATCTTCAACCTACATCCAACCCTCCCACCTCCATCTTTGTAGCAAACCTCACGTCCGACACCTCCATGGATGACCTGCTCCGAATATTTGGGAGGTATGGAAAACTCTCAGACGTTTACCTTCCCTTGGATAATCACTGCAACAGATATATGGGATTTGCATTTATCCGTTATGTCTACGAGCAGGATGCTTTCAATGAAGCCAACATCCTGAACGACAAACATATTGATGGTCATGTTGTCACCATCCAGAGGGCCAAGCGCCAGTTTCCTCTCAGATCTACTCAGAAACGGCCGGCCTTACTTTGCCGAACCTCTCCCGATTCGCAGACCTTACCACCCATTCCGCAAGCCACCCATCTTCGGGCTCCCTCTTATGCGGACAGGTTAAAGAACGACCCTCACCAAACCCGGTCAAGCGCGCGAGAAAGGCACCCTGCAGGAGAGACTGTGGATCCCTTTACAGTGGATACTGACCAAGACATGGTCGATAGTGTCTATAATTCCTTAGGGTTATCCCTCATTGCAATGGCAGCGAACGAGTCTATTTCAATTCGAGATCTCATTCTCACTTTTTGAAAGTCTGAGTTCTCTATTTCAAGTGTGGATTTCATTAGGTTAGCACCTACTCGATTCCTTCATAGATTCAAGTCTAAGGAGGTATTGGCAGGCATGAAATCTAACTCCCAGCTAATCAAGGAAATGGGGTTCTTGAAAGTAGAACCTTGGTCGTTGTCATACCGAGCCCTCGAACAAGGGGTTTGGATCCAGATGCAAGGCATCCCTCCCCATGCATGCTATCCAACGGCTACCAAAAATCTTGCGAGCATTTTTGGCATAGTCGAAGAAATTGATAGAGCAGCTTCCAGTCATAGTTTTCAGGCATTTGCCAGGGTTAAGATCATTCTTGCTACTGATTCTCAGTTCAACAGAGTGCGTTTGCTGAGAGTAAATGGTATTCTCTACCCCATTATGGCTTCTCTTGAAGAATTGGTTGTACACCTCCTCCAAGATGATCTCATGCAGAGGCCATCTATAGCAGGCAATCAGGAGAATCAGGCTCCTCAATCTACCAGGGAGTGGGTCTTAAGTTCTTTCCCCACCACTAAACCCCCTGCCATTTCCGTCCCTCCGTCTGCTTGCGAAAATGCTTCTCTTCCTACTTCTTCAGGCACTCCATCTGCTTGCGAAAATGCTTCTACCAAACTTCCAACTTCTTCAGGCCCTCCCTCTGCTTGTGTATATGCCATTCAGGGTCCATCATCACCCCCAGCCCAATTAGACTGTGCACCTAAACATCTTGATGGCTCCTTCGGCCCACTGGCTATACCCAGCAACACTAGCCCTATTCTCAGTAATCCCCCCCCCCCCCCCCCCCCTCTCATTCACCCTTACAAATCTATGAACCTTCCCAACCCGTTGTCCAGAGTGTCTCCTCTTCCTTGGGGTTGACGCAGTCCCAGAGATATTCCAAAACCTCATTGAATTCAGCCCTATGATGTCTAAGGATGGATGCCCTATTGGCTCCTCTAGTGAAATGCGAAGGCCACTGGTCATAGCTGCTCAACCCTTTCATTTCTCTAATCAATCTGTAGGGGCTACCCTCAATCAGGTCAGTTTGGACTTTGACTCCTCGGATCCGCCTATTCTTGATCGTCTAGCACCCATCCCTTTCCAAGTTCGATTAGTCCCAAACTCAACCTTTGAAGGCCAGAGGAGGGATCAGTTGCAGGGTTTGACTAAAGCAGCCCTTCCTCTCGCTCAGCTCACAAGGGCCATCATCGCCAGCCTCCTGAACAGGGTTACATCCAAATTTGTGGGTGCTTCCCCGCTGAATCATCACCTGGATCCTGACAGAAGGTTAAATCCTCCTTGGCTCAAAGCTCAGATAGAGAGTGGTGCTCCTGATTACCCAATGAAGCAAGATATGATGTCAATCGATGATGAGGCCCGTCCCCAGCTGGTAGTTAATCTCTCGCCTTTTTTTCAGAAGTTGCCCCCTGCGAAGCTTGATCAGAATTTAGTTCCTACGAAGGACATGAAAGGCAGGGATGCTGAGCACCAGATAAATATAATTGAAGGAGATACAGCAGGTGTCCCCTACATAGAAGTAGTTGCCACTCAGATTCAGAAAGTCAGGAAACTTGCTACAAAGAAAGCTACCAAGCGTATTGAAGCAGGAGTATGGACTAGCAGACTTAGGAGGCCGAAGTGTAGGGTCGTGAACTCCGGGTGTATTACGGATGGATAAAGCCATCATTTGGAATGCCCGTGGGGTGGGCAACGCACCTACCATGCGATCCTTAAAGGATCTTATTCAGAAGTACAATCCATGTTTTATTGTTATTCTGGAGCCAATGTTAAGAGAAGATAAAAGAATCGCTATTGGGCTAAATCTTGGATTTCACTCGTCGCTATCTAACATCGAGGAGGGGGGGTAAAGTCTGGGTTTTTCACCACTAGTTCCTTAATGTTAATGTTGTTAATTCGTCGGATCAAATGCTTTCACTAAGTGTATCGTTGCAGCTTATCAATGGGCTGGCAATCATTTTCATTGTCTATACTAGTTGCAACAGGGTCCAAAGGAGATCTCCGTGGAGTGAGATTTCCATTTTGGCTAGCTCGATTCGTGGGCCGTGGGTAGTTGGAGGGGATTTCAATGCAGTATTAAGTGCTAATGAGAAGCTGGAACCATGGATAGCTGACTCGGCTAGCTCGACTAATTTCTTTGACGTAGTCTAAGCCTCCTCTTTGCAAGACACAGGTTTCTCTGGCAATAGGTTTATATGGTGTAATAATTAAGAAGGGGCTGCGCGCGTTTGGGCAAGACTGGATAGAGTTCTTTTCAACATCTGTTAGGGGGCTATTTTTTCATCCTTTCAAGTTCAACATTTACTGAGGACTATATCTGATCATGCTCCTTTGTTGCTTTCTTTCCCCAACAGTTTCCAACCTAAGATCAAGCCGTTCTGTTTCCAAAGGATGTGATCTCTTCATGACTCATTCCAACTGCTGATCAAGAAGGCGTGGGTGGGAGAATGCTCCCCATGGCCCATGGTTAACGTATAACTCAAGATGAAGAAATGTAAGTAGCTTCTGAAAGTCTGGAACAAAGAGACTTTCTGAAATATTTTCAGTCAGATTCAAAGGGCGGAGGAAGACCTTGAGATCATTGATGCGCAAATGCAGGATGTTGTTGATGATGAACTCATTCAACATAGCGTGGCTATCAGGCAGTAGATCGACCAACTCCAG
The DNA here is from genome assembly GCA_037074715.1 of Magnolia kwangsiensis. NCBI lineage: Eukaryota > Viridiplantae > Streptophyta > Magnoliopsida > Magnoliales > Magnoliaceae > Magnolia > Magnolia kwangsiensis. The sequence continues at coordinate 91,490,132 of CM073588.1, forward strand.
CTGATGGAAGAAGTCTATTGGAAGCGAAAGGTGCGTAACTCTTGGTTATCGGAAGGTGACAGAAATTCAAGCTTCTTCCATGCATCTATGAGAGACAGAGCCCGACGCGCGACTATCTTGACCATATAAGATGAGGCCGGTTTTTTTTCTCCTCACAAGATGAAATTAAGGCAGCCGCGGTGACTTTCTTCCAAGATCTTTTTACGGTGGAAGAGACATCTAGCCACGTGGAGTTCACCTAACACATCCCTTGCCGAGTCACTGAAGAAGACAATTTGCATTTACTAGCTGCTCCGTCCTTCTCCGAAGTTAAAGATACGGTCTTCTCAATCCTGAGAGATGGGGCCCTCGGCCCGGATGGTTTTTCGGTGGCGTTCTTCATGGACTACTGGGATACGATGGGGGTAGATATCCATAAAGCCGTGGTTGCCTTCTTGGCAGGTGATGATATGCTGCGAGCCTTCTCCGCGTCCCTAATCTGTCTCATCCCCAAAAGCCCTTCAGCCGTCAAGTTCTCAGATTTCAGGCCTATCAGCCTTTGTAATATCATCTACAAGATATTCACAAAGGTTATTGCCTCAAGGTTAGCTAAAATCCTACCTAAGCTGATCTCTAAGGAGAAGGGGGCTTTCGTTCAAGGTAGGGATATCTCGGGCAACATAGCCCTGGCTCAGGAGGTGATGAGAGATATCAACAGAAGGGTGCGTGGAGGTAATATCATTATTAAGCTGGATGTGGAGAAAGCTTATGATAGAGTGGATTAGATTTTCCCGAAATTGGTCCTATCCAAGTTCAATTTTTGCGATAGGTGGATTGCTTTGGTGGAGAAGTGTTGGGCCTATAACTGGTTCTCAGTTTTGGTGAACAGTGAGCTAGCAGGTTTTTTCAACTCCTCAAGAGGTCTTCGCCAAGGTGACCCTCTTTCCCCTTCCTTATTCATCCTCGCCTCAGAAGCCTTCTCAGTAAGTCTGAAAAGTATGGTGGAGTCTAATTTCACTCAGCCATTCAAGACGTGGCTGCCCCACCCTCTCACACCTGCTTTTTGCTGATAATACTCTCCTCTTTCTCAATGGGAGTCGCAGTTCCCTCATGGCAACCACAAGGTTTCTAGTAAGGTACCAACAAGCTTCGGGTCAAAAAGTTAATGGCAGGAAGAGCTATTTTTTCGGTCTTAAGGGGTTACCTGTGGGGAGAGCCCGAAATATTGAATGTCTTTTAGGCTTTTCGAGGGGGACTGACGGAGTGAAGTATCTGGGGCTGCCTCTCCAGCGTGGTCGATCCAAGGTAGCTGATTTTCAGTTCCTCATTGATAAGATCAAGCGTTGTATTAGCGGGTGGAAGTTAGTCTTCCTTTCATGAGCTGGTAGGCTGACTCTTATTAAACACGTTCTGGGGTCTATCCCCATCCATACCATGTCAGCCATTGTAAGACCCGTATCCTAATTCGCATTGTTCCGTTGATTCCCGCGACCCTTCTCGTCAAATTCCGGCAATCCGCGACTTATGGTTGACGTTGCGCACGACCGTAAGTCGTATCCTATTCATTTGAGCCGGCTTAATCTGAGACTTGTATCATTGCGACCGCACCGTCGCCGCGGTTCCAACGCCGCAACTCACGCACCGATCCGATACCCAGGCGATGAGATACGGACCCACGTTCAGTTCGAGTAAAAACACCGCGCGTTGCAAATTCCAAGGAATCTCTACAAAGTGTCCCATCAATCACATCAATCAATCCCATCAATCACCTCTCATGTCAAGTACAAGCATCCATACTTCCTTTCTCCACAAGTCAAGTCACTCCATACCCAAGTACAACTAACCCATGTCATGCCCATACCTTTCTCTTACACAAGCAACCCAAAGTCCACTCTCACATCACTTCATCCATCACCAAACCCATCACACATCACTCCATCACCCTTTTTCACCCATCACTCCCCTCTCTCTCTCATTCATTCTCAAAAAATCTCTCCAAGCAAAAAATTCACACGTCCAAGCATTCCCAAGCTTTTCCAAAAGCCAAGTGTGGCCCACCCTCTCATCTCTCATCCACACCATCAAAGGTCCATCATCCACCGTCCAAGGTGAAGGCAAGGAGCATTGGAGGTCACGGGAGCAAGGAGGAGGCTTAGAGGTGGGTGATCCACCGTTAAATTTCTTTTAGGGACCACTTGTTTGTGGGACCCATTTTTTTATGTGTAATTTGTATCATGTGGGGCCCATAGTAGCGAGGCCCCACCATCACCGTCTCTTATTCTCTCTTTCTCTCTCCTTATCCTTCTCCTAAAATGAAGTGGGCCCCACCGATTCATGATAAATCTACTCCATCCATCAAATGGTGTGGCCCACTACATATTAGATAAATGATATTTATTATATATATATATATATATGTACATGCAAGGTGGGCCACGATCATGTGGGACCCACCTTGGTGAACGTGGACCATGTCCCTGTGGGACCCACCGTGTTGTATCTGTTTAAAGCACGCCGTCCAGCGTCTCTGGACGCTGGACTGGCAGCGTTAACACATCGCACTTAAAAAAAAAAGAGAAAGGGAAAAAGTATACTTTTACAGTGGGCCACTGATGCAGGCCCCACCTTAAGGTATTTGCTTGATCCAAGCCGTCCACCACCTTTCTCAGACTATTTTAGGCGTTGAGCCAAAGTTTGGGACCAATCTGATTCTCAGGTGGGCCATACCATCTAAAATCATGTGGAGACATGCCTGAAACATACAAAATCATTTGGTGGGGCCTATCTAAAATTTGGACGTGGTTGAAACTTGGTTTGGACCCTTAATTTTGTGAGACACATGCAATGGACGGGGTAGATCTGTTTAATGTGGGTCCCACCTAGGATAAAAAAAAATAATTCTCTTTTTTGATATAACTTTATGCCATGACGTCCAGAGACGTCCATGTTAAAAAGCGTGGCCGCATTGGCCCACTTGTAGACTCCACCATGATGTATGTTTTACATCTATACCGTTCATTTAATAGGTCCCCTTGAATGGTGCGTTGGCTCCAAAAATCATCCACAAACTGAACTCAGGTGGGCCATACCATCCAAATCATGTGAAGACATGCCTAAATCATATAAAACACTTGGTGGGGCCTACCTGAATTTTAATGTGGCTGAAACTTGGTGTGAACCCTCAAACAGGTGGGACATACGTAATGGACGGGTTGGATTGCAAATAAACACTTTGGTGGGCCCTACATGGGATCCACTGTGGTATGTGTGGCTTACCACACCGTCAAAATAGTGGGTGGTGACACCTACTGTGATGCAAGTGTTTCACTCACGCCGTCCGTCCACGGCAGTGGACGGTGGCCCCCATTTAGATGTATGTGTTATGTCCACGCCGTCCATCACGTGGGCCCCTGGCCACGTGACGTTATGAACGGGTTTGGATGGCAATAAACATTACAGTGGGCCCTAGGCCATGTGATTCAATGAGTAGTTTGGATGCAAATAAATAGTACAGTGGGCCCAGGTTGGGTAAAATATATATATATATATATATATATATATATATATATATATATATATATATATATATTACGGTGGGCCCTGGGTCTATATGACCTCATCAGCAGGTTTGAATGGAAAATAAACATTTTGGTGGGCCCCTTGCTACATGGCCTTATCAACAGGTGGGATGTAAAATAAACATTTTTGGTGGGCCCCTTGCCACACGGCCCTAACAACAGGTTGGGTGGCAAATAAGCATTTCAGTGGGCCCAGGATTGGATGGAAAATAAATGTTATAGTGGGCCCACATGGGAGTCTACCATGATGCATGAGTTTCATCTAAATCGCCCATTTATTTGTTGTTGTAAAATTATTTCATGGCTTGTGCCAAAATGAACCAGATCTATGGTTCAAATGGGCCACCATGGTATGTGTATAGGGCCATGTTGACCCATTTATGGCCATTCATTTAGGCCCACCTTGGTGCACATCTAAGACCATGGGATTAATCCCATTTGGCATGTGTAATGTCCATGGGATTAAGTCCATTTGGCATATCTAAAGCCCATGGGTTTCGGCCCATTTGATATATACAATGCCCATGAGATCCGGCCCACTTATTCTATATAAGGCCCACGGGATCTAAGCCCATTTGGTACATATAAAGCCCATGGGATCAGGCCCATTTGATGTGCAAGGGGCGCAAATGGAATGGCCCATTTGACATATTTAAAACTCATGTGTGTAGTCCCACTTTGATGTATTTCATGGCCCATGAGTCATGGACCATTGCAATGTACATAAGGCTCCTTGGCGAGGCCCATTAACGTAGCCATTTGAAGAATGTAAGGCCCACGCAATTCGGCTCATTTGATATATCCAAGGCCTAGGGATCGAGGCCCAATGGATGTCCTTAGGGTCCATTGCAATGTACGTCTATCATGGTTCGTGAAATGATATTTACGGCAAGCCGTGCCTAGAAAATAATATCGGTTTGACGTCCACATTGTACATACAATGTTGGTTAAATGTCCGCATTGTAGCTCTCTTTAGGGCCCATTGATAGGTCCATACCCGTTGCTATTCATTGCCTTATAACATGCTTAGTATAACCTCATGACTCATGCCCATACGCATCATATGTATGCTTAATATGAGTAATGACTGATCATAACATACGCCATTAGGCAGACCATTTACGGGACTCGTTATGTGACTGAGTGCCCTACATGATTGCGCAGTACGTGCTGGACTTCTGCATGATTTGACGTGTGATTCATGCATCTCGCATACGTGTGACTTGATCACTACACGCCCTAACGACATCAGGGCCGTGGCTCCACAGGTACATCGTGGATGACCGTATTGGATACCGAAAATACTTATTCTAGCACTGTGGACACTTAGGATGTCCTTGGGTGAAAGTCCCAGAACCTTTTTGGTACCAGGAGATGCTCTAGCGTCTAGACCGAGTGGATACATGAGCGCCCGAGTGCCGAATACCAGTAGGCCGCGTCTCCCACTGTGTCGTGGTCGGTTGGAAGGGGGTGTGGCCTTATCCGCCTGAGTGAGGGGGATATAAGCTAGGCTGAGTTTGACTAGCTCACAAATGAGTCCGCTATCGACGAGCCGGGTAGGTATTGACATACTACTAGTCAGGCGGATAGTGAGGTCTTATCCGCTTGCTTGACTGTGCAGCTAGGGAGGTGGCAGTCTCTGCGAAGTGTATTAGACCCCGGTGATATCCAGAGAGGAACTGTACTGATATACGTATTTGAGGAGTACTGACTTGCTTGGATTGCATTTCGCATATGACATTTGGCTATGTAGGCCTTGCATTGCATCGGTGTGGCCGATGACATCCATATCTCGCATCATGCCTTGCATTACATAGCCTTGGTATTTTCATGGACTTACCACATACTTCCGTATTGTCCTGATACTGTACACTTGGCGTTTGCCTTATGCACACACTTACACCACCCTCTAAGCTTTCTATAAGCTTATGCACGATAGATGCGTGCAGGTGATGTTAGGTTGCAGCAGTGTTGAGCTTGGAGCGTGCAGTGGTCTTCTGGAGCTTGATTTTTCTTTATTTATGTATTCCCTTTCAGCATTGTACTCAAATGATTATATTAGTGGATATGTGATGATGATGTTTCCTTTATAATTTGGGTAAACTTGTGGTTATGCTTATTACAAGACAAGTGTAAGTTCAAAAAAAAAAATAAAATTCTCCTTGTAGGATCCCAGGATCGGAATCTGGCGTATGTTACGCTGGGAGCCGAGAATGGGGTACTACGGAGGCTGTCGGCACCGAATTCAGCGATCGAGATTCTTGTGAATCTGATTTCTGGGTTTGGGGCGTGACAGTTAAGTTGGTATCAGAGCATAACTTGGGAATACCTGAAGATAATATCACATATCTACTGATAGGTATCATTCACTCTATGATTGTTGAGAACTTAGAATGGTTAGATCCCCGAGTTCGAATAACTTAGAGATTTTCTGATATAACACCCTACCGTTGAAATTGTGAGACTATATAGTATTCCATTTTCGATCATTTCTGATCCGAGATCCGAAGATTAGTAAGGTTACCATAGTATTGATGATGTATCTTGAGAGGGCGAGGTTGAGATTAGAGAGCGCTATCTTCATCTTTTGCTAGATTGATTGTGTCTTGACTTATATACATGATGGTGTTTCTTCCCCCCTTTGTTTATTTTCTTAAATTTCGAGGACGAAATTTTTATTAGGTGGGGAGAGCTGTAAGACCCGTATCCTAATTCGCACTGTTCCGTTGATTCCCGCGACCCTTCTCGTCAAATTCCGGCAATCCGCGACTTATGGTTGACGTTGCGCACGACCGTAAGTCGTATCCTATTCATTTGAGCCGGCTTAATCCGAGACTTGTATCATTGCGACCGCACCGTCGCCGCGGTTCCAACGCCGCAACTCACGCACCGATCCGATACCCAGGCGATGAGATATGGACCCACGTTCAATTCGAGTAAAAACACCGTACGTTGCAAATCCCAAGGAATCTCTACAAAGTATCCCATCAATCACATCAATCAATCCCATCAATCACCTCTCATGTCAAGTACAAGCACCCATACTTCCTTTCTCCACAAGTCAAGTCACTCCATACCCAAGTACAACTAACCCATGTCATGCCCATACCTTTCTCTTACACAAGCAACCCAAAGTCCACTCTCACATCACTTCATCCATCACCAAACCCATCACACATCACTCTATCACCCTTTTTCACCCATCACTCCCCTCTCTCTCTCATTCATTCTAAAAAAATCTCTCCAAGCAAAAATTTCACACGTCCAAGCATTCCCAAGCTTTTCCAAAAGCCAAGTGTGGCCCACCCTCTCATCTCTCATCCACACCATCAAAGGTCCATCATCCACCGTCCAAGGCGAAGGCAAGGAGCATTGGAGGTCACGGGAGCAAGGAGGAGGCTTAGAGGTGGGTGATCCACCGTTAAATTTCTTTTAGGGACCACTTGTTTGTGGGACCCATTTTTTGTGTGTAATTTGTATCATGTGGGGCCCATAGTAGCGAGGCCCCACCATCACCGTCTCTTATTCTCTCTTTCTCTCTCCTTATCCTTCTCCTAAAATGAAGTGGGCCCCACCGATTCATGATAAATCTACTCCATCCATCAAATGGTGTGGCCCACTACATATTAGATAAATGATATTTATTATATATATATATATATATGTACATGCAAGGTGGGCCACGATCATGTGGGACCCACCTTGGTGAACGTGGACCATGTCCCTGTGGGACCCACCGTGTTGTATCTGCTTAAAGCACGCCGTCCAGCGTCTCTGGACGCTGGACTGGCAGTGTTAACACATTGCACTTAAAAAAAAATGAAAGGGAAAAAGTATACTTTTACAGTGGGCCACTGATGCAGGCCCCACCTTGAGGTATTTGCTTGATCCAAGCCGTCCACCACCTTTCTCAGACTATTTTAGGCGTTGAGCCAAAGTTTAAGACCAATCTGATTCTCAGGTGGGCCATACCATCTAAAATCATGTGGAGACATGCCTGAAACATACAAAATCATTTGGTGGGGCCTATCTAAAATTTGGACGTGGTTGAAACGTGGTTTGGACCCTTAATTTTGTGAGACACATGCAATGGACGGGGTAGATCTGTTTAATGTGGGTCCCACCTAGGATAAAAAAATAATTTTCTTTTTGATATGACTTTGTGCCATGACGTCCAGAGACGTCCACGTTAAAAAGCGTGGCCGCATTGACCCACTTGTAGACTCCACCATGATGTATGTTTTACATCTATACCGTTCATTTAATAGGTCCCATTGAATGGTGCGTTGGCTCCAAAAATCATCCACAAACTGAACTCAGGTGGGCCATACCATCCAAATCATGTGAAGACATGCCTAAATCATATAAAACACTTGGTGGGGCCTACCTGAATTTTAATGTGGCTGAAACTTGGTGTGAACCCTCAAACAGGTGGGACATACGTAATGGACGGGTTGGATTGCAAATAAACACTTTGGTGGGCCCTACATGGGATCCACTGTGGTATGTGTGGCTTACCACACCGTCAAAACAGTGGGTGGTGACACCCACTGTGATGCGAGTGTTTCACTCACGCCGTCCGTCCACGGCAATGGACGGTGGCCCCCATTTAGATGTATGTGTTATGTCCACGCCGTCCATCACGTGGGCCCCTGGCCACGTGACGTTATGAACGGGTTTGGATGGCAATAAACATTACAGTGGGCCCTAGGCCATGTGATTCAATGAGCAGTTTGGATGCAAATAAATAGTACAGTGGGCCCAGGTTGGGTAAAATATATATATATATATATATATATATATATATATATATATATATATATATATATATATATATATATATATATATATATATATATTACGGTGGGCCCTGGGTCTATATGACCTCATCAGCAGGTTTGAATGGAAAATAAACATTTTGGTGGGCCCCTTGCTACATGGCCTTATCAACAGGTGGGATGTAAAATAAACATTTTTGGTGGGCCCCTTGCCACACGGCCCTAACAACAGGTTGGGTGGCAAATAAGCATTTCAGTGGGCCCAGGATTGGATGGAAAATAAATGTTATAGTGGGCCCACATGGGAGTCTACCATGATGCATGAGTTTCATCCAAACCGCCCATTTATTTGTTGTTGTAAAATTATTTCATGGCTTGTGCCAAAATGAACTAGATCTATGGTTCAAATGGGCCACCATGGTATATGTATAGGGCCATGTTGACCCATTTATGGCCATTCATTTAGGCCCACCTTGGTGCACATCTAAGACCATGGGATTAATCCCATTTGGCATGTGTAATGTCCATGGGATTAAGCCCATTTGGCATATCTAAAGCCCATGGGTTTCGGCCCATTTGATATATACAATGCCCATGAGATCCGGCCCACTTATTCTATATAAGGCCCACGGGATCTAAGCCCATTTGGTACATATAAAGCCCATGGGATCAGGCCCATTTGATGTGCAAGGGGCGCAAATGGAATGACCCATTTGACATATTTAAAACTCATGTGTGTAGTCCCACTTTGATGTATTTCATGGCCCATGAGTCATGGACCATTGCAATGTACATAAGGCTCCTTGGCGAGGCCCATTAACGTAGCCATTTAAAGAATGTAAGGCCCACGCAATTCGGCTCATTTGATATATCCAAGGCCTAGGGATCGAGGCCCAATGGATGTCCTTAGGGTCCATTGCAATGTACGTCTATCATGGTTCGTGAAATGATATTTACGGCAAGTCGTGCCTAGAAAACAATGTTAGTTTGACGTCCACATTGTACATACAATGTTGGTTAAATGTCCGCATTGTAGCTCTCTTTAGGGCCCATTGATAGGTCCATACCCGTTGCTATTCATTGCCTTATAACATGCTTAGTATAACCTCATGACTCATGCCCATACGCATCATATGTATGCTTGATATGAGTAATGACTGATCATAACATACGCCATTGGGCAGACCATTTACGGGACTCGTTAGTGACTGAGTGCCCTACATGATTACGCAGTACACGCTGGACTTCTGCATGATTTGACGTGTGATTCGTGCATCTCGCATACGTGTGACTTGATCACTACACGCCCTAGCGACATCAGGGTCGTGGCTCCACAGGTACATCGTGGATGACCGTATTGGATACCGAAAATACTTATTCTAGCACTGTGGGCACTTAGGATGTCCTTGGGTGAAAGTCCCAGAACCTTTTTGGTACCAGGAGATGCTCCAGCGTCAAGACCGAGTGGATACATGAGTGCCCGAGTGCCGAATACCAGTAGGCCGCGTCTCCCACTGTGTTGTGGTCGGTTGGAAGGGGGTGTGGCCTTATCCGCCTGAGTGAGGGGGATATAAGCTAGGCTGAGTTTGACTAGCTCGCAAATGAGTCCGCTATCGACGAGCCGGGTAGGTATTGGCATACTACTGGTCAGGCGGATAGTGAGGTCTTATCCGCTTGCTTGACTGTGCAGCTAGGGAGGTGGCAGTCTCTGCGAAGTGTATTAGACCCCGGTGGTATCCAGAGAGGAACTGTACTGATATACGTATTTGAGGAGTACTGACTTGCTTGGATTGCATTTCGCATATGACATTTGGCTATGTAGGCCTTGCATTGCATCGGTGTGGCCGATGGCATCCATATCTCGCATCATGCCTTGCATTACATAGCCTTGGTATTTTCATGGACTTACCACATACTTCCGCATTGTCCTGATACTGTACACTTAGCGTTTGCCTTATGCACACACTTACACCACCCTCTAAGCTTTCTATAAGCTTATGCACGATAGATGCGTGCAGGTGATGTTAGGTTGCAGCAGTGTTGAGCTTGGAGCGTGCAGTGGTCTTCTGGAGCTTGATTTTTCTTTATTTATGTATTCCCTTTCAGCATTGTACTCAAATGATTATATTAGTGGATATGTGATGATGATGTTTCCTTTATAATTTGGGTAAACTTGTGGTTATGCTTATTACAAGACAAGTGTACGTTCAAAAAAAAAAAAAAAATCCTCCTTGTAGGATCCCAGGATCGGAATCTGGCGTATGTTGCGCTGGGAGCCAAGAATGGGGTACTACGGAGGCTGTCGGCACCGAATTCAGCGATCGAGATTCTTGTGAATCTGATTTCTGGGTTTGGGGCGTGACAGCCATGCATGTTCCAGGTCAAGTTATCGGGAAATTGGAAAGGCTGTTTGCATGCTTCTTCTAGGATGGTCATATGGTAGAAGCAAACTTTCCTGAATAGCTTGGGAGAGAATAGCGAGGCTTATTAAAGAAGGCGGTCTTGGGATCAGACGCCTTAATGAACTTATGGGTGCTCTCAGGATGAAAATAGTGTGAGAAGTTAAGTTTAGCCAGTCAGTCAGTCCGTGGGCTTCTCTTATGCAGGCCAAGCATCCTAGGGATTTGAGGGAGGCCTCCCTGGTCAGTGTGTCTACGCCGGTGTCCCCTTTGTGGGCTAAATCATGTACCATTTCCCCTTTATTGCTAACGGTGCACAATGGAAGGTGGGACGAGGGGATATCAGTTTGCGGGAGGACAATTATACCGGCTTGGGTCCTATTTGGCAACTGCTTTTTGTTCCTTTACCCCTAGAGCTAAGGGGCTTAAAGCGTAAAGATTTCTTGGGTATGATAGGTCCTCTCCTTCTGTCATCAGTTCTCTCTTTCCTTCCAAACCAGGTACTAGATCACATCTTTAAGGGGGGTTTTGCCATCTCAGATGAAGCAGAGGATAAACGTTTTTTGCCCTTTCACCCGTTTGGCAAATTCATCCTTAATTCAGCTTGGAATCTGTGTCGGGCCTCTTCTCCGATTGTTAGCTGGAGCAAGTGGCCATGGATCAAGAATATGTCCCCAAAAATTTCATTATTCTGCTGGAGGCTGCTTCATGAGGCAATTGCCATGGACGCTCGGGTTCAGCCCAGAGGGATTTCTCTGGCATCAATCTGCACCTGCTGCCCAGGTGATGGTCATAGTGCTTTACCGAGAATCAAGACTATTGAGCATTTGTTACTGCATGGCCAGCACATGGCTACCATTTGGTCCCATTTCGGTGGCTTCTACGGAATCCCTATCATGCCAGATCAGAACGTCCTTGGTCATTTGATGCAGTGGCGTCTTGCGGAGACTGCTGACAGTGCTCCAGCTATGATCAGGTACCTTCTCCCTCTTCTCATTTTCTGAGAATTATGGCATGCAAGGAATGAAGAAAAATACGAGGGATGCAGGATGAGGGTTGCTTCCTCCATTGCCCGGATTAAATGGTGGGCAGACGTTATCCTCCAAAAGGATGTGACTGTTAACTGACGATCAAGTGGGGGTAGCAGGATCTTGGCTACTCCCACATCTAAGGATAGATCGATGAGGTGTCAAGTTATCAGATGGAAGAAGCTGGAAGTCAGGTGGGTTAAGCTTAGCGTCGATGGATATTCAAGAGGGAATCCGGGCCTATCAGGAGGTGAGGGTGTCTGTCGAGGAGACACTGGCCATCTGATTTTTGCCTTCTCTTCAGGATATTGGGTGTGCTCCAACAATATTATGGAAGTGAGGGCTATACATGATGGCATCATTTTTTATCTTTTGAAGGGGCATAGAAATATCGTCATCGAATCGGACTCCGACTTTGCTCTCAACCTCATTCTAAGGAAGTCCCACATTTCACGGACCATGGAACCCAGGGTGTTGCAGATTCTCTCCCTCCTGAAGGGGTGTTGGGTCTCCTTTTCCCATACCTTCAGGGAGGGGAATGGACCTGCGGACGCTTTGGCTTGTATGGGCAGTGAGCACCAGGAGGACTCCTTTCACGTGCTCCCTAACTCTCTTCCATAGCACTTGAGGGGGATGCTTGTTCTGGACAGAACTAGGCTGGGGACCCTCAGATCTTCTCCTCGTTAATTTATGGGGTGTTTCTTGGTCCTGTCTCATTTTTTTTGTTCTTCTTGTTGATATGTAGGGATATGATAGGAGGGGTCCAGTCTTTTTGTGGGCTCCCTCCCAAAGCAGGTCCTCTATATTTCTATTACTTGCATGTTAATGGAAAGCTTCTTTTTTTTTAAAAAAAAAAAAAAACAGTCATGGTTAAAAAAAAAAGACCGCGGGGCCATGATATACTTAAGTTATAGACAAAGGATGCCTGTTTCTGATAAACGGGGCCCATTTGGAGGTCCATTACCTGTTTAGGTCATAGAGTAAGTTTTTTGACAATGGATCTAAGCCAGGACTACATTTTTAATGCGATTGGATAGGCAGATTGACCGTGACGAACCTGAATCAGATCAACAGTCGTCGTTCCTCGATCAGGGCCATAAGTATACCGATTGGTGTAAGAAAATTTTTCTGATCCATGGGTGAAGTTTAGTCAGAAACTGATGGTTTGAAGTCTTCAATTTTACCCATAAGTGAATGCCCAAATCACTTAAGTTTCAAGTCCATTTCTAAAGATATTTGCGTTTCTCACACACTTCGTTCAAGGCTCAAGTTGTGCGTTTCTGGATACTAATTGGGCTCGATTCCCGCGATACTTGTCAAGCCCAATAAGGCGGTCATAACCTTATGATTTTATGGTCATCAGACTTTCAACGTATGGTCCAGGTCCGATATGGAGTTTCAATGTGCTCCCGAGAGCGACTGAATTTTGAGATTTCCTCGAGGTTTTTAAGTAATGTTGAGTTAACGATTTTCAATAGTTTTGGATCTTGCAGTTTGTTTAGATAGCGGTTCAAGCTAATCTACCGATTAACTTAGCTTAGTACTTAATTAATTTTTGACTGATTTCCACAGTATACAGTTTTTAGGGATTTCCGCTTGAGATGGTACTCGAGCCTTTGTATGAATTTTTCCAAGACGTTGCACCAGGAGAGTCCAATTCATTCACTTAACCATACCATTTTACTCAGGCATGTGGCGCACTGTATTGTGCCTGAAGATCCCTTCATCCTTATAATAATCTTTAAACTCAGTGGAAGTAAATTCTCCACCATTGTTAGTCCTTAAAACCTTTATTTTTTACCCTGACTGTTTTTTCACCATTATTTGAATTTGGTGAAAACGTTGGATTTACGTTTCATGAAGTAAACCCAAACTTTCTTGGAGTAGTTGTTAATGAATGAAACAAACCATGATGACCCTTCTATAGAAACTTCTGGCGATGACCCCCATACGTCAGAGTGCACATAATTAAGCACTCCCTTACATGCATGTTTTTCAAATTTAAAAGACAATCTTGATTGTTTACCATATATACAATACACGCATATATTTAAATTAGAAAATTTAAAAGTTGGAATCAAACATTGATCAGAAAGTAACTTCATGCCCCGCTTGCTCATGTGCCTAGAAGAGCATGCCACATACATAAAGACATGGAATCTGCAATAGCTGCTACCACTCAACCTACAAAAGTGATCCCGATCAACCTGTAAAGGTTTTCGTACCTTTGCACTCTCATAACCATGAGTGCCCCTTTTGAAACTTTAAGGACACCATCAATGCCAGTGAACTTACACCCTATAGCATCGAGTGCACCAAGAGAAATTAAAGTTTTCTTTATATCAGGAACATGCTTGACATTAGTCATGGTACGCTTCATCCCATCAAACATTTTGATGCTCACTGTACCAATATCCACAATATTACAGGCATTGTCATTGTCCATAAAAACCTGTCCATCATCACATTCCTTGTAACTGGTAAACCAACTCCAATGAGGAGGCATGTGATAAGATGCTCCTGTATCAAGTATCCACTCATCTTTATGATTGTCATGTAAGTGACCAATCATGGAAAGAGACAGAACATCACAACCACTTATTTCTTCATCAAATGTGACGACATTGGCCTACTTGAAAGAAGCCGCTAAATTTTCTTTCTTTGCTTTAGGATTTCTACAATCTTTTTTCATATGTCCAGATATCCCATAGTTTCAACATTTTAATTTTCCTTTGCCTTTGCTCTTGGATTTGGATCTAAGTCTTGAAGATCCCATACCTCACTCAGAATCTCTGTCCCTCATAATCAGTGTATCCAAAGATGCTCCCATGTCGCCGTTTAGCTTTCTCATAGCCTTCCCTTGAAGGGCTGAGATAATGATGTCGACACTTAAGGTTTAATTTATGGTGCACATTGTGTCCCTGAATGACTCATATAATGCAGGAAGAGAATTCAATAATTTACATGTCTGTTTCTCATCTTTGACCACTTCCTCCATATCCAACAATTTACACATCAATTTATTAAAGTTGTTGATGTGGGCCTCCAGATCTCCACCATCTGTCATCTTGAAGGTATAACACCGTAGCTTCAAGTGTAGACAATTTTTAAAGGAATTCTTGGCATAAATTTGTCTAACTTCGCCCACAAACTAGCCGCAGTTTTTTTCATCAAAACATCATAGAGAACCTCATCTGTAAGACATAAACAGATAGAGGTTAAAGCATTACTATCAAAGTTTTTCCATTATTCATCTTTCATGGTAGATTTTTGCTCCTCAAGAGCCTTAATCTTACCTTACTTGGTTAATAGGCTAATCATCTTAACCTTCCATGACTCAAAATTATTTTTGCCTGAGTACTTCTCAATATTAAACTTGTCATTTTCCATTATTATTAATCCTACAGATTCATATCTGTGCCCCAATGATTGCTTTGATACCACTTGTTGGGATCTGTGCTGAGGAATTACAGAGATATGGATCTAGGATAACAATTTAAGAACACCAAGTAATCACAAGAGAATACAAAGATTTAACGTGAAAAACCCTTTTAGGAAAAAAACCATGGAACGAAGTGACAGAAATCCACTATGAAAATAGAAATTACAAAGAGAGGGGACTTACCCGATTCGATCAACCTCGAATCTTACCCTTGCTACACCCTTTGATAACCCTAGAACCCTTTTAGAAATCCTTATAAAACCTTTAGGAAGCCTTAAAATACCTTAGAATGGCCCTAGGGACTCCTATTTATAGATGAGGAAACTCCACTTATGCACCTACCTAGAAACCGCATCAAATTTATGCAGTCCGTGCACAAACCACGCACCGTATGCGTAACCTCAAGTAGTCGAAGGAGGGCTTCCACTGGTTGAAGGAGCCCTTCGACTAGTCGAGCGTCCTAGACATCCAAAACACATAGTTACTAGACTTCGAGTCGAACGGGCCTCGACTGGTTGAATGGATCTTCGACCACAGCACGAAGATTAAGACATCTTCTGACAACAGAGTCCCTGTGATTCTGATTAGGTTGTTGATGTCTACATGCATGCTCTAACTCCAATTCCCAATAGAAGCAGTCATCCTCCCCACAACAATCACACGTAGAAGCTTGGGCTAGGTTAAAATTAATGTTAATGGTGTGGCATCCAGCAATCCAGGGGTGTCTGGAGGGGGCGGCATTTGTAAAAACTCTTTTGGTAGTTTGATTTTCACCTTTTCTTCTGGGTATGGAGAAGGATCTAATAATAGGGCTGAGCTACAAGCTATTCACGACGTTATGGTCTTCAGCATCTCCTTTGGTCTCAATCAGGTTATGCTTGAATTCGATTCCAAATTTGTTATGGATGCCTGTACGGGCTCCTCCATTCCGGCTTGGAAGTGGAGGTATTGGCTGTTGAGGATAGAAGGTCTTAAGAAGAAGTGTAATTTTGTCATCTCCCTCATTCCTAGAAAAGGGAACATGCCAGCAGATGAGCTTGCCAGATTTGGTGCAGCAATCAGGTCAGTAGGCTGTTCACCATGGCGAAGGATCTTCGTATTTATATTAGGGGATTGTACATGTTAGATAAGGTGGGTTTATGTGCTATTAGAGAGTCTCATATTTGTGCCTAGTCAACTTTCTGGGGGAGGGTTTTATATATGGTTATGATAGGTAACTTGGGAGTCTTTTTGTTGTCAAGGATTGCCCAAATGTTGTAGATTCTCCTCTCATTTCAATATAATATCATATCCTTTATAAAAAAAAAATAAAAAAATCACACTTAGAAACTATTTGGATTCCTACTTCTTGAATATCAGTAATGACTGAGATGGCATTTAGCATTACTTCCCACGTCAGGATTGCTATCTTTGGTAGGGTAAATCTGTTCTAGATCCATCTTGTCCATGAAAGTTTCTAATTCCTTTGACGAAGTAACTCCCAAGTAGAGAGAAGAGAGAACTTCCCGTTAGAGGTTGCAATACAGGAAAGCCTTATTGTCAATGTCTTAAATTTGTATGTAACAGGGTCAGTCGATGTCATCGACAGACCACTCGATCTCATTGAGCAGTTGTTGATGCTATCAATAACCCACTCGATCCATCGAGAAAATTCAAAAAAATCCTAGTTGATTGCAGGAAAGTTTTGAAGATGTTATTCGATGGCATTAAGGGTGGTTTTAATGTCATCGACGGTTCTTTAATGGTTGTCAATGCAATCGAAGGTCCCATCAAAGGTGCGTGCGGAATTACATAAGTACACGATTTATTTCCTATTCTGGTTGTGGTAGTATATATATTGACTGTAATAGGAAATAAGAAGAAGTTAGGGTTTTTTAAGACGTTCATATGGGTTCAAGAGCATAATTAGGGATTTTAAGGAGGTTTTTGGGTTGTTTGTATTGGTATGTCCATCCATCTCTTATAATATCGATTTCATAGTTGATTGCTTATCGCTTTGTACCTTGGTTTTATCCCATGAGGGTTTTTCCATGTAAAACTTACATGTTCTCTGTGTGGTTTGCTTGCATTTGATTTTGTCTTGTTAGATTGAATTCAGGGTTGCTTCCACATGAAATCCAACAAGTGGTATCAAAGATAACGTTGGGGTTTTGAATTCTATTATAAAATATGTAGATGAAAGGATCTAACGTGAAGTATAAAATGGAGAAGTTCATTGGTAGAAATAATTTTAAACTATGGAAGGTGAAGATGAGAGGTCGTTTAGTTCAACAAGGATTGCAACATGCTCTCCTTCATAAGGCAAAACATATTGCATTTGTGACTGAGGAAGAGTAGAATGAACTTGATGAGAATACTACAACCTCAATCTAATTATGTTCAAGGGACAATGTTCTCTATAATGTCATGGATCAAAAGACCGTCATAAGGGTATGGACAAAACTTGATAGTTTGTACATAAAGAAATTATAGGTAATCGTCAGTATCTTAAGAAATAATTCTACAATCTTAAGATTAAGGAGGTATCTGATATCAGCGAACACAAGCAATTTCAGCAAATTGCTCTATAAATTGATAAATGTGGAGCTTAAGATTGAAGATGAAGATCAAGCTGTAATTCTACTGAATTCTCCTCCATCATCTTATGAGAATCTCATAGACACTCTGATCCACGGTGGGGACACCATTGATGTTGAAACTATCATCTTAGCCCTTCATAAAAAGTAGTTGAGAAAGAAAGACAGTGATGATGGTATCTTTACAAATGCATTGGTTGTTAGGGGAAGGAATTTTGAACGAGAGAAAAAAAAATCTTGATCTAGATCCAAATCAAAAGGGAATGACAAAATGAAGTGTTAAAATTGTGAAATGATAGAGCACGTGAAGAATTATCAAAATCCTAAGGCTTGGAAGTATCATGTTGCAATGAAGGAAGCTAATACAACACAATCTAGTGAGGAGGTGGATGATGGTGATGTCTTGACCGCATCCAAATTTGGTTACCTAAGTAACGACTGTATTTTAGATTCAGGAGCCCCATACCACATAACTTCTCACATAGATCGGTTTACAAGTTATAGCAAAAACGACGGTGGCTAAGTTTTTACGAGTAATTATATTGCATGTAAGATGGTTGGTATCGGTTCAGTGCACATCACAATGTTCGATGGGGTGGAGCCTATTCTGACGGATGTGAGACATGTTCCTGTCTTCATGAAGAATCTTATATCTCTTGAGGCACTAGAAGCACTTGTGTTCAATCTTATTGGTTCTGATCGGGTCCTTAAAGTTTCTAAAGGGGATCTCGTAGTTATGAAAGTACAGAAGAATAACAATCTTTATAAGTTGATCAGGAATACTGTAATGGGTGGAGTTACAATGTCTATAGCGGAGTTAACATTGACATGTTTGTGGCATGCTCATTTGGGCCACATGAGCGAGCGCAGTTTAAAAGTACTTTTTTATCATAACTTGATTTTGATTTTTAAGAACATTAATTTTTATATATTTGAAAATTGTATATATGGTAAACAATCTCAACTAAGTTTAAAAACTGAAAAGTATATATGTAAAGGAGTGCTTGAGTGTGTGTATTTAGATGTATAGGGTACATTTACTTCCTTTCGCCAGAGGATACTTTAGGAAGGTGTGGGTTTATTTCTTAAAAAATAAATTTGATATATTTGTCAAATTCGAGGTGTGAAAGGCAATGGTTGAGAAGCAGACATGGAAGAAACTGAACGTTCTAAGTACAGACGATAGAGGTAAATTCACTTCAAAAGAATTCAATCAGTTTCATGAAGATGAGGAGATTATAAGGCATAATACAATGAGGCATACACCTGAACAGAACAGTGTAACAGAACATATGAATCAGAATCTTTTGGAGAGAGTTTGAAGCATGTTGAGTAATGTTAGATTGGGCAAGGAGCTATGGATTGGGGTTGTGAATACAACCTATTATTTGGTGAATAGTGTAGATGCTGGAGGATTTTCCTAGAAGATGAGAGATCTACTCGCTTTTCCATGTGTGTCGGAACTCTCTCCGTTGAGTAAGGGTGTATGGATTAGATTGTTTGGCATTTCAGCCCACTCCTAGTACCAAGGACCTATTCAAAAACTAGCTAACACGTATGGAGAGGAATGAAGATTAACAGGGCTGCAATTTCAGGCTTGTTCAGAGGATTTGCGAGAGTGAGAGTAAAACTCAAACCAGACTTGGTTCTTCAAGGTCCGAGAACTCTGAAGGTAAATGGAAGATTCTTCCCAATTATTGGTTTCTTGGAGAATATGTCTTTTGGCAGGAGTTCTTCACTTGATAGATTGAGACCAGAATCCACCAAAAATTAGGTGGTCGGATCATTTTTCGGCGGGTCTACCCCTTTGTTTCCATGCCTACTACCTGCTTGATGTAATGCAGATCAAATAGAATAGGGATTTCTTAAACCTCCAGCCTGCTAAGATGCCCCTGAACCCCTAGTTTGTCCAAAGGGCTCTATATCCTTGGTGTCTTCTAGTCGGACCCTTACCCCTCCCTTAACCATGACCTTTTTTTCAAATCCCTACCCTCCCCAAGGCCCCTTCATTTCCCCCTCTCAGCCAAACCCTATTACAGGCAAAAACCCACCCCCAATCCCTCCCAGCCCATCCACCCAAACCAACTGATACCCCCGCACAACCCGACTGCCCCTCCTCAGACATCAAGACCCTCCCCTTCCCCGCTTCTTCATCACCCCCGTCATAGCCCTGTCCAACAACACTTGCACTCAGCCCTGATGTGTGAGCAACCTCTCACCCTTACCCCCCTGAGTGGGTAGGCCCCTCATTCAGCTAGGCCTGTTCCTGCCCTCAGCCCTGTGCCAGCCCCAACAACTCCTGTTGAGCAGAGAGGTGCTCGGGAAGGCACCTCTTGCAGTCAAGGCCCGGCCTTAGAGACCGGGCAAGATCTGCATCGCAACCCTTCTCAAGATCTATGGACAACTTCGTAATCGGCCTAACCTCTTTGACCACTCTGATGTTCTCACTCAGTTATAGCCTTCTAGAGCATTGCAGGGAGGTGCTATGCAACAGTCCCAGTGTCCATTATTCTACCACGTGCTAAATCAGTTGGTGGATCCTCCCAGGCCCATGAACCCTCTGATGGTAGGCCTTAATAGGATTTCACATAACCTCAGTCCCCAGATAGAGGCCTGTAGGAATGAATCCTCTGAGGTTGTTTTGCAAGATCGGTTAACAGTGGACCATTCACCATATTTCCTAGCAGACTCTGAGCAACTTGACCCTGCAGAGGACACTCTAGCCAATGATGAAACTGCCTTCAACGTTGCGCTAGGTGACCCTGATCATCATTAACAGCAGCAAGTAGAACAGATACTAGCTCTCTTGCACGAAGATACAGATCGAGAGCTCCTGTTAGATAATGAGAGTGAGAGCAGCTCTGATAGGTGTAAAGGACCGCAGATGAAAGCCCCAAAACAAGACACCCTCCATTCCTAGGGACAATGGGGAATGGTACTGCATACTGAGAAAATTGAAGAGGATGGTCATGAATTCAGGTTGCGTTACTGATGGATAATGCCCATGGAGTAGGCAATCAGCCTACTATTAGGACCATTAAGAGGCTGATAAGGCTATTTAATTTGACGATTGTTGCAATCCTCGAGCCTATGATTAGAGAGGAGAGTAGAGTGGCGGTGGGGCTCAAAATAGGTTTCCACTCGTCCTTGTCGAATGTTGATTTCGGAGGAAAAATCTGGGTGTTTTTTCACGCTCACCTAAACGTCTCGTTGTTGCATTCCTCTAATTAGATGTTAACCATGAATGTAAGCCTCCATCACATTAATGAACCTATTGTCCTTTCAATTGTCTATGCAAGATGCACCAAGGTTCTCAGGAGAGAATTGTGGAGTGACTTAAAGACTCTCAGCAATAACATCCAAGGTCCTTGGGTGGTGGGGGGAGACTTCAATGAGATATTGGCTGAAGATGATAGAAGAGGTAACAGGGTTACTGACATTTTCAGCCTGATAGATTTTTAAGATGCAGTGTACGTTTCCAGTCTCCTCGATGTGGGATTTGTGGGAAATCCTTTTACCTGGAGCAATAATAGAGCTGGTCAAGCAAGGGTTTGGGTGAGATTGGATAGAGTCTTCATCAACACCTCGTGGGTTACCCTTTTCCTATCGTTTCAAGTTCAGATCCTGTCGAGGATCAACTCGGATCACTCCCCCCTCTTGCTCAAATGCCCGGTTCCTCTTCCTTCAAAGCCCAAACCTTTCAGATTCCTTCATATGTGGACCCGCCATGAGTCCTTCCATCAGATAATTAGTGAAGCTTGGAGTGAGAAATGCCCAGATCAGCCTATGCAGAACGTTCAACTTAAGTTAAAGAAAGTGAAACAATTGCTGAAGATGTGGAATAAGGAGACTTTCAGTAACGTCTTCTAAAATCTTAGGAAGACTGAAGAGGACTTGGAGGAGATTGAGAGAAGGATGCAGGATCAGCCTTCTGAAACTTGGATGCAGGATTTATCTTTATTAGCTAAGCAACGTGTTAATTAGCTTGAGCTCATAGAGGAATCTTTTTGGAAGCAAAAAGTCAGAATTTTTTGGCTGGAATCGAGAGATCGCAATACTAAATTTTTTCATAATATAGCCACTTAAAGGTGCGTCGGGCCTCTATCTCCCAGATCATGGATGATGACGGGTCTGTCTTGTACAATCAGGAAGATATCAAAAGGGTAACCGTTCTTTACTTTGAGGGTCTGTTTCGGGTGGATCAGCCAGCGAAAAACATACTCCAAGGTATCCCCAAAATCCTTTCACATCTTAACAATGATTCCCTTGCGGCCCTTCCATCGTTGGAGAAGGTGAATGTTGCCATCTGGACTATCCCCAATGAAGGCGCGCCGGGGCCAAATGGATTCTCAGCCGTGTTTTTTAAGGAATGCTGGCAGATCGTGCGAGCTGATATTCATGCGGCAGCAGTGAGTTTCTTTCAAGGGGACGGGCTTCCAAGGGCATTCTCCTCTTCCCTTATTTGTCTAATTCCAAAATCCTAGTCGGCTTCAAGATTCAAAGATTTCCACCTAGTCAGCCCTCATAATGTCATCTACAAGATTTTCTCGAAGATCCTGGCGAACAGGTTCAGCTCCTAGCTTTCAAAACTCATCTCTCCGGAATAAGGTGCATTCGTTAAGGGAAGGGTGATCTCGAAGAATATAGTTATGGCTCAAGAGGTGATGAGGGAACTTGATAGGAAGGTTTGAGGGGGTAACTTAATCCTAAAACTGGATCTCGAAAAGGCTTATGATTAGTTCAGCTGGGAGTTCCTCAAGCAGGTCCTAAACAGGTTCGGTTTCTGTCCCAGAGGGATTAATTTGATAAAAAATTGCTCGAGTTCAACCCAGTTTTCTGTCCTCATTAATGGGGAGTCAGCAGGTTTTTTTTAGGCCGACGAGAGAGATCCGTCAAGGGGACCGACTCTTGCCTGGCCTTTTCATTCTGATAATTGAAGCTTTCTCCAATAACTTTTCTCTCCTAGTATCTAGTGGTGCATGTCAAGCCTATAAACTCCCATGGGGAAGCCCTCCATTCTCCCACCTTTTTTTGCAGACGACACATTACTTTTTGTGAATGGCGGTCGTAATTCCCTACTGGCTGTTAACAGCTTCCTTTCCAAATTTCAGATAGAGACAGGTCAAAGGATAAATTAGCAAAAGAGTTATTTCATTTGTGGTAGAAACATGGCAGCCGGTAGAGTTAGAAATATTGAAAGACTTCTGGATCTCCTTAAAGTTCATTCCAACATCCTCTACCTCGGTACCCCTCTGGTGAAAGGGAGAGTTAAACAAGCAGATTTCAGTTCATCACTGATAAAGTGGAAAGGTGAATCAATGGACGGATTGAGAGATTTCTTTCGTAGGTAGGGAGGGAAACTCTCATCAAGCACGTGCTTGGAAGCATTCATATTCATATTTTGGCAGTCGTGCATGTTCCGAGGCTGATTCTCTCGAAGCTAGATCAGATGTTCGCTCAGTTCTTCTGGGGTTCGTTTGAAGGTAAGGGTAAACTTCATTGGATTTCTTAGAATAAAATTTCATCCCCCATGGAAGAGGGAGGGTTGGGAATTAGGAGCCTTAGAGAAGTGTTGATGGCCCTAAGAATGAAATTAGCTTGGGCAGTGATATTCGGAGACTCGAAAGGGCCATGGTTGTCGCTGATGAGGGCCAGGCACCAGGTGGATTTTTTGATTCAAGGTAGTCACTATAGTTCCAACTATGCCTCAACTCTACGGAAGAAGATTAGACAGGTTATCCCCCTTCTTTCAGGAGCAGCCCAGTGGGAGGTGAGTGATGGAACTGCAGATTTGTGGGAATATAATTGGACTAGGATGGGCCCCCCTAAGTTAGCTGACGGTTGACTCCATCCTAAAAAATCTAAAAACCTTGAAAGTGAAGGATTTTATTGGCCCAACAAGCCCTTACCCCCCTTCAGTCATGCTTAATCTCTTCCGAGACGCAGTTACTGATCTCATCTTTAAAGGAGCCATCCGTTTTCTGGCCATAAGATCAGTCTAGGAAATTTACCATTCGCTCTACTTGGAAGCTCAGCCGTCAGGGGCTGCCTGTCAAAAGATGGAACAACTAGCTGTGGAAGAAGGAGATCCAGCCCAGGACCTTGCTGTTTGTGTGGAAGCTCCTTCAAGGCACTGTCCCAGTTGATACAAGGGTGCAAGCCAAAGGGATTATGCTAGCCTCAGCGTGTTCTTGCTGCATTGAAGATCCCTTAGGTTGTCCTAGCTGTGAATCCATTTCTCATCTCTTCATTGAGGGGAAGCTGGCTTCTACTATCTGGCGTCATTTCAGTGCTATGTTTGGCATCCCCTGCATCCTCCCCCAGTCCTTTAAGCAGAGATTCCTCCAATGGTGTAGCGTTGATGCCCGTGGGATGCCCCTTCCCTCGATTCACACTTCTCTCCCTATGTTAATTGTGTGAGAAATTTGGAAAGCCAAAAATTTAGCTAGATTTGACAGTACCGCAATGAAATCGGCCCGCATTATAGCCCGAATCATGGGGAGCCTTCGGATCTAGAAGGCCCCTCCCAGTTTGTACTCTAGGATCGGCGGAGAGCCCACGAGAGTGGCCATTCGCTCCAAACACTTCCTCATCATTAAATGGTTTAAGCATGCGTCGAGCTGGGTAAAGATTAATGTGGATGGTTTAGCTAGGGACAACCCGGGCCTCTCGGGTGGAGGAGGAGTTTGCAAAGATGACAATGGAAATTTTCTATTTGCCTTTGCGGGAGGGTACGGAGTGGGTACCAACAATGAAGAAGAATTGAGGGCAATCTATGAAGGTTAGCCATTTGTCAATAGAGGGGGCTGACAAAGATCGAGGTGAAGTTTGATTCCAAAGCGGTGTTCACTCCCCAAGTGCAGGGTTGTGATGTAGTAATAACTCGGTAAGACAGAGGTCGAATCCCAAGGGACTGAAACTTGTACGTTATCTAAAATCAAATAGAAATAGAACTAGATTAAGATGTACACTAAATCAAATAGAATTTAATTTATAATGATGGAATATTTATCTAAAACTTAGGAGAAATCAAAGGTAAGAAAACTAGGGGTTCAGAGGATCCACTTGTAGAGATCAGGGAGACCTTATGCCTAATTTATGGAAACTAACTAAACTGTCTTTGATCTAGTTTTCAAAAGATGAAAGGTATATGAATTAGAATGGATTCCATCACCAAATCATGCCCAGAAGACTATGACAAACAAAAAAATTAAACTAATTACCAACCAATCACATGTATGAAGGTTAGGAAGGGTACCGTCATCCGACCATGCCCAGGAGACTATGGTGAACAACAGGGCTTCCTGACGTCATAAACATAAAGGAAAAAGCACATTCTCAAAGCCATTGCAGACCCATTGTAATTTCAGTCACAACAGACCATTAAAGACTAAAAACATGCCATTAATTAAACTAAAATCATCATCCATTCAGTCTAAAAAGTACAAGCATAGAGTTCTCCCATCACGCTATAGGCTTCACCTCTTAGCCCTAGCTAAGAGGTTCAGCCACGCATAGACATGGATGGTCTGGATCTCTTAAAAACACATAGACAATAAAAAAAACTCAAAATTCCTCCCTGTTCTGCTCTCTCTCCATGTCTCCCTTTGCTTCACGTCCCAAGCTCCCAAGCCGTCCTGTTCTCCAAGCTCTGGATCCTCCCCCGCTTCTTTCTCTCTCCTTCTTATCGGCAGCAAAGTCGGTGGATGGTGAGGAGAGCTAGAGTCAGCTACTGTGTGTAGAGGCGGTGGAGAATAACGCAGCCACTTGCATTTACGCAACAACATGCGCAGCTGGTCCCTGTTTCTGTAGCCAAGAAAACGATACAGCTGAGTTGCTCTGGGCCCTAGTTTTTGTAAAAAGAAAACGTCCCTACGGACGGTTTTTAGTTGCCTTCCAGATGAACGGTTCGGATTATCATAAAGAGTCGTCCGTGATGGTCCACCTGGAACGTCAGTTCCGCTTTGCAAAACAAAGCTCGTGCACGCACGCTCTATGACATTGGTGGGGCCCATGAACATTGTTATAAAATAAATCCACGCCGTCCATTAGATTCAGCTTGAAAAACCGTCTAGGAAGGACAATTTCGGTATGATTTCGGTGTGGTCCATGCGATCTTTGTTCCTACCGTCCATTCCTACGTTTACATGCAATCTGCCTCTCTGTGTGTGTGCATGGGACCAAACTTTCACCTAGGCGAGGGTTGTACCCCTCCTACGGACTGAATGAACGGTTTGGATTTCCCGTATGGGAAATGTGTGGGGCCCACTACTCAAAAACGGGGAGCCAGCGTCCATCCGCTGGATTCCTTACGCAGAGAGAGACAGGTCATACCTTGGTTTGACCAAGGTGGAGGTGCAGTGCACAGCTGGTGCATTTGTACACGTGCACGCACTATGCAAAGGAGGGTCCACTATGATGGTCCTGAGAAATTCAATCCGTCCATTTCTTTTCACATATTATTTTACCCGTCAGAACCAAAATTGAAGCATTCCGGATAGCAGGTGGGCCCTAAATCGAGTTTTCCTGGGCTGATCTGTCAATTTAGCCACTTTCACAGTGATTCGGGAGTTAAAATTTGACGTGTACGGTTAATTTATGAATCTTGGAGCATGTATAAAGTTTCGAGACGAACGGATGATGGGAACCCCATGATCTTGCATTTTGGACCCATTTCGGGCCACTTGAGCTTCAGTTTCTCGATTTTCACCGATCCCTGGCATGTAATTCCATCGATCTTGGTCCCCTAGAGTCTTTCCCTTACCTCAGTGTCATCAAGGCATTAAATTCATGCTTTTAGCCTCTTATTTCAGTCCAAGATCGTAATTACACCTTGTAGCACAAACACGGTTAAAATGGGCCATTAAATAGTATCTTGTTCATAAATCTAGGCAATAAATGGGGTCTAATATCCAATATTTGACCATCAACACAACCCCTAACCAGCATTTTGCTAGTCCCGAGCAAAGTATGCAAAAATAAGTTGAGAATTAGAAGACGATTCCTATGAACTCGGGTGATTTATGAAAAACAATTCGGATACTAGAATTCTAAAACTCATGAATGTTGGGCATTACTTCTATTGGACTCAGGCGCATGGTAAACTTCATAGTCAATTTCAAAATATTAATCCATCAATCAGAAAAATTTTAAACATTGAGTTCCATGGGTGTATAGTTCAATCTCAACTTATCATCATTAAAAATTCACTTCTCTATTTTGGGATATCATTGATAACCAATAAGAGGATTCATGACAACAAAAACCTGAACCAAAACGTGCCTCATATATCAACCTACCAACTTTTAATTTTTCCATTAATAGTAATGTTAATGAAATGAATCAAATCCTTACCTATAGGGAGCAAACCTATGGGTGAAGATTAGTCATTCAAAATTTTTCGCATGTCATTCTTGGGGAATCAACCTTCACATGTAGGGAGCAAACCTATGGTGAAGGCCATTCACCCAATCTTTTCAATTCATCTTTATAATCATGATGGTAAAATTTCTCAGGCTGGTCCCTTTGATGCTTAGTGATTACTAAGTTAATCCTTCCATATTGAACTGAAACTTTAATGTGAAAGCGAGATGTGACATGTGAAATCATGACTCAATCAATGTTTATAACTTCTAATTCTAGATTAACACTTCAATCTTAACTATGAAATCTCACAGATGCTGAATCCAAGAGTCATAAATTACTAATATTACGTATCTTATGATTCTAAGTTAAGGATGTTCGTCAAAATCACTTCGAAAAATTTTTCACAAATTTCACACATTTTTGCTCAAGACCAAGAAAACACTGATTAGGTAACCTAACCCCCCACCCCCAACCTAAAATCTACATTGTCCTCAATGTAAAAGATATAAGAATACAATACACATGGGACAACGAAAGTAAAGGAAAAGTGATGGAAAGATAGTACCTGGATAACGAATCGAGAGAGATTTTTCAAGAGATCGCTGGGAGAGAGCAGGTTAGTACGAGAGAGAAAGAAAAATAAAAATAATAAAAATAAAATCCTACTTATACCACTTTCGCAGGTGCTCTCGATTGCATTTAGCGTATGCAACAAGCCTTTAAACCCCTAGGTTACCCCTAGCGGATGAGTTGTAGTCTCGTGAGGGTTTGCAGTAATGTTACCCACAAACATTGAATTAGAAAAATGAAAGGGAATGAAAAGTTGGGTTGCCTTCCAGGAGCGCTAAGTTTACCATCTTCAGCCAGACAAATAAAGCAACTATCCTAGTCCTATGAAAGCGATAAACCTACCTATACCTCCATCAGACTAGGAGATTAGTCCTGGTAAACAGGAGCAATCAGAGTTATGGACATGTCCTCTGAATCAAATTTCTCAACAAATGGTTTTAATCGATGTCCATTTACTTTAAACTCCTTACCATTGTCAGGATCTCTTATCTCGACGGCCCCATGAGGATAAGCAGTGACAACAATATAAGGGCCGGTCCAAAGAGATCGAAGCTTACCCGGAAAGAGATGTAGTCGAGAATCATACAAAAGGACTTTCTGACCTGGCGTGAATGATTTCCGTAGAATATGTTGATTATGAAACGCCTTCATCCTGTCCTTGTAAATTCTCGAGTTCTCATACGCATCGTTCCGAATTTCTTCAAGTTCATTTAATTGAAGTTTGCATAGCAAGCGAGCGTTGTCCAGATTGAAATTTAGATTTTTGATTGCCCAGTATGCTTTATGTTCCAATTCCACGGGCAAGTGACAAGCCTTCCCATAGACAAGTCTAAAGGGAGATGTTCTAATAGGAGTTTTAAAAGTAGTACAGTACGCCCATAAGGCATCGGTCAATCGGATTGACCAATCCTTACGGTTAGGGTTAACTGTTTTCTCCAGGATATGTTTGATGTCCCTATTAGAAATCTCAGCTTGTCCACTCGTTTGTGGATGGTATGGGGTGCTCACCGTATGAGAGATACCGTATTTTTTCATTAAACTCTCGAATGGTCTATTACGAAAGTGTGAGCCCCCGTCACTAATGATGGCTCGAGGCGTCCCGAACCGCGACAGGATATTTTCTTTCAAAAATTTAATGACCGTGCGATGGTCATTGTTGCGGTACGGAATTGCTTCGACCCATTTAGTGACATAGTATATGGCGAGCAAAATATATAAATTTTCAAAGGATTGGGGGAATGATCCCATGAAATCAATGCCCCAACAATCAAATACTTCTATAATAAGGATGGGATTCAAGGGCATCATATTTCGACGGAACAATGCTCCCAATTTCTGACAACTCTCACAAGCCTTACAAAACTCGTGAGTGTCCCTGAACATAGTGGGCCAATAAAAACCACACTGTAGAATCTTGGCCGTGGTCTTTTTAGCAGAAAAGTGACCACCACAGGCCTGTGAGTGAGAGAAGGAGATGACACTCTGATGCTCATCGTCCGGCACGCATCTCCTTAAGATTTGGTATGGGAAATATTTAAATAGATATGGATCATCCCAGAAAAAGTTGCGCACCTTGGTAAAGAATTTCTTCTTATCTTGCGACGTCCAGTGTATCGGTATGGAACCTGTAGCAAGATAATTAGCAATATCAGCGAACCAAGGTGAATGGAAGACTTTGAACAGTTGTTCATCAGGGAACATATCATTAATATGGGTCGTCTCAAGGGAATCAGAGGTATTAAGGCGAGAAAAATGATCGGCCACTACGTTCTCTACTCCCTTTTATCTTTAATTTCCAAATCGAATTCTTAGAGTAGAAGGATCCATCGTATCAAGTGGGGCTTAGAATCATTCTTAGAAAGAAGATACTTAAGTGCCGCGTGATCTGTGTAGATGATGATCTTAGATCCGATCAGGTAGGACCTAAATTTGTCCAAAGCGAACACTACGGCTAAGAGTTCTTTTTCCATAGTCGAGTAGTTCACTTGGGCAGGATTTAGAATCCTACTGGCATAATGAATGACGTAAGGCCTCTTATCTTTTCTCTAGCCTAGAACCGCTCTAAGAGCATAATCAGAGGCGTCGCATATAAGTTCAAAAGGAAGACTCCGGTCGGGTGGTTGCATGATAGGTGCAGTGGTTAACATGCCCTTAAGCTTAGTGAAAGCTTCTTAGCATTGCTCAGTCCACTCGTATGGTGCATCCTTTTGAAGAAGATTACATAACAGACAAGAGAGGAGACTAAAGTCCTTTATGAATCGTCTGTAAAACCCTTCCTGTCCCAAGAAGGATCGCACGTCTTTGATGTTCTTGGGTGGAGGTGGGTTAGAGATAAGATCGATTTTTGTCTTATGTACCTCGATTCCTTTGGACGAGCTGATATGTCCAAGGACAATTCCCTTCTGAACCATGAAATGGTACTTCTCCCAATTAAGTACCAGATTCTTTTCTTCACATCTTTTCAGCACACATTTAAGAGTTACTAAGCACTCGCTAAAAGATGAACCGAAAACAGAGAAATTGTCCATGAAGACCTCTAGATATTTCCCCACCATGTCAGAAAAAATACTCATCATGCATCGCTGAAAGGTGGCAGGGGCATTACATAACCCGAATAACATCTTTCTGTAAGCAAAGGTGTCATAGGGACATGTAAATGTGGTCTTTTCCTGGTCCTCAGGGGCGATTTCAATCTGATTATAACCTGAATACCCGTCAAGGAAATAGTAATAGGAATGACCAGCTAGCCTTTTCAAGATTTGATCAATGAAGGACAAAGGAAAGTAGTCTTTCCTTATTACGGTATTCAGCTTTTTGTAGTCAATGCACATTCTCCAACCAGTAGTAACTCTGGTCGGCACGAGTTCATTATTGGCATTGGCTACGATGGTGATCCCGGACTTCTTAGGAACTACCTGAGTTGGACTCACCCATTGACTATCGGATATGGGATATATGATGCCCACATCCAATAGTTTGAGAACCTCGGCCTTAACCACTTCCTTCATATTTGGATTTAGTCTACGTTGTGATTGCCGAACAGTCTTTGCATTGTCCTCAAGATATATGCGGTGAGTACAAATCGATGGGTTAATTCCTTTGAGGTCCGCTATCGTCTATCTCAGAGCTCCCTTATGCTCAATGAGAGTAGATATGAGCATACTCTCCTGTTCTTTCTCCAGGTGGGCAGAGATCACCACCGGGTATGTCTCATCTTGACCTAAATAGGCGTATTTTAAATCAGAGGATAAAGTTTTTAAGTCAAGCTTCGGTAGCTTGAGGTTAGACGGTAGAGGCACTACATCAGTTTGGGGTAACTTTTCAAATTGTGGCCTCCACCGGTTAACTTCAAGTACCAGTGCAGTATCAAGCATGACACACGTCTCCCTAATTATATCATCATCAAGATCATGGGAGTGGGTCAGGCACGTCTCTAGAGGATCAGAGGATAAGGTGAGAGGCGTTCTATCTCCCACAAAAGAATCAATCATGCTAATATCGTGAAAATCGTCATTATCCTCTGAGTTGTTGCCGTTATTGAAAAAGATATTTGATTCCAATATCAAATTTCCAAAAGACATAGTCATGACACCATTCCTGCAATTGATAATTGCATTTGAAGTGGACAGGAATGGGCGACTAAGAATGACGGGAATCTGAGTGCTCGTGTCATTGATGGGTTCGGTGTCTAAGATGATAAAATCTAAAGAGTAGTAAAATCTATCAACCTGGACCAACACATCCTTGATTATCCCTCTTGGTACACGAACAGAGCGGTCAGTAAGTTGTAGAATGGTCCAGGTGGGTTCTAATTCACCCAAACCTAACTATTGGTATACCGAGTAGGGAATCAAATTGACGCTCGCTCCTAAGTCAAGAAGTGCATGATCAATTTGCTAGTTTCCGATTACACATGATATGGTTGGGCAACCGGGGTCTTTGAATTTTTATGGCACATCTTGTTTTAGGATGACACTCACTTTCTTAGTCAAGGAAATCTTCTTTTGAACATTCTTCCGTCGTTTGGTCGTACATAAGTCCTTTAGGAATTTGGCATATGAAGGTATCTGTTTTACGATATCAAGTAGAGGAATGTTAACTTTCACTTATTTCAACACCTCTAGGATATCCTGAGAGTGAGGGAGACGTTTTGGTTCAACCAACCGTTAGGAGAACGGAGCAACTGGCTTTTCTAGAGGTTCCGGTTCAAATTTTTATGGGGCGTCACTAGATCCATCATTATTGTCCTCTTCTGGTTCTTGAGGCTTTTCAGGCCTAACCGGAAGGGTTTTATCAATAACTTTCCCACTCCTAAAAGTGGTGATGGATTTAAAGTGCGCTATTTGATTTGAAGAGCTTGGGTCACTAACTTCATGTTGCGGTTTAGGATTGGGAAGAGGTTGAGCTGGGAAGCTTCCCTTGTTTCCAATCGTGTTTTCAGCCTTAAGTTCATGTATTACTTTTGTAAGGTCTTGAAAGGCTTGTATCATAGCCTGATTGAAAAGCTCTTGCTTTTGAAAATGTTTTTGAACCAAATCCTCTTGAAGTTTCTCTTGAGTTGGATTTTGGTTTAGGAAACCTTGAGGTGTAGTCGTTGGTCCATTCCTCCAACTGAAATTTGGATGATTTTTCCAACCAGGATTATATGTATTAGAGGGTGGTCCATTAAAAGGTCTTTGATAATTTTTTATGGCATTAGATTGTTCATTTAATACTTCTCGAAAGGTAGGTATTGTAGGACAATTTTCAATAGTATGAATGTTGCAATCACAAATGCCACAAACACTTTCATTAACCTTTTCCTTCTTTCCTTCCATGGCCTCAAATTTTCTGGTGAGATTAGCCACCTTAGTTTTAAGATCATCATCCTCTTTTAGGAGATATATTCCACCCTTTTCCTTTGAATGAGTCGGCCTAGACGTAGTGTTCGGATTTGGGTAATAGTCCCATGATTGTATTTTTTCAGCAAGACTATCGAGATAATCCCATACCTCGTCAACATTTTTATTAATGAATTCTCCATTACACATTGTCTCTACCATTTGGCGCATGGAAGATGTCAGTCCATCGTAGAAAAAATTTATAATGCGCCACGTTTCAAAGTCGTGTTGTGGGCATGAAGTGACCAAATCCTTGAATCTTTCCCAACATTGGAAGAATGTTTCATCTTCCTTTTGGGCAAAGTTCATGATTACTTTTCTGAGAGTAATTGTTTTATTATGTGGAAAAAGTTTCTTCATAAATTCCCTCTGCATATCATTCCATATGCAAATGGATCTAGGACGCAGTGAGTGAAACCACGTCTTGGCCTTCTCTTTCAAGAAAAATGGAAAGAGTTTCAGCCTAATAGTATCCTCAGATACATTAGAAAAGTATAAGGTGGTTATAATCTCGTCGAACTCTTTCAGATGCAAGTATGGTTCTTTAGACTCAAGCCCATGGAACTTAGGAAGGAGTTGGATAACCCCTGGCTTGATGTCCATATGTCCTGTATTCGCAGGAAAAATCATGCATGAGGGCGTACTCACCCACGCCGGTTGTAAATAATCTCGTAAAGTACTAAGTGGGGGTGTCTGATGCACCTCATTCTCATCATGTACTTCCTCAACCCTAGGTTGGGGTAGTGCTTGAGGTTGATTTTCAGCCATAACCTCCACTAACTTAGGAGAATTCAAGTGGTGTCTAGTCCTGCGATGGACAGTCAACCCCTCAACTAATCCTCCTTCAGTCACGAGACGTCGAGTGTTGTCGCGTACCCACTGGGGCATAAAACACACTCAGCCCTCGATTTAAATTCTAACCTAGACCTAAGAGAAAAGAAGTAGAAATCTAAAAAATAAAAGGGAAAGATGGAAAGAAGTTACCAAATTTGAAGTCCTAAGTTAAGAACCTGCAGAATAAACAAAACAAGTTAGTTTCTAAGAATAGAAAGTCCTGATTAAAAGTAAAATAATTTCTAGAGAAAAGAAGAAATTCCAAAGAAAGAGAAATTAGAAAGAGCTTACTAAATTAAAAGTTTCCTACAAAACAGAAAAATTGGGTTAGTTCTAAAAGTCAGATAGAATGAAGAATAACAAGTTTTTGAAGTTAGGAAAAATTTCTAACAAGGAAAATAACTAAGCTTCTAAACTTAGAATTAGAAAATTCTAAAAAGAAAATCTAATCTTAAACTAATCCTAAAACTAATTAATTTTAAAAAATCGTAACCGACAGTCCCCTGCAACGGCGCGAAAAACTTGTTCACTCCCCAAGTGCAGGGTTGTGATGTAGTAATAACTCGGTAAGACCGAGGTCGAATCCCAAGGGACTGAAACTTGTACGTTATCTAAAATCAAATAGAAATAAAACTAGATTAAGATGTACACTAAATTAAATAGAATTTAATTTATAATGATGAAATATTTATCTAAAACTTAGGAGAAATCAAAGGTAAGGAAACTAGGGATTCAGAGGATCCACTTGTAGAGATCAGGGAGACCTTATACCTAATTTATGGAAACTAATTGAACTATTATTGATCTAGTTTTCAAAAGATGAAAGGTATATGAATTAGAATGAATTCCATCACCAAACCATGCCCAGAAGATTATAACAAATAACAGAATTAAACTAATTATCAACCAATCACATGTATGAAGGTTAGGAAGGGTACCGTCATCCGACCATGCCCAGGAGACTATGGTGAACAACAGGGCTTCCTGACGTCATAAACATAAAGGAAAAAGCACATTCTCAAAGCCATTGCAGACCCATTGTAATTTCAGTCACAACAGACCATTAAAGACTAAAAGCATGCCATTAATTAAACTAAAATCATCATCCATTCAGTCTAAAAAGTACAAGCATAGAGTTCTCCCATCACGCTATAGGCTTCACCTCTTAGCCCTAGCTAAGAGGTTCAGGCACGCATAGACATGGATGGTCTGGATCTCTTAAAAACACATAGACAATAAAAAAAACTCAAAATTCCTCCCTATTCTGCTCTCTCTCCACGTCTCCCTTTGCTTCACGTCCCAAGCTCCCAAGCCGTCCCGTTCTCCAAGCTCTGGATCCTCCCCCGCTTCTTTCTCTCTCCTTCTTATAGGCAGCAAAGTCGGTGGATGGTGAGGAGAGTTGGAGTCGGCTGCTGTGTGTAGAGGCGGTGGAGAATAACGCAGCCACTTGCATTTACGCAACAACATGCGCAGCCCGTCCCTGTTTCTGTAGCCAAGAAAATGATACAGCTAAGTTGCTCTGGGCCCTAGTTTTTATAAAAAGAAAACGTCCCTACGGACGGTTTTTAGTTGCCTTCGAGATGAACAGTTCGGATTATCATAAAGAACCGTCCGTGATGGCCCACTTGGAACGTCAGTTCCGCTTTGCGAAACAGAGCTCGCGCACGCACGCTCTGTGACGTTGGTGGGGCCCATGAACATTGTTGTAAAACAAATCCACGCCGTCCATTAGATTCAGCTCGAAAAACCGTCCAGGAAGGACAATTTCGGTATGATTTCGGTGTGGTCCATGCGATCTTTGTTCCTACCGTCCATTCCTGCGTTTACATGCAATCTGCCTGTGTGTGTGTGCATGGGACCAAACTTTCACTTAGGCGAGGGTTGTACCCCCCCTACGGACTAAATGAACGCTTTGAATTTCCAGTATGGGCAATGTGTGGGGCCCACTACTCAAAAACGGGGAGCCAGCGTCCGTCCGCTGGACTCCTTACGCAGAGAGAGACGGGTCATACCTTGGTTTGACCAAGGTGGAGGTGCAGTGCACGGCTGGTGCATTTGTGCACGTGCACGCACTATGCAAAGGAGGGTCCACTGTGATGGTCTTGAGAAATCCAATCCGTCCATTTCTTTTCACATATTATTTTAACCGTCAGAACCAAAATTGAAGCATATCCAGATAGCAGGTGGGCCCTAAATCGAGTTTTCCTGGGCTGATCTGTCAATTTAGCCACTTTCACAGTGATTCGGGAGTTAAAATTTGACGTGTACAGTTAATTTAT
This sequence comes from Magnolia kwangsiensis, assembly GCA_037074715.1. Classification (NCBI taxonomy): domain Eukaryota; kingdom Viridiplantae; phylum Streptophyta; class Magnoliopsida; order Magnoliales; family Magnoliaceae; genus Magnolia; species Magnolia kwangsiensis. Next base: position 91,525,841 of record CM073588.1, read on the forward strand.
GATTCTTGGAGCATGTATAAAGTTTCGAGCCGAACGGATGATGGGAACCCTGTGATCTTGCATTTTGGACCCATTTCGGGCCACTTGAGCTTCAGTTTCTCAATTTTTACCCATCCCTGGCATGTGATTCCGTCGATCTTGATCCCCTAGAGTCTTTCCCTTGCCTTAGTGTCGTAAAGGCATTAAATCCATGCTTTTAGCCTCTTATTTCAGTCCAAGCTCGTAATTACACCTTGCAGCACAAACACGGTTAAAATGGGCCATTAAACAGTATCTTGTTCGTAAATCTAGGCAATAAATGGTTGATATGCTAGTGGGGAACTCAAGCGGTGGTTGATATGCTAGTGGGGAACTCGCAGGTAACCTGGCGTTGGAAGTCATGGGCCACAAGGATGTGGAAGATGCATGCTTTGGCCTCCATCTCCTTTACCCTCATTAAGCACGAAGATATAATGGTCCGGCTGACGAGATGACCGACCTAGGGAGTAGCGAGCTTTCCATTTCATGTTTTTTCCAGACTTGTGTCACGCCCCAAACTCGAAAACTGGGCTCACAAAATTCTCGATCGCCGAATCCGGCGCCGACAGCCTCCGTAGAACTCCATTCTCGGCTCCCAGCGCCCATTCGCCAGGTTCCGATCCTGGGATGCTACGAGGAGGATTTTCAACGGCAATTTGATTCGTAATAAGCATAACTAAAGGCATAACCCACAAACAACAACCAAAAACTCCATTACATTTCCACTATGATAAAAAACTTTACAAGTACAATGAGCATAACGGGAAATACAATGAGAATGAATAAAAACTCCAAACGATCTGCTACGCGCTTCTGCTTCAACGCTGCTGCGATCCAACGTCACCTGCACGCAACGGTCGTGCATAAGCTTATAGAAAGCTTAGAAGGTGGTGAAAGTGTGTGCGCAAGGTAGTAATATGATCATGCAATATCAGAGTAATGCGGAATATGCAGATGGATCCATAATATCATGAGCCATACCAAGGCTATGCGATGCAAGACATGAATGATATCGGCCATTCCAAGGCCATGCGATGTGAGATGCAACTCAAGCATACAGATCCTCATCTATGTCCACACATCAATACAGCTCAAATCTGAGATATCACCGGGGTCTAGTCCACTCTAAACCAGATTGCCGCCACATCGCGCGCAATAAGGTAAGTGGAAGAGGCCTCACTATTCGTCTGCCAATATCGAGCGCGACTCGTCGATAGCGGACTCATTCCTCGAGCTGGTCAGAATCAGCCTAGCATTGTCCCCTACACTCAGACGGGTAAGGCCGTACCCCCTTCCAACCGACCACGACACAGTGGAGAGCGCAACCGTCTGGTAATCAGCACTCAACGCTCATCTACCCACTCGGTCTAGACGTTGGAGCAACCTCTTGGTACCATAAGGGTTTAGGAACTTTCACCTAGGGATATCTATAGCACCCCATGTAGAACGAGATTTTCAGTATCCAATCCTGCCAACCACGATCTGTCTGTGGAGGCTACGACCCCTATGTCGCTAGGGCGTACAGTAATCATATCACACGATGCGAAATGCATGAATCACGCTATCCAGTCATGCAACAAATTCTGCGCACATCGTGTGCTCATGTAGGGCAACACAGCCTATTCGGGAGCCCATAAACAACCTGCCCGAAGGCATATGCTATGATCAGTCACCTCTCATATCAAGCATACATATGATGCATGTGATCATGAGTCATGGAACTATACTAAACATGTTATGATGAAATGAACTATCCTTACAATGTAGATGGGTCCAGACGGCCTATACCCAACAAGTACGGGCCTATTACAGGGCCCTAGGGAGAGTCATAATGCGGACATTTAACCAACATTAAACTCGCAATGTGGACGTCAAACCACCATCGCTCCCAAGCCATAACTCGCAGTAAACATCATTACCCAAACCATGTTGGGTTCACACATTGCAATGGACCGTAGGTACATCCTAGTGGGCCTTTATTTTATCAAATGGGCCGCATTACTGGGCTTCACCAATGGGCCTTAGGTACATTGCAATGGGTCACAATCCATGGGCCTCAAAGTATATCAAAATGGGCCTAAGCACATGGGCCCTATGTGTCTTAAATGGGCCTAATCCCATGGCTTTATACATATCAATGGACCTAACCCCATAGGCCTTATATAACTTGAATGGGCCTAACCCATAGGCCTTGGACTACGTCAAGTGGGTCCAATCCTATGGACCTTGGAACACATCAAATGGGTTCACTTCCATGGGCTTTAAATTACATTAAATTGGGCCTAATAAAATGTTTATTTTGCATCCAAACTGGGGCCCAACGTGACGTTTATTGCAATCCAAATTGTTCATAGGGCCCACTGCAATGTTTATTTGCAATCCAAACCATTCATAGGGTCACGGTCAGGGGTAGATCCCACCGTTCAGAATGAATGGTGTGGATATAACACATAAGACATGGTGGGGCCCACTGTCAAGGGATGGACGGCGTGGATAGAACATAACACGGTGGACTCCAGCTCCACAAGGAACAACACAAATATTAAGGTGGGCTCCCACTGGCCGTCCAGCTACTGCTGGACGGCGTTAGTAAAACGCATACATTAGGGTGGGCTCCACCGTCCACTTGGACAGTGGAGGGAAGGCACATGCATCACTGGGGGTCCCATGTGGGGCCCACTAATATTTATTTGGCATCCAACCCGTTGATAAGGTCAAACAGACCTGGTTAAAGGAAAAAATACAAATTTCAGCCTGATTCAAAACTTCTGTGGACCCCAGAATTTGTTTCAATGGTAGATGTTCATTCACACTGTTTCCTACGGTGTGGGCCACCTGATCAGTGGTTGAGGCTGAAATTTGGAGGGGGCCCACCTGACGAGGGGGCCCATCACATGAACGGCACGGATGAGACATATGCATCAAGGTGGGGCCCACGGCAGCAGCCGTGGGTGGCTACACGGCCGCCCGTTGCACGGCCGCCTGCTGCTGTTGCAGCAGGCGTCAGAGGCTCTGCCTCTTGTTTTAAATTTTTGGGAAAAACCCGTTTTTTTGGGGTTTTTCACGTCTAGGACCCGTATCTCATAGATCCACTCTGCCCATTGTGTTCAGTGGCTCGAGACCGTCCCAATGAGTCTAAAGTTCAAAATTTCTTGGTGTATAATAACTTCAGGTTATGCTTCAACGGTAACCACCAATGTTCCCAATGTTATGGCCCACCAGATATTCAAATCAGCCCCAATCTTCTACCCAACGGCTAAAATACTGTTATCAAGAGATTGGAAATATATATCATGGTGGAGCCTATGCAGGTGGCCCACCCCAAAAGCTCCTCTTTCCTTCTTCTTTTTTTTTCTTTACATAGGGACGTCTAACCTCCCAGACGCTGGACGGTTCAGTTTTAAAAAAAATACACTATGGTGGGCCCTGATGAAGTGGGCCACAACTGATGGGTGACGTGGGTACAACATATAAGGTGGGCCCCACTTAAAGAACGCTTGGACAAAACAAATACTTCAGGGTGGGGTCCATTCAAGTGGGCCACACAAACCCAATATGATAAAAAAAAAAAGAAAAAGAAGTAGAGAGAGATAGAGGGTGGGACACGCTTGTGATGGAGGGACCCCGACATTATGGGCCCTCCCTTGCAATGAATCATACATCAAGTGGGCCCTAAAGCATGTGGGACCACCGAAATCTAAAAGCAACGGTGGAGATCCTTTCTCCACCAACATGGACGGTCTAGATGACCTTCCTATTGTAATAAAATAAACAAAATGATGGGGTCCATGGAGAATAGCCCCATAATGGATGATCATGATGATCGTAGTGGTCCATCGGCCACAACTTAGGATCCCAAGTGAGATCCAAACCATTGATCGGCTGGCCTCAATTGGCCCATCTTAAAAATAAGGAAAACTACTACTATCATGTACCCACCGTCTGATCTTCTTGCTCCTATGGGTTCCTTAGCACCTTAGCTTGGATTTCAATGGAGGAGATGAGAAAAGGAGGGTTGAGATGGGAGATGGTGGGGTAGGAAAGTGGACCACCTTGGATTTTTTTTGGGAAGCTTGGGAGAGCTCATACGTATGAGGGGTTTGCTTGGATTTTTTTACAAATGAGAAAGAGAGAGAGTGTTGTAGAGAGAGATGGAATGATGGGTGATGGAGTGATGGATGTGGTGGTGATGGGTGTGTAAGAAATACTTGACTTTTGAGGCCTTTTGTGTAAGAGAGGTATGGGCTTTGTAAGAAAAGCTTGACTTTTGTGGTAGCTTGGGAATAGGTGAAAGGTGATGTGTACTTGACATGTGATGGATTGATTGATTGATGGATTGATGGGATTGATAGGATTGATGTGACACATCGTAGAGATTCCCTTGAGTTTCGCAACGTGTGGCGTTTCCTAGCACCGAACGTCGGCCTACAACTCTCAACCAGGGTATCGCCTTGGCGCGTGAGTCGCGGCATTGGAACCGCGGCGACGGCGTGGTCGCTATGGTTATGGTCTTGGGTTGAGTCGACTCAGGTTGACGGCGTATGAATCAGGGTCGTGCGTCGATATCGGTTAAGGGTCGAAGGTTGTCAGAATTCGACCGGTAAGACCGTGAAAGTCTACAGGTCGGTACGGATTAAGATACGGGTCTCACAACTTGCAACCTCTCCATGGAGGTGAGAGGTAAATTATTTTTGGACAAAGTAGGCCTGGGGAGCATTAGGGCAGAGTAGCCTAATTTCAGGGTGGAGAGTTTATTTGGTGGTTCCTTTGTGGATTTTTTTTTTTGGGTGTTTTGGGCGTACTCAGAGGGCTGGCCCATCTTTTCCTTTCTGTACAGGGGTGGAATCACACAATAGGGGGGTTCAGAGTCTTTTTGTTCAGATCCTCCTGAATGTCTGTACGTTTTCCTTTGAGCAATGAATCTTCCTTTTCAAAAAAAAAACCCCTCTCTAGACGGCTTTTGTCTGAGGGTAGGAGGGTGTTATATTTGATGAAAGTCACCACTAATTAATTATTTCGATCCTATAATCAGTTAGACCCTAGATAAGTGCTTAGAATTGATAATATGAAGATCCTTAACCCTACAATGACTCTTAAATTTTTATTCCAAGGATTCTGAATAGGGGACCACAGTTACAAAGAGGGAAGGTGTTAGGCACCCACTCTACCCATATAGATGTACAGTCTTTACTTCACAAGATTTGACTAATTTCTTAAGAATAAGATTAGTTCTCATGTGCAAAACATGTAATGTGATGTAATAAGAATGGTGATTGATTGATCTAAATTTATGATGGGAAAGATCCGATTATATCAGCAAGTTGTAGAGCATACGTTCGAAACGACCAAGCGTTGGCTGGAGAAATCATCAATAAAGGAAATAAGCACTTCGAAGCTCCCATGGACTGACTAGAGCCTTCTAACGATCAAAATGAATTAGATTTAGAACATCCTTGCTTTTACAATGGATGAGGGAAAATGAGCATTAGTGAGCTTTTCAAATATACAATCTTTACATGAATCTAAATTAATAAACTTTTAATAAGGAAGTGAAATTTGATCAAGAAGTACCTTTAGTCCTTACTTGCTCATGTGACCCAAGCGCCTGTGGCAGATTGTAATAGAGTCTATCATGGCATTAACAACAATAACATTGCCAATCATGGTATCTCTCAACAATATAAACCTTCCATTAACTCTCCTCTTACCACCACCTTCGTCCCATTTATAGTTTTTAATCAACTCTTTTCACTAAAAGAACGTAGCCATCTCCATCAAACTTTCCTAATGTTAAAAGACTCTTCCACAAGTTTGGTATGTCTCACACACCAGAAATTGTTCGTGTGATACCAACAAACACTGTAATTTTGACATCTCCAATTCCCATAATTTTACACATATTATCATTGCTCATGTAAACTGTGCCGGCATCATATGATCAATATGTATAAAAATAATATTTGTGTGAAGTCATATGAAACGAAGCGCCAAATTATAAGATCCATTTATGGCTTAAATTCTCTCATGGGATCACTATAGATAACACTTCTACGTCCTTTGATGTATTATTTTTCTCAAGTAGATTTCCTTAGAAATCATTTGAATTTGATGATTGATCATGTGAATTAAGTTTGTAATTTTTCTAATTACTTTCTTGAGTCTAGAATTATTTTTTTACCAAGTGACCATTCTTTTCATAATTCCAACACTTGTTTTATGCCATTTTAACTTGAATCTCGTCTAATCTCTCCTACTAGTAGCCTTCTTAATAGATCTTCCTTTTATTATCATAACATCACTTGCAAATTTTCGATTCATTTTCTGTGAGAGACTTTTCAGTAAGTAATGTGCACATGGCCGACTCCATAATAAGATTTGGACCATTGTTGGGATTGATAACCAAAACATCCCATGAATCTGGCATAGAACAGAGCAAAAGTGTGACATTCTTTTCATCATCAATTTTCACATCAACCTCTGCCAATATGCTAATCAGGGTGTTAAACCCATTAAAGTGTTCTTGTAGAGAGGACCATTCCTTCATCTTCAAGTTCTACAGTTGTCGTTGGAGAAATATCTTGTTCGATATTGATTTCCCTTCATATAGCAAAAGGAAGGTCTATCATGACTAATTGATTTTTCTTATTAAATATCGTGACTTTCAACTCTTCATGCCACGCTTCTTTTCTTTTTATTGAATTGTAATTTCACATCCTTCCTTCACTAACACTACGTTCATCTTAAGTTTCCATAATGCATAATTGGATTTGTCAAACATCGGTACCTCAAATTTGATAGAACTCAATCTGGCCATCTGAAACACAATTGTAAAACAAATGCCAACAAAGATCTTATGATAAAAGGTTTCTCAACCTTTGGCTTTGATACTAATTGTTGTAGAAAAACGCCTGCAATTGATCAATGTAAACAAGACAAAACATAAAAGAGAAGGCTAAGCAGGATGGCATGGATGGAAAATTTGGAAGAAATATACTGGAAGCAAAAATCCTGCAACAGATGGCTCAAGGAGGATACAAAAATACAAAAATTTTCCATTCTTCAATAAATGATCGAATTCAAAGGGCCTAAATTAGAGAAATTGAACTTCAGAATGACACAAAAGTTGTTGATCAGAACCTGTTGAAAGAAGAAGTAGCCTTGTTCTTCAAACTCCTCTATTCAGCTGAAGCAACAAATCCTATTAGAAACTTCCTCCAGATGATCCCTTCGACTGTCACCTCCGAAGACAATGCCCTCCTCCTTCCGGTCCCTTCGATAGAGGAAGTGAAGCTAGCTGTGTCAACCACACTAGCGGATGGAGTGCCCGGGCCTGATGGTTTCTTGGGCTCATTCTTTACTTCTTGCTACGAAACAATCAGATCGAACTTGCATCAGGCCATCAAACATCTCTTAACCATTCCCAAAGCTTTCTTAGCCTCTCTTTTATGTTTAATTCTAAAAAATTCTTTCCAAAATCTTTTTTAGATTTCCGCCCTATTAGCCTATGCAATTGTGTATACAAAATTTTTTCTAAGGTAATTGCAACTAGGCTTGACTCCATCTTGCCAAACTTAATCTCTAAAGAGCAAATGACTTTCATCCAAGGCAAATCAATTGTGGATAGCATTTCTTTGGCATAAGAACTCCTCCGGGACATCGATAAGAAGGTCTAAGGTAGTAATATCATCCTCAAAATTGAACTAGAAAAAGCCTATGATAGAGTGGATTGGTCCTTCTTGAAGGCGGTGCTCCAGCGGTTTGGTTTCAGTTAGGAATGGGTTTCTTTGGCAGAAAAATGCTGGTCTGGTACCTGGTTCTCGGTGCTCTTCAATGGGGAGGCTATAGACTTCTTCAAATAGGAAAGGGGCCTCCGCTAGGGAGACCCTCTATCCCCAAGCCTATTCATCCTGATCATGGACGCTCTCAGCCGGAGCCTGCACTCCCTGATAGAGTTCAACTCTTATCAGCCTTTCAAGACCAATAGGGGAAGCCCCTCCATATCTCATCTCCTCTTTACAGATGGCACCACCACTTTCATCAATGGCAGCAGTTCGTCCGTGAGAAACCTGATGATCTTCTTGAAGAAATTTCTCGTCGCATCAGGTCTCAAGATCATGGAGTTGGCACGACTTTCGCCCAGCTTTGCATCCAGTGTCCGCACGCTAGGATGCTGGGATGTGTAGTGGCCCACCACCATGGACCGGTTCGTTGATCTGGACCATTCATTGTGTCCAGGGGGTGTGACCATAACCATGGTGACTTTTTGCCACCATGCATACTATCGCAAGAAGATCATCGTTAAACACAGGATGAACAACGGGAAGATTCAATCCCTTGGGCCGCACCAAACTCGAGCAAAACCATCCATTCCTGACTGAAATTTCACCACGAATCTAATGGATGGGGTGGATTTATCTGAAAACATCACTATGGGGCCCACCGAGAGCTCAGCATAGCTCCCGTGCGCATGGCTTGCGTTCGGCAAAACCAAAATTTTGTGGAAGTTGTGGCCTACGATCATCAATCGTTTTGATGATTTGGACCATCCAAAAGATGCATAAGAGGACCACAACCCTAGCCAAGAATTCAGAATCAAAGGATGGGTTGATTCAGTGTCCCAAAACTCCTCCAAATGTAAGTCATTTTGCTACGCAAGCTGTTATACTACGTAAAAAGCTTCCGCAGGAGTTTCTTCCCCGACTTCCATCCATCGCCCTACGTTAATTTTATAAAAGGGGGAGCACAAGATGTGAGAGGGATCATCATCTATCTTGGATGTGGAAGTGAAGAAAGAAAGAGAGAGAGAGAGATTGACGTGCGGCCAGCTAGGAGTTTGCTTCTCCGTCTTCTTTATTTTTAGTTTTTCTTCCTTAATGCTTTTGAGAGTTTTTTAGCTTAATCATGTTGATGATGGGCTAAACCTCTTAGATAGAGCTAAGAGGTGAAGCTTGTAGTGAGACGGGTGACTTTTCTTTATACCTTTAATTCATGTTTATTGAACTATCTTTGCTTCTATCTTGATTATAAGGAATGCCTTTAGTTTTTAATGGTTTGTTGTGACTTAAATTACAATGGATCTGTGATAGCTTTGAGCATTTTCTTTTCATTATTGTGATTATGAAGTTAGGAAGCCCTGTTGTTCACCATCATCTCATGGACATGGCTGGATGATGAAATCCTTCTTAACGTTCAAAACTCTCTTAGATTGGTTGTGAATTGGTTAAATTATATTGTTTGTTTTATCACATGGGCATGGCCTTATGATGGAATCAATTCTAATTCTCATACTAGATCAAAGGAAGTTCATAGTTGATTTTAATTAATTATCTTCCTACTAGATGAAGATAAGACTCTGATTCCAATTGTATTTATAAATCAAGCATAGATCTCCTTGATCTCTACAAGTGGATCCTTGGCACCCTAGTTTTTCACTTTTGAATTTTACAAGTTTTAGTTTAATACTTCACCATTATTTTCTTAAATTCCTCTGATTTAATTACATCTTCATCTAGTTCTAGTTCTAGTTACTTTCAAGGGTAGTGCAGATATAGAATATATACATCAAAAAGGGGTCCTGCCTGTCCAGCAAACTGGACAGCGCTATGGCTATAGAACACGTGTATCAAGGTGGGCTATATCCACCGCCAAAAATAAATGGACGGTTGGGATATAACCCATACATTAGATGGCCCACATAACTTGCCGACGTCAGTCAGTAGTGGGAACCACCGTCCTGGCAGATGGAGGGCGTGAATATAGAATATGTATACCAATGTGGGTCCCGCATAGATAGACTACATGGATAAAAAACATACATTATAGTGGTCCCACATGTGTGGGGTGTGGATCCAAAACATACATCAGTGGGTCCCACATGGGGCCCATCATAACGTTTGCTTTCCATCCAACCTATTGATAAGGTCGCACGGACCTGGCTAAATAGGTAAAACAAATTTCATTTTGATTTAAGACTTCTTTGTTATCCCAAAAGGGTTTCAATGACAGTCGTTGTTTCCTATGATGTGGGCCACCTGAGCCACTATTATGGCTGAATTTTAGAGGGGGGCCCACTGCCCCAAGGGGCCATCAAGTGTATGGTGTGGATGTGCAAGACACATCACGGTGGGGCCCATAGCTTGGACCCATAGTCTGTCTTTGAATCACTTCACAACGCAGCAACGCCTACTGCTTTGACGTCAGTTGCAGCAGGTGCTGCTGCCTATATATATATATATATTTTTTTTTTAAATGGTTTTCATGAGGTTTTTCACACATGGAGCCCGTTTCAGCAAAATCCACCCCATCCACTGTTTCCCATAGCCCAAGATAAGCCAAACAAGCCCAATATTCAATATATTTTAGGGTGTGAAAACATCACGTGAATTTTTAATAGTGACAACTACTGTTTTCTATGTTATTGCCCTCCAAAAAGCCGGATTGGCCCCATTTTTCAGCTGAATGCCTAAAATGGTCTGGGGAAAGTGATGGACAGTGTAGATTGGGTTCCTCCATCAAGGTGGGGCCTGCATGAGCAACCCACCAAAGAGTTCAAAATCAAGCTAATATTTTAATTTTGTTGTACGTCCACTGTCTGCTCACACCTACTGAACCCACAAGAACCCTACTTCATCTCATAGATTCCGAACGTAGGTGTGAGCAGACAATGGACGTACAAAAAAAACAAAATATTAGCTTGATTCCGAACTCTTTGAGTGGACTACTCATACAGGCCCCACCTTGATGCAGGAACCCAATCCACACCGTCCATCGCTTTCCCTAGACCATTTTAGGCGTTCAGCCAAAAATGAGGCCAATCTGACTTTCTGGTGGGCCATAACATAGAAAACAGTAGCTGTCACCGTTAAAAATTCACATGATGTTTTCACACCCCAAAATATATTGAATATTGGGCTTGTTTGGCTTATCTTGGGCTATGGGAAAGAGTGGATGGGGTGGATTTTGCTGAAGTGGGCTCCACGTGTGAAAAACCTCACGAAAACCATTTTTTCATAAAAAAAAAAAATATAGGCAGCAGTGAGATTAAACGGCTACCATTGAAACCCTTTTGGGATAACACATAAGTCTTAAATTAAAATGAAATTAGTTTTTCCTATTCAGATAGGTCCGTGCGACCTTATCAACAGGTTGGATGGAAAGCAAACGTTATGGTGGGCCCCACGTGGGACCCACTGATGTATGTTTTGGATCCACGCCCCACACGTGTAGGACCATTATGATGTATGTTTTATATCCACTTAGTCCATCTATGCGGGACCCTCATTGGTATACGTATTCTATATTCACGCCCTCCATCTGCCAGGACGGTGGTTCCCACTACTGATTGATGTCAGCAACTTATGTGGGCCATCAGATGCATGGGTTATATCCCAACCGTCCATTTATTTTTGGCAGTGGATATAGTCCACCTTGATACACGTGTTCTATAGCCACAGCGCTGTCTATTTTGCTGGACAGGCAGGATCCCCTTTTGATGTATATATTCTATATCTACACTACCCTTCTGGACAGTGCTATGTGGCATATCCCATGCCGTATGTGTTTTCTCTATGTCGTCCAACCACTTTAGCTGGGCTACTAGGCAGCAAGGGACCCACTATGATTTATGTATTTTATTCACGTATAGTCCGTGGACATGGGGCCCACCTGATGTATTTAGGGCCCATGGGTTGAGGCCTATTATGATGTATAAGGGCCCGTGGGTTGAGGCCCATTGTGATGTATAAGGGCCCATGGGTTGAGGCCCATTGTGATGTATAAGGGCTCATGGTTTAAGTCTCATTATGATGTATTAGGGCCCATGGGTTGAGGCCCATTGTGATGTATAAGGGCCCATGGTTTGAGGCCCATTGTGATGTATTGAAGGCCTATTATTGAGGCCCACCTTGATGTGTATGAGGTCCATTATTAAGGCCCACCGTGATGTGTATGAGGCCCGCTGTTGAGGCCCACCTTGACATATATGAAGACCATATGATGAGGCCCATTTGATGTATTTGAGGCCCATGGGACGAGGCCCAATGGGATGTATACAAGGTCTATTACATTGTGTGATTCCACCATGGGTTATGTAATGACATTTATGGTGAGTCATGCCTTAGGAGCAATGATGGTTGGACGTCCACATTGTTAGAATAATGTTGGTTAAATGTCCGCGTTATGACTCTCTTTAGGGCCCATTAATAGACCCATACTTGTTGTGTATAGGCCGTCTAGTCTCATCTACATTGTAAGGATAGTTCATTACTTTATAACATGCTTAGTATAATTCCATGATTCATGCCCATACGCATCATATGTATGTTTGATATGAGGAATGTATGACTATAGCATAAGGCAGTTAGGTTGAGACATTGACGGGACTCCTTATGAGACGCAGTGCCCCATATGATTGCGCGGTACGTGCTGGATTGCTGCATGATTTAACGATGTGATTCATGCATCTTGCATTTATGTATCATGATCATTGTACACCCTAATGACATCAGGGTCATGGCTCCACAGGTACATCGTGGATGACTATATTAGCTACCAGAAGTACTTGGTTCTAGCACTGTGAGCACTTAGGATGTTCTTGGGTGAAAGTCTCAGAACCTTTTTGGTACCATGAGTTGCTCCAATGTTTAGACCGAGTGAATACACGAGCGTCCGAGTGCTGAATATAAGTAGGTCGCGTCTCCCACTGTGCCGTGGTCGCTTGGAAGGGGTTGTGGCCTTATCTGCCCAAGTGAGGGGGCTTAAGCTAGGCTGAGTTTGACCAGCTCATAAATGAGTCCGCTATCGACGAGCCGGGTAGGTATTGGCAGACTATTGGTCAGGTGGATAGTGAGGTCTATTCCACCTGCTTGGCTATGTAGCTAGGGAAGAGCCTGTCAGTGTGAAGTGTATTAGATCCCAGTGATATCCAAGAGAGGAACTATATTGATATATGTACTTGATGAGTACTGACAAGCTTGTTTTGCATCTTGCATATGACATTTGGCTACATAGATCTCACATCGTATGGTCTTGGTATGACTGATAGCATTCATATCTTGCATCACGTAACTTTGGTACAACTGATAACATTCATGGACTTTCTACATATTTTCGCATTACTCTGATATTGTACACTTAGCAATTGTCGTGCCACTAAGCTTTTATAAGCTTATGCATGATAGATGCATGCAGGTAGCATTAGGTTGTAGCAGCGTTGAGCCTAGAGCATGCAGTTGTCTTTTGGAGCTTTGATTTCGATATATGTATTTTCCTTTCAGCATTGTATTCAAATGATTATATTAGTGGATATTTGATAATGATGTTACCTTTATGATTCAGGTATACTTGTGGTTATGCTTCTTATGAGACAAATGTATGTTAGAAAATCCTCCTTATAGGATCCCAGGATCAAAACCCGGTGTATGTACATTAGGGACCAAGAATGGGGTAATACGGAGGTTGTCAGGACTGAGTTCGAGGATCAGGATTCATATGAATCCAATTTTTGGGTTTGGGGTGTAACAGAAGTTGGTATCAGAGCATAAAGTGGGAATACTTGAGGATAATATCACATATCTGCTGATAGCTATACTACACTGTGTGATTGTTGAGAACTTAGAATGGTTAGATCTCTGAGTTCGAATAATAGGGATTTTCAGATATAGCTTCCTACTATTGAGATTGTGAGGCTGTATAGCATTACAGTTTCAATCGTTTTTAATCCAGGATTCGAGATCCAGTTAGATCATCGTCGTGTTGATGAGGCGTTTTAGGAACAGGAGGCTAAGATTCGCAGGTGTTGTCCCTATCTCTTAGGTCTTTGATTATGTTGGCATATTGTGTTTAAATAGGATTTTCCTTCCTTTGTGAGCTCTATATTAGTTGTGTCATGTTTTAAATTTTAAGGATGAAATTTTTATTAGGTAGGGAGAGCTGTAAGACTCGTATCATAGTTCATATTGTTCCCTCGACTCCCGTAATCCTTTCCATCGAATTCTAACAATCCGCAACCTATAATCAACATTTGTGCACGACCCTAAGTCGTATCCCGTATATTTGAGTCGGCTTAATCCGATACATGTACCATTACGACCGCACCGTCGCCGTGATTCGAACGTCGTGTCTTGCATACCGATCCGATACCCTAGCAAGGAGTTATGAGCCAACGTTTATTTAGAAAGAAAACGCTGCGCGTTTACAATCCCAAGAGAATCTCTACAACATGTCCCATCACATCAATCAATCAATCACCTCATATCAAGTATAAAAGCAACCCATGCTTTCTTTCTCCACAAGTCAAGCAACCTACCCCAAAGTCAACAAGTCTCTCACTTCAGCCATCACTCACCTCACATTCATCACTCATCACTCTCTCTCCTTACAACCCTTTCTCTCTCTCTCTTTCTCAACATAAAATTCCAAGCAACAAAGAGAGTAAAAGAGTGTGGATGTCCATGATTTTTCATGAGAGAAAAGAGTATTGTGTGGCCCATTTTTCTATCCCAAAACCTTCATTCTAGCCATTTATTTCTCATCTTCGACCATCAAAGTGAAGCACAAGGGGACCGGCTTTCCAACGAACCAAGAAGATCAAATGACAGGTGCTTCTATAGGGTTAGATTTCATTTTTTTTATGAATGGCCAACTAAGGCCTACCGATTGATGGTATGGATCTCATTTTAGACCCTAAGTGTGGCCGATGGCCCACCTTGATTCTTATGATCATTCCATGATGGGACTATTCTCCATGGTCCCCATCATGATGTTTATTTTCTTTGCATGGGTAGAGGTCATCTATACCTTCCATTTTAGTGGAGAAGAAATCTCCACCGTTAATCTTTAATTTAGTGGGCCCACATGTAATGGAACTCACTTGATGTATGATTGAATATAAGGGAGGGCTCATAGTGGCGGAGCCCTCCATCACACGTGTCTCTCGATCTCTCTCTTTCTCTCTATTTTCCTTTGATGTTTGCATTTTATCCAAGTCACCCACCTTTGTGGGACCCACTTGATGAACGTGTAGGATCTACACCGTCCAAATCATGTGGACCCTACCTTAAAGATGTTAGGAAAACATATATATCCATGTGACCCAAATCAAGTGGGGCCACGCTCTTATGGGACCCACTTTGATTTATATATTCACGTCATCCGGTGTCCCTGGACGCTGGACGTGGGTTCAGTAGGTGTGAGTAGACAGTGGACGTACAACAAAAACAAAGTATTAGCTTGATTCCGAACTCTTTGAGTGGGCTACTCATGCAGGCCCCACCTTGATGCAAGAACCTAATCCACATCAACCATCACTTTCCCCAGACCATTTTAGGCGTTCAGCCGAAAAATGGGCCAATCCAACTTTCTGGTGGGCCATAGCATAGAAAACAGTAGCTATCACCGTTAAAAATTCACATGATGTTTTCACACCCCAAAATATATTGAATATTGGGCTTGTTTGGCTTATCTTGGCCTATGGAAAACAGTGGATGGGGTGGATTTTGCTGAAGTGGGCTCCATGTGTGAAAAACCTCACGAAAACCATTGTTTTTTTAAAAAATAAAAATATAGGCAGTAGCACCTGCTACCGCTGACGTCAAAGCAGCAGGCGCTGCTGCACAGTGACGTGATTCAAAGATGGACTTGGGTCCCAAGTGTGGGCCCCACCGTGATGTGTCTTGCACATCCACACCATACACTTGATGGCCCCGTAGGGCAGTGGGCCCCTTCTAAAATTCATCTGTAATAGTGGCTTAGGTGGCCCACATTATAGGAAACAGTGTGATTGAACGGCTGTCATTGAAACCCTTTTGGGACAACACAAAAGTCTTAAATCAAAATGAAATTTGTTTTTCCTATTCAGACAGGTCCATGAGACCTTATCAACAGGTTGGATGGAAAGCAAACGTTATGGTGGGCCCCACGTGGGACCCACTGATGTATGTTTTGGATCCACACCCCATAGTGTGGGACCACTATGATGTATGTTTTATATCCACTTAGTCCATCTATGCAGGACCCACATTGGTATACATATTCTATATTCATGCCCTCCATCTGCTAGGACGGTGGTTCCCACTACTGACTGACGTCAGCATGTTATGTGGGCCATCTGATGTATGGGTTATATCCCAACCGTCTATTTATTTTTGGCGGTGGATATATGTAACGACTTAGAAAATTCCGTACCAAGACCCGAGTACCACCTCGATCAGAAATCACTTAGGATTAATTCTCTTAGAAATTGAACCTAAGTTACCTAACGCTAAGTTAGACTGGCTGTGAGATTTGCACTGTTCGCTTTAAATATATTTTGCAAGACTTAAAACTTGTAGAATCAATGACGCCATAATATCCTGAAATCTAGGATCCAACCCTAAACCCAGTTGTTCCCGAAAATGTTTAGTAACTTTGTATTGATTCTAGACCGCGCATCGAGAGTCCGATATCTATAATCTCAGACCGTTATGACCGCTTAGTTGGACTTGACCATCCTTTCAAAAATCAAGCCCAACTGATGTCCTGACACCATTTTACTGAGTCCGGAGTGAAGAGAGTGAGAAAAGAGAAAATATTTAGAAAATTAATTATATTATAATGAAATCTGGCACGGTTCACTTGTGCGTTATTTTTAAGCGTTCTGACTGTTGAAATTTGACCAAATTTCACCCTCGGATCAGGAAAGTTGGCCCTTTCATGTCATAGAGCTTGTAGCCCTGATTTAGGTTCGGTGACCGTTGAATTAAAACTGGTCCGCCACGGACAATCTGGATATCCGATTAGACTGAAAACTTAACTTACTAAAGATCCGAAGCTAGTGAGCTTAAGTCCGACCGCATTTGATCAGAGGACCTCCAGAAATGCTCCGTTGGATCAGAAAGATCCCGATTTGGTTATAACCTAAGTATACCTTAACCCTAAGCCTGTTTTCGTCATATTTAGGCTTATAAAAAGGCCTTAAACCCTTAGTTTTCTAACCCATATGAATTTCCCAAACCCTAGAGATTTAAGAGAAAGAAAAGAGAGAGAAAGTGTGGGAGAATCAGGTGAAACTCCGTAGGATTCTTCCTAGTGCATCTATACATTGAACTGGCGTATCCGAATCATTCTTCCGGCGATTCTGAATCCGTTTTTGGATAAGTTAAGCTAACCCTAACCAGTTTTAAAGCTTAGACTAGCTGAAGTAGAGTTCTAGCTAACCTGTTTCTTGCCATAGGTAGTGTATCCACCGTTGACAAAGACATATCGTCTGAATCGTCTTAAATATGTCTTTTCTGGTTTAAGGCGCGGATTATATACGCTTTGGTTATGGTTTTCAACCCTTTCAATGATAGTTAATAATTTATACATGTTGTGAATGCAATTACATATGCTAAATGTGCTATCTGTTTTGTTTTCCGTATATGTATACTCTATATTGTAAATACTGTATTTCATGTATATGTTAGAATACACGTATGCATATGGAATTTGCTAATTTTCTTGCCATGATAAATTATCATTGTGATATGCCTAATATGTATGCGGCAACTCCTAGGTGAGAGGACTTGCCCTAATTTGCAACGGTGTCGACATACGTGATGGATGTTGGATAGTGTAAGCTAAGTGTTTGTTCAAATGTCTAAATGAGATAATGGTTAGAAAATGTGTTTACTAAGATGGTTGAGGTATGGATTTCAACCATAATGCGTGTGTGAATGATTTTCTTCATGAATCATATGACTTAGAATATCCATGCTAAATGAATGTATAATTTCTTCCATGGATTATGTACTTGGTTAAATCATGTTAACGTGTGTATAAATTTCTGCATGTACTATGTTTACATTCAAGTTGTATTCCATGCTTGTTCATATGAATGCAGGATATGAATCATCTGCTAGTTATTAGCTTGGTATGTGAATGGGGCTGTACTACAATCCAGGCAATCGGAAACCGTTCCATAATTAGTGGTTGAGATTATCTTTGCCACATGGGATGAGTTTAGCGAATCTGAGTCGTGCTTGGGGTGTTCGGCAGTGGTTAGGCCACACGGAGTGCTTATGCATTTCATGTCGTTCGATCCAACGTGCGCTTGGCCTAGTTGAGCTTATCAACTAACCCGATTGACCAATGCTTGTTCACCATGTTTGGTTGCTACTGTTTGAATCTAAGGCACTGAGCTTACCAGTGAAACTCTCGTAACCATGGTACCAAGATTCCCGAAGACTCATGAGCCGGGCATGGTGGTATGAGATACCGTGGTCATGCTGTCGGCCTACACTGGGGCCACAAGCCTCCCCGTAGTGATCAGTGAGCACCCTACTCGGAGCAGATTATGGTGGTATGGGACACTATATTCTTGTCGTCGTCCTACACTGATTGGTGACGAGCCCTCTATAGTGACCCTGAGTTTATCCTGACACCGCATAGGGGCGACGAGTCCTGATACAGTCTTGAGGATATTAATAGGCCTGTATTGATAAGGTGATGAGGGAGTTGTGTAACGATTGCGCGCAACAGCCCTGACAGCCCTTGCAGTGACCTAGAACCACAACATCGTATGAGATATCCTAGGATTGACGACCCTAGAAAGGATCAATGTTGGAAAATGATACAAGCGAGGTGTCTTATCTTCCCAATACTGCTATATGAAAAGGACTAATAAGAACTTGACAATCATATTCATGACATCGCACTACATGTGCCATTGGTGTTGGTGTGAGAGCACAGTGGTAGTGATTCATGCCACGATCGTTAGATGATGTCGTATGAGGGAGATTATAGTGAGGGCATGCATCATTTTTCATATCATCCTTGCATTAACAAGAAATATAAGACCTGTGTGATTGTACTGCCTTATCATTACTACTTGATTGGATTGATAACATGTTAACTTTTGCTATATAGTACCACTGAGTTGATCACTCACTCCCACATTCTGGGACGGTGTTTAAACACCAACCAGACTCTGACTTAGATACAGGATATGGCGACGCTTGCAAGGCGTAGCCAAACTTTGATGAGGACGAGGAGGCATTCTCATATATACAGTTCTCAGGCGGGTTCATGTGAGCCTTGTCCTGACCAGCGGGGATTATTTTTGGGATATGTATTGGATCATTTTGATCAGTTCATATATGTATTTTGAGACACAGATGTATGTATATTGCCCTGGTGTAAGACCCATATCTTAGTCCGTACCGGTCCGTAGACTTCTGCGGTCTTACCGGTCGAATTCCAACAACCTTCGACCCTTAATCGATATTTATGCACGACCTTGATTCGTACGCCGTCAACCTGAGTCAACTCAACCCAAGATCTTTACCATAGCAACTGCGCCGTCGCTGCAGTTCCGATGCCGCGCATTGCAAAACTAAAGAAATCTCTGCGAGGTGTCACATCAATCCCATCAATCAATCAAATCCCATCACATCACATGTCAAGTACACATCACTTTCACCCTTTCCCAAGCAAGCCACAAAAGTCCAAAAGTTCTTCCATGCCCATACTTTTCTTACACAAAATGCCTCAAAAGTCAAAAAGTCCTTACACAAGCCATGCTTTCTTACACAAATGCCACCAAAGTCAAAAAAGGTCTCTTACACCCATCACTCACCACATCCATCACCTATCACTCTCTCTCTCTCTCTCCCTTTACAACTCTCTCTCTTTCTCACTTTCAAAAGAACATTCCTAAGCAAGAGGAGCATCCAACGTCCAAGCCTCTCCCTCTCTTTTAAAACTCCAAGTGTGGCTCACCTTTCCTACCCCTTCATCTCCCATCTCAACCATCTAAACCTCATCTCCTCCATTAAAATCGAAGCTAAGGAGCTAAGAAACCCATAGGAGCAAGAAGATTAAACGGTGGGTGCTAGATAATAGTAGTTTTTCATATTTTTAAGATGGGCCAAGTGAGGCCAACCGATCAATGTTTGGATCTCACTTGGGACCCAAAGATGCGGCCAATGGCCCACTTTAATCATTATGATCATTCCATGATGGGACAATTCTCCATAGACCCCATCATGATGTTTATTTCCTTGCATAAGAGAGGTCATCTAGACCGTCAATATCGGTGGGATTGAACCTCTACCATTAAAATCCTTTTTCTGGGCCATGGGATTTTTGGATCAAGATGAAATTTGCTTTTCCTACTCATCACGGTCCAAGTGACCTTATCAACGGTTTGGATGGCATTTAAACTTGATGGTGGGCCCCACATGGGACCCACAGTGATGTATGTGTTTTACATCCACCGTCCAGGCGGACGGTGGTACCCACCATGATGTATTTATTTTATTTACACCGTCCGACCAGCGGACGGTGGAGCCCTCTCTGATGCATGTGTTTTGTCTGCACTGTCCAGTGACAGTGGGACCCGCCATGATGCATGTGACGCATCCAGACCGTCCATCCACTTGGAAAGATCATTTTAAGGCATGAGTTGAAGAATGAGACCGATCTATGATCAAGTGGGCCACCTATGTTTGGGTGTGGCCCATTTGACATATAAGGCCTATGGATTTAGGCCCATTTGACATATAAGGCCTATGGGTTTAAGCCTATTTGATTTATATAAGGCCTATGGATTTAGGCCCATTTGATATATAAGGCCCATGGGTTTAGGCCCATTTGATTTATATAAGGCCTATAGGATTAGGCCCATTTGAAATGTATAAAATCCATGGGATTAGGCCCATTTAAGACACATAAGGCCCATGTGATTAGACTCATTATGATGTACTCTGAGGCTCATGAGTTATGACCCATTACAATGTACCTAAGGCCATTGGTGAAGCCCAGTAATGCGGCCCATTTGATGAACGTAAGGCCCACTAATGTAACCCATTTGAAGTAATGAAGGCCCAATAGGATGTACCTAAGGTCCATTGCAATGTGTGAACCGAACATGATTTGTGTAATGATGTTTACTACGGGTTATGGCTTGGGAGCAATGGTGGTTTGACGTCCACATTGCAAGTATAGTGTTAGTTAAATGTCCGCATTATGACTCTCTCTAGGGCCATTGATGGGCCGTAATTGTTGTGTAGGCCGTCTAGGCCCATCTGCGTTGTAAGAAAAATTCATTACTTTGTAACATGCTTAGTATAATTCCATTACTCATGCCCATACGCATTATATGTATGCTTGATATGAGAAATTTTTTATCATCGCATAAGCCGTCAGGCTAAGACATTTACGGGACTCCTTATGAGACGGAGTGTCCCACATGAGTGCATGGTGCACATGAGATTGTTGCATGATTGTATAATATAACTCATGCATCTCGCATTTACGTGACATGTGACATCAGGACCATAACCTCCACAGGCATATCGTGGTTGGAAGGATTGGATACCAAAAATTTTATTTTACATAGGATGCTATAAATATCCCTGGGTGAAAGTCCCTAAACCCTTATGGTACCAAGAGGTTGCTCTAACGTCTAAACTAAGTGGGTAAATGAGCGTCGAGTGCCGATTACTAGATGGTTGCGCTCTCCACTGTGTCATGGTCGGTTGGAAGGGGGTACAGCCTTACCCGCCCGAGTGTAGGGGGCAAAACTAGGCTGAGTTTGACCAGCTTGAGGAATGGGTCCTCTATCGATGAGCCGAGCCCAATATTGGAAGGCGGACAGTGAGGTCTCTTTCACTTACCTTATTACGCGCGATGGGCGGCGATCTGGTTTAGAGTGTACTAGACCTCGGTGATACCCCAGAGTTGAACTGTATTGATATATGGACTTTGATTCGCATGCTTGAGTTACACCTCGCATCGCATGGCCTTGGTATGGCCGACAGTATTCATGTCCTGCATCGCATGGCCTTGGTACAGCCCATAACTTTCATGGATTCATTGGCATACTCCGTATTACTCTGATATTTCATTACTACCTTGCGCACACACTTTCACCACCTTCTAAGCTTTCTATAAGCTTATACACGACCATTGCGTGCAGGTGACGTTGGCTCACAGCAATGTTGAGGCAAGAGCGCTTTGCAGATTACTTTAAAGATTTTGTCCATCATCATTGTATTTCCCTTTATGCTCATTGTATTTGTAAAGTTTTTGATCATAGTGGAAATATAATGAAGTTTTTTATTATTGTTTGTGGGTTATGCCTTTAGTTATACTTATCACGAATCAAACTGATCTTGAAAATCCTCCTCGTAGCATCCCAGGATCGGAACCTGGCGAATGGGAGTTGGAAGCCGAGAATGGGGTTCTACGGAGGCTGTCGACACCAGATTCGGCGATTGGGACTTTTGTGAGCCCGGTTTCTGAGTTTAGGGCGTAACACCTGGGCAGAGCATCATTTGGGGATTTATTTTGAATAATATATGTATTTAAGACTTCCACTTGCATTTTCTTTATATCCTTGAATTGTACTTGCTTATCTGGCTTGATCTATTTCATGTTTTATGCATTAATACAAACAACATACAATCTGCATCAAATATGTTGCATAAGTGATGTTTTGGAACTCGAGAGCTGAATTATGTTCGACCCCTGAATTTCAGGGCGTTATAAGTTGGTATCAGAGCATAATTTGGATTAATCTGGACCTGGATTAGGGTCACACAACGCACGTTGACGCCACTATAACATAGGAGGGTGCGCGAAGAACATAGAAACCTTCATGGGATCCCTGTTTCACCAAGGGGCGAAGTTCACTCAAATCGATCATTTTGATCAAGTCCGTGTGCATCCATGGTCGCATGAAACGACCCCGGACCACTTCTAGTTCGCTTATTGATGAGTCTAGACCCTCATTAATTCTATCCTAGCTGTTAAAGATAGCTAAATGCGAATGTGTACTAGGTTAGTTCCGAAACTACCCGAAATGGTTCGAAACGAAGATAGGGCTCAAATTGAACACATCCAGGGGGACCCAAGATCGTCCCCACATGTTTTTGACCTTAGGGGGTAGGAGGACCTCGTCCACTTGGTGAGGCCTCGCCAGATTATCTAGAGAGCGACGAGGACTTCGCCAGTTCGGCGAGGCCTCGCCGGTCAGCGGGCTGGTCAGGCCGGGCCGATGCTGTTTGAGGTTAAATGGGACCCCTCTATATAGGGTTCGCCCACCCATTCATTCAAAATCTCCTACTTCCTTCACAAATTAGCCCTCCAAGCTCTCCCTTTCCTCTAAACTTGTTGTTTTCTCTCTCCAACCTCTCTTTCAATCGTTCCTTCCTTCATTTTCTGTTATTTCCTTCATCCCTCTACCATTATCAATCACACCCAACACTTACACTCTCCTTTTTCTATGATTGGAGCTCCCAAGCTCTTATTTGAGGCTCAAAAATCGTGTCAGCTTTCAACTCCTCACGTTTCTTCCTTTTCCCTTTTCAATCCCAGTCTCTTTGAGCCTGTTTCCCTCCTCTCTTACACCTAGATCCTTGGTAACCCATTAGGTCAGTCCTTTTCCTCCCTTTCATCCCTTCTCCATGGCCTTTATAGAGGTTATTGTGGCCTTTTTCTCTTTTTCCACCATCCTCTCATTGATGGGCAAGAAACGTGTCCCTGCAGACGAGGCTGGGCCTAGTCGTCCCGCTCATTCAAGGCGGCCTAGAGGAGCTACTGCAAGTCCAAGTTATGGGAGAGAAATACACACGAAGCGGGATTTAGATCCCCACGCTCCAATAGGAAGAATACTGTTGGAGGATTTGGCTCATGGTGCATATACGGACCGTAGGGTTCTTTTTTAAGTGCATGTGAATGGGCGCCTCTTTGGTGAGTATTTGTTATTCAAGTGTATTGAAGCTGTCAGGTGGGGTTCACTATTTGAAGGCCAGTCTCGTGCTAACATGAGCACTGTTCGTGCCATTTATGCTCATATTCAGGACCCTACACTGAAGCCATTGCAATTCAAGATTTCCTTTGGCAGAGATTGGGAAGCCATGATCGATGTTCGGTTGATAGCTCGACTCCTGATCATGCCACTTGGCGAAGTACATCCAAGTGCTAAGAACCTGAACAGTGTTCGTAAGTGAGATCACCGCACCAGGTTTCTATGTGGTCGTTTATTTGAGTGACAACGTAACAAGAGCCTCTTAGCGACCCATATGTCACCTGATTTCCGTCTACTTCACCATATCTGCACGTTCAATATTTATCCCAGGTGGAGCAATCGCAGTGAATGTACACGTCTCATGGTAGATTTTTTATACTAAGTAGGGCTAAGAGAGAACGTGTGCATGCTTACGTTTGTGCTGTGACAGATCATCCTCATAGCACGATCGAGAAGAACGTCGGAGTCACTTCCCTTTGGCCAGCTCATATGTAAGATTGCGCTCGAGTTTAGCTATAGACTTGGGGCAGAGCTGCCTGTGCCGATTCATTTCATCAATGAGGCTACTATGAACCAGATGAAGATAGGGCCTCAGTAGCGCGAGGCCCAGCTTGATGATGATAGCGAGGGGGAGTATGATAGCGAAGAGAAAGAAAGTGAAGAAGAAGGTGGGGTAGAAATAGAGGAAGAAGTCCAAGAAGAAGAGGAAGAGGAGGCTCAGGATACTGATGAGAGTCCTCCTCCTGCAACTTGGGCTACTAGGGATGCTCATATAACCCAACTTGAGGAGAGTCAGGTTGCTTTGCGACGAGAAGTCCAAGAACTCCAGGCCGAGGTGAAATAAGAGCTTGAAGATACCAAGGCCGTCATGAAGTGAAAATTTAGCCAGGTGACTCGCACCTTGAAGGCCATCCTGTGCTGCCTGAAGGATAAGGGTGCCCCTTCTCCATCGCCAGATTTTGATGCATAGGCTTTCTGTAGCCGTTGTTTGTTAGATTGTTGCTTGTTTTAGTGTTTGCTTTGGTGTTTGTTTGATAGTCGTTTGGTGTTTGTAGTTAGTGTGGAAGCTTCGTGTGTGAAGCTTAAGTGTTTTGTTTACATGCTTTCTCTGTCGCGATTCATGTAATGCTGCAAATCATGTATTGTGACAATTTTGTTAATGAAATGCATGTGTTTTCTTTGGTTTGTGAAGTACAGACTGACAATGGATTGTGTGAATGCCTAATTTCTTTAGTTACTACCCTCTGTTGTGTGTAGGGTATGCCGCCTAAGGGTTCGAGATCTTCGGCCCGTCTTTTTTTGGGAGATTTACTTGACGGGGCCCTCGCCCTGAGTGATACTCCTATGGACCCTCATGCAGGCCCATCTCATTCAGATTCCAAGCCGAGTTCTCAGCCGGCTTCTGGTCCTGCTGCTGGGCCACCTCCTGTGACACCTTCTGTGGTGCCTCCTGTCACACCTGTGCCTCCTAAGCATCATCGTGCATCTGTGTCGATGCCTTCTATATCACAATCCGCTCCGTCTTTTGATAGATTTGAGCAGATGATGCTGCTGATGCAGCAGTAGCAGTAGTAGCAGCAGTTTTTATCCTCCATGGCTAACATTTTTGTTCAATCGATGGCAACGACTCCACCTGCCTAGCCTCTACACCCTGTTGGGCACGCTAGTGTGAGAGATTCTTTTGAGTGATTTCAGCGCTTGAGGCCTCCCACATTTACAGGTACTCACAGACCTGAGGAGGCTGAGTATTGGATAGACCGCATCTCGAAGATGCTGAGACCGTTGCACTGTTCTGAGGCGGAACAGGTTGAGTTGGCCACCTTCATGTTTGAGAAGGAGGCTAGCCTATGGTGGGACAGTATTCTCCGCACTGTGGCGGAGGGATATGAGTGGACGTGGGCAGCGTTTGAGGCATGCTTCTATGAGAAGTATTTTCCTATCACGTACCGGCACAAGAAGGAGAATGAGTTCCTTCGCCTTCGTCAGGGAGGCATATCAGTGACAGAGTATGAAAACAAGTTTATGGAGCTAGGGAGGTATGCTCCTTTGATTCTGAGTGATCAGCCGATGAGGATGCGGCATTTTTCTGAGGGCTTGCGGCCCAAGATCAGATCGAAGATGTACTGTGTGAGCATTTCTTCCTATGCAGAGATAGTGAGTATGTCCTTGCGTTCAAAGCAGGACAGGGACAGGTCAAACCACACACGAGCACCTATGGTTCTTAGGCCGTGACCTAAGTTCGAGAGTAGGCCTTTCCTCACGAAGAGGCCTCAACTTGAGGTACCGCAGAAGTCTTTTACATCCCCTAGCTATTTGAGGCGTCCTGATGTGTGGTGCCACTATTGCAAGAAGCCTGGCCACACCGAAACTACATGTTTTTCCAGGATGCGAGATAGTGGGTTCTCGCCGCCTCAGAGGATCGTTCGTCTAATGCCTCAGACCATCTCACCACCACCTCTATGTACAGCGCCTACACATCCCTCCTTCAGACCTCTAGCACCTCATTTTAGGCCGCCGGAATGGCCTATGGTACCACAGCCTAACCGTCCTCAGCAGGCTCGGGTACACGCATTGACAGCTGAGCCATCTGGGACAAAGACCGCACCACCTTTGGCCTTTGAGGTCATAACCCATATCGAAGGTACTCCCATATTTTTGTTGGTGGATACAGGATCCATGATCTCAGTCATATCTACTTCAGTAGTCAAGCGCCTTGGGCTACAGACTACTCGTATGGTTGGGGTGAGGGTTATTTCAGTACACGGGACCTGCACTGATGCCACTATGATGTGTGAGGGTTGTTGGCTAGATCTAGGGAACAGGACGATGGCCATTGACCTTATTGTCGACCCCTCTCTCTATCATTTCGACGTCATCTTTGGCATGGATTTGCTGACTGCGGGGAGGGTCGAGATTGACTGCGAGACTCGTTTAGTGACACTTTACGAGTCGGATGGCACGTCCTTTACATTTTCGGTGCAGGTCAGTCACCCCTCTTGAGTGATTTGTTATGCTTCCTTGCTAAGGAATGTTGATGTCCCGACACTTGAAAGCATGCTAGTAGTCCGTGAATATGAGGACGTGTTCAGGAAGATACTTAGGTTGCCACCCCAGCGTGAGATCGATTTTACTATCGACCTGGTACCTGGTTCTACGCCCATCTCATTGCCGACGTATCGCCTAGTGTAACATCCCGAAAATCGGGGGGTCGAGCAAAAACCCAACTCCCGAGTTTCAACATGTTATTTATGCAACATAAATATGTATGATTGAATGTTGTCTGTGATAACGTATTAAACATGAGTGAGATTAAGCTAGAACCGCATATCATACTCCAGAGACAGTTAAATTAACAAGCAGAAGACTGTGATAGTATGTATAACATATATAAACTGTTGTATGTCTCCAGAGTGTGAACATGTTACCAGGTTATATACATACATGTATACTCCAAAAGTAGACAAAACGAATATACATGAGTGCACTAAAAACATAAAATGACAAGTGTCAAAGTATCTAATCAACCTCCCTGTAATCCCGTCGATCAAAACACGCATAAAGGAGGGATCCTCATCATCATCATCAAGTCCGGCTCCGCCTCGCAGGCCGCGCCATCATCTGCAATCACGAAAGGGTCTGGTGGGTGTCCGGAAACACCATCTCGTAACGTGGGAGTGAGTAGCTAACTCAGTGGAATAATAGAACAAGGATTAACATGTTCTCAAATCAATCATGCGATAATAGTAAAGCAGTAAATCAAATAATCCTAAAACTGTTGTTAATGCAATATGACATGACGTGATGTATGCCCTCATCGACGATCTCCCTCATACGGCACCATCTTACGACCGCGGCATGCCACACTCCCTAAAGTGCTCCACATCTTCCAGGCACATGCAATGTAATGGTGATATGATTTCCGAGTTGTTATTAGTCCATTCAAACAGCAGGATTGGAAAACTAAGGTACTTCCCTTACATCAATCCCAACACAGATCCCGTCTAGGGTTATCACTCCTAGTAATCTCATACGATCTATATTTTGTAGGTCGCTGCAAGGGCTGCCAGGGCTGTTGCTCGTACTCGTTGCACCGCTCCCCCATCACCTTATCAATACATGCCTACAGTACTCTACTGCTACTGAAGGGTCGTCGCCTCCCGTAGACTCAGAATACGCTCGCGGTCACTACAAAGGGCTGCCAGGGCTGTTGCACGCACTCGTTGCTCCGCTCCCTCATCACCTTATCAATGTAGGCCGACAGCAAGAATATAGTGTCCCATACCACCATAATCTTCTCACGAGTCATAGGTGGTCACTGGTCACTACGGGGAGGTTTGTGGCCCCAGCGTAGGCCGACAGCTCGACCACGGTGTCCCATACCACCATGCCCGGCTCATGAGTCTTCGTGGATCAAGATACCATGGTTGACAGGGTTTACAATGGTAAGTTCAGTACCCTAGGTTTAAGCAGTTATGACTCATGCAGGGTGAACATACAATGGCCAGTCGGGTTACTTGACGGGCTCGACTAGCACGATCGCATCTCAAGTCGAACGACATGAAGTACGTAAAACACTTCGTGTGGCCTAACCACTGCCGCCAACTCCAAATATGACTCGCGTTCATCGACGCGTCGTTCGTGGCCAAGATAAGCCAACCACGAATTCGCTCGGTTACCGACTGCCTGGACTAAGTATAGTCCCAAAAAATTATGGAATCACATCAGCAAATCATATGAGAGTATTGGAAATGGAATACAAACATGTGAGCATGATAACACATGTTATAACGTACAACTTAAGTAAATCATCTTACACGTCTTTCACACATATAATGAAATTATGCATATCGCCACATATAGAAAATCATCACCATCAGCGTATTAATTGAGAATTCGATCTCAAACTAAATCATAAAGAAATCATCAAGCACATGTTATAACATACCACTTAAGTGAAACATCAAGCATATGCATTTCATACATATAATGAAATCATGCATATAGCTATCATGTAGGAAATCATTTACATCAGCATTTTAATTGAGAAATCAATCTCAAACTAATTCATAACACCATTTAATTCAATACATACTAATACAAACATTTATACAAACACTTACACTACACACTTAAGTCTACATATAGTATGTCGACCCGAAGTGCGCATTTAGGCGAATTTCTTCGCCAAACTAATTATGCACATATTCCTAACATTCTAATGTGACAATAAACCATGTCAATCACATCAGCAAAATATGAATAAAAACAGTACTTCCTACAAATGACTAAAATGCCTTAAATCTCATATTCTTCGTTGATTTACGAAACAGGAAACGAACAACATGTTGTACATGTCAAACGGCGTTGCCGTCAATAATCTACTATTAAACGACATTGAAAGCTTTAGAAACAGTCAATCAAAGTGTCTAAAATCCGCACCTTGTCTCTTATGGATGTGTAAATTCGAACGGAGCGTATACGCTTCGTCTACAGCAATAAGAGAACCTAATTCACGAGTTACGTCAGCTAACAAGCTATGAATCCTAGTAATCCTCAAATCAACAACTTTCTAGGGTTATTTCATACCTGAAAAAGCGGAGGAATCGCCGGGAAAGTGATCGGAGTGCGTTGCCTAAGCACGTACAACACGTGGCACAAGCAGCAGGGAATTCTCTCCCACCTTCTCTCACAAACTCTCACCTTTTCTCTCTTCCAATCTAGGAATTTTTACAAATTCGGATGGGAGAGAGGAGTGAGGGTTTCATCCCTTTTTATAAGCCCAAACTTGCCCGAAATAGGCTCAGGAACAAGTTTCACTTGAGGGGTAACCAAATCGGGGCTGTTTCAGTCCAAAAGGACATTTCTGGTGGTCCCCTGGCTGAATGCGGTCGAACTTAAGCTCATTCATACTGGATCTAGCATACATCAAGTTTTTAGTCCGGCAGGGTTCGCAGATCGCACGTGGCGGTCCAGTTTCAGTTCAGCGGTCACCGCACGTAGATCAGGCCTGCAAATCTCATGATATGAAATAAAAATTTTTCCTGATCTGAGGGTGTAATTTGGCTGAATTCTAACGGTCAGAATGCTTAATACTGACACGTCAAGTCGTGTGCCAGATTTGAATTTCAAATTCCAATTCTGTCCCTGTTCGCACTCTCTTCAGTCCAGGCTCAATGAAATAGCCTGTGATTATCGGTTGGACTTGATTTTCGAAATGATTGTCAAGTCCAGCTAGGCAGTCCTAACGGTTAAGATAGTAGGCATCGGACTTTCGACACGCGGTCTAAATCCAATACAAAATTTCAAGGTGGTCCAGAGAACAAACCTGCTTAGAGTTTGATCCGAGGTTATAGAGTATTATAGAGTCATACGTTCTACTCGATTTGGGTCTTGTAGAACATATTTAAAGTGATCAGGGACTGTTTCCCAGCTACTCCAACGTTGCGCTAGCTAACTTATGTTTAGTTTCTAAAGGAATTAATCCTAAGTGGTTTCTTTGGCTATGGAATTGGGTTCTGAGCGATTTTCTCTGTGTTTTAGTTGACCCATTGCCTAAGGACGTCTAATCCCAGGTTGGCCAAAATTCGGGGTGTTACACCTAGCCCCGTATGAGATGAAGGAGTTAAGGAAACAGATTGATGATTTATTAAAGGTTGGCTTCATACACTAAGTGTGTCTCCTTGGGGAGTACCTGTGTTGTTCGTGACGAAGAAAGACGGCTCATTGCGGTTGTGCATTGACTACCACAGGCTGAATCAGGTTACGGTGAAGAATAAGTACTCATTGCCCAGGATAGATGACCTGTTTGATCAACTGAGAGGACCGCAGTACTTCTCGAAGATTGATCTACAGTTAGGGTATCACCAGCTGCGCGTCAGGAATGAGGACGTATAGAAGACGGCTTTCAAGACTAGTTTTGACCATTATGAGTTCCTCATGATGTCATTTGGTCTTACGAACACACCAGCCGGTACGAATTTTTGAGGACGAAATTTTCTTTTTAGGGTGGTAGATTGTAACGACTCAAAAAATTCCGTACTAAGACCCGAGTACCACCTCGATCAAAAATCACTTAGGATTAACTCTTCGAAATTGAATCGAAGTTACCTAGCACTAAGTTAGACTGGCTGTGAGATTTGCACTGTTCGCTTTAAATATGTTCTGCAAGACTTAAAACTTGTAGAATCAATGACGCTATTATACCCAGAAATCTAGGATCCAGCTCTAAACCCAGTTATTTTTAGGAATGTTTGGTAACTTTGTATTGATTCTAGATCCTGCATCGAGAGTCCGATATCTATCATCTCAGACCGTTATGACCGCTTAGTTGGACTTGACCATCCTTTCAAAAATCAAGCCCAACTAATGTCCTGATACCATTTTACTGAGTCTGGAGTGAATAGAGTGAGAAAAGAAAAAATATTTAGAAAATTAATTATATTATTATAAAATCTGGCACGGTTCACTTGCGCATTATTTTTAAGCGTTCTGACCGTTGGAATTTGACCAAATTTCACCCTCGGATCAGGATAGTTGGCCCTTTCATGTCATAAAGCTTGTAGCCCTAATTTAAGTTTGGTTACCGTTAAATTGAAATTGGTCCACCACGGACAATCTGGATATCTAATTGGACGAAAAATTTAACTTACTAAAGATCTGATGCTAGTAGCTTAAGTTTGACCGCATTTGATCAGAGGACCTCCAGAAATGCTCCGTTGGATCAGAAAGATTCCGATTTGGTTATAACATGTATACCTTGACCTTAAGCCTATTTTCGTCATGTTTAGGCTTATAAAAGGGCCTTAAACCCTTAGCTTTCTAACTCATATGAATTTTTCAAACCCTAGAGATTTAAGAGAAAGAAAAGAGAGAGAAAGTGTGGGAGAATCAGGTGAAACTCCGTAGGATTCTTCCTAGTGCATCTATACATTGAACCGGCGTATCTGAATCATTCTTCCAGCGCTTCTGAATCCATTTTTGGGTAAGTTAAGCTAACCCTAACCTATTTTAAAGCTTAGACTAGCTGAAGTAGAGTTCTAGCTAACTTGTTTCTTACTATAGGTAGTGTATCTACCGTTGACGAAAACACATCGTCTAAATCGTCTTAAATACGTCTTTTCTGGTTTAAGGTGCGGACTATATACGCTTAGGTTATGGTTTTCAACCCTTTTAATGATAGTTAAAGATTTATTCATGTTGTGAATGCAATTACACATGCCAAATGTGCTATCTGTTTTGTCTTCCGTATACGTATACTTTATATTGTAAATACCGTATTTCATATATATGTTAGAATACACGTATGCGTATGGAATTTGCTGATTTGCTTGCCATGATAAATTGTCATTGTGATATGCCTAATATGTATGCGACAACTCCTTGGTGAGAGGACTTGCCCTAATTTGCAATAGTGTCGACATACGTGATGGATGTTGGATAGTGTAAGCTAAGTGTTTGTTCAAATGTCTAAATGAGATAATGGTTAGAAAATGTGTTTGCTAAGATGGTTGAGGTATGGATTTCAACCATAATGTGTGTGTGAATGATTTCCTTCATGAATCATATGACTTAGAATATCCATGCTAAATGAGTGTATAACTTCTTCCATGGATTATATACTTGCTTGAATCATGTTAAATGTGTGTATAAATTCCTGCATGTACTGTGTTTACATTCAAGTTATATTCCATGCTTGTTCATATGAATGCAGGATATGAATCATATGCTGGTTATTAGCTTGGTATGTGAATGGGGCTGTACTACAGTCCAGGCAATCGGAAACCGTTCCATAATTAATGATTGAGATTATCTTCGCCACATGGGATGAGTTTAGCAAATCTGAGTCGTGCTTGGGGTTTTCGGCAGTGGTTAGGCCACACGGAGTGTTTATGCATTCCATGTCGTTCGATCCAACGTGCGCTTGGCCTAGTTGAGCTTATCAACTAACCCGATTGACCAATGCTTATTCACCATGTTTGGTCGCTACTGTTTGAATCTAAGGCACTGAGCCTACCAATGAAACTCCCGTAACCATGGTATAAAGATCCCCTAAGACTCATGAGCCGGGCATGGTGGTATGGGACACCGTGGTCATGCTTTCGGCCTACGTTGGGGCCACAAGCCTCCCCGTAGTGACCAGTGAGCACCCTACTCTGAGCAGATTATGGTGGTATGGGACACTATATTCTTGTTGTCGGCCTACATTGATTGGTGACGAGCCCTCTGTAGTGACCCTGAGTTTATCCTGACACCGCATAGGGGCGACGAGTCCTAAGGATAGGCTTGTATTAATAAGGTGATGGGAGAGTGATGTAACGATTGCATGCAACGGCCCTGGCAGCCCTTACAACAACCTAGAACCATAACATCGTATGAGATATCCTACGATTGACGACCCTAGAAAGGATCAATGTTGGGAAATGATACAAGAGAGGTGTCTTAGCTTCCCAATACTGCTATATGAAAAGGACTAATAAGAACTTGCCAATCATATTCATGACATCGCACTGCATGTGCCATTGGCGTTGGTGTGAGAGCATAGTGGTAGTGATTCATGCCGTGATCATTAGATGATGTCGCATGAGAGAGATTGTGGTGAGGTCATGCATCATTTTTCATATCATCCTTGTATTAACAAGAGATATAAGACCTGTGTGATTGTACTGCCTTATCATTACTGCTTGATTGGATTGATAACATGTTAATTTTTGCTATATAGTACCACTGAGTTGATCACTCACTCCCACGTTCTGGGACGGTGTTTAAACACCAACTAGACTCTGACTTAGCTACAGCAGATGGCGATGCTTGCGAGGTGGGGCCAGACTTTGATGAGGATGAGGAGGCGTTCTCATATATGTAGTTCTCAGGCGGGTTCATGTGGGCCTTGTCCTGACCAGCGAGGATTATTTTTGGAATATGTATTGGATCATTCTGATCAGTTCATGTATGTATTTTGAGACACAGATGTATGTATATTGCCCTGGGCAGAGCACGCATCATTTGGGGATTTATTTTGAATAATATATGTATTTAAGTCTTCCGCTTGCATTTCCTTTATATCCCTGAATTGTTTCTGCTTATCTGACTTGATCTATTTCATGTTTCATGCATTAATACAGACAACATATAATCTGCATCAAATATGTTGCATAAGTGATGTTTTGGAACTCGGGAGCTGAGTTATGCTCGACCCCCGAATTTCAGGGCGTTACAATATAGCCCACCTTAATACACATGTTCTATAGCCACAGTGCTGTCCATTTTGCTGGACAGGCAGGACCCCCTTTTGATGTATATATTCTATATCTGCACTATCCTTTTGGACGGTGCTATGTGGCATATCCCATGTCGTATGTGTTTTCTCTATGTCGTCCAACCACTTTGGCTAGGCTGCTAGGTGGCAAGGGACCTACCATGATTTATGTATTTTATTCATGTCTAGTCCCTGGACATGGGGCCCGCCTGATGTATTTAGGGCCCATGGGTTGAGGCCCATTGTGATGTATGAGAGCCCGTGGGTTGAGGCCCATTGTGATGTATAAGGGCTCATGGTTTAAGGCTCATTGTGATGTATTATGGCCCATGGGTTAAGGCCCATTGTAGTGTATTAGGACCAATGGGCTGAGGCCCATTGTGATGTATAAGGGCCCATGGGTTGAGGCCCATTGTGATGTATTCAAGGCCTGTTATTGAGGCCCACCTTGATATGTATGAGGTCTGTTATTAAGGCCCACCATGATGTGTATGAGGTCCGCTGTTGAGGCCCACCTTGACATATATGAGGACCATATGATGAGGCCCATTTGATGTATTTAAGGCCCATGGGTCGAGGCCCAATGGGATGTATACAAGG
Organism: Magnolia kwangsiensis; assembly: GCA_037074715.1. NCBI lineage: Eukaryota > Viridiplantae > Streptophyta > Magnoliopsida > Magnoliales > Magnoliaceae > Magnolia > Magnolia kwangsiensis. The sequence continues at coordinate 91,560,481 of CM073588.1, forward strand.
TCTATTACATTGTGTGATTCTACCATGGGTTATGTAATGACATTTATGGTGAGTCATGCCTTGGGAGCAATGAAGGTTTGATGTCCACATTATTAGAATAATGTTGGTTAAATGTCCACATTATGACTCTTCTTAGGGCCCATTAATAAGCCCAGACTTGTTGTGTGTAGGCCGTCTAGGCCCATCTGTGTTGTAAGGATAATTCATTACTTTATAACATGCGTAGTATAATCCTATGATCATGCCCATATGCATCATATGTATACTTGATATGAGGAATGTTTGATCATAGTATAAGCCAATTAGGCTGAGATATTTATAGGACTCCTTATAAGACGGAGTGCCCCACATGATCGCGCAGTATGTGCTGGATTGAGCATGATTTGACAGTGTGATTTATGTATCTTTCATTTGTGTGTCATGATCATTATATGCCCTAGTGACATCCGAGTCGTGGCTCCACAGGCACATCGTGGATGACCGTATCGGATATTAAAAATACTTGGTTCTAACACTATGAGCACTTAGAATGTCCTTGGGTGAAAGTCCCAGAACCTTTTTAGTACCAGGAGTTGCTCCAATGTCTAAACCGAGTGGATACACGAGCGCCCGTGTGCCGGCCGCGTCTTCTACTGTGTCGTGGTCGCTTGAAAGGGGGTGTAGCCTTATTTGCTCAAGTGAGAGGGCTATAAGCTAGGTTGAGTTTGTCCAGCTCATAAATGAGTCCGCTATTGATGACCTGGGTAGGTATTGGCAGACTACTGGTCAGGCGGATAGTGAGGTCTATTCCACTTTCTTAGCTATGCAGCTAGGGAAGAGGTAGTCAGTGTGAAGTGTATTAGACCCTGGTGATATCCTAGAGAGGAACTATATTGATATATGTACTCGATGAGTACTGGCAAGCTTGCTTTACATCTTGCATATGACATTTCGCTACATAGGCCTCGCATCGCATGGTCTTAGTATGACCGATAGTATTTATGTCTTGCATCACGTAACTTTGGTATAGCTGATAGCATTCATGAACTTACCGCATATTTCCGCATTATTCTGATATTGTACACTTGGCACTTGCCGTGCGCACACACTTACACTACCATCTAAGCTTTTGTAAGCTTATGCACGATAAATGTGTGCAGGTGGCGTTAGGTTGAAGCAGCGTTGAGCTTGGAGCATGTAGATTTTGCTTTTATAATTTAGATATACTTGTGGTTATGTTTCTTATTAGACAAATGTACGTTAGAAAATCCTCCTTGTAAGATCCCAGGATCGGAACCTAACGTATGTACGTTGGAGACCGAGAATAGAGTACTACGGAGGCTGTTGGCACCGGGTTTGGTGATCGAGATTCGTATGAATCCGATTTCCGGATTCGGGACGTCATAGAAGATGTCGGAAGAAGACTGATGCGAACTCGGGAAGAATGCTATGTTCATCATTCATCTATGTTTATTGGATGAAATCATGTACAACATTCTAATCGAGAACCTTACTTTAGTAATTAATGCTGCACATGAACTTAAATAATCACAAAATCACAAAAACTACACACTAAGCAAATTCAACCCCTTTTAAAACTTTTGATGTTGGCTCGTGTTGGCAACTATGGGTTCTTCTTCTTCTTCTTCTTCTTCAGCTTCCATGGCTGTGGAAGTGAACTTCCTCCATTTGGTGGCTGTATTTAGCATTTGTGGTGGATTTGATTTTTTTCGTTTTTTTTTCCTTTCTTGTAAAATTTCTTATTTTGCAAAAAAAAATTAAAAAAATAAAATAAAATAATATAAAAAATAAAAAATCCTCTTCAGGCTTTTGTTGCCTTTACAACTATAGGACTCCTTACATAGTGCCTACCATTAGACCATATCAGCTGCCCAAAAACGTACTCACTAGCCACTAGACCTTCCTTGGGCTGCAGACTCACCTCGAATGTTTTCTCCTCACCAATCTTCTCAAATTTCAAGCTCGCAGGCTCTATCGACACAGAAATCCCCGATGGTGCATCGAAGTGGACTGGGTACGTGCTTGGGTGGCGTACATTTTCACTGACCGACTCACAGTGAACAGGCCAGAGAGATTCGGAATGGTTTTGCAAGGATAATTGAAGTTTAAGACATTTGAGAACTTGGGCTCACATGAATAAGGTTCTTTAGTGAAACTCGCGAACTGGGTTTGGTTATATCCAATAGCACATAAGAAATTCAAGTAGTCCTTGATGGTTAGGTGGTACACTAAACCGGGATCCACAGCACGGTTTGGGTCTACATGTCCTGTGCCGTAGCTAAAAGGGTTGGCCACAGATACAGAAGAGTTCCTCAAGGGTCCTCCCATGTGGTCTTCAGTTCGTGCAGTGGTCATGATTGCTGATTTAATCGCTGATGGGCTCCATTCGGGGTGGACCATCTTGAGAAGGCAGGCAATACCAGAAATATGAGGGCATGCCATTGATGTCCCCGATATTATGTTGAAGGGAACTCGACGTGGATCAGAGGGAGATGGCTAGGCCCAATTTACTCAGTATAGGCTGCGAGGACACATTGACTCCTGGTAGCCGGATATCACCAAAAAAAAAAAAAAAAAGGGAGGAAGCATTAACGCATTGAATTAATAAGAATTAACCATTTACACTGGAAAAAAAAAAAAAAACATTGGTTTTGTTTCGAGAGCAGAAGAAGCGAAGAAATTACTATCCATTCCAATTTTCCTTATTTTGTTTGCGATTGGTTTTTTGGATAACTGTAAAACACCTCACTCCAGTTTTTGAAAATTTTAAACACGGAGGAACGGTAGAGGAATTTACACCAAATGACAAAATTACCTAATCTTGTGACCTGACCTTGTTTCAGCTGCGAGTGGCATCATTACGATGAATGGTAGCCAACCTCGCCACAATGGTTCCTCTTCATAAATATTCGATGTGAAAACCTCTAAATTTTATGTGGTGAGTCACTTGATGGTTGGATCAGCCAGACTTTTGAGGTCTCTTTGTTTTTGGAGTGACCATGCTGAATAGTTTAGGTGACATAGACAGATAAAATGGCCAATTTTTCAAAGACTACTATAAGTTATAATGCTCCTGGTTACATTGGGACACCTAGTATAATCTAATGATTCACTGTTCATTACCTCAAAGCTTTTCGATGGACAATGATGCAAATATCTCACCAATCTGACAAATAATAACCATTTGATCAATGGCCTTTAATATGGACCGTCCTGGTTGTTTATACAAAAATAGGTCCAACCAATAATTGGATCCATCTATTTGTCAGGGCCATCATGGAGCTCTTATGATTCTAAAGATTCCCTCTTGTTAGACGAATCATAATCATCTTTTTTTTTTCTCTTTTTTTTTTTTTGGGGTTACACTCCCATGTCAATACACACACTCCATGTTAGCCAAACCCGCTAGGGATCAATACCAAGACCTCAAGTGTTGAAACGAGGCATCTCCACTCAGTCTGCCAGTTGAGCTATGGATCTGGGTTTAATCATCATCATTTCATCCATGGCTTGAAAAAGGAATGGTTAGAGAAAATAAGGCCAAATCACAGATGGGTTGGATGGACAACTGATATGAGCAATTTATGAATGGTAGTTCATGAAATATTTTCTAGAGTTGATAGACAGTATAGATTAGTAAATTGAATTTTGTGGGACCTGCCCGAATGTAAGCCTGTTTCGATTTTATTTTATTTAAAATAAATAAATAAAAAAAAATTAACAATTGAATTGTGCAAGCAAACTGTTGCAACTAGGAGCATTATAACTACATCTCCCTTATCTCATTTATTTAGATTAAATGCCTGAACTTAATATGGGGTCAGTCGCATTGAAACAGAAACCAGACTGGGACCATTGAGTAGACTGATGACTCGGTTGAGTTTCTTCCTGTCCTAGTTGCAGAGTCTCTTTATTTAAAAATTTAAAGGAATTTTACCGCAAAATTCCTCAGGAATAGACATTTTACCAAATAATGTCTGGGGTTTGAGGCAAGTCCTTGCCTCTGTGGTAGACTCACACGAGTTTCAATACAAGGTCTTAGGTTCAAAATCCATAGGTGGTAAAACCTCACCGACGTGAGTGCAAGGGTGTGCAGATCCATGTGTAAAAAAAATTGTAATAACAAAAAAGACATTTTACCAAATAATGTCTGGACGATTTGAAATTAGAGGAAGATGTTTTTTTGAAGAGTGAAATTACAAAAATGCTGTCATCTACTTTTTTTTCTTTAGTAAAAGTCGAGATTTGTGGGGCCACATGGTATGCATATAACCTCCAAGCCACCCAACATATGCTTTTAATTTCTTTTTTTTCTTTTTTTCTTTTTTTTGGAGTAATTTTTGAGTTTCAAACGACTAAACTGAAATCGAGTCAAATCGAGCCCGACCAAATTGATTTTTGGGATTTTGACCGTACTGACCTCAAAGTTTGGTCAAATTACCTAACGAGATTCAACCTTTTAAATATCATAAGAGTGGCCGTCTAACAAGCTTTGGATATTGTTTCGGAAGAAAATGCCCTTGTCCATGGTTCAGAAGTCGTATGGTCTTAGAGTGATGGATTGGTTACTCTCCCGAGAAAGTGACAGATTGGGTACTCCCCCTGCCACCAGCCAATGGCTGGTGCTCAGTGCTCTATGGGCCCCACCATGATGTATGTGCTTCATCCATGCCATTCATAATCTATGCCCCCCATCCTTTTTGCCGTGTCATTTTAGGGGTAAGGCATTCATGCCGTTCATAATCCATATCATGTCATTTTAGGGGTAAGGCATCTATGTCGTCCATAATCCATGCCGTGTTATTTTAGGGGTAAGGCATTCATGCCGTCCATAATCCATGCGGCTCATCCTTTTTGCCGTGTCATTTTAGGGGTAAGGCCCAAATATCAGTCGACAAGGTGGATAGAAGTAGATATTGCCCAAGTTAGGACTTTTGGGGCCCACAGCAAGCTAGTTGACAAGGTGGATGGATCAGATCACCCCATTGTGGGCCTTAAGTTATGGTATCAATGGCTTGGTAGAAAAGGAAGTGAACATGTTAAAAACCACAGTCACAATCCAAGCAACATGACAACTACAACCCATATAACATGGCAACTACGACCCATGTAAACCACGACTCATATGCGACTCATATGGCAACTACGACACATATAACATGACAACCACGACCCATATAACATGACAACCAGGACTCATAAAACCTGCATTTCCTACTCCTGCAATCTATCAATAGTTATCTCATATTCAAAAAACACTAGGTTAGTTTTGGTACGAATGGACACATTACTTTTCTAACTTTAATGGACAGTAAAGATCTTATGTACAAGTCAAACCATAGTTGCGCGTATGTATGGGCATGTCACCAAGTTAGTGTAATGTGCTAAGGGTCGTGGTTGTAATGTGCTAAGGGTCATGGTTGTCATGAGGTAAGAGTCATGATTGTCATGCAATATAGGTCGTAATATTCATTTCATAGGCTTTGGCCCTAAAATGAGAACCACGACCCATATAACATAACAACCATGATTCATATAACATGATAACTACAATCCATAACACTTACAACCCATTACAACTACAACCCATTACAACTACAACCCATATAACATGACAACCACAACCCATATAACATGATAACTACGATTCATGTAACATGACAACCATAACCCTTACCACATTATAACCACCTGATGCGACTCATGCTATTATAGAGATATCGTTTGCATGACTAAAGTGTGACTTGCACTAATTTGGTGACTGCATAGGATAAACATACATAAGATCCTTACCGTCCATCAGATGAAACTCCATGGGCCGTGGTTGTCATGTTACTTTTCTAACTTTGATGGATGGTAAGGATCTTATGTGTAAGTCACGCCATCGTCATGCGTATGTATAGGCACGTCACAAAGTTAGTGCAAGTCACGCCTAGTCGTGCAAACGATATCTGTATAGTAGCATAAGTCGCATGTAACACCCCGTACTTTCAGTACTCGGGTGCTACTATAGAGATCTAAATCAACTTGCACATGTGTGAGAACACACATGACTCCCCTTATGCATAATTATCCAATGGCCCTCAATCTATCCATCTCGACCATCTAGTACAATCTCATTAAAATATTAAGTCATCTGATCATTGACTCTCAGGGTAGACCATCATGTCATACCTAAGCAGGATTACAACTCACCAAAATTAAGACCAAACTCATAGCTCCATAATATCTAACTTAAAAGCCTACTACCTGATTATTACACTTAGGGCATCAGATCATTAATTCGACTTTGGGCCTTCATCTAGACAACCCTAGGACTATTGACAAAAGATTTTGAGGCAAACCGACCATTAAATTATAGAGTGCGGTTGAGTGTACAACTATAAAGATGCACATTTGCCCAAAATAACTTAATCAAATGGTTGGATGGAGTGATGCACTGTAACCTGCGAGTTTGATAGCTTAAGAATCATGTAAAGGTGACCATTCAGATGCACCTATAATACTACATGACCCTCAAAACCACCCTAGGTTAAGTTAGGAGCTATCTGCCCATAAAATTGATAGAAATCAACAAAATTTAAATCAATTAAATCCTTGATTTTCAAAAATCTATAATCTATCATTAAAAACTATAATAATAATAATAATAATAATAATAATAATTATTATTATTATTATTATTATTATTATTATTATTAAAAGTGTTGTAACGTGTTATAAAAACATAATAGGTCATAAAATCCAAAATCTAGCCATGGATTTTTACCTTAAATGGTCACTTGGATCCTTTTAAACATTGATGATAGATTTCAAGATGACCCAATCTTCAGATCGATGTGAGTCCACAAACATGACCTAAACCAAGCTGTGTGGCCCACCTAAACTTTAGATCTGCTTGATTTTATGGTATGAGGCCTTGATAGGCCCCCTAAACTGAATGGACAGAGTGGATTTATCACAAGCATCATGGTGAACCCCACCTTGAGGTGACATTGCACAGGAGGGACGTGCACTCGCTGTGCACCGTACCAGCAGAGAGGTCAAAACTCCCTTGACCGAAAAAATCTCTAAAAAGAGTAATCCTCTCTTGCTCGGTTTTGACAGAGGACAGACAAGCGTCCGTTTCTTTGAGGTGTGGCCCACCACACGTGATCAGAAGACCGATCTGATCCATCCATCTGGTGCATACGATCCTTCTGATGAAACCCTAGGCATTTATACATGTAGCTGCATGTACATATGACACAAATTCAAGCACATATGGACTATGGAAACACAACCTCTCACGGCCAGCTCAGCAATCCACCTGCGCTGGCTCCTATGCCATCTCAGCCCTCCATTTTCAAGCAATCCCAGCCGTTGTCATTAGGGCTTTGCAAAAGGAAAGCATAAAGATCTAAAACCAGCCGTTCTCTCCTTCCTTCGAACCCACTAACCCAAACTTCCTCTAACCTTCAAGTTCCTATTCCACAAGCTCCTTGGCACGCAGACAACAGACCTTCCCCAACCAATGGATCAGAGAAAGAAGTGTCAAGATGATTTCCACCATTGGAGCTTGTCTTCTTCTCCGTCGAGTCTGCCGAGTTACAAGGGGACTGGGACGTATCTGGCCATGTTTGTACATAGTTAGGGAGAAAGAGAATGGAAGAGGGGATGGAAGAAGGAAGAAAGAAGGAGAAGGAGAGCTCGAGAGCAGGGTTACAATCATTGCACTGCACCGAGACTCGATCCGAGCCTCGCGAGCTTGGGACGTGCTGGCTGGACCCACCTGCAATGAAAAAAGAAAGAAAGAAAGAGGAAGAAAATGAAAGAAGAGGAGAGAGTTCGAGAGAGGAGCCAACGTCTTCCATTGTGCAGCACAGGCAGCTCGAACCGAGCTGCTGGTGCAATTGTTGAGTCCCTGGGCAATTGTTGAAACCAGGTGCTGCCTCCACTCTAAATCTAGCTTTGGACTTGTGCTCCCACTTGCTAGCTGTTTCTACTCACGAACATGTACACCTGAATCGTCTGTCTGATACTGTTTTGTATTGTTCGATACAGACCGATTTTGGACGATGCTTTAAACCTTGATCCAAACAGACCACAAATCCTTGTTCAATAAAATCGTGTGGCATTTGAATTGCATTGTTTCAAATGGAAGTAAATGCAATGAAGTCAACATTGCTATCTAGTTCAATTGTGCATCCAGACACATCCTAAGTTTACATTTTCTGCATGTTTTGATATAGGCTAAAGAAATCATGAACCTGGTCAAACTAAATGAATTTTCTAATAGTTATTTTCTTGTAATTATGGGCTTGCTTCAAAAAAAAGTTACACGTGTAATTCTTTTGAGCCTTAACAAAATATTTATTTATTGATTGATGAATAATGACAATTTATTGAAACTAGAAAGATAATTAAAAAGGCAGGGGGGACTCTCCCAGTCTTCCCAGAGGTTTTGATCAATGGGTAAATACGCCCACCTGAGAAACGAAATACTTTGTGCTCTAGGTTGTGAGCTCAACGGCGCTAGGAACAATGAAGCTTGGTTTGGGTATAAACAAGATATTTAGAATCTTTAGACTCGACGCCACATCCCTGATCACGTCGCAAACAAAAAGGAACCTGCACTGTTCCTGAAGGGTTGGGGAGATGCATTCCGATATTTTGGTAGAAAGCCCAGCCACCTGGATGGGGTTAGCTTGGGAATTTCCAACCACCTTCAATACTACCAATAGGACTTCAACAACATCTTTGTCAAATGCCTCAGAAATACATTACAAAATTTGTTGCAGGTTCATAAAACTCAGTTGCATTTTGGTTAATCCTTACCATGTCGGCCTGCTGTAACTTGCAGCTGGGTTGAAATGCAGGCCGAATCCAGCCTCATTTTGGGCTGTAATTTGGACCAGGCCCAGCCACCAATTTGGGCCAGGTTTGGACTAAAATCCGACCACCATTTTGGGCCGAACTTAGCCCACAAACTACTCATGGGTCTGGTAGATGGCCCGGCCAGGCAACTTCTACTCTATAACCTTATAGCTAAGTTCCTCTTAATTTTAGAGTAGAGGGTTGTAGGTTTCGTTCACGCTTAGAATAGTAGTTATTATAGACAAGTTATAATTATTAGATATTTATATTCTATTCATTTCTCAAAAATATTATCATTAAATAGTAGGTCATACCTGTACAACCATCATAATGATTATAATTATCACGATAGCTAATATTAATCATATTGTTAATATTCATGATGATTCTTAATATAATCAGCATTGCGACCAACTATATATCAATTAGCATTCAAAACCTAAAGTCTAAGCCTATAATTAAATCCCAGGATGAAATTCTAATTCTACAATCAAAACTCTAAAAATAAATAATTCAAACCTTAGACTATGATCTTAACCCTAGATGGTATGTAGAACTTAGATCTAATTGTACAAGTTTATATTTGTGGTAGAATTCAATTCTAAGGGCGCAAACACTTCGAGACACTAGAATGTGATTCAGTTCATTAGCTGATTATTCTTCCCCTTGAGCTTTTCATTTTTCCATTAACTTAAGCTATAGTTTTTATTTTAATTTATAATTGGTATCCCTATTTTATAATCACATGTGTTAATTGTTGAAATTAAATCACTATATTATATGCTTAATGTTTATCCTGCATATTTATTTCATGCTTGTGGATTATTTGTGAATTATTTATAGGACTTAAATGGGTACATCAGTGGGAAACCCCCACCTAGGAATGTATGCTCATACTTGGGATGTAACTCGGCTAGTTGTGATCGTAATGGACCTTTGAGAGTGGTGTTTTAAATTGATCATTGATGTGGGCCTACTATCAAAGGTTGTTGTGCCTAATGGTTTTTAAGGACGGTTTCTTATCGCATGGTTTTAATATTAGCCCTATGTGGCTTAGTTTTAATAATTGTCATATGTGACTTAGTTTTGATATTCGCCCTACGTGGCTTTGTTTTAGTGTTTGCCCTAAATGGGTTCGACGTTTTATTTTGTGTTATGCTATGGTAAGCTCCATAAAGTGAATATGATTGGTCATTACTCTATTGGGTTTCATTAAACATCTTAAGGTGGTAGCATCATGTGCTAGGGATGGTAAAGTGGGACACTATACCTAAGCTATCGGCCTACGCTGGTGACGAGCCCCCATAGTGACCTTGAGCTTATTTAAACGGGCTAATTATAACTGAACTAATAATGGTTTAGCTAATCATACATTCATAGCATATTGTGATGACGGGTGGCTAATTTTGGATGCTGTAGCATTTACCCTAAGCTTATTGAGGTACGTTTCACTAGCTCCCAAACCACCGACTATTGGCCTATTTTTGGATGACGAGTCCAAGTCCAACGGGATGAGTATTCCCAGGTCAATAATTGCATGGGTTACGAGCCCAAGTCCAACTGGATGAGTATCCCCAAGTCAATGTGCATTTACGTATTCATGCATTTTAAAAGACTGCATCGTGTGTTGTATCGAATGCCTTATTGTTTTTAACTATGCTTACCTAATGCGTCGGTATGAAATCTTGAAGAGAATTCACACTGAGTTAGTCACTCATCCATCAAATATATAACCATACAGGTAGCACAAGTGGCTTAAGTGATTTACAGGTTCAGACTGATGAGGAGCCGGGTACAAGTGCTAGAGATGCATGGTTATATTGTCAAGAGAAGCTGCGCGATCTTACGACTTATGTTTAAGTGCATTTTAATATTCCGCATATATTAAATTTTGTAATTCTTGTATTTGTTTCATCGAGACATTGGTTTTTATAAGTCATTATGGGCAGCTTCTTATATATCCTAAATGTAAATGTAAATTTTTCCCTTTATATTGATTTGTCCATTCTACACTAATTGTTAACTCTAGTAAAAGAAAAAAAAAATTATATATTGAATTTGACGATCCTTTAAGGTTAATACTTAGGTTTTTGGGAAATGAGTCGTATACTCAAATTCTGAAAACACGGGATGTTACATCACATCAGGTACTTGTAATGTGGTAAGGGTCATGGTTATAATGTGATAAGGGTTGTAATTGTCATGGGTCGTGGTTGTCATGTTATATGGGTCATGGTTTTCACAGATCGTAGTTATCATGTTATATGGGTTGTGGTTGTCCTGTTATATGGGCCATAGTTTCCCGTAGAGTAGCCATATGAGTCGTAATTATCATATGGGTCCCATATGGGTTGTGGTTTGCACGAGTCGTGGTTGTCATGTTATATGGGTTGTGGTTGTCATGATATATAGATTATAGTTATCATAGATCGTAGTTATCATGTTATATGGGTCACGGTTGTCATGTTGTATGGGTCGTGGTTGTCCATGGAGTAGCCATATGGGTCATAGTTGCTGTATGGGTCTCATGTTGGTCGTGGTTTGCATGGACAATGGTTGTCATGTTATATGGGTTATAGTTGTCATAGATCGTAGTTATCATGTTATGTGGGTCATGGTTGTCATGTTATATGGGTTGCGGTTGTTACATGTTCACTTTCGTTCCATCCACCTTGCCTGCCGGCTCGCCTTAGGCTCAAAAAGGATGGACGAAATGAATTATACACATACATCAATGTGGCCCAACCATTATTTTCTATTTTCTGGCCCACACGAGCACTGGATCAGGCTGATATTTGGTCCTTAACCCTAAAATGACATGGCCTAAGGCCCACGATGGGGTGATCCATTCCGTTCCCCTTATCGGCCTGCTCGTCGTGGGCCCAAAAGGTCCTGACTTGGGCAGTGTCCAATTCTAACAAGCATCATAGTGATCCTGAAAAGTTTCAACAGTGGGTTCCATTGTCACCATTATTTTCTATTATGTGGCCCACACGAGCTCTGACTAAGGTTGATATTTGGGCACTAGCCTTAAAATGACACGACAAAAAGGATGGGCGGCATGGATTATACACAAACATCAATGTGGGCCCCACTAGTTTGATCCTTGCACACGCACAAAAAAGGATTCTGTACACATCACTTTCTTGGCATTAAATATGACGTAACTTCTTATTTCCTTAAAAGTTGTGCAACTACTGAAACAAGGACAAGGACAATTTGATCCAAATAATTTACGGAAGTTTGTCAGAAAGCCACTCTTGTTATATTTGAACGGTTGAATCTCGTTAGGTAATTTGACCAAACTTCAAAGTGAGTGGGGTCAAAATCCCTTGATTTTTCTCAATTTTTCTAAATCCTTGACTAAATTTGATCTTTCCTTATAAATGGACGAGAAAATGGGCAGGAAAAAGATGACCAACGATTTATATTCAATCATACATGGGCTGGCAACAGGCCCAGAATTTCAACTAATCGGTTGAATTTTAGGTTTTTGAGCTATGGTTGGGCCTGACCTATTCAAAATATTGATTTTGTCTGGTCGTGAATCTTAGGTGTGGCCTTGCCTAGTTAGTGAACCAGATTGACTTCACAAATGTAGGCCCCATTCATAGCATTTTACTACTAACCTTGAGGATCTCCGGTGTGATTGAATTGGGCCCCTGTGATGAGAATGCAGCCATGGTTGGTGCGGGCTTAGTTCCAAGCTCTGTGGTTGGCCGCGTGATGTAAGCTGTTGGTGATGCAGTAGATCTATTATAGGACAGTACGGCTTCACGGCTGTCCCCAGCGATATCTGTGGCTGGGATGACGTGAGGGTGGGCCTGCACTACGGTAGTGGGCCCATTCATGATGATCACCCCAACCCCGCCTGCCTGTTTGACTACATCGCCCTTCAACACATTACTGATTAATCCAGCGGTGCAGGCAGCTGTCTTTCCTGTTACCTAGGATCAAGGGACCCTGGTTGACAGAGGAGGGCATCGCGAGCCGTTGAATTGGCAGATTCAGCATCAGTGGATATGATCAACGGATACAATTTGTTTGCTGGAAGGGCTGTTGTCGAGAGGCTCTGTCCATTGATGTGCTTGTCATCACCGAGCTGGACATATGATGGGAGTTCTCTATCCATTGGACTGGCTCCAACAGTTATGAACCAAGGGGCCACATTCCCAACCGTGCCACTACGTGGGTCCGAGTTCCCAGCTGAGCAGACGACGAGGATACCGTTCATCATGGCATGGAATGAACCGATCGAGATGCCTTGTCTAAAGTAAGGATGGGGTGGCCCACCAAGGGAGATGGATAACACGTCCACGCCGTCGTGGATAGCGGCATCAAAGGCTGCGATGATGTCCGCGTCAAAGCAGCCAGGCCAGCAGACTTTGTATGCGGCCACACGGGCATTGGGCGATCCGCCTTTTGCTGTACCGTTGCCATAACCGAAAATGTTTGCTCTGGGAACGAAGCCACCGCCAGCCGTTGAGAGGGTGTGGGTCCCATGGCCATCGGTGTATCGTGGCGTTGAGAGGGTGTGGGTCCCATGGCCATCGGTGTCTCGTGCCGTTGAGAGGGTAGCGTTGATTGGTCCAAGTTGGGCCTCACGGCCTTTCTTAAAGTACGTCGCTCCGATCAGCTCCCCGGTGAATCCATCCATTAGAGTGATCAGATGCAGCCTTCCTTTACCACCAAAGTGTCACACGTGTACAATGTCCTAACCGTACAAAAGTAGACAACACTGGGCAGATCCCCAGGTATGAAAATCAGGTCGTTCGAGACGGACAGCAGGACAGTCTCGATATCAATGGACAGCAATGGTATGGCAGTTTACTGGTGTGGCACCCCCAGTGAGTAGATCGGTCTGATTTTAGTTCCATAAGATCATCATCGTGTGGCCCACTTATCTACGGATAGGATATGCTCCATATGTAACTTGTTTGGGGAAAATAATGACTCTATCAGAACTATAAGATACCAAGTAATTAGAATCAGTACTAACTACGTGCGTTCAAAGGTAGGCTGATGTAGAGCGGGTTGCAGACAATTTTATAGCCAAGATGATCATAAAAGCATCGATTGATGGACATGTCTTGCAAACCGAAATCTATCAGATGTATTATATATGATTTTGGGATAGGACGAGCTACTTTAGCCACCCAATGCTGGGTTATTCACACCGAATTTACGAAATACCATTAGATTGATAGTCGCAATCCTATTTTATTTTTGATTTTACTATTTATAATAAGTTTTATTTTGAGAATAACCCTTCATCCGTTGACCTTTAGGAATTGTGTCTAACATGAAAAGTGCTTAGAATAATTAGGAGAACATCATGGTTCAGCCAAATAGAACACAAGTGCATTAGTAGACATCATGACTATCTATAAATAGTTGGTTTAATATTTATAAAAAGTTGTGATTTATAGGAGTTTTAGTTGTAGTTTGATTCCGAAACTTCTCCCATAGCTTAATATCCCTATTTAAAGGATTGTGAATTCATTATTTCAATCATCAATCAAATTAACCAATTTTATAAAATTTATTTCTAATTTTTCTTGCTTTTTCCTTTTTGTTTCGAGTAGCATCTATGAGGAGTTCAGAGAAGCTCCGTGGAGTTGAAGTAGTTGTAGTTGAGGAAGACGGTGATTGACCTCATCCCTGCGTCAGAAGCTCTCCTAGGCCACCTGATGTTTATCTGTGACTCAACCAATTCACAGGGTCATGTGGACCTAGATGAAGAGAAAACACAAATATCAGCTTAATCCAACACTTATGTGATCCCAAGAGGTTTTCAACAGCAGGCATTCAGTCTCCACCTTGTGGACCACTTGAGCATTAGATCTGCCTCATTTTTGGGCTTATGGGCTAAAATGATATGGCAAATTGAATGAAGTGCGGATAAAACTCATACTTCTTGGTGGCCCTCAAAAGTTTTTAATGGTGGGCGTTCACTCAACACTGCTTCTTACTATATGGCTCACTTGAGATTTCGATCTGCCTCATTGTGGGGCTCATGCCATAAAATGATTTAGAAAAATAGATGAACAATTTAGATGAAACACATGCATCATGGTGGGCCCACATAGCACCGACCACTAGCCAAGGTCACTAGCCAATCCAAAGTCCCAAATAATATGCACGTGGTCTACTATTGCGGAATTGCACATTGATTCATATGTATATAATGGAAGGGTGAACCTTTTGGACGTCGTGAACACGTCACTCGGGGTTTCATGAGACTTTGGACTCCATTACTTTATTTTTTAAGAAAAAAAATAATATAGATGAGGGAATTTCAATGATTTAACATGTCCAAAAGGGCAGCCGACTGCAGATTGCTTGTGCCACTGTTGTGGGAAGTTATGTGGGGCCACAGAGATGCCGTGACAAATTCACCTCATCCATTACTTTTTAAATATCACAATAATAGAAATAAGACGGCAATCTAAAAATTTTTTACGTAAAGGTAGGGATTGAACGCCACACCATTTGAAACTGTGGGGGCCATAAATATTTTGTATCGGGATGATATTTGTGCCTACTGTTTATAAAAGTGGCAATAACCCTATGAACAGTCTGGATGGCATATAAACATCATGGTCAGCTACGGGAAGGTTTCAACAGTGGATTATCTGTTCCTACTGTTTCATTTGGCGTGGCCCACCTGAGTCTTAGGTCTGCATCGTTTTTCTAATCCTGACTATTGTCGTCTTGAAAAACTGATGGACGGAGTGGGTCTGTCAGCGGCATCGCTGTGGGCCTATAGTACGCACATGGATGGTGCAGTAAGTTCAGTATATTCTATCGGCTCCACCGTGATGCACTGTGACGTACGTGTTTTATTCACGCGGTCCATCCGTATCTTCAGCTTATTTTAGGGCATGGAACAAAAGTGGAAGCATATCCAAAGCTCGAGTGGACCACACCACAGGAAAAGGTGAGAATGGAATGAGTACCGTTGAAAACTTCTTGGGTTCCCATAGAAGTTTTGGATCAACCCGATATTTCTGTTTTCCCTTCGTACATGTCTCTGAGACCTTGGAAAGAGGTTGGATGGCAAATAAACATCAATATGGACCCTGAGAAGGTTTCAACGGTGGATGTCATTATGCCCATTGTTTTATGCGGTGTGGTCCACTTTAGTGTTGGATATGCTTCAATTTTCGAGTCATGCCATCAAATGAGCTGAATATATATATATATATATATATATATATATATATATATATATGTGTGTGTGTGTGTGGATGGCGTGGATAATGACATATAGCATGGTGAGTTGCTAACTACGCAATCCGCGGGTGAAGGCTTCTGCGCCGGAAACATAAAACCGCCTTGATTAGGAAGTGACGTGATCTAAAATTAGTCGAGAGAAAATTACCTGTTACAACGAACTCCACTCTTGTTATCACATGATCCCTTTCACCTCTTTGGAATGGGCCCCATTCCATCATCGTTGAAGCTCTCTGATTCCGGCCAAACGCCCGTATCAAGATTCCCAATAATTATATCCTGGCCAAACGTCACCTTCTGCCACAACGATCCTTCAGGAATCTCGCCGCTGTTCTTCTCTAGCCCTAGAAACTCCCATGAATGAATTGTTTGTAGCTCCACCATCTTGTTCAAGAAAACTGATATAACACGCGGATGCTTCGATATCTCATGAGCTTCCTCTTCTTCTAACTTCGCGGCGAAACCATTCACATGCTTCGTGTAGGAGTAGAAGATAGCATTTTTCGCCTTCTCTTTACTCCCGACAAACGATGCCAAGAACTCGTAGTGGGAGTTCATTACCCGTTCGTAGTCAATGGAAGATGGTTGGGAGCAATGAGAGTGGGCTCCAAAATACACGACATAAGATTTCTTATTGCTAGCAAATGTGGGTGTTTGGATGAAAGAAGAAACAAATATCAGATCGGAGGGAAAAGAAAGAGCTTTGTAGCCATCATTGCTGCTTCTTCTTTATTGAATCTCTTTCTCCCCACTGAGGCTTCTTATAATGGGTTCGACGTGGCATAACCGTAAATAAATAAATATCATCCTAATGGTGGGGCCCACTGTGAATGGAGCATATGTGCCGAAGGTCACGCTGATAAGATAAGATATGTGCAGATCATGTTTCCGACCGGCCCTCATTCTCTTCTTGGGTCCGATCTTGTAAAGACAAAAAGGGCATCATTCACACGCCTGACCGAATGTTTATAAATTATTTTTGCTGAATTCACGAAGTTATAGATGGTGTACTCTCACCTTATCAGATTAAAAAAAAAAAAGTTCAGAGTGTATAATTAATAAAATTTCCGGGCGATGCTCCTCCTGTAGTGGACCCCGTTATTTGGATGACCTGGATCACTGCATTAATGGTGTTGATATGTGGGTGATTGAGTCATCCCCACTTGAAATATGTCTGTGAACTATCACCGCAGTCTAACCCTTCAATGAGTAGAACACTTTAAATAATGGAGCCTACTATTCACTGCCCAGCCGGTTCACACGTATTTTTGGCCACTGGCAAAGTATCCAATGCTTACAGAAAGAGATCCTCCACAGTTCTGGTTCATCTCTGATGTCTCTAAGTACAATTATGTACCAGGAATTTTATAATACTTTGTTTCGTACACATTTAAAAATAAAATTATATAAATGACAAAAACAAGGGACGTGCTCAAAGTGGCTTGTAGGAGTGACGTAGGGATGGATGTCTACTCCGAATTCAGAGAGCTCACTGGACTATTCATGGATCTTCCTTGAATTCACAAGAGATAAAAGTAGAAATAATTTTTAATAAATTTGAAATAATTTGATTGATAAAAAAATAAAAAAAATTATAACTCTTTAAATAAGGAATTCAAATCTAAGATGGAGTTTTAGACCTACACTCCAACTCAAACACCCAAAACCTGACTTACTACAAGTAAAAACTAATTATTTATAGACAACCTCCATTCCTACTAGACATCATGGTTTTTGGCTAAAAAATAGCGAGTGTCCAATTTGGCTCAACCACATCATTCTTCTAATGTTTCTAAGCCCTTTTTATGTTAGGCACGACTTCAACTTAGGATCAAAAGTTATACTCGAACTAAAAACTTATTATTTTTAGTAAAACCAAAACTAAATGGGACTTTTGACCATTGATATGATGGAATTAGCAAATCCAATGTGGGCAACAAGGCATAGCGGGGTTGGATGGCTTAAGTAGGTTCTCCTACCCCAAAAGTATATATAATATATTGAAAAACTCATCCCGATTTGCGTGATACAACATATTTAAGGTCATGACTGATCGGATCATTTCCGCCTCCAATCGGGCCTTCTCTGGTCCATCTTTACTATGAAAGTGTCTGCGACCCACTCTATATCAGTCTCATCCACTTTAAAAGAACTTGACCTTAAGCTCTCGTTCAGTTTTCGGTTCATGATACTCATTTAGGTCCACAATATTGAAAGTATGTGAGATCTCCATGTCATATGGAAGATTAACGACGTAAGTGTTGTCATTGATCTTTCGGAAGATCGGTACCAATCCAATCTTCTTGTTCTTCAACTTGTTGTATGATCTCGTCGGAAATATCTCATTTTGTAGATGAAGCATAACATTGTCGCCCACCTCAAATACCTTTTGTCACTGATGCTTGTCAGCTTACTCATTATACTTATCGTTTGAAGCTTGCATCTTAGGTTGTACATCCAAGATTCGTTCCATACTATGCTATGTGGCAATGCTCATGTCCGGGAGCTTGGGTAAATGGACCAAGTCAAGTGTGTGATAGGATACTCGACCATAAACAATTTAGAATGGGGACTTCCCTTCCGAGTGGTTCACCATATTTTTTTAATGCAAACCCTGCTTAAGATAAGGTCAAATCTCACTATTTCGGCTTGGTACCTGAAATACACCAAAGGAAGTTAACATACGATTCACAACTATAATCTGCCCATTGGTTTGCAGGTGGTAGGCAGTATTGAACCGAAGTCGTATACTGAACTGATTCTACAAAGTTCGCTAGAAGTGGCTAATGAATTTTGTGTCACGGTCAAAGTAATGGTCTTGGAACCTTGTATAATCACACGACCTCTCTGAAGAATAGATTTGTCACGTGTTGCATCAAGTGTCTTCTTACATTAGACAAAGTGCGTCATCTTTGAGAAATTATCTACCACCATGAACATCAAATTCATGATTTGATGTGTTCGTGTGAGACCAATCATGAAGTCCATAGATAAGTCCTCTCAAGGGCCATTGAGCACATGTAACGAGGTGTAGAGGTCCATATTTTGAGACTACCCCTAGAAAGTCTGACAAACATGATAGTGCTGCACTGTTTTACCCATGTCACGTACCAATTATGTCCAGTAATATCGTTCCTCAACAAGAGTTCATGTCTTGTATCACATAATGTATCCACTAAGGCCATCTCCATATAGCTCTTGAATAATCTACTCCCTTAGAGAAGTTTGGAGGATGCACAGTTGATTCTCTTTAAAGAGAAAATTGTGTTGCATATGTAGATCACTACAATAACCATCTTGGCATCTCATCCATGATTCCTTAATGTCTTTATCCTCGACATATAACTCCTTGATATAGTCGAAGCCGAGCACCTCATTACTCATTGTAACCAATAGTAATGCACGACAGCTAAGTGCATCAGCCACCATGTTCTGCTACCCTGACTTATGCTTCAGAATGAATGTGAATTCCTGTAAAAAAAAATACGACCCATCTAACATGCACACGATTCACATTAGTCTGACTATTAATAAACTTTAATGATTGATGATCAGTGTAGATAACAAACTCTCTCTCTCTCTCTCTCTCTCTCTCTCTCTCTCTCTCTCTCTCTCTCTCTCTCTCTAAATCAATTAATGTTATCAATGACGAATTGCTTAAATCACTGCATGCAACTCGAGTTCATATGTCAACCATTTCTTTTGGGGTTCATTGAGCTTCTAACTGTAGAAGGCTACCGGCCTTCCTTTCTATAATAAGACTCCTTCAATTCTGACATATAAGGTGTCACACTTAACCTCAAATAGCTCGTTGAAATTTGGAAGAACTAAGACTGGTGTTGTGGACAATCGATGCTTGATTTCAGCAAATCGCTTTCCAGCCTCATCAATCCACTGAAACGATCATTTTTTCATGCAATCTATAATGGGGGCAACTATAGTGCTGACATTTCGAATGAATTGATGATAGAATGTCGCCAACTTGTGGAAACTCCTCACTTCATGAATGTTCCTCAGAATCGGTCATTCTATGATGGCTCGCACCTTTTCATCATGCATAAGGATGCCCATGTACATCACAATAAATCCTAAGAACAACAAGCTATTCGTTAAAAAAAAAATTAAACTTCTTCAAGTTGAGGTGCAACTTGTTAACTGTCAGGACCTGTAGCACTTGAGTTAAATAAATAAATAAATAAGATTTTCATATCATGGTGGGAACTATACAAGACAATAGACATTCAGGCTTCCCTTGAACGAAAAAACCCCCGAGGTGGCCTATCATTTCATAACCCTATTCACAACAATCAGGGCCGAACCTAAAAAGGAAAAAAATAATATATATATATATATATATATATATATATATATATATATATATATATATATATATATATATATATATATATATATACACATACTCCCCATGGGAGATTCTCTAATACATCTCATCCCCACTTTATCTAACAAAAATAACCCTCGAATGTGGAGAGAGAGATCTGACACTTTCCTGAAGAAGAGGTCCCCTTGGAGGTTGCCCCCAAACAGGCCAGCCCATCTATCGTCGCATTTCCTTCTCAAGACATGAACAAAGCGAATTAGCCCCCTCTTCTTCAGTCTTTCTATCCTAGATGACCAATACCATCATTTCCAAGCCAATTGGGACAGGTAATTTAGAGACTCCACCACCAGCTTCGAGTCTAATTGAACCACCACCTGAGGCAAGCCTTGGTTCAAATAGTGGGCGAGTACGTCATACACCTCCCACAGCTTTGCTCTGTTATTGGAACCCACTTCATACCCTTTAGAGAAAGCAAAAATGAGATCACTAAATTCCCTTCTACAAATTCCTTCACCTCTTGACATGTTGTATGCCAAAATAGCGAATTTGCGACGGCCCAAATCCGTCGTAAAATCAAAAATACGACGGATTTTGTTTGTCATTTCGTTCATCTGTTTACTAGTCTTTTTGCGATGGAAAACCTAGCAAGCAGCAACGAACCAAGCGACGGACGAAATCCGTCCCTTTTTATTTTTACGACGAATAAGGTCCGTCGCTAATATGAGGAGCGACAGGTCATCGGCGGTGCAATATCTGTAAATTTTTTCTTTTTTCTTTTTATTATTATTATTTATTTTGAATCTTACACCTGATAGTCATTTAAAAAATAATTCACATGATTGTTTAATAAGAATCTTATTCACAAAATTGGTAATAACTCGATTCGATAAAAAGGAAATAGCCTAAGTGGGGCTAACCCAAACAGCAAGTCCCTAGTTTCAAGTTGGACATGAAACATGGAATTGCAAAGAGTTTTGTTGCCGTTGTCTTACCTCCACTATGGTCAACACACAAATGGTTGACAGAGCATGGTACATGCCTCGATCCCATCATAACAAGAATCAATCGCCCATGGTGGAGACTTTCTAATTGTTGCCCAATCGGACTTCGGCAACTCCATCGGTTTGTATGGTGCTCCTAGCCATTCGAATTACTGCATGAAACATTCTTATGTGAGAAATCATCCATGTTAAAAATCAGATTAACTCAAGTAACACTTGTCTGCCTCAAAAACAGTTTTGGAATTCCATTACTGGTCACAGAACCCAAAAAAAGTAAGAAAAAGCACAAAATAGCAAGCCAAAAAGCTGTGCATACTACTAAAAAACCAGCTGGTAGTTTCATAATGAGGTACATGGCACATGCCTCTCTGTGCATCATAGTATTCACGGGACTTTCATGGAACCAAGCAATGAAATGGCAAGCATTCAGCTTTCAGCACTATACCATTTCAGCAGCTTTAGCAGAAGAGTCCACCTTAGATGGCAATCAAATGGATGGTTAGCGTAAGAATCAAGTGGTCCAAATTCTAAGGAACAATCAGATGGTTACTTTCAAGACTGTCATCTTCTCATTGTAACTTTACGGGTCATGCTCCAACTATTCAGTCAGCTATTTGGAGTTTGGATAGTCTGGACTGCCTTACAACTATGCTGTGTTTATAGTCGAAGAGTCGCCACCATTTTTAGAATGGCAGTGAACTATCACACTATTCTAGCCCGTGAATCTAACGTGGTGCCACGACATTTCCATTTTCCAATTCGGTCCTGGGTCAATTTTCATGTTTGACAACCTGGATTTTGGCATGAATTCAATTCCTGATTTTTAGACACTAATGATTCTTTCTGAAAAGCTGGTTTGAAAATTCCTGGAATTGGATTCCAATTCCAGGTTGACAAACAACTGACAGAATAAAATTCTCAGGAATCCAATTCCAAGTAATTTTCAAATTCCAGGTTGCTAAATGACCCTAAAATGGATGAAAACAGGACAGCGTTGAAAAGTAGGAAACTTTATTATTTTTCAGAGTGGTAACTGAACGTTTAATAAAGGAAAGCAAGAAACAAAACACTTAGTTTCAACAATATTTGAAAGGGGCTAGTTGTATTAGTTTCATCGTTGATTTTGATTCCAGCATCAGATCTTTTGGAACCCATTTAACCTAGTGGAGCATTATTAAGGCTTGTGATTTCCATCTCTTACTCTGTTACAACAAGGTAGGAAGGTTTAAATCTCAGTTTTTGGCACACTTCTCTAATCTAGCGGAAGTAGAACAATGACTTAAACCTAGCATCAAACAGCTCCAAGCTTGTTCTTTTAAGATAAGAGGGTGATTGTTTATGTCGAAAGAAAAGCGATGAAAGATGAAAACCATCAAGCAAGTAATATCTGTGTGTGCGCGTGTGTGGTTGTTTCTAAATGCTTTTTTTTAGATCAGTGCATTGAATTGAGGTGCAAGTGAAAGAGAAGATAAAAATATAGCATATTGATGGGACTTTAAATTCTTAAAAAGCTTTGCTTCATAAATGTGAATGATTCAAGAAGAACTGAAGAAGTTGTGACATGATAGTTAAGAATAGGAAAGCTTTCTAAACTTAATTGTGATCATTTTTCGATTGGAAATCCAAGACGGACCAGCAGGAGGTACATTGACTCTCGAAAGATCAACTAGGTGAAGTGAAAGTTGTGTATTCTTGCCCATTATGTATTAAGGATTCTAAAGTAGAATTCATTTCACATTTCACAAAATTTTGTAAGGCAATCTTTAAATTGGGAATTATTAGGGCGAATTTTGGAAATTGGGTTTCTATAAGAATTCACTTTCCATCCTTCTCCAAATCCAAACACAATTGGAATCTATTTTCCCAAGAGCTGAATCCCAGGAGCCAAACAACCCCTGAGAATTTCGGATTTTCTTGCTTCCTGGGTCTGTTTGGGAGCTTAGAAGGTATTTGGGTGGGAAATACTTGTCAGAAAAATGACATTTTTTTCCTAATTGGGAGGTCGCTCTTTTGTGGAAAACATTTTAGTAGAATTTGTTTTCATTAAAAATTAACTCCCCTAATAGGGGAAAAATGTGAAAGAACAGAAATAGTCCACGCTGTATGTACGCAGCAGGTACAACTGAGTCAGGTGGGCCCACCTCCATTCATCAAGTGGGCCCCTCAATGCTCTATGGGGATTGCAGTATCACAGGAAGTCCGTGGGTTTGGTCTGGGCCCTAGCCTGGCCCAAGTCCAACATGGCCCGATCTGGTCCAGCCTGGCCTGAAAATTGATAAAATCCTATTTCCCACTTGGATGTTCCTAATCTATCCATTGATCAGGTAGGCTACACATGCACAAAGAACTAGACAAGAACAAAATCAACAGTCTACATTCAAGATGCATGGGTTGGCTAAAGAAGGATTTGAATGGTTGTGGGGTCCAAGACATGTACATATGAAGTCGGTTAGGCTAGAATGACTTGAGCCCAAGCCCAGCCCACATGGCAAGATAATGGTCCAAGTCCGGTCCAAGCCATGTTGGGCCAGGTGGGTCACCCAGCCCATTGCCACCCTTAGCTGCAATCTTGGTTGACCGTCTTGAAAGGACTTGTTGCCAAACAGCTCTATTAGATAGTTCCATGAACTTAAATATTTGATTTGTAATTGTAGATAACATTATATGGTAAAGTTCAGCATATAATAGAAGCAGCATGCCTTTGGGGAGAGAGAAACGCCCGCTGCTTCCATAACAGAAGCAGCTTGTCTTTGGGGGTTATTTGTAAAGTTCAGCAGTATCTAAGGGAGTGGGTGCCTTAATTGGCTTGGTTGTTTTTTCTTTCCTTTTTTCCTTTGCTTGTATATACTCTGTTCTCTCATTTTGTCTCCTCCTCTTTCTGCCTTTGTGGCCTAATAAATCAGTACCTTTCAAAAAAAGATAACATTATATGGTATGCACTACAAATGCAGTATACAATAGATGAAGCCGTATCCACAAAACTCTCAACTTCAGCAAAATATGCTAACTCTGCTTTGAAATTTCTGCATATTTTCATTTGTCATTACTTTCCTCAGCGATGACCATGATCAAGCACTAGTTTTTTGTTTATAAAGAATGTGATTTACATTGTGTAGTTATAGGTGTGATGACTGAGCTTGCACAACTGTGTTTGATTTTGCAGTCATCGGAGAAGCTGCAACTTTTGTCATTCCTCATGAACTTCCAATCTTTAATGGAGCATCCCATTTCCTAGACTACCTATATTATCTCGAGGTTCTTATTTCTTACATCAGGAGCATATTGGTCACAATTCTATCACTGGTTGCTGTCCAAATGCCGTGTTCTGTTTTAGAAAATACAAGTAGAAGATTCTTTTTCTTCTGATTTAAGAATGGGCTAATTTGGAGCATCCTTGTAAGTGATGTGTTGATATTGTTTCGTATAATTGTATCGACTCATTACATTGACAAAGTAGGATAGTTTAGGACATCGAGAATGGTTCTGAGAACTGTTATGTCATCTCTTGTGCTCTATATATTCATCTTGGACCATTATGGATATGGTTTCATGCTCCATTTAACATGGTATTAAAACCATGCATTGGTAGACAATAATCTTCAGGCTTCTTCACCCCAAAGGCTGAAGTTCAAGATTCATCCATTGGAAAGAGGGAAGAGGAATGGAGGAAAGTCTTAGGATTTCCATTTGCCTTTATTAGAGAGGGATGGAGGGCAGATTTTTAAGGTATTGATTTACCCTAGTTAGAGATGTAATCGTTTTACCATGTTGTGTTTCTTTCATCAAACCCATTGAGTGCAATTCACCAGGATGAAATGACGATACAAAAATTCAGCCTGATATAAAGCTCAGGGGGGCCATACCATGTGAAACTAGAAAAATTTCTGTAAATTTGCATGTGTTGGCTATCATGATAATTGGTAATCCATACCAAAAAGAAATATGATCTCTAGTAGCAAATTTATATTTCCATCTAATTCATTCAAAGGGGTCTTCACACCAAGATGAGCCTAGTATTATCTACTACATACTAGTAACATACAACCAATATTGGGGCACCATACCATAAGCTACAAAATTTCATGTCTCCCTAAACAAGGTATCCTCCATTAATAATAATAATAATAATATATTATAAGTTCTTTATTTTCATTTACATTCGCAAATACATTCACAATCCATCCAATTATTAACAACATTTACAAAAAATAAAAGACATCCAACCAGCTCTTAATAATAATTTGCAACTTAACCTACTGAGAACCATCATGCACCGTAATGTCTTACGGTAGAGTGGGTTCTGAGTTACAAGTTGACCCTAACGACAGCATATTACTCAAACAAGGAACTCACCTTGGATCTCTAGTGGCTTTAAATAACCAATATGTGCTCTCAATCAACTCCGGACGTAGTGGATAGCTTTTTTGACCATGCTGAAAGACAGGTACAGTTAAAGTACTATTTTAAAATTTATTTAAAAAAAAAAAAAAAAAACTTTTTTAAAAAATTACTGATGATATTTTGTAACAAACGAGATCCATTTAAAACCAGTAAAAGCAAGGATATCACATAGAAAACCTGAACACATTAACCTCAGACATCTTACTGCAATAGCATAGTACCTGAACTCTGAATGTAGCAAGATTAAAACCCTCTGGGGTGAAACCGTACTTCTTCCAGACACTAAAGAAAGCAGCATGTGTCCAGATAGCAGGATCAATGTACCCAGCTAAAACCTTCCAAATGAGAAGATGATTAATTTCCCAGTATGTAAAGGCATAGTATATAATAAAAAATTTAAAAAGGAGGAATTATATGACCCTCAAGTCGAGTGTTTGCATGGTATCTTTGGGCCTGGAGTCTGTCCAAGTGTGTCCTTCATTCAGCAGCGTTTACGACTGATCTGAAGGGCCTACCAATCAGTAGAAAGGCCTGAAAGATCTCCCCAATGGGGCATTCATAACCTTTAGATTGGTGCCTGAAAATAGACAGTTGAAATAAAAAACAGTAACAGTTCATATTAAATGGAAAAAATGCCAAAGATAGCTCAGATCAACTATCTGGATACCAGGTCCATGGGCCCCACTCATGCAAACTCAAGATCCAAGGACACAAAGCATATCATTGGGATGAAGACTTTAGAAATCCTTGGAAAAGGGAGGAAGAAAAAAGAAAAAGTACATGAAGGCCAGGCCAAAATGCCTGACGACTGTTAAATAATGGCCACACCATGGAAGCAGAATTCATGTTTACCACCACGTACCTATAGTTGTGTCAAAATTGCAACTTGAAAATCTAAATGAGAAACATAAACATGAATAGTAAGATTTGTGGACCAGAAATAATAACAAATTACCAAGGATCATAGTATAGATAACGCATTGCAGCCTTCTAAGCTTCCTGGAATATGAACAAATACTCCTCATCTCCGAATAACAGATAGGCCTATAGTCAGTAAGAAAGCCCTTAAGAAAAATGTACAATGAATTTCTTGGAGTTGCATAGAGAAAAGAGAATATGTACCAGATGATAAACCATATCTCATATTATTTCTTTTATAACTCCAAAAGGGAAAAGGGAAAAGTCAAAAAGATCCATCAAGGCAACAGATAAGACATGGTTTTATGTTTTGATCAATATGTGAAATAACTATATTCATCAATATGGGCTTGAGAGCATAATTGGATGCAAACAAATCCAAAAACATTAGCTCCTCACTTAGTTCTCTATATACAACAAAACTACACTATGGAATTGAAGATTATACATGCTGCAATGCCTACAATATTAAGGGACCAAATAAGTCAAAAACCATATCAAGTTAACATAAAACAGAGGTTAAGCCCACATGTATATGGATTCATGACCATCAACATGCAGCCACACATGCCAATATGGAACATGTGTATGAGACCCCAGCTTTTCATTAGATGCGCCACGCACAAGAATCAGTCTTTTTCCTCCTCAAGTCTAGTGCAATATACGAAAGAAATGGAGGCTAATACAACTCATCTAGAACATCCATGGGCTTGATGCTTATAGTGTTCCCTCACAAAAGAAGGCTCATACGTTACTACACATTACGAAGTAAACCAGAATTTTATTTATCCAAAAGTGCTAACTGCTGAAATTTTGGAATACCTTCTCAACGAAAAAAAAAACCAGCAGACTAGCAAACAAATAAAATGAAATAACTGTTCTAATTGCTTCATCTCTCTAATGTTCCATACAACGGACCCAAACGAAGGAGAATTTAAATCCAAATAAAAGAAACAAAGATCATACCTACTCTTAAGGCAGAGAAAATTCTAAGTTCATCTTGAACTCTGATTATGCATCTCAAAATTTTCATTTCTGAATAGAAAAAGACCCAAGAGAAACCGCTTCTTTGAAATTGCAAGCATAAGCAGTACCTTCGAGATTTTTAAATATACCTTTCTCAAAATTATACATTAAGAGAAGCAAGATCCATGGCAGCCCCCACTTGTAGTATCTTCAAGCAATTGAGACAGCTGTGTGCCTTGTGATCTTTGCTTCTGAATCTTTTACGAAAATGCAGGGGAGCATTTCTGAGGAAAACCCCATGGTGTCGTGAACTGAGCCTTGGTTTTCCTCACAAGACACCTTGTGAGCCTTGCCATAATACCTATTTATGAAAGGGACCTGCTTGCCAAAACCAGCAGAACACCAGATGTAGAAATATTAAAATTATACAACACCCCCCCCCCCCCCCCCCCCCCCCCCCCCCCCAAAAAAAAAAAAAAGAAAAAAAAAGGCTACAAAAGAAATTTTATTGACAAGAGTGCTATAGTGAAAAATAAGGCTGCAACTTGGGTTCAGGTAAACCCCCATACAAGGTGGCCCATCAGAATAATCAGTCTGAAAGGCCCATGGTGCAGATGCTGGAGATGAGAGACTAGATCTCCACTGCAGCTTGAGGGCCAACCTAGCAGACCTCTATAAGTTAAATTAGTTGCAAGTCTTGAAAATTTTTCCAATGAAGCACAACATGCTCCCTTGCAGACTGAGGCAGTTCCATGAGTATCACGAGGTGTCATCTTGCCCAAGTTCTTGGTCTTGATTGAATCCTTGTTCATTTGCAAGTGTTTTGTGTCTATAAAATATCTCATCGTACACAGGGAAGAGAATTCAACAGCAGATAACTTGACCCTTTTTTTTTTTTTTGAAAGCTAACTTGGTATATAATTCATATAGAGAGAGAGAGCTCAGATACAGACCGGAGGTTCTGTAGGATACATGATTTGAACAAATGTATCTTGTTCTAGTTCGTCCTCCTTCATAGGATGGTAAAAATCTGCCAGAAGAGTGAAACTCAGTGTCAAAAAAATACTCAGCAGCACTTAGTAGCAGAGAGGATCACAATATTACAGATAGCTACTTCCACAACTGTTCGAACCCATTATGCCATGAGATGCAGTTCATGAAACAATATCATGACGGTGGAGTTAACCCTTATCTATGCGTCCAAAATAAGCATACGAATTTGCATTATCAAGTTGAAGAATTTTACACAAAAACCCAGATTTTCTAAATAACCAGAACTTATGCCATAAATATCAAATAGATGCAGCAATCTAGCAAAGGAAAAGGAGATGAATTACAACACTAAAGTTTGACTCTGTTTCTCAACAGCGGATGTAGGAGGAGCCCCTTTAACAAGATCCAGAATGGCAGTTCCTCTGGCGGGTCTGGCGATTTCTTCATATCCTCATAAATATTCATGGCATCAGCAGGTGAGCCGTATTTCAAGAATCCTCTGATTGCTTCAGCATATGTCCGAGCATGTCTATTTTCCATATGAATGTTCCTCATCTATCCGTTGATCAAATGGCCCACACATGGAAATATTTTACGCTTTCCTAAACATTCCCGTGGAATCTACCCTAAAATTCGAAAAACCCTAAATCGGCATTGAGATTGAGAGAGATTTTGACACACACACACACACACACACACACACACACACACACACAGAGAAATACCTCAATGTTCCTGGAGATTTAAGCCTTCAACCACAGATTCAGAGAGAGCGAGAAGGAGTGCGTGGGTAGGGCGGTCGGCAACAGGATCTTGGGTGGGGGGATAGACAGATATACACTGGGAAGAGAGATCGAGCAAGGAAGAGAGAGGAGGTAGAGAGACTGTCACGTATGAGAGAGGGGTTGAAACAGAGCTGGTTGGGGCCGGTGCCCTAACCAGATTTCGCGGATGGTAATGGGGGACGCGGATTAGATACTAACAGGTTGAGCCGCCACACTCGCTACTCCAGTGACGTCACCAAGTTCTGTGGACCCTATTAGGATGTATATGTTATATCCACAACGTCCATCCATTTGTAGATATTATTTTAAAGCACGAGTCAGAGAATGAGACAGATCCAAAGCTTTAGCGGACCACACCACAGAAAACAGGGGGAAAATGGATGCCCACCGTTGAAACCTTCTTAAGGCTCACCATGATGTTTTTTTAAAAAAAAATCCATCGTGTTCAAAAGTTAAAAAATACATTAACGGAGGAAAACACAAATATCAAAATATCAACTTGATCGAAAACTTTTGTGGCCTTTAAAAGTTTTTAGCTTTCGCATCACTCATTCGTTCGATCTTATCATAAAATGATCTCTCCATATGGATGGATGGTGTGGATACAAAAAATGCATCATGGTGCAACCCACATAACTTGGTGACGTCGCTCAACTGTAAGTAGCCAATCCACGTCCGGAATGGACTGGTGATGTCAGCAAGTTCTGTGGGTCCATCATGAGGTATGCGTTATATCCAAACCGTCCATCCACATGGCAAGCTCATGGTAAGACTTGAGACGAAAAATAAGACTAATTTAACTATCAAGTGTACCACACAATCAAAAGCAGTGGGGGATTGAACATTTACCATTGAAACCCTTTTGGGGATCACAAAAGTTTTGGATCAATGAGAGTTTTTTTTTAACAAAATTGGATGGAAAATAAACATTATGGTGGGCCCTACGAATTTTTTAATTGTGGAAATCATCACCCCTGATGGTATTTGTGGTGTGCTCCATTTAATCTTTGGATATAATTCATTTTTTGGATAATTTTCTAAAATGATCTCGAAAACTGGATGAACGGTGTGGGTTGATCCCAAATTTTTGATAAATCCAAAGCTCAAGTGGACCATGTCACACGATACAATGTGGAATAATGGTTTCTGCCATTGATACCTTCCTTGGGCCCATAGTAATATTTATTTGTCATCCAACATATTCATAATATCGAAAGATATGAATGAAGAGAACACAAATATCAACTTGATCCAAAACTTTTATGGCCTCCAAGATTTTTTCAATGATAGAGGTTCAATCACACTATTTCCTATGGTGTGGTCCACTTGAACTTTGGATATGCTTACTTTTTGTTCTTTAGACTTCAAATTATTTGTTATTATGGATGAACGGAGTAGATAAAATAAATAAGTAATTGTGGACCCCATTGAGTTTACTCGGTATACTAAGGGTAATGAGTAACTCACAATGTAGTGGAGAGGAGTTTCCTTATAAGATTCATAATTATATATTGGGTTTGCCTAAATGCGATTCACATATCCAACCCACTCATTATGTGTGTCCCACCCACTCATTATGTGTGTCCCACTTGGATGAGGGGTCAAACCAAGTTTCAACCGCATTCAAAACTCATGTGAGCCCCACCAAGTGTTTTTATATTTTTTAGGATGTCTTCACATAGTTTTAGATGTTATGGCCCACCTGAGTTTATATCTCATAACTTAAAGGGGACACATCAAATGCACGGTGTTGATGTTCGACACACATCATGATGGGACCCACTAAACTTATTAACATCAATTCTTAGGTTCTCACGAGGTCAGTAACTTGGGTCACAATTTTGACTAGAATATTGGGCTTGTTTTACATGTTTGGTTCATTCTCTCAAATTTACTGATCAATACACTCAATTTGATTAGTTACTCACCCCGATCAGGCTACATATGAGAAAGATATTGGGCATATAAGATTAATCAACAATTTGAGTGAAATTGATTTAAATATCTAAAGTTATATACTCTTCAATCTGAATTGATTAGATTGTCCAAAAATGGTTAAAGGTTCAATTAGCGGATGTGCCTAATAATTTAGTAAAAAATGTTTTTATTTTTTTCACAGATAAATCTCAATTTTCATTTAAAAATCGTATTTTTTTCAAAATGTATATTTTTTACTCTTAATTTTTATTTTTTATTTTTTGAAAACTTTTAACAAAATATCATTTTTATTATTAAATATTTCAAAAAAAAATTAAAAATACAAATTCTAAATTTTTATTTTCAAAATCTCAAAATCATTCTCAAATTTTATTTTATTTTTTTCTCAAAAATTTCAAAATGCCAATTTTTTACTTCGAAAGCATTATTTTGTTTTCAACTTTTCAATTTTATTTTTTAAAATGATATATATATTTTTTCAAAATATCAGTGATTTTATAAATAATATTTTTAAAAAAAATTAACTTTTGAACATTTTCAATTATTTTTCAATATCACTAATTTTTTTCAATTTCTTTATTTTCTGTTTCAAAATGTCTGTTTTTTGTTTAAGTATCGATTTTTAATGGGGGATGCAGATTAGATACTAATAGTTTCAATTTCTTTCACTTTTGTTACTGCTTATCCTCATGGGGCCGTTGAGATAAAAGATCCTGACAATGGCAAGGAGTTTAAAGTAAATGGACATCGATTAAAGCCATTTGTCAAGAAATTTGATTCAGAGGATATATTTATGCCTCTGACTGATCCTGTTTATCAGGATTGATCTCCTAGTCTGATAGAGATATAGGTAAGTTTATCGCTTTCATAGGACTAGGGTAGTTTGTTTTATGTTGTTTTAGGATAGATAGTTTTATGTCACTAGGCTAGTTTGCCCCCTACATTGTTTTAGGATAATTTGATATTGCTAGTTTCACTCTTATGCTGAGCCACTCTTATACTGAGATCTCTATGGAAAAGCCTCTCGATTCTTTTATCCAGTTACTATCTTCCCATTACTTTTCCTTTACTTTCGTTGTCCAATGTGCATTGCATGTTCATATTTTTTTACATTAAGGACAATGTAGATTTTAGGTTAGGAGTGAGAGATTAGGTTACCTAATTAGTATTTTCTTGGTCTTCAGCAAAATTTTTGAAAATTTTTCAAAAATTTCTGGATTTTCTTGTGAATTCAAAGTGATTTTGAAGGATAATCGGGAATTGAAAAGTATAAGATACGGAGTGTTGGGTATTTATGTCTCTTGGATTTAGTTATTTGGTAGATTTCACATTTAAGTTTGAATTATTAATCCATGATTAGAAGTTGTAAACATTGATTGAATTATGATTTCACATGTCACATCTCACCTACACATTAAGGTTTCAATTCAATATGGAAGGAATAAATTGGTAATCACTAAACATGAAAGGAACTAGCCCAAGAATTTTGCTCATCATGATCAATATAAAAAAAAAAAAAAGAAAAAAAGAAAAAGAAGAATTGAAGAAAAAGAAATAAATACCAAACTTCAAAATAGTTGCTTATGAAAAGGGTTGGGCGAATGGTCTTCACCATAAGTTTGCTCCCTATAAGTAAATGTTCGATTCCCCAAGGTTGACATGGCAAGAAAGTCATCGATGAAAAAATTAAAAACTAAAAGAATGAAAAAATGAATTGTAAGGCAAGTTTTGGTCCTTGCTCTTGCCTGGGTGGTAGACTCTCAGGAGTTTCAACTCCCGGTCAAGGGTTCGAGTACCCATAGGTGGTGAAATTCCACCAGTGTGAGTGCGTGGGGGGCGTGTGTGTGTGTTAAAAAAAAAAAAAGGTTATAGTTATCTTGAATACTCTTTTGATTATCAATGTTATCATGAAAATTGATGATGGGATCCTTAATTGTGATAAGTAGAGGATACACTATACACCCATGAAACTCAATGTTTAGAATTGTTCTAATTAATGGATTAATACTTTGAACTTAATTATGAAGTTTGTCGTGCGCTTGAGTCCAAGAGAAGGTAATACCCAACATTCATGAATCTTAAAATTCTCGTATCTGGATTATTTTACAAAATTCACTCGAGTATATAGAAATTATCCTACAGTTCTCAACTTATTTTTCGCATAATTTGCTCGGGATTAAGAAGATGCTAGTTGGGGGTTATGTTAAGGGTCAAATATTGCATATTAGACCCTAGTTATTACCTGGATTTACGAACATGATATTGTTTAACAGCCTAATTTAATTGTGTTTTTGATGCAAGGTTTATTTACGAGCTTGGATTGAAATAGGGTGCGAAAAGTATAGATTTAACGCTCTGATGTCACCAAGGTAAGGGACGGACCCCAAGGGACCGAGATTGATAGATTTACACGCCAGAGATCCGAGAAAATCGAGAAACTGAAGCTCAAGTGGCCTAAAAAGAGTCCAGAATGCGAGATCATAAGGTTCTTACCATCCATTCGGCTCAAAACTTTACAAATGACCTGAAAACCATAAATTAATCGTACACGTAAAATTTCAGCCATTGTATCCCTTTGGAAGTGGCCCAACGGATAGATCAGCCCCTATATTAGCAATCTAGGGCCCACCTGATCGCTAGATATGTTCAATTTTGGACTCAGCGTCTTAAATGATCTAGAAAAATGGATGGACGGAGCAGATTTCTCACAAGAATCACAGTAGACCCTGCATGTACAGTGCGTATACATGGTGTACACACACCGGTTGTGCACCGGACAGTCAGCCCGGTCAAAGAAGGGCTGACCTGTCTCTCCTGCGTAAAACGTCCAGCGGACAGACAACATCCATCTGGTTTTGCGTTATGGGGCCCATACATCTTTCAAACGGTAGATCTGGACCGTTTATTCGATCCATAGGACGATCAAGACCAACGCCTAGGTGTCCTTTTGCCACCTTGCAAGTAATTGTGTGAAGATCTTAGCCGAATGGAAGATGAACAGTGAAATGGAAAGTTCAGTGGACCACACCTAATCCAAGCCAAGTAATCCATTCCTGAATGGTTTTTCGAGAGTATTCCAATGGACGGAATGGATTCACTGTCTGACACCAATCACAGGCCCACCATCTTTCACAACAATGCATTGACGAAGCTTTATTTGCGAAACAAAGTTGTGTTTGAATTCAGGTGGGCCACCATCATTGATTGGATGGCCGATCCAAACCAACCATCGTGAAGACCGTCCAAAAACGTCTCAGGTGACGTTATTTTTCAGGAAAATAAGCATGGAAAGGGGTGTCTTTGCTACGCATGATTCTTAGTGCATAAATAGCTTTATGCATGGGTTTTTTTTTGTGCTGCGTAAGGAAAGCTGCGTAAAGCTCCAAACTGACTACCCTTACCTATAAAAAGAAGAGAGAGAGAGAGGACGTGTAAGGGATTATCTTGGAGGCGTTGGAAGCCAAGAAGAGTAAGAAGGAGAGAGAGAGAGAGAGAGAGAGAGAGAGAGAGAGAGAGTTTGGCCGGCTGGTTCCATTTCTTCCCTGTTTTTCTCAATTTTAATTATTTTTTTTAAAGATGTTTAACCTAATTATATCTATGCTAGGCTAAACCTCTTAGCTAGGGCTAAAAGGTGAAGCTTGTGGCGTGATGGAGAGACTTTTTGTTTGAGCCTTTTGTTTAGATTGAACTGATCTTGAATTTAGTTTAATTATGGGGAATGTTTTCAATTTTTAATGGTCCGTTGTGATCGAAATTACAATGGGTCTACGATGGCTTTTTGCATGTTTCTTTCCTTAGTTTGATTATGACGTCAGGAAGCCCTGTTATTCACAATCGTCTCCTGGGCATGGTTGGATGACGAAACCCTTCATAACCTTCATATATCTTGTTGATTAGTTACCAATTGGTTTAATTCTATTGTTTACTTTATTTCTTGGACATTGTTTAGTGACGGAATCCATTCTAATTCTTACACCTTTCATCTATTGAAAACTAGATCAAAGGAAGGTCAGATTTGATATTCATGGTTACACCCTTCAATTGGATGATGATGGGACTCTACGTCCAGTTGAGTTCTCGAATCAAGTATAAAGATCTCCTTGATCTCTACAAGTGGATCTTCTAAATCCCTAGTTTCCTACCTCTGATTTTTCTAATTTTTAGATAAATATTTCACCATTATTCCCTCAATTTCATTCGATTTACATTTCATCTTAGTCTAGTTCTAGTTCTACTTAATTTCAAATTACGTATAGGTTTCAGTCCCTTAGGATTCGACCTCGGTCTCATCGAGTTTATTATTACATCACGACCCTATACTTGGGGTGTAAACTAAATGGTTGGACAAAAGTTAGTGGTTGCTTGATGGTGAAAAAGGCCTAAATATGAAATTTCACATTTTGCACCAAAATGAAAGAATTGGAGTCAAGGCGGTCATCATTCAACGGTGTAGGATCATATATCGGGGTCTAAATTTTGTATGATATCGTAGTTATATGAAGCCAAAGTATGGTTCAAATTTAAGTTGCGATTGACAGTATAATGTGGGTCAATCGGAAGCTCTAGATTTAGGAAGAGTTGGTAAGCCTAAAACGGATAATTTCGTGATTAAGTAAAAGCCTACTAAGGTGGGGTTCTTATATTTCACACTTGGTTTATATGATGAAAATTCAAGTTGTTCATACGAAGGAAAATATCTTACTACGACTACCCATGACATTTCTTCATTCAATGGATACCAAAATCAATGGTTAAGGGGGTGATTTATCAATTGGATCACTTTTACAATGATCAAAGGGTTGAAATTCGACGTATATGGTTAATTTATGATAAATAGACATGGTATAAAATTTTACATGAAACGGATCATGGGAACCATATGATCTAAAATTCAAGGGTATATGTTAATGACATTAAGTATTTATAATTTTGTCATATTTTATTTATCTAACTTTCACTGTCCGTAACATCGAACTACACCATCTAAATGTATTGAAATTTTACAGATATTCTTTATTTTTCATTCTCTTTCCATCGCTTTATTTTGGGTTTTGATCGCTTATAGATGACCAAGATGCCTTTTTAATGGGCTATACCGCCTCGAGGTCTAAATCAATACTTTCATATATTTAATAAAGAAGTTAGCCAGTAGTTGTGGCATATACCTTATAATCTTCGAACTGAGCTGTTCATTCTGATATTTAAGTGGCCTGTTTAGCGGATCCAAATATGATGGATAGTCAGATGACATGTTAAAAATCTGAGAACTTAATGATTAGTACTCTGATCATGTATGTAAGTGGTTATACAGTCAGTTTTGAAAATAGATGAACATAAGTAGGTTTTTTTGGAGTGATAAAGAGCTAGGACATGTATACCGTTAGATTCAAGTGACTTGTTAATATGTATAGGTTTCTCGAATTGCAGTTCTGATGGTGAGTTAAGCATATTCATAGGCGATGAACAAGATGAACAGATCAAAATCTCAATTTGACATATGTACGAGTGTATGCAGATATCAAGTAATTACTTTACTATGATCGAGCGGGCCAAATTTAAAGTGGACGGTCAAATATCTTTACCTATCGGTGGATAATTAATTGAATGGTTGGTTATAATGGATAAGTAGAAATACATGGATATACGATGATCTTGTCTTAAAATCAACAGTCAGATAACTTGATCTATGGATGAAGATCGTTCTCAACGATCACACTACACCAAAACAGCGAAAAAAGGATGATCGAAAACCGTCTCAAAAGGCCAAAAAGGACGGTCCTGGACCGTCACAACGGCCGTCAAATTTTGACGTGTCATATTTTTTAAAGGACGGCCATAAACCGTCTTTAAAGAAGGACGGTCATGGACCATCTCTAAAGAAGGACGGTTATAAACTATCTATAATGATACATAATTAGTGGACTTATATAAAGCTGAAAAGGATAGTCTATGACCGTCTATAAAAAGGATGATGCTAGACCATCCATAAAAAGACAGCCTATGACCGTCAATAAAAATGACTGTTATATACCATCTCTTATAACCTACAAAAAGACGGTCATAGACCGTCTCTTATGAATTGGAAAAGGACGGTCATAAACCGTCTCTTATGAGTCTGAAAAGGACGGTCATAGACCATCTCTTATGAACCTGAAAAGGACGGTCTTGAACCGTCTTTTAAAAGGACGGTCTTCAATCGTCTCGTATTTCCATATACACCTGTTCACATCATATGTTTCCTAATATACACCTGTTATATACACCTGTTACAACATCGTATTCTTCCTGATATACAC
The DNA here is from genome assembly GCA_037074715.1 of Magnolia kwangsiensis. Classification (NCBI taxonomy): domain Eukaryota; kingdom Viridiplantae; phylum Streptophyta; class Magnoliopsida; order Magnoliales; family Magnoliaceae; genus Magnolia; species Magnolia kwangsiensis. Next base: position 91,598,213 of record CM073588.1, read on the forward strand.
TTGTTATATAATATATTTCATCATATTCACATTCACATCCATCTAAACCCAAACTACATAAATCCATCCAAACATAAACTACATTCATCCAAACATAAACTACATCCATCCAAACACAAACAATCTTATCCACATTACATTCATCCACGCATAAATACGCTCACACTAACCCTGCAAAACTCCAAATCATCAGCCAAAATACCAAACAATTTCTCATCTAACAAAAACCAAAACTAAATCATAATATTTATACTCTATAGAGACTCACAAAGTGAAGAATTACCTATAGAATATGATGCGATGAGGCTTCTGTTGTGTTGCTTGCCTGAATACAATCAGTTGTTCTATGCCAAATACCATAGATATTCTTTAAACACTGAATTCAAACACTTGTACCAAAGATCATATAAAAACAGAAGAGAAAAAGACTTACCGGATCATCCCTTTGTTCATATAACCTCTCTGAGTATCCTACACAACTTGAAAAAGATCTCTTATCAGCTCTTGTCGATGTGTTAAGGTTAATGTTATAAGTTATAGTATATAGGTTTAGGTTATAGGTTATAGCTTTAGGGAATTGAGAATAGGTTAAGGTTAAGGTTTAAGTTTATGAAATCGGGTTTGGGTTCGGGATGGGGTTTAGGTTTGGGTTTTTCAAGTTTAGGTTTAAGTTAAGGTTAGGGAATTGAGATTAGGAGTAGGTGTAGGTATAGGTTTAAGGATTTGAGAATACATTTTGATTTTAGGTTTAAGTTTAGGTTTTAGGCTTCGGTTTAGGTTATAGGTTTAGGTTATAGGTTTAGGTTTAGGTTAGGTTATAGGTTAAGGTTTAGAGAATTGAGAATAGATTAAGGTTTAGGTTTTGGAAATCGGGTTCGGGTTCGGGATCGGGTTTAGGTTTTGGGTTTTCAAGTTTAGGTTTAGGTTTAGGTTAGAGAGTTGAGATTAGGATTAGGTGTAGGTCTAGGTTTAGGGATTTGAGAATACATTTAAGTTTTAGGTTTAGGACATCAGGTTTGGGTTCGGGATTGGGTTTTAGGTTTGGATTTTCAAGTTTAGGTTTAGGTTTAGGTTAGGGAGTTGAGATTAGGATTAGGTGTAGGTTTAGGTTTAAAGATTTGAGAATACATTTAGGTTTTAGGTCATAGGTTTTGGTTTAGGTTAAGGTTATAGGTTTAGGTTTAGGTTAAAAGCTATAGGTTTAGGGAATTGAGAATAGGTTAAGGTTTAGGTTTAGAAAATCGGGTTCAGGTTCGGAATCGGGTTTAGTTCTGGGTTTTCAAGTTTAGGTTTAGGTTTAGGTTAGGGAGTTAAGATTAGGATTAGGTGTAGGTTTAGGTTTAAGGAGTTGAGAATACATTTAGGTTTTAGGTTTAGGTTTAGGTTTTAGGTTATAGGTTAAGGTTTAGGTTTTAGGTTTAGGTTAAGGTTAGGTTACAGGTTATAGGATAAGGTTTTAGGTCATAGGTTTTGGTTTAGGTTAAGTTTATAGGTTTAGGTTTAGGTTTAGGTTAAGGTTTATGTTTAGGTTATAAGATATAGGTTTAGGGAATTGAGAATAGGTTAAGGTTTAGGTTTAGGAAATCGGGTTCGGGTTCGGGATCGGGTTTAGGTTTGGGTTTTCAAGTTTAGGTTTAGGTTTAGGTTAGAGAGTTGAGATTAGGATTAGGTGTAAATTTAGGTTTAAGGATTTGAGGATACATTTAGATTTTAGGTTTAGGTTTCAGTTATAAGCTATAAGTTTAGGGAATTGAGAATAGGTTAAGGTTTAGGTTTAGAAAATTGGGTTCGGGTTCGGGATCGGGTTTAGGTTTGGGTTTTCAAGTTTAGGTTTAGGTGTAAGTTAGGGAGTTGAGATTAGGATTAAGTGTAGGTTTAAGTTTAGGGATTTGAGAATACATTTAGGTTTTAGGTTTAGGTTTAGGTTATAGGTTAAGGTTTAGGTTTCGGTTATAAGCTATAGGTTTAGGGAATTGAGAATAGGTTAAGGTTTAGGTTTAGGAAATTGGGTTCAGGTTCGGGATCGTGTTTAGGTTTAGGTTTTCAAGTTTAGGTTTAGGTTTAGGTTAGAGAGTTGAGATTAGGAATAGGTGTAGGTTTAGGTTTAGGGATTTGAGAATACATTTAGGTTTTAGGTCATAGGTTTAGGTTTAGAAAATCGGGTTCGGGTTCGGGATCGGGTTTTAGGTTTGAGTTTTCAAGTTTAGGTTTAGGTTTAGGTTAGGGAGTTGAGATTAGGATTAGGTGTAGGTTTAGGTTTAGAGATTTGAGAATACATTTAGGTTTTAGGTCATAGGTTTTGGTTTAGGTTAAGGTTATGGGTTTAAGCTAAGGTTTAGGTTAAGGTTACAAGCCATAGGTTTAGGGAATTGAGAATAGGTTAAGGTTTAGGTGTAAAAAATTCGGTTCGGGTTTGGGATCGGGTTTAGTTTTGGGTTTTCAAGTTTAGGTTTAGGTTTAGGTTAGGGAGTTGAGATTCGGATTAGGTGTAGGTTTAGGTTCAGGGAATTGAGAATACATTTAGGTTTTAGGTCATAGGTTTTGGTTTAGGTTAAGGTTATAGGTTTAGGTTAAGGTTTAGGTTTAGGTTATAAGATATAGGTTTAGGAAATTGAGAATAGGTTAAGGTTTAGGTTTAGAAAATCGGGTTCAGGTTTGGAATCAGGTTTAGTTTTAGGTTTAGGTTTAGGTTAGGGAGTTGAGATTAAGATTAGGTGTAGGTTTAGGTTTAGGGAGTTGAGAATACATTTAGGTTTTAGGATTAGGTTTAGGTTTTAGGTTAAAGGTTAAGGTTAGGTTATAGGTTATAAGTTAAGGTTTTAGGTCATAGGTTTAGTTTTAGGTTTAGGTTAAGGTTTAGGTTTAGGTTATAAGATATAGGTTTAGGGAATTGAGAATAGGTTAAGGTCTAGGTTTAGGAAATCGAGTTCGGGTTTGGGATTAGGTTTAGGTTTGGGTTTTTGAGTTTACGTTTAGATTTAGGTTAGGGAGTTGAGATTAGGATTAGGTGTAGGGATTTTAGAATACATTTAGGTTTTAGGTTTAGGTTTAGGTTATAAGTTAAGGTTTAGATTTAGGTTTAGGTTTCAGTTATAAGCTATAGGTTTTGGGAATTGAGAATAGGTTAAGGTTTAGGTTTAGGAAATCGAATTCAGGTTCAGAATCGGGTTTGGGTTTTCGAGGTTAGGTTTAGGTTTAGGTTAGGGAGTTGAGATTAGGATTAGGTGTAGGTTTAGGTTTAAGGATTTGAGAATACATTTAGGTTTTAGGTTTAGGTTTAAGTTTAGGTTATAGGTTAAGGTTTAGGTTTAGGTTTAGGTTTCGGTTATAAGCTATAGGTTTAGGGAATTGAGAATAGGTTAATGTTTAGGTTTAGGAAATCGGGTTCGGGTTCAGGGTTGGATTTAGGTTTGGGTTTTCAAGTTTAGGTTTAGGTTTAGGTTAGGGAGTTGAGATTAGGAATAGGTGTAGGTTTAGGTTTAGGGATTTGAGAATACATTTAGGTTTCAGGTTATAGGTTTTGTTTAGGTTAAGGTTATAGGTTTAGGTTAAGATTACAAGCTATAGGTTTAGGGAATTGAGAATAGGTTAAGGTTTAGGTTTAGAAAATTGGGTTCGGGTTCGGGATCGGGTTTAAGTTTGGGTTTTCATGTTTAGGTTTAGGTTTAGGTTAGAGAGTTGAGATTAGGATTAGGTGTAGGTTTAGGTTCAGGGAGTTGAGAATACATTTAGGTTTTAGGTTTAGATTTAGGTTTTAGGTTTAGGTTAAAGTTAGGTTATAGGTTATAGGTTAAGGTTTTAGGTCATAGGTTTTGGTTTAGGTTAAGTTTATAGGTTTAGGTTTAGGTTTAGGTTAAGGTTATAAGCTATAGGTTTAGGGAACTGAGAATAGGTTAAGGTTTAGGCTTAGGAAATCGAGTTCGGGTTCGGATCGGGTTTAGGTTTGGGTTTTCAAGTTTAGGTTTAGGTTTAAGTTAAGGAGTTAAGATTAGGATTAGGTGTAGGTTTAGGTTTAGGGATTTGAGAATACATTTAGGTTTTAGGTTTAGGTTTAGGTTTAAGCTTAGGTTTCAGTTATAAGCTATAGGTTTAGGGACTGGAGAGTACGTTACAGTTTAGGTTTAGGAAATCGGGTTCGGTTCGGGATCGGGTTTAAGTTTGGGTTTTCAAGTTTAGGTTTAGGTTTAGGTTAGGGAATTGAGATTAAGATTAGGTGTAGGTTTAGGTTTAGGGATTTGAGAATACATTTAGGTTTTAGGTCATAGGTTTAGGTTTTAGGCTAAGGTTTAGTTTTAGGTTATAAGTGTAGGTTCTAGGTTTAGGTTTAGGTTAGGTTATAGGTTTATCTTTAGGGAGTTGAGAATACATTTAGGTTTTAGGTTTAGGTTTAGGTTTTAGGTTATAGGTTAAGGTTTAGGTTTTATGTTTAGGTTAAGGTTAGGTTATAGGTTATAGGTTAAGGTTTTAGGTCATAGGTTTTGGTTGAGGTTAAGTTTATAGGTTTAGGTTTAGGTTATAAGCTATAGGTTTAGGGAATTGAAAATAGGTTAAGGTTTAGGTTTAAGAAATCGAGTTCGGGTTCAGGATTGGGTTTAAGTTTGGGTTTTCAAGTTTAGGTTTAGGTTTAGGTTAGGGAGTTGAGATTAGGATTAGGTGTAGGTTTAGGTTTAGAAATTTAAGAATACATTTAGGTTTTAGGTCATAAGTTTAGGTTTTAGGCTTAGGTTTAGGTTTTAGGTTAAGGTTTAGGTTATAAGTGTAGGTTCTAGGTTTAGGTTTAGGTTAAGTTATAGGTTTATGTTTAGGGAGTTAAGAATACATTTAGGTTTTAGGTTTAGGTTTAGGTTTTAGGTTATAGGTTAAGGTTTAGGTTTTATGTTTAGGTTAAGGTTAGGTTATAGGTTAAGGTTTTAGGTCATAAGTTTTAGTTTAGGTTAAGTTTATAGGTTTAAGTTTACATTTAGGTTAAGTTTTAGGTTTTAGGTTTAGGGAATTGAAAATAGGTTAAGGTTTAGGTTTAGGAAATCAGGTTCGGGTTCGGGATCGGGTTTAAGTTTTGGTTTTCAAGTTTAGGTTAGGGAGTTGAGATTAGTATTAGGTATAGGTTTAGGTTTAGGGATTTGAGAATACATTTAGGTTTTAGGTCATAGGTTTAGGTTTTAGGCTTAGGTTTAGGTTATAGGTTTAGGTTTAAGTTATAAGTGTAGGTTCTAGGTTTAGGTTATGTTATATGTTTATGTTTAGGAGTTGAGAATACATTTAGGTTTTAGGTTTAGGTTTAGGTTATAGGTTATAGGTTGTGGTTTAGGTTTTATGTTTAGGTTAAGGTTAGGTTATAGGTTACAGGTTAAGGTTTTAGGTCATAAGTTTTGGTTTAAGTTAAATTTTTAGGTTTAGGTTTAAGTTTAGGTTATAAGCTATAGGTTTAGGGAATTTAAAATAGGTTAAGGTTTAGGTTTAGGAAATCGAGTTCGGGTTCGGGATCGGGTTTAGGTTTGGGTTTTCAAGTTTAGGTTTAGGTTTAAGTTAGGGATTTGAGATTAGGATTATGTGTAGGTTTTAGATTTAAGGATTTGTGAATAGGTTAAGGTTTAGGTTTAGAAAATCGGGTTCAAGATTGGGTTTAAGTTTGGGTTTTCAAGTTTAGGTTTAGGTTTAGGTTTAGGTTAGGGAGTTGAGATTAGGATTAGGTGTAGGTTTAAGTTTAGAGATTTGAGAATACATTTAGGTTTTAGCTCATAGGTTTAGGTTTAGGTTATAGTTTTAGGTTTAGGTTATAAGTGTAGGTTTTAGGTTTAGGTTTAGGTTTAGGTTATAGGTTTAGGTGTAAGTTTTAGGTTTAGGTTTAAGTTAGGTTATAGGTTTATGTTTAGGGAGTTAAGAATACATTTAGGTTTTAGGTTTAGGTTAGGGAGTTGAGATTAGGATTAGGTGTAGGGTTAAGTTTAGGGATTTGAGAATACATTTAGGTTTTAGGTTTAGAAAATCAGGTTTGGGTTCGGGATCGGGTTTTAGGTTTGGGTTTTCAAGTTTAGGTTTAGGTTTAGGTTAGGGAGTTGAGATTAGGATTAGGTGTAGGTTTAGGTTTAGGGAGGTGAGAATACATTTAGGTTTTAGGTCATAGGTTTTGGTTTAGGTTAAGGTTATAGGTTTAGGTTAAGGTTAAGGTTTAGGTTTAGGTTATAAGTTATAGGTTTAGGGAATTGAGAATAGGTTAAGGTTTAGGTTTAGAAAATCGGATTCGGGTTCGAGATCGGGTTTAGGTTTGGGTTTTCAAGTTTAGGTTTAGGTTAAGGGTGTGGTCCTTGCAAATACAGATATAAATACGGCCTGTCCAAATGGCCAGGCCCTTCCAATGCTGTCCATAGGAAATGGACAGCTTCATCATAGTCATAACAGCAGTTCCCACTTTCCAGGGACCCTCGCTCATCTGGATAGCTCCGACGCACATCCGAGTCTGCTCTATTAATTTTGAGCAAATACATAAACATAACCTGTCCAAATGGTCAGGCCCCTTCAATGCTGTTCATAAGAAATGAACAGCTTCATCATGGTCATAACAGCGGTTCCCACCTTCCAGGGACCCTCGCTCATCCGGATAGGTCCGACGCACATCCGGGTATACTTTATCAATTTTGAGCTAATACATTTAAAAATAACATAAATATATCTAAAAGCATCTGGGTACCTGGGGAAGGCCTCCATATTTGTATTGTTGGTTATTCATCCCTTTGTCTACAAGCCACAATCGACCAACAATTTCTATCGCTACCTGTACTCTGAAACCAACACAAATATAACTGGAAAACAATATAAGGAATAAGAAAGAATGAATTTACCTGTACACATCATTAAATATTTCCCTATAAGGAGGTGATATTATATCTTTGATAGCCACAACTTGTATGATAGAGAAAAATGTAACCGATACAATCTGTTACAATTTAAAGGAGAAAAAAGATTTGTGGCTACACTGATATTCTAGTACATTATGAACGGCTACCTACGTACCCAAAAAGTTAGATGGGATCAAGCCACTACGTAGTTCTTTTTAATTAACCAAGTTACTAAAGGTAATAAATTTCATATTTAACAAAGTATCATTAAACGTCATCTCAAATCGTTTCTGGTTGGTGCATTTAAAAAATTCAAATACACAATCAATGTATATTCTTGTTACATCTCGTACTGCAACAAGAGACAACGTTCTGTCAATACTTCAGTTACATTTGAAATTAAAATCCTTTAGTGACTTGGTTAATAAAAAACAAATGACAACATGCCATAGTTAATAAAAAGGATGCTAAAGATTAAATAAATAAATAAATGCAACTTGATCAAAAAAGGATTTCAGTGAATAATCAAGTTTTCGTCATACAAAACGTCCTAGAGTTCAAAAAGTTAAACAAAAGTACTAAATATTCAAATCCTCATCAAGAATTTGGGCCAAACAACAATTTCACCCAATTGAATATCTTCAAATGTCCTGTCATCATTAAACAACTCTGCTGTGTCAGGAGAGCAGTGAAGTAGTTGGCTTTAAGTAATTTGTTGCCTAAGTTCAACAAATTCTTGCCTAAGTCCACTCATATGATTTCAAAAGTCCACTATGGATTGAGAATATTTTAAAACTATGCTGATTGAACATCCTAATGACTGAAATGGTGTCCATCGAATGGGTGGATAAAAATCATTAGTAACCATCAATAGGAATAAATAAATATAAAATTAAAAAAGAAAAAAATATAAATATTTATACATATAGGAATAAAATAGAAAAAGAAAAAAATTGCATGTATAATAAATTTTTATTTAATAGGGCTTAAGAGTATGTGCTATAGTAAGATATAAGTTAAATAATAACACAATAATCACTTAAATCTCATAAAACTAATGGTTTTTATCCAAAAGTAATAGCCCCAAGTTTGATGGTGGGTCCACTACAAAGGGTGTTACCCTTACCATGGGCCCACATTGATGTATTTATTCTAAATCCACATCATCCATCTTTTTTTCCATGTCAATTTATAATAAGAGACCAAGCAAATCCAAAGCTCAAGTGAACCATGCAATAGCAAAAAAATGGTGATTGAAAACCCTACCAACCAGCTAATAAGTTCACAAAAACCCCAAACTTGTATATGTATGTATGTATGCATGCATGCATACACATATACATACACACACACGGTGATAGAAGGACAATAGCCTCGTTGATTGAAATATGGGCAGCACAAATCAAAATAAAACCCCGGAAAAAAAAAGTACCAACCCCAAGAGACCCAATAGGAAGACTTCCATGAGTATCATCATATTCATCTTCGGCCTATTCATCCTGCTTGAAAATGGACATTATAAATAAGTGAATAAATAGGCATCAGTAAAACAAAAGCCATGCATATGAGCATCCATACACCACTTAGACCACTGGTCAGGCCACAGTATATGAGTGATGGCCAAAGATCAAACACAGATTGAGTGAATCCAAGGAATTTGATCCATAGTTCAAGTGGTAGACTGAGTGAAAGATACCTCGTTTCAACACTGAGGTCTTTGTATCGATCCCTAGTGGGTGTGGCTAACAGTGAAGTGTCAACTGACAGTGGGGTGTACTAACAAGCTGACAAAAAAAAAAAAAGAAAAGGAATTTGTGTTTGTGAAGCCCACGGTGGCTAATGTGTTTTATATTTAATGTTTTAAATGCATGTGGTTCATTTATTTTGTCCACTTATTTTAAGGCATGAGTTCAAAAATGAAGCAGACTCATATAAAACAATGGTGATTGAATGCCCACCATTATAAACTTCCTAAGGCCCACCATGAAAACATAAATATCACCAAACTTTTATGGCCTCAAGAAGTTTTAATGGCAAGTGTGTGGTGAGGTCTACATGAGATTTAAATCTTCTTCATTTTTGGGCTCATGCCATAAAATTATTTGGAAGATCCACATCCCACCAAAAGGTCATGTTTATTTACAGCTTGTAGCTGCAGCTGTCATTAAATGTAATTTCGCCCATTGAATGTCTACTCCATTTTTATTTCCTAGCCAACCAATCGGATGTTTGAAATGATATGATTCAGGCCAACCAAACAGATGCGGATTGTGTAGCGAGGAACTCACCACGATATAGCATGGTGTGGATGCTTTGTGGGGCCCACCATGAGGTATGTATTTTATCCACCCATTTTTCTCACTCATTTTAAGATTGGAACCCAAAATTGAAGTATATCCAAAGCTCCAATGGACCATACCACAAGAAAGGAATTCAACGCCCCAGCTATTGACTACTTCTTAGGGCTATATAAGCTCTGAGTAAGCTGGTTTTCCCTTCATCCATCTTATGAGATGGTTTGATGACAAATAAATATCACTGCATATATGTATGCATGCATACACACACATGCATAATCTGTCCATCCATGCATGCATGCATACGTTTCGTCCATCCATGCATGCATGCATACATATACACACACATACATGTGTTTTATCATACATATGAATGGATTTACAAAGATTGCCAAACAAGTCAATCGAGGTCCCAAATCTAAAGACTGCCAAACAAGTTTAGGAATTCGAGTTCGGGTTCGAGTTTGGGTTCGGGTTTAGGTTATAGGTTTTGGTTTTCGTTTAGGTTATAGGTTTTGGTTTAGGTTATAGGTTATAGGTTATAGGTTTAGGTTTAGCTTTAGGTTTCAGGTTTAGGTTTCAAATAGGTATCTCAATGACAATATATGTGAAGAGAGGCCATGAAGCAAAATGATAATAATAATAGAAAAGGCGGGGGCAAACTGCCTAAATTCAAACTAGAAATTTCAACTAGTAAGTAAATGAAGTAGCTCAGACATCAATAACCCAATAAAGAAAGGATATAGACCTTAAGAGAGTGATCTACCCTCCCTGACATTCAATAAAAAATAAAAATAAAAACATGTGAATAGATTGAAAGAACAACAATCCACTATCAAAACAGTGTGAAAAGTATACTAAGAAGTAAAGGAATGAGAATGCCCATTCCACCGTGTATTCATATGATATCAACCAAAATCTAGAAATTAAGAAGAATCAAGTTCTTATGCTCAATCAAATTTCTTTCATAGTCAACAAAAGAATCCTCATTCTTAGAAATCAACAAATATAAAAGAAAATCCACACTATTTTACCATCACACATTCAACCAAAAAGAAAAAGAAAAAAGAAAAAACTGATCCAAATATAGCTCAACACAAAAGATTAAGCAGCTCTGTTTGAGTTTTAAGTTTTTACAAGTGGAGCCCATGGTTCACTGAATTCAAATAGGTGGATGTCATCATCCTTTCATGGGGCTCATCAAATAGGTGGATGTCATCATCCTTTCATGGGGGTCACCAAATAGATGTCTAAGAAAGAAAAACAGCAAGAGTTCATACCATGATACCATTCACACATCTCTGTCAAGGAAGTGAGCCATGGATGAGACATTAATTACCTTCAGTTCAGATCCATACTTCATTCTTGAGCATGTCCCAACTATGGAATGTTCAACACTGCATTCCCTTAAGAAGCATCCATGTGAAATTATGGAGTCCAAAATCTGTAGTAATAATAAGTAAGCACAGGTAAATATTTGTATCAAAGAGTTAAAGGCTCATAAGCAAGAATAGTAAATACACATGTTCACTCCCCAAGTGCAGGGTTGTGATGTAGTAATAACTCGGTAAGACCGAGGTCGAATCCCAAGGGACTGAAACTTGTACGTTATCTAAAACTAACCAGAACTAGAACTAGATTAAGATGAAATCTAAACTAAATGTAATTTGAGAAATAATGGTGAAATAATTATATAAACTTGAGAGAAATCAGGAGAAGGGAACTAGGGATTCAGAGGATCCACTTGTAGAGATCAGGGAGATCTTATGCATGTTTCATGGAAATTAACTGAACTGACATTGATCTAGTTTTCAAAGAGATGAAAGGTGTATGAATTAGAATGGATTCCATCACCAAACCATGCCCAAAAGACTATGACAAACAACAGAATTAAACTAATTACCACCTAATCACATGTATAAAAGTTAGGAAGGGTACCGTCATCCAACCATGCCCAGGAGACTATGGTGAACAACAGGACGTCCTGACGTCATAAACATGAAAAGAAAATAGAAATATTCAAAGCATCGCAGACCCATTGTAATTTCAGTCACAACAGACCATTAAGAACTAAAAATATTCCCATAATAATTAACTAAAATCAAAGTCAATTCATGCATTAAAATTAAAATAAAATCAAATCTCTCATCTTACTACAAGCTTCACCTCTTAGCCCTAGCTAGGAGGATTTAGCTTGCCATGGATGGGCTCAATCCAAATAAATAAAGAGAAAAAGAAAAGGAACAGAAAAGGGAAAGAAAAAACTAAGCTCCTCTCTCTCTCCTCTGCCCACGTTGAAACCCAAGCTCGAGCCCTCTGTTCTTCCTCCCAAGACCCTGAATGAATGCTCCCCACGTCCAAAAATCTCCTTTTATAACTGCTGGAAGGCTGGAGTCAGTGACAGAGTTGTAGCAGGACACGGAGTGCAATTTTCGCAGCCAAGTTCGGTACCATGAAACACGCCACTTTTCTCGATCAAATTTCAAAGAAACACCGTCCCTTAGTACTTTCTTGGGTCCTCTACATGATAGACGGTTCAGATCTGCCATATGATCAAAGATGGTGAGCCAAAACTGTCCGAAAAAGTCAGTTTTCGCGGATGTGCGAAACCTTTCGCACCATTTCGCTGTTGTGGTCGGTGGGCCACACAGAAACATTTTCTGGAAAATTCACCCCATCCATTGGATTCAGAACGAAATTTCAGTCAAGAATGGGTGGTTTTGAACGTCCATTGACGTGGCCCAGAGAAGAAATCACAAAAGAATCAGTTTTGAACGCTACCGAGCAGCCCTTTTGTGGCCTCTGTATCTCACACGTGCGCACGCATGGGTGAAAAGTGATAACATGGTTTTGTAGTGCTCGAAGCCCTCTACACGGTGGACGGATCAGATTGGCCATACGAGCAATGGGTGGGGCCCACTACCGTCCGCAAAACGGACGCTGGCCGTCCGTTACGCAGCCGTGGTGCGTAAGAAATTTTTTTTTTTTTTTTTCGTTTCTTTCGGTCAGAGACGGTCAACCGTCTCTGCCGTTTCCCATGCACGTGTAGTGCACTTGTGCACTATGCACACTTTATTCATGTGGGGTCCACTGTGATGATTTTCAGAAATCTTCACCGTCTAAATTATTTCTCATCTCATTTAAACTGTCAATAATAATTTTGAGGCAGTTCCAGATATCAGGTGGGCCCAGAATCAATGGTTTATGGGCTGATCTGTCAGTTGGGGCACTTCCCGAGATCTTCAATGGCTGAAATTTTATATGTGCAGTTAATTTATGGTCCTCAGGCGACGTATGAAGTTTTGAGCCGAACGAATGGTGGGAACCTCGTGATCTTGCATTCTGGACATCCTTCAGGCCACTTGAGCTTCAATTTCTAACTTTTTTCGGATTTCTGACCGTGTATATTTGTCAATCTTGGTCCCCTGGAGTGTGTCCCTTGCCTTTGGCGTCATCAGATCGTTAAATCTCAACTTTTAACGTCATTTTTCCATCCATGCTCATAAAATCACTTTGCCACACAAAAATGAGAAAACGAGCCATTAGACAGCATTATATTCGTAAATCCAGACAATATCCGGGGTCTAATATGCAATATTTGACCCTCAACACAACCCCCAACCAGCATTTTGCTAGTCCCGAGCAAGGTATGCGAAAAATAAGTTGAGAATTATAGGAGAACTTTCTATAAAATCGAGTGAGATTTTGAACAAAATACGAAAAATTTAATATTCATGAATGTTAGAAATTGTATTCTCCTGAGCTCAAGCGCACCGTAGACTTCATAATCAAGTGTAAAGCATTAATCCATCAATTAGAAAAATTTTAAACATTGAGATCCATGGATGTATAGTGTAATCTCAGCTAATCACATTAAGATTGAATTTGTTATTTCAGGATCTCATTGGTAACCAGCAAGAGAATTCATGATAACCAAACTTGCCTCATAAATTTCATCTTTTGATCTTTTCAACTTTTTATTTTTCCATTAATAGTCATGCCAAAAAGAGGAATCAAATCCTTACCAATAGGGAGCAAACCTATGGCAAAAGACCAATTACCTAATAATTTTTTTGAATGTTTAACCTTGGGGAATCAAACCTTTACCTGTAGGGAGCAAACCCATGGTGAAGATTAATTGCCCAACCTGTTCAATTTTTATACCCTGATGGCAAGATATTTCAGGCTGGTTCCTTTCATGCTTAGTGATTACCAAATTAACCATTCAATATCAAACTGAAACCTTAATATGAAAGCGAGATGTGACATGTGAAACCATGACTCAATGTTTAAAATCTCTAATCATGGATTGATAATTCAAACTCAACTGTGGAATCTATCAAGTAACTAAATCCAAGAGTCATAAATTACCAACATCATATATCTCACAATTCTAAATCAAGGATATTCGTCAAAATCAGAAAAATTTAAAAATTTTTCACAATTGTTGCTCAAGACTTGTTGCTCAAGACCAAGAAAATACTGATTAGGTTACCTAATCCCCCACCCCCAACCTAAAATCTACATTGTCCTCAATGTAAAAGATATAAACATGCAATGCACATGGGACAACGAAAGTAAATGAGAAGTGATGGGAAGATAGTACCTGAATAACGAATCAAGAGAGTTTTTTCAAGAGATCGCTGGGAGAGAGCAGATTAGTACAAGAGAGAAAACAAAACAAAATTAACAAAAATAAAATCCTATCTATACCACTTTCGCAGGTGCTCTCGATTGCATTTAGCATATGCAACAAGCCTTTAAACCCCTAGGTTATCCCTAGTGGACGAGTTGTAGTCTCGTGAGGGTTTGCAGTAATGTTACCCACAAACATTGAATCGATCATGGAACTTGATCATGCCATAAAGTTCCTCTTCCGGCCAATATCTTGATAAGTTTCTCAGTAAGTTTCTCAATAGGATCATCCAAAAGCCCTTTTTACAATAGGCTTGGATGCCCTGGAGTTTGACTTTCCAGAGAAACTTATTTACCTCATTAAAAATGTGTTGATGATTCGCCTGAGGTATCCAAAGTATAAATGATTCACCTGTGTCAGAAAAAGTTTCAGAGTTAGTATCCCATGGTGAATCAGAGACTACAGATAGATCAAGTTGAGAAAAATTTTCAGGAAGAGGTGTAGTCTCAACACATTCCGAAGTAGCAGACTTCGGTTCAATTTCTAGCTCCTTATCCCCTAACGGTAAACATTCAGGATCTGTGGAAGAAGGGGCTTCAGAGTAAGGGTTCTCTCGGTCAGTACTGACTGCCGAGATGTTGTCTTGTAAGGCATTCACTATGTCTCTTATCATGGGATCATTTGAATCTGCAAAGTATGCCAAGCAATCATCAAAAGAGTTGGGACATTCTTCTGAGAGTGACTTATTTTTTACCTTGGAGCTTGTGATAATCTGCTCAAGGAATCCATCATCCTTGAAAGTGGACGGATGTATGCTCTCTTGCTCCAACCCTGCACAGACAGATTGAGGGTCAGTATGCGAAGCATTGATATGATCACTCTGTTCATTGAAATTACTCAGAAGAGGCATTGAATCGTCCACATTCAATAGTTTAGATGGTGGCCTCAACTGGGTGGTTTCAAATTCCAGAGTCGTAGCGCGCAACTCCTCTTTCTCCCGAATCATATCATCATTCAATTCAGGGGAGTGGTCTAAATATGTTTCACAAGAGTTATAAGGGTCGGTCATAAGGGGCTCCTCCACTTTTAGATCAGACATGTCAGGTGAGTGAAGTATCTCATTATGACCATTCTCTTCGTATACTTCTTGATCATTAACTTGGACCAAACTTGAGATTAGTTCCAGGGGAATTGTGGTTATACATTCAGGATTGTCATCCCAATACTCATCATATTTTGGTTCAGTGTAGTGTACACTTGGGATGAAATCACTTTCCTCATATTCTTCACTTAGAATGAGTTGAGATTCGCATAAACTAACATCTTCATCATCATTAGAATCTAGTGCGTCATGTGATTGAAGTGTATCATTATATTTAAAAGACAGTCATGTCTCTTCCCCATTCTTTTGAACAGTCATAGAAATTGACTCATTGGTAAATTGGACCGTATGCTCGTTAATGGAATCCAACTCCTCATTCCAAATTCTAGAGTTCTTCAAAGGCGAGTCAGGATCACTTTCCTCGCATTGTATTTCTGGAATGAGTCGTGGCTGGGATGACCGAGCCTCCTCTATTCTATCAAGGCGCAAATTAAGTCCTTCCATTGCTTTTCTGAATTCCACAAACCACTTCATGTTATGCTGAATTGAATTTTCCTGGTTCGTTTCTGGTTGAATCTCAAAGGTAGAGGGTCCAAGAGAATAATCCTTATAACATGTTATTGGTTCATCTTCACAGCTTTGATGTTTCCACTGGTTATAATCATACTGATCATACATGGGAGAATATGATGGCTGATAATAATCCTCATTCCCGTAATTACGATCGTATACAGTCCTATTAACCGATGGAAGATAACGTTCTAGTCGGTTCTCAATGTCTGTTTGTGATGGAGAAAAATCTTGAGGTATACGTTCAATTCCACAACCCTCGGACATTCCCCAATATCTCCTATCCATCTCAGCGTATGCACGTACCCACGATTCCATGGTAGAACCCTGACTCTAAGTCTAATCCTAGAACAAAAGAAAAGTCCTATAGAAATATAGAAAGTAAGAGAAGAAGTTAGAAGGGTGTTACCAAATAAGAAGTTCGTATGTTAAGATCCTGCAGAAGAAAACAAAACAAGTTAGTTTCTAGTTAGTCTAAGATTATAAAATTTTTAAAAACCCTAATAGAGAAAAAATAAAGAAATTAGAAAAGATATCACCAAATTAGAAGTTTCTATCTCAGAATCCTACAAAACAGGAAAGACAAGTTAGTTCAAAAAAAAATCAGGAAAATCTAAACCTAAAACTGAAGTTAGTAAAAATCCTAATCTTAAACTAATCCTAAAACTAATTAATTTCAAAAAAACGTAGCCGACAGTCCCTGGCAACGGCGCCAAAAACTTGTTCACTCCCCAAGTGCAGGGTTGTGATGTAGTAATAACTCGGTAAGACCGAGGTCGAATCCCAAGGGACTGAAACTTGTACGTTATCTAAAACTAACCAGAACTAGAACTAGATTAAGATGAAATCTAAACTAAATGTAATTTGAGAAATAATGGTGAAATAATTATATAAACTTGGGAGAAATCAGGAAAAGGGAACTAGGGATTCAGAGGATCCACTCGTAGAGATCAGGGAGATCTTATGCATGTTTCATGGAAATTAACTGAACTGACATTGATCTAGTTTTCAAAGAGATGAAAGGTGTATGAATTAGAATGGATTCCATCACCAAACCATGCCCAAAAGACTATGCAAACAACAGAATTAAACTAATTACCACCTAATCACATGTATGAAAGTTAGGAAGGGTACCGTCATCCAACTATGCCCAGGAGACTATGGTGAACAACAGGACGTCCTGATGTCATAAACATGAAAAGAAAATAGAAATATTCAAAGCATCGCAGACCCATTGTAATTTCAGTCACAACAGACCATTAAGAACTAAAAATATTTCCATAATAATTAACTAAAATCAAAGTCAATTCATGCATTAAAATTAAAATAAAATCAAATCTCCCATCTTACTACAAGCTTCACCTCTTAGCCCTAGCTAGGAGGATTTAGCCTGCCATGGATGGGCTCAATCCAAATAAATAAAAAGAAAAAGAAAAGGAACAGAAAAGGGAAAGAAAAAACCAAGCTCCTCTCTCTCTCCTCTGCCCACGTTGAAACCCAAGCTCGAGCCCTCTGTTCTTCCTCCCAAGACCCTGAATGAATGCTCCCCACGTCCAAAAATATCCTTTTATAGCTGCTGGAAGGCTGGAGTCAGTGACAGAGTTGTAGCAGGACACGGAGTGCAATTTTCGCAGCCAAGTTCGGTACCATGAAACACGCCACTTTCCTCGCTCAAATTTCAAAGAAACACCGTCCCTTAGTACTTTCTTGGGTCCTCTACATGATAGACGGTTCAGATCTGCCATATGATCAAAGATGGTGAGCCAAAACTGTCCGAAAAAGTCAGTTTTCGCGGATGTGCGAAACCTTTCGCACCATTTCGCTGTTGTGGTCGGTGGGCCACACAGAAACATTTTCTGGAAAATCCACCCCATCCATTAGATTCAGAACGAAATTTCAGTCAAGAATGGGTGGTTTTGAACGTCCATTGACGTGGCCCAGAGAAGAAATCACAAAAGAATCAGTTTTGAACGCTACCGAGCAGCCCTTTTGTGGCCTCTGTATCTCACACGTGTGCACGCATGGGTGAAAAGTGATAACATGGTTTTGTAGTGCTCGAAGCCCTCTACACGGTGGACGGATCAGATTGGCCATACGAGCAATGGGTGGGGCCCACTACCGTCCGCAAAACGGACGCTGGCCGTCCGTTACGCAGCCGTGGTGCGTAAGAAATTTTTTTTTTTCGTTTCTTTCGGTCAGAGACGGTCAACCGTCTCTGCCGTTTCCCATGCACGTGTAGTGCACTTGTGCACTATGCACACTTTATTCATGTGGGGTCCACTGTGATGATTTTCAGAAATCTTCACCGTCTAAATTATTTCTCATCTCATTTAAACTGTCAATAATAATTTTGAGGCAGTTCCAGATATCAGGTGGGCCCAGAATCAATGGTTTATGGGCTGATCTGTCAGTTGGGGCACTTCCCGAGATCTTCAATGGCTGAAATTTTATATGTGCAGTTAATTTATGGTCCTCAGGCGACGTATGAAGTTTTGAGCCGAACGAATGGTGGGAACCTCGTGATCTTGCATTCTGGACATCCTTCAGGCCACTTGAGCTTCAATTTCTAACTTTTTTCAGATTTCTGACCGTGTATATTTGTCAATCTTGGTCCCCTAGAGTGTGTCCCTTGCCTTTGGCGTCATCAGATCGTTAAATCTCAACTTTTAACGTCATTTTTCCATCCATGCTCATAAAATCACTTTGCCACACAAAAATGAGAAAACGAGCCATTAGACAGCATTATATTCGTAAATCCAGACAATATCTGGGGTCTAATATGCAATATTTGACCCTCAACAACACATCATACCTAGCATTTTTCTATCTTCGTTGGTGGTAGAAACCTAGGAGACGTGAAGATTGGCTTTAACAGATCATAAAATTGAAACTTGGGAGGCTTCACCAAACATTAGACAGCTTCAATTTGAAAAAAAAAAATATTGTCAAACTAAAAAATAAACTATACACAGACAAGTAGTTCACGTAGAGATTTACCTAATATGTGAGAGCCAAGTTAGCATTAAAAAAAGGACTTAACGGTCCCAATATCTTCCCAGTAGCCATTAAATAGATATGCCTGACAAGGTATGAATGTGACAACCTTGTTAGAGACTTCTACTTCTATGGTTTAAATGCAACCTTTGTCCATTTACAGAAATCTCAACTTGACTCATTCAAATGCAGCAGGTGCATGAAGAAATAAAAATAAAATAAAGTAGGATATTATGCACCAAAAGAATTGGGAGTTTTAACTTAACGTACCTATAAAGACCCCATTTTTGGTTGAATACATCAATTTAAGCAAAAATACAAATAATATAACATCCCTCTGCTTTGGATTTTATAATGGTCTTTCAAATGGAAACCATATCAATAGTCTTTTGCAAAACAAACAGATAAATGAAGAAAGAGAAAAACTCTTAGTCCGGCAGAGTATGATGGATGATGTGCAGGCACTTAGAAATTACTTAAGACAACATACATAACATATCATAATTCAACAAAACACTAGTTCTTCTATTAACACATATTAATGCTTCGGTTTCCTTACTAGGCTCTCTAATTGCAGGCCACATGTTGAATGATTAGGATTACCAGGGATGTTTGTGGATCATGGACCACCATAAGATCAAAGGCCTAGATCACCAAACTGCTAGCGTATTCTCAGCTGAGAATCATGGGCACTAAGTTCCTCCAGGTGGAGACCGCAGTTCGGTGATCTAGGTAGTTGATCTGATGATCCCTAAAGGTCATCCATATAGAAAGATCCCAACCATCTTTCACCTTTACCAATTGAATATTGAATGTGGATCATTGCCTTACCTGACAATACATGTTTTGCTTGCATTGAATTGAAGGAATTATCTAAAAATAATAATAAAAAAGAGAACAATTTTAGATTATTACAGATTTTTACAATGATGTGCAGAGAAAGAGATCTGTGATTTTCTGCTTTCGAATGCAAGTATGGATCAAACAAACCGGAATCTGTTTCAGGTCTAGAATTTAGAAAAGCCAGGTTTAAAAACCCAAACATACTGCAGAAAATTTAAGAACATTTGAAAATCCAATAAAAGATAAAATAGAAAATCGATTTTGAGATGAAATTACAGAGAGAGAGAGAGAGAGAGAGAGAGAGAGAGAGAGAGAGAGAGAGAGAGAGAGAGAGAGAGAGAGAGATTCACCGATCTCTGAGATGGAAATGAGGAATTCAGAAGTGCAGACTTGAATCGAAAATCTCTAAATCTTTAAGCCCTAAAATCCCTAAAATCTGTAAGCCCTAAAATCCCCAAATCTATAAGCCCTAAAATCCCCAAATCTGTAAGACCTAAAATCTCCAAATCGAAAAGGGAAGTGAGATAGACAGAGATGAAGGAAGAGAGATCGAGAGAGAGTACCTTCAATTTGACGGTAGTTGTTGTTGATGGAGGTTGGGCGGCCATGCATTGGGACTTGATCCGTTACTACCGCCGATGGGGAAGACTATGAACGTCGTCAGTGGATGATGGGTTAGGGTTTGGAGAAGAAAGAGGAGGGCGAGAGAGAGAGAGAGAGGAGAGGGGGACACGGATAAGCTACTAACAGGTTGAGAGGGGGACGCGGATTAGCTACTGTCAGGTTGAGAGAGAGAGAGAGAGAGAGAGAGAGAGAGAGAGAGAGAGAGAGAGAGAGAGAGAGAGAGGAGGGCGAGAGAGAGAGGTGAGGGGGACGCAGATTAGCTACCGACGAGAGAGAGCAAGAGGGAGATGGAGGGAGAGCAGATTGCAAAGAGAGAGAGAGAGAGAGAGAGAGAGAGAGAGAGAGAGAGAGAGAGGGATTTGGGGCTGTGGGCGTGCGTGGGATTCTTTTAGGGTGGAACGGATTGGCTACTCCCCCTGAAATTAAACTAGGCCCGAGGCTGGTCTTCATGGTCTGTGGGCCCCACCATGATGTATGTGTTTCATCAAATCCGTTCATCCATTTTTAAAGATCATTTTAGGTCTTCGTCCTAGAAATAAGAGAGATATAAATCCTAGGTCGACCACATGACAGGAAAACAATAGTGATTGGATATCCATCATTTAAATCCTCTTAAGGCCCACTGTACTGTTTGTTTGACATCGAATCTGTTGATTTGGTCATAAAGGCCCAGATGAAGGGAAAAAAAACAAAGATCAGCTTGATCCAATACTTTTATGGCTCCCAAAATTTTTTTAATGGTTGACATATATTCAACACTTTTTCCTGTAATGTGGTCCACTCGAGATTGGGATATAACTCATTTTTTTTAATATCATAAAATGATCTATAAAAATAGATGGATGGCACGGATGAAACACACACATCATGGTGGGGCCCACAGACCATCGAACACAAAAGTTGGGGGGGTTACCCTCCATTAAAACATTCATAATTATTTTTTGGGCTCATAGAGATGTGGTTCACAAATCTACCCCATCCATTATGTGTGTGCCACTTGGATAAGGGGTCATACCAAGTTTCAGACGCATCCAAATTTCAGGTGGGTTCCCACCAAGTGCTTTTATATGTTTTAGGCATGTCTTCACATGATTTTAGATGATATGGCCCACCAGAGTTCTGTATACGGCTGATTTTTAGGATATCCCATAATTTAAAGGGGACCCATCAAATGCATGGTGTTGATTTATGACACACGTCATGGTGGGGCTCACACAGTTCGACCTCATAGGGAGTTCCCATGAGCTCGACATATAGAACCTTTTCCATATATATATATATATATATATATATATATATATATAATATTTTAAAAATATAAAAACTTATGATGTATTTGTTATATCTACATCGTTCATCCATTTTGAGATATCATTTTAAGTCACGAGCCAAAGAATGAGACAGATAAAAATCTGTAGTGGACCCTACCACAGAAAACAACGGGAGGGTGATTCCCACTGTTGAAACTATCCTAAGGCCTATCGTAATGTTTGTTTGAAATCCAACTGGTTCAAAAGTATTAAAAAAATGGTCGTGGGGCCATAAATCATGGTGGGGCCCACACTGCACCAACCAGTAGCCATTGGATGGTGTAGGGAGAGTAGTCAATCTGTTCCCCTTATTTGTGGTGTGGTCCATTTAATCTTTGAATACGATTCATTTTTTAGATAATTCTATAAAATGATCTTGAAAAATGGATGAACAGTGTGTGTTGATCCCAAATTTTCGGTAAATCCAAAACTCAAGTGGGCCGTGCCACACAAAACAGTATGGAATAATGATTTCCACTGTTGATACCTTCCTTGGGCCCACGCTAATGTTTGTCATCCAACATGTTCATAATATCAAAAAGATATGAATGAAGGGTTAACACAAACTTCAGCTTGATTCAAAACTTCTATCAAATGCATGGTGTTGATGTTCGACACACATCATGATGAGCCCTACAAAACTTACTAACATTAATTCTTAGAGTCTCAGGGTGTTAATGAGTTGGGTCACAATTTTGACTAGAATATTTGACCCATTTTACATGTCTGGTCCATTCACTCTATTTTACTAATCATTATAGTTACTCGCCCCAATCATGCTACATATGAGAAAGATATTGGGCAAACAAGATTGATCAACAATTTGAGTGAATTTTGATTTAAACATCTGAAGTTATTTACTCTTCAATCTGGACTGATCAGATTGTCCGAAAATAGTTAAAGGTTGTTCATAATATCAAAAATATATGAATGAATAGAAAACACAAACATCAGCTTGATCCAAAACTCTTATGACCTTTAAGAAATTTTTAAACGGTAGAGGTTTAATCACACTATCTCTTGTGGTGTGGTCCACCTGAGCTTTGGATATGCTTCCTTTTTGCTCTTTAGACGTCAAATTATCTGTTAACATGGATGAATGGAGTGGATAAAATAAATAAATAACAATGGACCCCACAGAGTTTAATTACTCTGGTAAGGGTAACCACCTAAATGTAGTAGAGAAGGGTTTCCTTAAAACATTCATAATCATATATTGGGCCTGCCTAAATGTGATTCACATATCCTGTGTCCCACTTGGATGAGGGGTCAGACCAAGTTTCAACTGCATCCATGTCTGTATTAACTTATAAACATCGCGGTGGGCCTTAAGAAGGTTTCAATAGTGGGTGTCACTATCCCACTCTTTTCTATGGTGTGGGTCCACTTAAACTTTGGATCTGCCCCGTCAATTAGATGCACCATTCCATGGTAGGCCACAAGCTTAAAAATAAAGTCAATCCATGACTTGGGTGGGCCACACCACATACTATAGTTGAGAGGGTTACCCTCCCATTGAAACATTCATAATCATTTATTGGGCCCACCTAGATGTGGTTCATAGATCCAGCCCATTCATTATATGTGTCCCACTTGGATGAGGAGTTAGCCCAAGTTTCATACACATTCAAAACTCATGTGGGCCCCACCAATTAAACGCTTTTATAAGTTTTAAGGATCTCTTCACATAGTTTTAGATGCTATGGCCCACCCGAGTTTCGTATACGATTGATTTTTGGACTTAAAGGGGACACATCAAATGCATGGTGTTGATGTTCTACATACATCATGGTGGGGCACACACAGATTAACCTCATGGGAAGTGACCTTATAGTACCATTTCACTATTTAGGTAACTCCTTCATGGGTATTACTCTAACCGTATAGGGCCCACCTTGATATATTTTATGTATATCGACACCGTCCATATATTTTTGCATCATATTTTAGGATGTGATTTCAAATCATAAGAACTCTATAATCTCAAGCAGGTCATGCCAATCAAAACAATGATGAATAACTATTAAAAACCTTTTGAAGGCCACAAAAGTTTTGGATTAATTTGATCTTTGTGGTTTACCTTCATCTAGATCTTCTTTACATTATCAACAAGTTGGATTGCAAATAAACATTACTAAAACCTTACGATGGGCTCTTTATAATTTTTAATGGCGAGGTACTATATTATCATTCTTTCCAATGGTGTGGTCCACTTAAGATTTAAATTTACACAATTTTTTATACCCGACCCAAAAATGGATTGGAGAAACATAGGGGCGACAAGGATATACAATACATCATCAAAATCTCACTTTTGTTATCTAACTTTTCAATTTTTCTTATCAAAATACAAAATTTAGTTTTCTTTTTTAAAAAATATATTTTTTTACAATTTGTCAATTTTTTCACAATTTTGTTTAATTTTTAAAATTTTCTTTTTCAAAATATCATTTTTTAAAAATCTCACTTTTGTTATATAACTTTTTAAGTTTTCGTGTCCAAATACAAAATCTATTTTTCTTTTTAAAAAAATATATTTTTTTACAATTTGTCAATTTTTTCACAATTTTGTTTAATTTTTAAAATTTTCTTTTTAAAAATATCATTTTTAAAATCACACTTTTGTTATATAACTTTTTAATTCTTTTTATCAAAATACAAAATCTAGTTTTCTTTTTTTTTTAAAAAAAAATATATATTTTTTACAATTTGTTAATTTTTTCACAATTTTGTTTAATTTTTTATATTTTCTTTTTCAATATATCATTTTTTTTATTGATATCTTTTTTTTTTTCGAAGTCATCAACATTATTCAAAGTTCTTAATTTTTTTTTTTATCAAAATGTAGATTTTTATAAAATCACAGTTTTTTTTTTTAAACATCGTTAATTATTTTTCTAAGCTCCTTAATTATTTTCTATTAGAGGTCGTACCTGAGCATTAGAGACGGTTAAGGACCGTCTCTAATACGGATAGTCTTTCACGGTCCTAGAAGACGGCTAAGGACCGTCTCTAATAGAGACGGTCAGTAACAGTCTCTAATAGAGACGGTCTTTGACAGTCTTTAATTGAGACGGTCTTTGACAGTCTCTAATAGATACGGTTTTTGACGGGGCAATAAGACGGCTAATGAGCGTCTCTAATAGAGACAGTCTTTGACAGTCTCAGATTATAAGTAAAAGACAGCCAATGACCGTCTCTAATGCGAACGGCCAGTGACCGTCTCAGATAACCACATATAAGGCGGTCGAAGACCGTCTCTAATTCGGACGGTCTTTGACCATCTCAGATGAGGTATATAAGACGGTCAAAGACCGTCTTAAATTATTTGCGAACACAACATTTAAAGACAATATTAGGGACGGTCAGGAGCCGTCCCTAATTTTAAAGACAGTTTACGGCCGTCTCTAAAGTGTCTTTAAACCAAGCAATTTTAGAGACGGTCCAGAACCGTCTCTAAATCCGTCATTTTTTTTCATTTTTCACTTAGTGTCAAATTCATGTTGGAGAATAGATGTAAGGTTAGGATAGCTAAATTGGTATTGTATAAATGTACATACTAAGTTAAACTTCATAGTGACACTCGAGAACTTTTAATACTTGAGTATTGAAAAGTTTGGAGTGTTACAAGTGGTCTGAAAAAGAATGAACTTTCTATGAATCAAGTAATATCACCAATGTTGTAATGCCTGCACCACTGCATATAATTTGAGCTCATTCGTCGACCACTTTTTGCGTGCATCACTGATATTCTCACTATAGAAGGCTATATAGTTCAAGATGATCTCCGGTATGTAAGGGTGGACCTGAAATAAGGTGCCTATCTTTTAGTTTCATTTATGCCATTTAACTACTTGAAGATGATCTGATATATATTTTTATTCATTCAGGTGTCATTTTGTAAATCAGTAGATCCAACTATTGAATTAGCCACCGATTGTGATCAGCGGTCATGTGATTTGTGAAAGGGTAAGGGTTAGTCCTTCCCCATGAATTCTTTTTGCCTTAGGACTTTAAGACTTTTCTTTCACTGGTAACTATTTTTAATATTTCCTAGAAGAATGGATATGAACATATAAATAAAAAGAAGGCTAAACAATGCCGATTTTATTAATATTTGAATGTGGCCTAGTCTCGTCAGAATTCTCGGCTTCAGGGAGCAGAGGCCATTGATATTGGCATGCCCCAGTTTCTTTCTTTGTTTGTATTTAGCTGGTGTTTTATGTTTCTTTTCTGTCCAATAGGGTGGATTTACGATAGGAGGTCCCATTTGTATTTTGTTGGGGCCCTCCCGAATTACTGTTAGTACTTCTTAGCTGGAATATACATCACCTTTATAAAAAAAATAAAATAAAATTACAATCGACATAGTATCAGAATAAATAATATAGAGAAATAAATGAGGAATAAATACCATAATCTGTTTATAAGAACAGATGATTGAGGTTGATGGTCCGCAAGATGTGAACAAAAGGATGATTGCTTAAGTAAGAAGGTAAGAACTCTGTTGATCAAGATCTAACAACTTAAGGTTGTAGACATTTAATCTAATCCTATGATGTTATTGCAGTATCACTGGACAATAGAAATTTATGCTAAGACTAGGCTAGGCTATGTTATGTTAGGATAAACATAACGATAGATATAAAAGATAAATGAATTGTGTTTGGTGTAGGCTTTAAGTTCTTCTTCGAGTGCTGCTTTTATACGTTGTTGAGGCGGCTAAACCTTCGCTAGATTTCCATTTTCATCAAGGATGCTCTGCTTTTACGACGTGTATTCCAAATAGGAAGATTTGTATAGATCTGAGTCCATGGCTCTCGAATCTTCGCATAGATGGTCTCCTAGAGGATATTGCATCTAAAATTAGATTAATCAAGGAAACCTTTACTGTTGATCCCCGGACCTCAAGTCGATCATGGTTATTTATTTGGCAACCTAATCAAATCACCTCTTACAGGACTTTGAACTCTCTCTCCCTTCTAATAATGGTCTTAGAGGGGTTGGATTGTTCAGGACACTATTGTAGCTATAAAAAATAGCTATCTCCACTATTGGATTAAAAAAAAATAGCTATTGTATAAAAAAATAGCTCAATCAAAGCTATCTCCACTATTCTTCCTACCGTGTCCCATCTGATTGTCAAAGTGGTTAAACTAGATTTTTCATCGAGCTCTTCCATTCTCTTAATTTGGATTTATATGGATCGAGACCTGATTCACTTAATGTTTATCCTCTCCTGATTTAGGTCCGAACCATAATCGAATTTTGTTGGATATCGGTCTAATCTCCAAATATTTGAAATATTCTTTGTTATCTCTGTAAACTTTCCGAACTTCTTTGGGACGATCTCCCAGTTTAGAAGGACTATGATAGATGACCTCTCTAAGTGTATCGTAACTAGATTTGTGATAGGATTCTTTCCCTCAATAAGTCTTTATAAACGTGCCAAGCACGCTGCTTCATTAATTAGCTTGTCAATCGTGGCCATGTGGCATGCGTAAGGGTCTTTGCCACCACATTAATAATGGAAAGCATATCGCCAAAGGAAGATTAACTGAATATATCTTTGGGTGTGAGTATGATTTTAGTGAGTACCAAGCCCATAATGTTGACACGTGACATCTTTTCATTGGTGCATGTCAGGGCGTTAAACATGGGTGTAAATAGTAATTACTAAGATGAAAGCCCCTCCCTCATTATTAGATGTCAGACCACCTTCCTGGGCATTTGCACTTGAATGGATCTTAAGTAGGTGACTCGTCGGTGGTGGCTAGCTCGATAGGCGCCCATGAAAAGGTAAGGAGGTATGGTGGAATTAAATAACCTTATTGTACGCTTATATATAAGAAATCAGGAACTTCCACAAAACAGTGAGTGCATCAACTATTCTCTCATAGCATGTATCCTAAATTTGTATTTATTGTTAAGATTTCTCTTGAAAATAAAGAGATTTAACTGGCATGCAATCCAATTTTCAAAGTGAAATTAATAAGCGAGACACCTCTTTTCTAACATCTCTTACGTCTCATGATTATGCATTTATCACCATTTAGAGATATTTATGTAGGATCCCGGTCCTTTGTCACATCGTTCATGCACACACTTGTCCCAACCCACACCATTGATAGAGCATACACTGCACCCTAGTACAACTAGAAACCCCTCCTGAGTGATTTTTTCCGGATGACCTTAAAACCTCTGTCATATGGATCGTGTTGTCACTGTACTTGCTACGGTGAAAACCGTGTGTCAATTCGACGCTTTAGTGAGATACGACCCATTGAATCCATGACCAAATTAAATTGCGTATCTTGTAACATAAGCAGCCTTTATTATACTAGGCCCATTAGACTTGAGCTCATGTGAGCCTAAAGCCCACTTGCAAGAACATAGGAATTATCACAAGATGAGACAATCACTACATGACAAATAAGGAGCTAACATATATAAGACAATACACTATAAGCCAAATTGGATTCTACCCCCAAATCCATCATTAGACCTCTTTTCGTGCCTTAGAAATTAATCATGGTCCATGTCCACCTCATCCTATACATGTATCCAATGCATGTCTTATTTTGTTCTATATCACCTCAAACAACCAATTGCAACACTCCACTTCATCATCCACCATGCATTACCTACAACCCACAATCCTTATCCATTCATTAGCCAATGCATGCCTATAATTCTTCCACCTTAGCTAATTCATGCTTAGCATCATCCACTCATTCATGCACTACCCATACCATACACCACCTTACACCTCACTTTTGATACCAATAAGACCCTATAAACTTATCACATCATCTTGCTACCTCACCACCAAATTCCCTATATAAGAGTAGAGCTCTCTTACACTCAAACTTTCGTTATACTTAGAAATTTTTTAGATTTTAAGAGAGAATGAGAGAGTGGGGCTAAGGTATGGCCCATTATCAAACCTAGAGAGAGTGGAGTACACATTATCATCAAGCCATCTATCCATTTGAGGTGAGTCTACACCCTTCTTTCCATCCTGCTCATCCTCCTCTTTCTTCTTATTATAATTTTTAATTTTCTTGATATGTGTGGGGCCCACTGGTGTGGATCCCCATGGGTGCATATATTATTAACCATGGTAGTCAGCAAGGTGGCCCAGTTAGTATGGTCCACCATGATGAATGTTATATCCACACTTGGCCTTCACATGTAATCCCATTTTTGTATCTAGACAATAACTTGTAAAAATCGTATAGAATCAAACATGCTCAGATCTGAGTTGAAACTTAGGAATAATATGAACCACAATATGCGCTAACTCTGGACCAAATTTTTCAACGGTCCAATCATCTCTGCCATCAACTTTACTCGGATAATATCCACCAACACATGGAGCGTTCCGATTTGCCAAAAAAATGACCCATTTTTGGTCCCTTTATTAAACCCAATAGATAGATATATTCTATTGGATTCATAGAAAATCAAAGTAGCTTTCTAATGGTATATAATACGCATAAATTAGAGTTTCGATGGCTGAGATCTTAGCCTTGTACAAAAATATATCTGAGAGCTTGTTGTGACTACGTATTATGTGGGCTAAATCTGTGATTCCGATGGTCAGATGTATTTTATATTTTTTCTTAACGTACTTAAGAAATCATATGTACGATCCCTATAGTTAGATTCTCTCATGATAGAATTTAAAAAATTTTGGACCAACAGATACTTCCGTAAGGATAAACTTTGAATTGTTATTTGTGGGTCTAGATGGATCCAAGGATCTGTATGGTTGGAAACATATATACAACCTAAATGATGTATTACTAAACCATCCATGGCTTAGATTTTCCAACAAAGAATCTGATCATAGAGATTTGATCAAGAGATTTCATGTATGCAACTTGAATGTTGTACGTATGTTGTCCACAACATTCATCCCCTTATTGTAGACCCACTCGGTAGTGGGACCACTTTTGATTTATGTACTTTATTAGTTCATTCATTTTGGACGGCCATGTGTATTGATGTTTGTCTCTTATTTATGCCTTGCCACCGTGTGGGCCCCACTTGCCATTCTATCTATTTCGTTTCCTTTGTACCTTTTTTGTTTATTAATTTTTTTGCGAATACTTAACTGTATTGCAATTAGGCCTCTTTGACACATTGTGGTGAGCCCCATGCTCTTTAGTTAAGGGTGCCACTTTGGAGGATGTTTAATACTTACATAAGTGAGCTAGGATGTCTCACCTTTTTGTTAGGAATTTTCCTTAGTGTTTGGAATATGAGCCCTAAGTTGTGACAGACCTCATTACTGAAAACTGTCTGATTATTTTTGTATTTTGTTTCAACTTTGAGCCTCTTTAGTTAAGGGTCCCACTTTGGAGGATGTTTAATACTTATATAAGTGAGGTAGGATGTCTCACCTTTTTGTTAGGAATTATCCTTAAGTGTTTGGAATATGGGCCCTAAGTTGTGGCAAACCTCATTACTGAAAACTGTCTGATTATTTTTGTATTTTGTTTCAACTTTGAGCCTCTGTAATGGACCCCATGCAAAAGATATGAGTAGGCCACCACTTAGAACCTTTAACATATACCAATGAATAAATAAATAATATTTTACTTGGGCTAACTCAAACCCCATATGATCAGGGAGTGGGTCCAAAAATGGGGCCGGGCATGGTTGTGCAAAAAAACTCTGTGCAGAAAATTAAAATACTTATGTTTGGCCCTACACTAAATATTATGTATACATAATTAGTTAGTCCCATCTTATATATTTTTTTAAGTCCATATATAAGAATACAAAGGGCACCCGACGACACACTGAAAGGTGGTCTCTTGTGATAATGGGTCATACTCAAACTTGGGCCAAAACTAATTCTGTACTGTTTCTCGCACAGTTTGTCCAAGTACCCATGTTTAGGCTATCACTGTAAATTGTACACAACCAACCAATGAGGGCTGCCTTATAATTTGTAAAGCCCATACATGGAGCTACCAGGTGGCTATTTTCTTTCACCATATGTAGGCCCCATGTGATCATGAATCTGACTCTAAAATGGCCCAGAACTGATCTTGCACCAAAAATCTGTTTGATATAAAATTCATGTGGGCCACATTAATGGGGTTCGCCACATTCTCAGGGCATTTAATGCAACATCTAAACCATGAAAAAGCACTTGTTAGTGCTGGTGAGCCCAAAACCTTAGGTGGGCCATCCAGTGTGGGCTGTCTTGTATGTGCCCTTCCCTTCATCTGATGAGGCCCACCTAGCGTGTTTTGTAAATGGGTGTTATATATCTTGTAAAATATGTAGTGGACTGACCTTGCTGCCCAGTTGTTGTCTTAAGGTATGGATGGCCTTGGGCCCATTTAAATGAGGCAACCCTAAGGCCTAAGTGGGCCCAACACTAAGAGTAATCGTTGGGTGAGTGAGAAGCCCACCATGGTAACCTTCCTTAAGCCCGTTGGGCAGGCCTATTGCCGAGTGGTAAGTGTGTCTTGTACACTACCTCTAGTCAAGTGGACCACACTTAGCAATGCCTATTTTAGAATTCATAAGCTGGATAATTGGGCTTTTTCTTAGTTTGCTTGTATATGTGGTTAGTGGGCACAATATGATGTATGACATGAGAAATGTTAGCATGTTGTCCTTACGTTTGAGATTGCATTGTTTCTAGTTGATGGTAGAATTAATGTCTGGGTTCCACTTAGTTGCAGAGTTGGATCCACGCCATTGTCGACCTTGTGGTTGGAAGTTTATCCCTTGGAATTGGCCTAGTGGTCTACTAAGTGAGACTCACACTTATACGATCCAATGCGTTGCATGTAGTCCAAGGTCAATATGGAAGTCACACTAGGTGGGATGCACTTATTAATGGTCCAGATGACAATACATGTGTGATAACATGATAACGATGGTTGTGAGTTGTTGGTTGAAATGATAGATATCATCTAATTGATGGTGATTATGGTAGAGTTACTATCAATTATGGTGATGATTTTATGGATGGTAAATTAATGACATATGCATTGATGATGAATTAATTATTTATGGCAGTTGTGACATTGCCTATGTTAATCATGAAGTGGAAGTGATCTTCATGCTAATGATAATGATAGTATGTACATGTATATGATGATAAAATATACTAATACGATTACCACGCTTTACTTGATAATCATTACATTGGATGATGAGGTTAATATCCTTGTTGATAATCACGTGTTGATACTCATGGCGATGATGTGTGTATAATCACTATGCTTTGCTTGATATTGTTATATTGAAGTTGATATTGATATCAAAGTGACAATAATGCACACGTTGATGGTCATGATGATCTCATGCATAAGATAACATAAGATAACCATGTTTTACTTTACGCTAAAATGATGATAAATAAATGATGTTGGTGAACATAAGGATAACCTCATGCATGATAGAAGCCTAATGCCTAGGGCATGTATGATGCTAGTGTTAGATGATAACCATGATATTGATGATGCATGTAAATGCTTGTATGCTATGTACTTCATGTACATGCTTACATGACTTGGATAATTCGACGTAAAATGTTGGTATATCACTTGATGATTTTTGTGGCGTTATATTAGTGATTGGTGTGAGGGTTACACTGAATGTTTGCTAATAACATTTTCTATTTTTTGACATGGCATTTTCTTTATATTTATGCGACACTTATTTTATATTAGAGCTAGTTAGCATTACTCATGCATATAAGTTAGCATTGCTTTATATTGATTTAACCATACTTCATGCTTAATGCGGTATTACACATCTCATACATAATGCTTACGATTGTACATTATCATATCTTGTACACATCATTTCTATGCCTGTTGTGGATGATGATTGTTCATAGTATATGCCGTTCGGCTTGAGACACTTAGAAGACTCTATATAAGATAAGGTCGCCCTGCATGATTCGTGCCATATGCATAGGTTTGATACATTCCTTAGATAGTATGATTCATACATTTTGCACTATGTGTGACACATACATCTTCTCTCTGGAGTCACTGGGGAGGTGGTCCCGTATCCTTGTTGTGGCTGGCGGATGATGGACACCGGAAACTACTGATGTTACGGGGCGTCATAGGCATCCTTGGGTGAAAGTACCTAAACCCTGTGGTATCAATAGAATGCTCCAATGTCTAGACTGAGTGAATTTACAAGCGCACGATGGCTAGATACCGGTAGACCGCATCCCCTAGTGTGTCGAGGTCGGTTGGAAGGGGTTTGACCTTATCCGCCTAGGTGCAAAGGGTTATATGCTAGGTTGAGTTTGACTAGCTTGTGAAATGGGTTTGTTATCGACAGACTGGGTGGTTTTTATGTACCACTGACGAGGCGGATAGTGAGGTCTTTTGCAATCGCTTGGTCTTGCACGCAGTGGGTGGCAACTAATGTCGAAAGTGTACTAGACCCCGGTAATATTTTCAGATATGAACCATACTAAAATGTGGACTTATTGAGTAGGATTTGCATGTTCATCATTTGACTCATACATTCATTCATCCACTATCCACTCAGGCTGGTGGCGCGTAATTAAATTATTATGTGTACTTTCGAAATGTTCATGATTTTGGCTAGATTCGTGACTAACTTGAGATTAGGAGTTTATCACATTGAGTCTATCTATTCAAATCAGGTATGAGACTTGTTTAGATAAAAGTCCCTTGTGATGTACCCTATGGCTTGCGATACTGCATACTATCATCCTGACTACACACACCAGCTTTGTTATTCCTTTTCCATCATATGCTCTATAGTAGAATACATAATTTGATTATCTTGTACATGATGATTGACTATTCTTATGATTCATAATCGTTCGTCCGAGTAGTATGCCTAAAATTGATCACATGATTTATGATAACTGACGAACTTTAATAATATATATATATATATATATATATATATATATATATATATATATATATATATATATATATATATATATATATATTGTTAGCTTGTTACCTTGGTTGATAATATGCTAGTGGTTGTTTTGAATGTCTTTATAGGAGTGCCTTGATAAGTCGTGTTTTACTTCCGGCACACAGTACACTTACGAGTTGTGGTTTGCTCATACAGATGATTTACACTTTTTTCAGGACGCATTTAGTAGAAGCGTGCCTGCAAGAGCTTTAGGGCCTTGTTATCTATTCTCCCTTATCGTTGAGTTGATGCACCATCTTATGTGTAACGTGTCAAACATGTTCATTTCTTGAATATGCGTTGATACCATGTATTAAATGTGTAATCGCCTAATCAGATTAACCATTCCAAAGAAAAAAAACTCCCTTGCCATGAGTTAGGTTTGGCGTTCAGGAAGTTCGCAAACTCTTCACCAAGTCCAGTGAGTAGCGAGGAAGCTGTCGCGACCCGAGTTTGGGACTTGGGAAGTAATAGGGCCTGAATTCTGAATTTGGGACGTGACAATTTACCTCTAACCAAACAGGCTCTTAAGGAAATTTATACTTGAATATACGTGGGATAATTTCTACCTTAGCTTAATAATTCATGCTAGACATGAGCTTGTACAATACAAAAAGCCACAATACAAAGCTATTAAGCAAATTCACACCTTTCAAGCTTTTGCTACCTTCACAACTATAGGACTTCTCACGTAGTGCTTACCGTCTGACCATATCAGCCTCCCAAACACATAATCACCAGCCACACCACCTTCCTTAGCCTGTAGGCTAACTTTAAATGTCTTTTCTTCACCGATCTTCTCAAATTTCAAGCTCATGGGCTTAACTGATATAGAAATTCCCGGCGGTGCATGGATGCGGGCCGTGTACGTACTCGGGTTTCCCACATTCTTCACGGTCCTACTTACAGTTGTCAGGCTAGAGAGATGAGGAACAGTTATTGAAGGGTAATTAAAGTTCAAAAGATTTAAGGACTTCTGATTGCATGAGTAGGGCTTTTTAGTGAATTTTGTGAATTGAGTCTTGTTGTAACCCATGGTGCAGAGGAAATTCAGGTAGTCCTGGACGGTTAGATCATAGACTAAGCCAGGGTCCACTGCACGGTTAGGATGCACATGTCCTGAGCCATAGCTGAAAGGTGTGGCCTTAGATAAAGAAGAGTTTCTCATGGGAGATCCTGTGTTGTCTTTTGTTCGTGCGGTAGTCATGATTGCTGATTTGATCGCGGATGGGCTCCATTTGGGGTGGATTGCCTTGAGAAGGCCTGTGATGCCGGCAATATGAGGGCATGACATGGATGTCCCAGATATTGCATTGAAGAGAGCTCGTCGTGGATCAGAAGGTAGATCGCTGGGTGCAACGTATTGGGTATAGGCCGCGAGGACATTGAATCCTGGTGCAGTAATATCTGGCTATATATATATATATATATATATATATATATATATATATATATATATATATATATATATATATAAAATCCATTAATTAATGGAATGATAAATTAACCATTTACACTAATAAAAAAGCACTCATTATTTTCGTTTAGAATTAAGATCCTTTGCCTGCTACAAAAAGAAAATCCTATTTTCTGTGGTAGTGATTGGTTCACATTATCGCTGTCATTGTCAGCACTACTAGAGATGGGGGTAGGATGCAATTAGCGTCTAATCTGGTGAGCCACATTGAAATTAAAACTAGACTCGAACCAATGAGTCGAGTCATAACTCAGTTGAGTTTCTTCTGGTGCTGATTACCATGTTTCCTTAATATTTAAAATGACAAGTCATATGTTTAAATATTCTTCTTTTGATTTACTGAGAGGTTTATTTATTTATTTTAATGAGTCAACTGAAATTGAGTAAGGCAGAGTTACATGACCACATGATTTTCTCCATGTTTCCAAATCTTTGATATAAAATCTGATATTTCCTTATAAATAGAGGTGGGCATCCAGTCGAGTTGGACCGGATTGGGTCCAACTCGACTCGGTCCAAAATTTTCAATGAATTGACTTGAACTCGATCCAATCGGGGACCGAGTCCAGGTCATTTGACTCCATCTGATCCGTTGCACTATTGGCTTGATCCGAACCGAGTCCGACTCGATTAGGGAAACCGAGTCAGATTGAGTTGGCTACGGTTTGGATCGAGTCTTCTGTTTTAGTCAAAATTGAAGAAAACATCTCAGATATTCAACTAATCAGGCCATAGTTCTAAAACTCACTTGGGGGACTTGAAAGTTGGCTGAGTTGTCCCAACTCAGTGATATTTTGAGCTGAGTCTCTAAGAAACATGGCCATGAGTGTGACTCAGTTCAGACTCAGCAAGAATTGTTGAGTCAGCTCGACGACTCAGCCAACTCAACATGACTTGAACCAAGTCCACCAAAAGCTCTCACCAGCAATCCACATGCGTCAGTTATGCTTTATTTTCCTATTAATATACTTATTGATTATAATGATTTTAATCTAAGACTTATTTCAATCTTCCAGTTTTCTTGACCCGACCCGACAACGAGTCCAGTCGAGTTTTAAGTTTTTGAACCATAAAAGGCTACTAGCCTATTCAAATTTTTGATTTTGCCTTGCCAATGGGAGAGTAAATTCGGGACTGAGTAAATCAGTACCTTATAGTGCACTAAGTAAACTCTGTGGGGCCCATAGGTTATGTATGTAACTTATCTATGCCGTCCATCCATTTTACCAGCTCATTATAGGCATGACCACAAAATTGAAGTATAAAAGCTCGAGTGGACCATGCCACAAGAAACAGTGGGAATAAGGGTGGAACGACCGTTGAAACCTGCCTAGGTCCCACAGTAATGTTTATCTTTGTCCTCTAACCCGTTCATAAGGTCAGACAGACATGAATAAAGGGAAAACACAAAGATCGGTTTAATCCATAACTTTTGTAACCTACAATAAGCTTTCAATGGTACTTTTTCAATTCCCACTGTTCCCCGTGGTGTGGTCTATTTGACCTTTAGATATGCATCAATTTTGGACTCCTCCTTAAAATGATCTGAAAAAATAGATGGACGGTGTGGATAAGAAATAAAAATGATAGTGGACCCCACAAAGGATTTACTCAATACACAATCACCTCTTAGGTGAGGCTTTGCCTATTTACTGAACCAGATTGAATTCGCACATATGGGCCCCACTCATAGCATTTTAGTACTCACCTTGAGGATCTCTGGTGTGATGAGATTAGGCCCCTGTGATGAGAATGCAGCCATTGTAGGTGTAGGCTTGACTCCAAGCTGTGTGGTGGGACGGGTGATGTAAGCCGTTGGCGAAGTAGTAGATGCATTGTAAGAATATAAGGCAACTATACCATCCCAATCGATATTTGTAGCTGGAAGGACATGAGCGTAGGCCCGTAAATCCGTATCGGGCTGATTCCCGATTATCACCCCAGCGCCACCTGTATCCTTGATCACCTCGCCAATCTCCAAACTATCGAGGGATCCGCCACCAATGCAGGCAACGATCTTTCCTTTCACTTTCTTAGGATCCAGTGTCCCTTTTTCACAGAATTGAGCATCAATAGCCCTTGAATTAGCAGATTTAGCATCAATGGATATGATCAACGGATATGGTTTGTTGGATGGAAGGGCTGTTGTGGAGAAGCTCTGTCCCTTGATGTGCTTGTTATTGCCGAGGTGGACGTATGATGGGAATTCCCTATCCATTGTGCTGGCTCCTACAGTCATGATCCAAGGGGCCACGTTCTCAACCGTACCATTACCTGGGCCTGAGTTGCCAGCAGAGCAGATGACGGGGATACCTTTTATTATCGCATGGAACGATCCGATCTCGACCCCATTTTTAAGATAATCGGTGTATATCTCCTCCGGACCGATAGAGACTGATAAGATATCGACGCCATCGTGGATTGCGGCATCAAAGGCTGCGATGGTGTCTGCATCGGTACAGTCCTTCCAGCAGGCTTTGTATGCGGCTACACGGGCATTGGGTGATCCGCCTTTTGCTGTACCGTTGCCATAACTGAAGAGATTTGCTCTAGGGACGAAGCGACCGCCAGCCGTTGAGAGGGTGTGGGTCCCATGGCCATTGGTGTCACGTGCCGTTGAGAGTGTGGGGTTGAGTGGGCCATTTTCTGCCTCGTAGCCTTTCTTAAAGTATCTGGCTCCGATCAACTTCCTGATGAATCCATCCATTTGAATGGTCAGGTACAGTAGCTGTATCATAAGTTAAAAGATTGTCACACATGTAAGATGTCCTATCCATACAAATGGTGGTCCACACCATACCGTTTTGACGTCCTTAAGTTATGTGGGTCCCACCATGATGTATGTGTTATATCGGAACTGTCCCACCAATTTGCCAGCTTGTTGTAAGGCTTGAGGAGAAAAATAAGACAGATCCAAAGATCAAGTGGACCACATTGCAAAACTGATGGACGGTGTGTATCAAACACATATATCAGGGTGTGACCCGCACATTTAGGTATACGAAATGGGACGCGGATTAGCTACTTACATCCATTTGTGGGCCCCATCATGATGTATGTTTTGTATCCACACTGTCCATCTATTTGGAGAGATCATATCAGGGTATGATCTAAAGAATAAGTAAGATCCAAAGCTCGAGTGGACCCCACCACAGAAAACAGTGGGGAGAGTCACGCCCGCTATTAAAAACTTCTAAAGGCCACAGAAGTGCTCGATGAAGCTGATATTTGTTTATTCCCTTCTTTCATATCTTTTTTAAGTTTTGAATAAGTTGGATTTCAAATAAATATCATCCTGGGCCTTGAGATAATTTCAACGGTAGGAATCACTCTCCCCACTGTTTTTTGTGGTGGGGTCTGTTTCAACTTTTTATCTGCCTCATTATTTGGCTCATACCCTAAAATAATATCTCAAAATGGATGAAGGGTCTGGATACAACACATACATCATAATGGGCCCACAGAACTTTTGATGACGTCACTTCAGTAGCAAGTCTTGCTACTCATCCTATCAGTAGCTACTCCGCGTCCACGAAATAGAGGTTTGATTTTAACCTTAATAAATTACGTTTTTCGAGGCATAATTCAAAGTTCTCTCTAAAGGAGGTGGATTGCATCTCGCCACTGGCTGGACAATCGATCCAGGTAGGGCTCCCTAGGGGCCCACCCTAATGTATGGTTTTATCTCTCTCTCTTTTTTTTTTTCTTTTTTTTTTTTTTTTTCAGTTAATTTTATGATTTTGAGTCCATTTTATAATAAGATCCCAAAAAATTAGACATTCAAAGCTCAAGTAGATCCACAGTCGGGATTAAACGTCCACTATTAACAAATTCTCAAGGGTTATAGAAGTTTTGGATTAAGCTGAAATTTACAATTTAACTCAAAATGCAAGTTTGTGTAACCTTATGATACGTTGGATTGTAAATAAATGTCACGGTGGGGCATAGAAAGGTTTCAACTGTGTGCATTATCATCAGTGCTGCTTCGTATAGTGTAGTCCACTTGAGTATTTTATCTTCCTCTTATTTGGGTTCATATCCTGAAATGATATGGAAAAATGGATGAACGGCCTGGATAAAGGCAATCATGGTGGCCGTCACAGAGCCCTGGCCTGAACCCATTTTCATCCGGTGGGGCGGAACGCAATCTTTTTGATCCAAAACTTCTGTGGCCTCTGAGAACTTTTTAATGGTAGAGATTCAATCTCCACTGTGTGATTTACTTGAGCCTTGGATCTGACTAATTTTTTGGGCTCATACATTAAAATAAACTGAAATAAATATAGATGAAAGGCGTGGATAAAAACATACACCCCAGGGGCATACAGAGCCCTTGAGCGGACCGGTTCTGTCGAGGCAGGCGAAGGACACATTCCACTTTCCTCCCAAACATGCCAGGTAATTAATGTTGCAGTAACTTAATCCAAACAGGCCCTGAGACAAACGTTATAAATGGGGGAAACTTCTTCAGGCACATCGCATCCTA
Organism: Magnolia kwangsiensis; assembly: GCA_037074715.1. Lineage (NCBI taxonomy): Eukaryota > Viridiplantae > Streptophyta > Magnoliopsida > Magnoliales > Magnoliaceae > Magnolia > Magnolia kwangsiensis. Next base: position 91,637,340 of record CM073588.1, read on the forward strand.
GCTTTTTCTTCTCACCTTTCTGGAAGAGAATTAGAAAATTCTTCCCTCTTACTAATACAAATTCCCACTGCTTAATTGGTGAAGGGAGAGGTGATTTTTGGAATATTGACTGGACATGGCTGGATTGTCCGTCTGCCTGGAGGCTTCAACATACTCCATATAGTATGCTCAACATCATGGTGCAAGATGTGATTGGCCCAGAAGGAGTGTTACAAGAAGTTCAACTTGAGTCGTGCCTATCACAGGTGGTGATTGAACATATATGGGTGGAGGGGCTGTGCACCACGATTGGGGAAGTTAGGAGGATATGGATGGGCTCATCGACAGGCAAAGTTACGGTCAGTTCGGCTTGGAAGATTTGTAAAACACTAGGAGAGAGAAAAAAGTGGGTTAATTAGGTTTGGCACAGGCTTGGAAGATTTGTAAAACACTAGGAGATAGAAACAAGTGGGTTAATTAGGTTTGGCACACTAAGCTGCCACCGAAGACCGGATTACTTACTCGGAAAGTGCTTCATCGGTTGGCCCAATTAATCAAATAGTGCAATAAGGGGAATTCAGATGGCTTCAAAATGTTACTGCTGCGGCCCAAGTTGGGCTCTGCTTCTGATGAAAAAAAAAGTTGGACCATCTGTTTTCAAAGGGAGCATTAGCGAACTAGGTGTGGGTCCATTTTAACACCATTTGAAATTCCAATGGGGCTGGACCATGGAGTGGCGGACAAGGCCCATTAATGGTGGATAAGAGCATCCAATTGTCAGATCATTTGGGAGGTTTGGGAGGAGCGAAATGGAAACCAGTATAAGGGGAATCGGGTAAATGTTGCTACCGTAATATCCAGAGTCTATATATGGATGAGGAGGACTGGGACTTCCCTCCCAGTTCCAAATTATGTTAAAGGGGCAAGGCATATCACTCTTCAGGCAATAGGGAAGTCCATCAAATGAAACACTCCTCAAAGATAGTCAAGTGGAAGAAGCCCCCTGAGGGTTGAGTTAAGATGAATGTTGACAGCTCATCTCGGGGTAACTCGGGGCTCCAAGGAGGTGGGTGTGTGTGCAGGGTTCACGAGGGAAGATATCAGTTACGTTTTCTTCAGGGTACAGGTTCGGCACTAACAATCGGGCCGAAATCAAAGCGTTAGTGGAGGGGTTATCTATTTGTGTGACCAGGGGCTACTCCAAAGTGGAGCTGGAAAGTGTTTCTTTTTGGTGTTAGACATGATCAATAGAGCATGGCCGTCCATGTCGAGATGTCGTACCGGGAGGATTTGGTAAGGAGTATCGACGTTAGGGTCAGTGTAGTTCCGAGAGAGGTTAATATGGTGGCCAATGGAATGGTGAGATGGGGCAGTGACTCAAATTTTTTTTTTTTTAAAAAAAGAAGGTAGTGAGGGGTAATTTCATCTCAATTAAAAATAAGTGTCAAGAAGCTAGTTAGTACATTTGTTTAAACCTTTTAACTGTTGGTGCGTTTTTCAAATACCACAAAGTCAGTATCCCAAAAGATAATGGAGGAGGGAATCTCGCTCATTTTACTCGTCCAAAAGCATTTGTTTTACACGTCCAAAAAGCACACTGGAGCATTTGAAAGCGGACATCATTTGGTAAAGTCAGTAGTTGCGAGGAACTCTGCAGTAAACCCAAAAACAGCTCTTTTTTTTTGGTAAAGAAAGAAAAAGCTTTATTCAGCCAAAGAAACCAAAGTTATACAGGATATTCAACTTCGAGCAGTCCCCAAGCCCACATAAACCCCTGCCCCAAAAACATCTTGATTATGAAGAGAGGCAATCTAAAATTAGTAGAGAAAATTACCTGTTGCAACGAACTCCACCATTACTATCACATGATCCCTTCCACCTCTTTGGAATGGGCCCCATTCCATCATCATTGAAGCTCTCCGATTCCGGCCAAACCCCCGAATCAATATTCCCAATGATTATATCTTCGCCAAACCTCGCTTTCTGCCACAACGATGATTCAGGAATCTTGCCGTTCTTCTCCAGCCCTAGGAACTCCCAGGACCGAGTCGTGTGTAGCTTTGCCATCTTGTTCCTGAAAACCGATATAACATCCGGATGCTTTGATATCTCGTCAGCTTCCTCCGCTTCTAAGTTTGCGGCGAAACCGTTCACATGCTTCGTGTAGGAGTAGAAAATGGCATTTTTCGCCTTCTCTTTGCTCCCGACAAACGATTCCAAGAACTTGTGGTGGGAGTTCGTGACTCGTTCGTAGTCGATGGAAGTAGGTTGGGAGCCATGAGAGTGGGCTCCAAAATACACGACATAAGATTTCTTATTGCTAGCAAATGTGGGTGTTTGGATGAAAGAAGAAACAAATATCAGAAGAGGGAAAAGAAAGAGCTTTGTAGCCATCATTGCTGCTGCTTCTTTCTTGAATTTCTCTCTCCCCACTATGCCTTCTTATAATGGGTTCGACGTGGCATAACCGTAAATAAGTCAATATCATCATCGTATTGTTGGTGCGCATCATTTTGAAGGGAGCATGCATGCCGAAGGTCATGCTGATCAGATTTATGGTTGATGGGTGTGATTAGATTGTTAAGATCGTACAATTAATTTGATTTTCCGGCACTCCTGATTCCATGATGGATCCCATGATTTGGACGAACAGGATCACTGCATTTACGGGGTTGATATGTTGGGTGAATGAGTCATCATCACTTGAAGTAAATGGTTGTGAACTATCACCAGTCTATCCTTGTTAATGAGTGGAGTACATTTTAAGTGGGGCCCACTTTTGGCGGCCCTTCCGGTTCACACATTTAATGGATGCTCGGATTGTGTGAATTCACAGAGAATTCCTGTGGCAAAAGTCCACGCCACAGTTGATGACATCGGCTGACATCATCTGAGAAAACTATGAAAAAAAATATACCGATTTCCAACAATAGGAGTTCAATCTCCACTGTTTTCAATGGTGTGGTTCACTTGAGCTTCGTTTCTACCTCATGTTTGGGCTTATGCCTGGTTGAAAAAAGAATGGACAGTGTGGATAAAACAAATACATTATAGTATAGCCTACAGAGGCTTTCTTTTTTTCTTTTTACACACGCTCACACATCCCGACACACTCACGCTGTAGAAGATTTCAATACCTATGGATACTCGAACCCTTGACTGGGTGTTGAAACTTCCTGGTCCACGGAGCTTTCGCTTTTCCTATTCAGTTTAGGGGTTGATCCCAAAATTGAAGGATATCCAAAACTTAAGTGGACCACACCATAGAAAGCAAGGTTGATTGAATGCTCACCATTGCAAACTTTGCAGGGCCACAAAAGCTTGAAAAAAAAAAAAAAGGTGAGGATACCGACCTGGAATTTATTGATAAAAAGGGATATACACTCGTTTACTTAGTGCAGCTCTAAAAAAAACAACGCACCTTGTCTATTTTATAATCACTCCACAGCTATAGCTGTACATGAGTGGAGTTAGATTGGTCAGCTGGCTTGACTTAACTTCAAGAACTTGACTCAACTTCAAGAAACTAGTCTATTGTATTCAAACCAAGTCAAGCTAGTTTTTGGAGGTCCAAATAAATTTTGAGCCGAGTTCAAGCTTGCTTGGGCTCAACTCAACTTGAATCAAACCTTGACTTGAATTGAATCAGCTCATTGGCTCAATTATTTTGATATTGATGTTACTTGCCCAGTGTTTGATAAAATGACCTAATGAAGTGTTGTTTCATATGCGTACATTCTATGCAGGATTGATTGGTGGCAATGAAGGAGTGAATATGAAATAAATCACTACAAAATTTTTTTATATTATAGGACTGTCTTTGTATCTTGATTTTTAATGCTACTTGTGGATTGATTGATGAAATACATGTAAAGTAATGTTATTGTTTTGCACTAAGTAAGAAATTAAAGATGCAATTTGTGTTTGTAAAAATGCCGCACATCCTTGAACTCGGCTTGATTTGACCCAAGCTGTTGACCAAACTAAGCCGAGTTGGCTAGTCAGTACTAAGGACCGAGCTGAGCTTGGCCGAGTTCAAACTGGGGTTAGCCATTGGACAAGCTGAGCCGAGCTGTGCCAAGCTCACAGCTCAACTGGGTTCTAGTCATGCACAACTCTATTAATACAACCCAATATACAAAGAGCCTCGTAAGAAGAAACTACGGAGACACAACTGCCTGCCTAGCAGCCCGGAAAAAATACTCATGCCTCGGGACCTATCAATGAGGAGACCTTGAAACTTTCCAATTTCTGAAATAACCCACTCTGGCAATATCAAGCACCTGTTTACCCTTCATTCAAGTCTTATTGACCTTACCAACAGGTTGGTTGGGGCCCTAAGAAGGTTTCGATGGTGGGTGATATTGTCTTTGCTGCTTTATGTGGTGTGATCCACTTGAGCTTTGAATCTGCCTCATTTATAGGTTCATATCCTAAAATGAATTTACAAAATGGATGGTCGGTGTGGATATAACACATACTTATGGTGGAGTCTGCATAAGCTTGCCTTGTCAACACTTCAGTTTCCATGTTCTATGCCACGTAATCCAAGTTCAGGGAGAGAAAAGTGGGGCATTGAAACAGACTATCAAAATAATACTTTTTTATAATGGGCGTGGTCAAAATAAGATTATTTAAATGAAAAAATTACCATTTTTAATTAGGAATGCGCTCCAGAGGTACTGTACCCGTATATGTGGGACCCACGAGATCTACTAAGGCCGTCTAACTCGTTCATCAGATGCTTCATCTCATGTTAGAGATTTGACATAAACCGTATGCTAGACATTACATGCAAATCAATGATGACCGTTCTCTCTCAACTTGTTCTCTCAAAATCAACGGTGGAGATCCTTTCTCCACCAAAATGCAATAGTCTAGATGACCCTATTAATGTAAGGAAAATAAACATCATGATGGGGTCCATGGAGAATGGCCCCGTCGTGGAACGACCATGGGAATCACGGTAGACCATCAACCACATCTAAAGTCTAAAGTGAGATCCATACCATCAATTGGTAGGCCTCACTTGTCCCATCATAAAAACATGAAATCTAGGGGGTCCAAAGTGAGATCTATATCATCAATTGGTAGGCCTCACTTGTCCCATCATAAAAACATGAAATCTAGGCCTATAAAAACACCCACCGTTCAATTTTCTTGGTCCGATGGAACACTGATCTCCTTGTGTCCCTCTTTGATGGAAGATGATGAGAAAGGAATGACTAGGATGATGGATCTTGGGGTGGGAGTGAGTCACACAACATCACTTTCTCTCCTTGGAAATGCTTGGACATCCACCACTTTTCTTGCTTGAAAAATGTGTTGAGAAAGAGAGAGAGAAATGGTGGTTGTAAGGGAGGTGATGGATGTGAGTGATGGATGTGAGGTGATAGTTATACTTGACATATATGGGTGTGTAAGAGAGAGGGAGAGAGAGAGAGTTGACTTTGGAGTTGCTCTTGTACTTGACATGAGGTGATTGATTGATTGATTGAGTGATTGATTGATGGGACATGTTGTACAGATTCTCTGGGAATTACAAATGCACAGTGTTTTCTCGAACTGAATGCGGGCCCACATTTCCTAGCGTGGGTATCGATTTGGTTTGTAATACGTGGTGACGGTGCGGTCGCAATGGTACAAGTTTCGGATTAAGCCGACTCAGATCTACGAGATACGACTTAGGGTCGTGCGCAAACGTCGATTATAGGTCATGGGTTGCCGAAATTCGTCGGAAAAGATTGCGTAAGTCGACGAAACAGTGTAGACTAGGATACAAGCCTTACATGATGTTTTGACTGCATCCAGATCCAGCTGGGGTGGCCACTTTCATGCATGTGAAGAAATAGGGCCATTTTTTTAATTAGTTATTTTTTTTTAGTTTTGTGCAATGGTGGGGGAGGCATATGATAGGCTTGTCCTGAGTTTTTATGGGGCATGTCCAAATATGCTGGTGTTCTTATGTTTCTCTTCAATAAAATGGCTGGAGGTGTAAAAAAAATAGTCAATGTTAATACACCAAAAGGCCGATAGATACAAATTTAGACAGAAAAAAACATTTAGTTACATGATGGCCGAGTACATAGATATGGTTCTTATCCACTTTTCTAGGGCTATAAGATAACATTTCAAGTGGTACTGACCATGGACCATTGAAATGCCATCCATCATGAAGCATAATTGCAGAAGACTTGTTGGCCGTACGTGGAAGAGTTTCTTCCGTAGGATTTCACACAAGCCATTTGCTTCTTGTGTCCTATGTAATCAATAATTTAATGGTTAAAGTCAAAAACATCAATGACCTTGTTTAAAAAAGCTTTCGTCCATGAATAAAAGGTTGCTGATTTTTAACCAGTCCAATTTCCAAAATTTGATTCATCGATGGTGGGTTACACATCCAAGGTTGATGCTTCAAGTCTCCTTTGCAATCAATAATTTCATTGATCGTTTTCTCATCCGTGTGGTATGGAATTTTCTTTGGAGCGGATTTCTCGCTCTGCATTAGCTTTTTCTTTTCTAGATCTGTGGTAGAGCTAGAATAAGACGAATATGATGGGGCCATCTTTTGTCGCGAGCACACATCCCAAGTGAAAACGTGAATCACATTGTTATCACATTGTTAGTAACCAGAGCGGTATTGTTGATTGAAAAGGCCAGGCTAATGTGTTTAAGTTGCTTTCCGGCCATTAGCAATCCTGGCCATCTGGTCTATGCATTGAATGCTCACCCATTTATTTATTGTTTTCCTCCTACAGAAAACCCCAAAACTCAAACCAGTGGTATTCACAGATGAGTCAGAAGAATCGACCAAGTCTTTACTTGGCTCTATGTGCATGTTGGGCCACCCTCGTGAAATATTTCATCTCAAACACATCCAAACCTGGGCCACATGCTGTAAATTTGATCCGATCATCAAACCCGCCGTCACAAAATTCACATTCTTCTGAAATTTTAGGCCCATTGAAGGCATAGGACTGTAAATCTACCTTCTTTTTTTTTTATTTTATTTTTTTCAAAAAACATATTTTCATATATAGCAAGAATAGAAGTTTTATATTTGCAAAGATGGGCATGTTAACAAAAAGGAATAAGCAGGCCCACCCATCAAGAAGTGGAATACACAGGCACTAAGATTCTCTCAATTATCCTGAGCCTACCCTGCCTAGAAAAACGGAGGCCTCTACTGAGAGGGGGAAACTTGGGCATAGACCGGAAAAATGAACGGACTTGGCCACCACTGCCCATACAAGCAAGCCTATCCGCCACAACATTGACTTCCCTTGAAGAGTATGAGATAGAAACTTCCATATTATCCATGAGGGATTTGATCCTGACCCACCAATATCATATGGGTTGTCGACCTTGTTTCTATGGCTAAAGTCATGAGCTCGAAACTCATTTAACACTTTTTAACTTCCATTAAAATAAGGAATAATTAACTACCTCATTAATTCGGTATTTACATCCTGCTACCTTTTTAAAAAAGGATTTGAATAAGCAATTCTATTAATTTAAATAATTATCATTAGAGTAGCTTCTGTTGGATTTTTTAACCAAAGTTGGGGTTGCTGTGTGAGTAAGGGGTTGGGTGTCTTGGGTTGGCCCCACCATGATGTTTATGTGAAATCCACTCTGACCAACAGCAATGCATCGCCCAATGTAAGCCCAAGGAAAAAAGATAAAAAACAGCTCCATCCATGATTTAGGTAGACTATACAATTGGAAACAATGCACAGGCAAGGTTTATGCAAAATTGTTTCCTTTGCATCGCCGCATCTGAATCACAGATAGGTTTGGATTTTTGTTCCAAGGCCTAAGTTTTCTAGTTTAGAATCTAATGGTCAGAGTGGTTTTTTTATACCCATCCTGGTGGGCTTGTAAAAATGGGGGGTGGACGACTCTATCACGACTGTTTTGTTTGATGTGGCCTGCTTGAAATCCCAAGTCAACCTGATTTTTTTCTATTTGGGGCCTAATGTCAGATTATACATCTAAAGGCTGAAGTGGACTTCACATATAAATTATGGTGGGCCTCTTAAAAAATCAATTGCACTACTAATTTTTAGCTGATATATTTAGAAATGAAAAGGTCTCACACCCAATAAATTAGACCACAAATTATAGTCCATCCAAAAGATACCTTCCAACTTTTCATACGCGTGCAATGTCCAACCCGTCAATAGATTGGAATCACTATGATGATTTATCTATGCAAAAGTCACTCACATCTACTCATTTTTGGACTTGTATTTTGCTATTTATCAATGGTAAGAATGGTTTTCTCAGGCCTCTCCCATTGGTTAATTAGATGGGGCTGATTTTTAATAGGTGATCTTTATTGTGGAGTGAACCTATTGGAAGGATGGGATGTTGCATTCGATTAATAGGTTGGAAGTTATCCATTGGTGGATCCTATCTTGTGGCGCAACTCCATTGGATTTGACACATTCTCTTTATAAAAAGAAAAAGAAAAAAAAAAAACACTATGGGACACCCACCCTTGCTTTTTTATGGGACCCATCTAAATGTGTATGCCCAATCCAAACTAAAAATTAAACATGTAATCCCATTTTAGACACAAGGACAAAAAGTCAGACCGACATGTGATTCAAGTGGCCCACATTAAAGGAAATTGTTAGGATAGAAACATTTGCCTTGATTTTTACAAGGTCCACTGTAATGATTATATAAAACCCACTCCAACCATTAAATTACAAACAAAAATTTAGGCTTCGACCCCCTTCAAAAAAATCAGATCTATCCGGAATTTAGGTGGGCCATTCAAAGGGAAATAGTTTGGAGGTTATGCGTTGCCCTTACACTATTTTCATTGACATGTATGAACAGTAGACGCGGCTGATTTTTGAGCCTTAACACTAAAATAGGGTGATGGACGTGGAGGTTGGAGTGGATTTCACATAAACAATATGGTGGAGCCCATCCAAGCTGTCAACCCTTTGCTTGCACAACCCAACCCCACCTTCCATTTAGAAATCTAACCAAGGTATTTAGATGATAAATACTTAAAAGTGAATAAAAAAAAAACTACACAATTAATATGGAATTTACAATTTAGTACCTTTTTAAAATGCTTTTTAGAAAGCTACCTCTTAGTCAATGCAGTTATCATTCCACCACATTCCATCATAGTGGTAGTGGTCATGCAATAAATAGGTTGATGGGACGGGTGGCCCCACAGTGATGTTTATTTAAAATTGACTCCCACCATCAGGTGCATCACCACATGCTAAGTTTAGGGTCAAAAAATTAGTACCTTCTTTGATTAAGGTGGACCACATTCTTTGAAATAATGTATAGGGCAATTCTTGCCCTCCAATTGTTTCAATTAGTGTGGCTCACTTAAATCACCAATGGGTATATTTTTGGTTCACAACCCTAATTTTTTATGTTTAAACTAATGGTTGGAGTGGATTTCATATATTATCATGACAGTCCTCTAAAAATCAAGGGGGACATGTCTCTCCTGACTATTTTCTTTGGTGTGGCCCATCAAAATCACGGTCAACCTGAATTTTTATATTTCAGCCTAATATGAGGCTAGATATCTAATAGTCAAAGTGTATCTTACTTAAACATCACAGTGGTCCCCATCAAAATCAATACCCGCATGGCGTACAATTCCATTTTAACCAAATCTCTCTTTGTACATATTGGAGTATAAGACTTGATTTTTTGTGGGGCTCATGGTGATGTGTATGCAAAATCCACTCGGATCATTAGATGGGCAGTCCTAATATAGACCCAGAGACAAAAAAGGATCAGGCTGACTCGTGATTCAAATGGGCCACAAAAGAAAGTAGTTGGGGAAGAGACATCCACCTTTGATCTTTATAGGCCCATCATAATGATTATATGAAATCTACTCCAACCATGAGATGCAACATTGAAATTTAGGCATTCTCAACAACTCAGTTTCATCCATAATTCCAAGTGTACCATATCAAAGGAAATTGCTTTGAGGGCGATCGTTGCCCCCCGCACACTTTTGTTAATCATGTGGTTCACCTAAGTTACAAATGGGAGTTATTTTTGGGCCCTTGGCTTAACATGAGGTGATACACCAGATGGTTAAGGTGAATTTTACATAAACATCATAGTTGGGTTCACTCAAGTAGCCAACCCATTTACCTGCACACCCACCCAACCAGCCTTTAAAAGAAACATAACAAACATAATGGAAGGTAGTGGAACGTAAATTCCATATTAAATAGGTAGTTCTTTGTAAAATCCTTTACTTAAATCAATTGGGTAGCTTAAATTCCCTTAAAATAAACAAATAGATTGAACGTGCGTGTGACTCAGATTGGGTTATCCTTGTCGCACTGAATCGACAAATGAGTCTTGGGTCGAGCTCAAGAAACGAGTCATTTGGTGACTCAGCTCGTAATCTCATAATCTAGTTGACACGGCTAAGCTATTTGCCTCCTTCCGGAGGAAGGTGAACTCGGTTGCAGAGGCATGGTAGTGCATTTCAAGCCTGCAGGGCCATTGGTAGGGAAGCCGATCTCCCTGGCTCTATCCATGGTTTCCTCTATGTGGATCACCTAGGCTTGGGCCAAGTTAGAGAGTCTTTTGCCCCACCTTAGTTTAGTGGCTGTAGAGTCTCTATGATAGGCAGCTTGTGGGATTTTTGTTCCTTCGGACTACAAGAATGCCGTCTCTCCTTCTTTCACAGTCACTTATGTGAATAAAATTTTCTGCTTTAAAAAAATAATTTTAAAAAAATACAGTTTTATAATTATGGTTTTAACTATCCATTTGTCGACCGAAAATAGATGGAAAAAAATAAAAATATAAAATTGAACTACTAATTACAACCATTTACCATCAATGAAACGACCATTTACTAACAACCAACAACCACAGACGATAGTTTCTGACTATGAAGTTTATTATCCAAACACACACTCTCCATAGATGTGCTATGATGGGTATGTTAGAGAAGATAGCATGCATGGAGAAAATCTCATGGATTCACCCCATAAGGTAACTCGTGATCGTGCATATCCTCATGACTATAGATAAGGATCATGCATATCCTGGTGTCTATAGATAAGCTTGCTCCAATTGTACACACTATAATTAGCCTAACAATATTCAAATATTATGTATATCTCTTGTAACATCCCTCTCAATTAATTATAGATAGAGACCGTGCACCTCCATAAGGTGTATCGAATTACATCCCAATTCATCTTGGTATCAGAGCAATTACAAGTGCATCCACCATATCAGTCACTTCATCTATTATAAGTGCATCCACTATGTCGAGCACTTCATCTTCTTCCTTGTCGTCATCTGTCTCTAACATTACTCACTTCCTCAACATCAAACTTGACAAAGGCAACTTTTTGGTATAATGTTCCCAGTTCCTTCCTATACTAAAACTCCATGATTTTGAAGGCCTTGTTAATGGACTTCTCTATGTCCACATCATTTTCTCCCTCCAACTAAGAAGGATACCTTACATATCCTCAATCCTAGCTACACTAGATGAACCAAAATGGACCAAATGCTCCTCTGCTAGCTCATCTCCTCCCTCACTGAACTGGTCCTGGACCATGTTGTTGGCCTCACCACATCTCGTGATGTGTGGTGTGCTCTGGAGAGGATCTTTGCGTCGTCCTCCCGAACTCGCATACAACAACTCAAGTATCAGTTGCACAATGTCAAAATGGGTGCTACCCCTATGTCCGAATACATCCAGTCTGTAAAGTCTATTGTGGACAACCTAGCAGTCGTGGCAAATCCTGTCACTGACTTCGACCTCGTGTCCACCCTCCTCAGTGGCATACCTCCTAAATATGACTCGTTCATCACCTTCGTCAACACACGAGTCGACCCTACTTCCTTTGAAGAACTACTTGACCTCATGCTCAGTCAGGAGATACATTGTGGGTGCACCCTCCCCACCCCTGACTCCACCAACCTCGTCTCTCTTGCCCCCGTGGTTCACACAACTTCTAGGACTTCGAGGTTCTACTCTGTCATGCCTTTGTCTTCTTTCTATGGGCATGGTCGAGGTCAGGGTCGGGAGCGTGGTCATGGGTGTGGTCGGTTCCCCTCTCTACATTAGACCTCGGGTGGCCCCCCACATCAGACAGTTGGTGGTCGCCCGCAGTGCCAGATCTACAAGTAGTATGGCTATTACGCTAACCATTGCTACAACCGCTATGATGATGCTACCCCGTCTTCCAACCTGAATGATCTCCTGCACTCCACCAGTAGCAAAAGTTCCTTCGATCCCAGTTGGTATGTTGACTCTGGTGCTACACATCACTTGACTACCGATATGGCAAACCTGACAATTCTAACATAGTATCATGGCCCTGACAAGATTCACATGGGTAACGGAACGGGTCTGCCTATCCATTCTATTGGTTATTCTATTCTGAGTTCTCCATCTTCCTCCTTTGCGTTACATAAGCTCTTGTTCATTCCCAATATCACTAAGAATCTTCTCTCTGTCAGTCGTTTCACTGCTGATAATAAAGTCTTACTTGAATTTCATCCTGACTTTTGTCTTGTCAAGGATCTCTTCACTCGGAAAACTCTAATGCAAGGACACCTTAAGGATGGTTTGTATGGCTTCTCTTTGGGGGGACAAGAGTCTTGTTACTTATCCTCAGGCTCTTATTGGTGTACGTGTCTATTCCTCAGTGTGGCACGAGCACCTGGGTCATCAAACCAGCCACATTGTCTCCAGTCTACTCTCTCATCATAAGTTTCCCTTTGTTCCTGATCGTGGGGGTCCTTCGTTCTGTGCCGCCTGTTAGCAAGGGAAGAGCCATCGTCTACCTTTTTTCCCTTCATTTTCAGTTGCTACTACTCCTCTAGAACTTATTCGTTTAGATCTCTAGGGTCTATCTCATGTACCTTTTGTAAGTGGTCATCACTACTACGTTAGCTTTGTCAATCACTATAGCAAATATGTTTAGCTTTACCCATTAATAAATAAAGGCGAGACTTTTTCAGTATTTGTCACTTTCAAAAATTATATATTCTTAGGCCATTCAATTAAGGTTCTACAGACCGATGGTGGTGGTGAGTTCCTAAATTTTAAATCCTTTCTTTCTTCTCATGACATTTCTCATCGTGTTTCCTGCCCACACACTAGTGCCCAAAATGGAATTATGGAATGGAAGCATTGCCACCTTGTTGAGACTGGCTTGACCCTCCTTTCTCAATCCCCTGTCCCTTTCTCTTATTGGCCATACGCTTTTCAGACTGCATCTTTCCTAATCAGCCGACTTCCAACCACCATCCTGTACAATCTTTCCCATTTCTAAAAATTGTTTCAAAAATCACCTGACTACCTCTCCTTGAAGGTGTTTGGCTGTGCTTGCTACTCTCATCTTCGCCCCTACAATACACATAAATTTGACTTTCGCTCTATGCAATGTGTCTTCTTAGGGTACTCCGCATCCCACAAAGGTTACCAATGTTTACATATCCCCAATGGGCATATGTACATCTCACAAGATGTTGTCTTTGATGAATGAACCTTCCCATTCCTTGGCCTCATGCCTAAACTCTCCTCCATTGTTCCTGTCCCACTCACCGATTCCAACTTTCATTGGTCCACTACCTATCTCGGTCTCCATTCAGTCTCCTGCACCAGCGCCCTCTATCGCTCCAGTTGATCCTTGTGTCTCTCCTCCGCACCAATCCCTCCCCAATCCTGTTATCACTAGTTCATCCCCTCCATCTCCTACCCCATGTCATGATGCCCCATCCGATACTACTCCCTCCTCAGTATCTCCCTCTCCTGTGGTTCCTACTAGTTCACCTCTCATCCGAACTCATCAAATGGTCACCAGGACTCTGGATAACACCAGAACACCTAAGGTCTAGCTTGCCACCTGGTACTCACTGCCCACCTGTCTCATGACTAATCTGCACACCTTGCCCATTGAACCCACTTGTTTCACATAGGTAAACCGTGATCCTCGGTGGCGTCAGGCCATGGACACTGAGATAAATACTCTTCTACAGAATGGTACCTAGTCTCTTGCTCCCTACCATGCATCCTGATATGAACCTTGTCGGTTGCAAATGGGTCTTCGAGTTGAAACACAACTTGGATGGTTCGGTGGACAGGTACAAGGTGCGTCTTGTGGCCAAGGGGTTTCACAAAAAATCAGGACTTGACTATGGAGAAACGTTTAGCCCTATCATCAAACCAACCACCGTCAGAATTGTCTGCAGCCTTGTCGTGTCCAAAGGTTGGCCTTTTGCGCCAACTCGATGTTAATAATGCTTTTCTACAGGACTTTTTTGCAGAGACCATCTATATGGAACAACCTTTAGGGTTTTTCGACCCGACTCGGCCTAATCATGTCTGCCAACTCCATCGTAGCATTTATGACCTCAAACATGCCCCGCAGGCCTGGTTCTCTCGTCTCAGCAGTTACTTGCTTCGCGTGGGCTTCGTGGGATCCAAGTCCGATACTTCTTTATTTATCCGATGGTTTGGGCCCAGTCTCCTACTAGTTCTCATCTATGTGGATGACATCATCATCACAGGGGATAACTCTGACTCGGAAGATCATCTTATTAGGAATCTTGGCCTGGAGTTTTCCCTTAAAGACTTGGGCCCACTTCACTATTTCTTGGGAGTTGAGTGTCACCGTACTCCGGCTGGTATGTTCTTATCTCAGCAGAAGTATATTCACTATCTCTTACTCGAACTCAATATGGATGGTGTGAAGCCTATAAACTCTCCCATGGCCACGTCCTGTAAGCTATCGAAGTTTGAAGGTGCTCCTTTGCCAGATCCTTTTCTCTTTTGGAGTACTGTTGGGGCCCTCCAATACCTTAGCTTCACTCGACCAGACATTACCTTCTTCATCAATAAGGTCGCCCAGTTCATACAATCTCCTACAGAAGATCATTGGTGCTTGATCAAGAGGATTCTCCGTTATCTCAAATCTATTATTACTAATGGTCTCTATTATTCCACTCAATCTACATTAAGTCTCACCGCCTACACTGATGCGAACTGAGACGGATCTATTGATGATAAAAAATCAACTAATGGGTATTATTTTTTCTTGGTAAAAATCTTATCTCTTGGAGTTCAAAGAAATAAAATATGGTGGCACGATCCAACACCGAGGCCAAATACCGGGGAGTCACCAATGTAGCCGTCGAAGTTCTCTGGCTTTAGTCTCTCCTTCATGAGTTAAGACTCCCTCCATCCACTCCTACAGTGCTTTGTGATAACCTTGGAGCAACTTACCTATCGGTTAATCCGGTTTGTCACACTTGGTCGAAACATGTTGAGATTTATGTACAGTTTTTCCGTGATCATGTGGCCAAAGGAGCCTTTGATGTCTGGTTCGTCTCCACTGAAGACCAACTTGCTGATGTTCTCACTAAACCGTTAAGTTTAGCTCGTTTCACTCTTCTCAAGTCCAAGCTCTCGGTTCTTTCTAAACTATCTCACTTGCGGGGCATGGTGTCTATAAATAAGCTTGTTCCAATTGTATACACTACACACTATAATTAGCCTAACAATATTCAGTTACTATGTATATCTCTTGTAACAGCCCTCTCAATTAATTATAAATAGACACCGTGCACCTCCATAAGGTGTATCAAATTACATCCCAATTCATCTGGGTAAGAACGATTCCGTAACATGCATGCATACTATAGTGAAAGAGTTTTAACTACCTGTTTGCAGATCACCGACCCTACAAGAAAATAGGGGTTAGGCGATGGCTTGTGGGATCTTTTGCCGGTGCTAGGTAAAACCGGCCGCCGACAAAGGATTGATATAAATGCTTTAAAAGAAAAAACCTAACCCTCATTCGATGCATTCCCCTATCCCCACTGCCGGCTCTCTCTCTCTCTCTCTCACTCCCTCTCATCTAGTTACAATCTTTTCATTTCTCCTTCCTTTGATACAAGTATGCTATTGGATATTCCCTTTTCGCATAAAGCCCTAGGCCTTCGTCTCTTCATCTCCTTTCCCATTCACTACATTTCAATGAAGCCTCAATCTGTAGCTGGGATTACTAAAACCCAAATGCGAGGACTGATTTGAATGTATGTAGATCTATTCTCTAGATTTTGCAACGATTTTGGGTAATATAGTTGGGTTTTTTTTTAAATAACCATTTGTTCTCTCTCTAAATTTTTAGTTTTTGTTTTCTTTTGTTCTCCTTTTTTTTTAATCTTATTTAATTATGAAATTTGGGACATCTAATTCCCAATTAGAGATTTGAATTGTTCTTTTCAGTTTTGTTGAATTTTTAGTGTGTTTCAAGTATCTTATCTGGTGTGAAATATGCACATTAGCCATTTAAAGAAATGCTTCAACCAAGATCCGTTTCGGCTCTTTCAAGTATTTTAGACAAGTTGTATATCATTCTTTTGTAGCATGCATGCCATTAGATACTATATCAGTAAATTGTAGTATTTTTTATGGTTTGTAATAATTTCTTTTAATTTTTTTTTGTACAGGATTTTAAAGGCTGGCTTGCCTCCAACACTATAGCCTGGGTAAAGGTTTGTTGATATAGGGGGGCAGGCATTCACCAAACCCTAAATTGTCTTGACAACAATATGATGATGATAATCATGATTTGGCAAGGTGCAAGCTGACAAACCCAAACTTGCATTGAGTTTGCTCTTTAGTCTATATGATAGGTGAGGCTCGATGTTTTTTGGAGCCCACCTGAAAAACAGGCCTGTACATCCTTGTTTCATTATCGATGGAAAGTCTCGGTTAAAAGAAAAAAAAAAAAAAAGCTGACAAAACCAAACTTGCGTTTAATTAGAAACAGTAAAATCACGTTCTCCATGAGTAACATTAAAGATAAAAGATGAGTATGGTTTGAACCAGTGCAGGCACCTCTCATCATCATGCTAGTCATAAAAAATATGGCCATGTCATGTTCTCCATGAGTAACATTAACATTAAAGATGAAACAGAGATAAGTTGGTGAATGAACATTTCAAAACTCTTTGACAATAGATTATAGATTTTTAGACCCGATAGATTATGCACTTTTGGGCCGGTGGAACTTAGGTAGCTATTGCGCAGCACGCCAACAACGCAGTGGGCCGGGATCTAATCTCAGGCCTCACCCACAAACGATAAACAGAAAGGAATATAAACTAGAAATAGATCAAAGCAATCCAAATAAACCACAAGACAAGATATATGTGGAAAAAACTCCAAACTAGGGTAAAAAACCACGGATGCAAACTTCCACTATGAAGAAATAAAGATTACAAGGCAAAATACTAACCTCTCCCTTGGAAGAATAGAAAACCCTGAGTCCACACCTTTAGAAATATTTTTCAATATTTCTCATTCCTTAGAATGCCCTAGAAAAATACTAGGAACCCCTATTTATAGTTTAGGCAACTTCCCTTCCGCATCCCGGTTGCGAAATGACTCAAATTCGCAGTTTCGCAAAATAAACTGCGTAACCTACGACCGGTCCTGGCTCCGCTACGACCGGTCCTAGACCCCTACGACCAGTCGTAGCTCTCCTACGACCAGTCCGAGGCTCCGAAAAAAAATAGCACAACTCGCTGAACTTTGAGTCGTGCCAAGGCTCGAACTCACGATCGGTCGAGCGCCTCCCACGACCAGTCATGGCTCCTCCACGACCGGTCGAACACGCCCCACGACCGGTCGAACACGCCCCACGACCGGTCGTAGACGTCCTACGACCGGTTGAAGGCGGACCAATTGTGGCTCCACATTCTCAACAATCTCCCACTTGGAGACAGATTGCCATAAACCTTCGTCTTCTTCATCCGGAGTGCACCACCTCCCCGTCTTCAAGCCTGAAGACCAATCAAAGCTGAACAGAGCTTCAGCTTCTCCCTTGTGACCGCCTTGGTCAACATATCTACAGGATTCTCACTTGTATAAATCTTCTCCAGAATAATCGATCCATCTTCCAGTAACGAACGTATGAAGTGATATCTGATAGCAATATGCTTGGTCCTTAAATGAAAGGCTAAATTCTTAGCCAAGTATATTGCACTCTAACTGTCACTGTACAGCTTGCAATCTACTTGCTTCTTACTCAACTCTTCCATAAAACCTTGCATCCACACCATCTCCTTGCATGCTTCTGTAGCCGCAACATATTCTGCTTCTGTCGTACTGTTAGATACTATCTTCTGTAACAGAGAGACCCAACTGACTGCAGCACTACCCAGAGTAAAGATATAACCTGTAGTGTTTCTTCTGCTGTCGATATCTCCTGCCAAATCTGAATCCATGTAGCCTTGCAGCTTGATTTTTGATCCACCATAACACATCCCTACATCCTTAGTACCCACAAGGTATCTGAGGATCCACTTCACAGCTTCCCAATGTTCCTTTCCGGAGTTGTTCATGAACCTGCTAACAACTCCTACTGCTTGAGCAATGTCTGGCCTCGTGCTCACCATAGCATACATGAGACTCCCAATTGTTGACGCGTATGGGACTTTGACCATGTAGTCCCGTTCCTCTTACGTCTTTGCACCTTGCTCCTTAGATAGCTTGAAGTGGTTGGCTAATGGAGTGCTAACCGGCTTAGCACCTCTCATATTGAATCGATCAAGTACCTTGGCTATGTACTCTGCCTGTGACAAAACCAGTTTCTTATTTTTCCTATCACGCTTTATCCTCATGCCTAGGATTTATTTTGCAGCTCCTAAATCCTTCATGGCAAATTCTCTAGACAGTTATCTTTTGAGATCTGAGATGTCCTTCATGCTTGAACCGGCAACAAGCATATCATCAACATACAAAAGAAGGATGATGTATGACGTATCAAACTTCTTCAAGTAACAACAGTGGTCTGCATGACATCTCCTAAAACCGTTTTCCGACATGAAACTATCAAACTTCTTGTACCACTGCCTCAGGGCCTGCTTCAGGCCATATAGACTTTTCTTCAGTCTGCACACCTTATTCTTATTACCTGGTGCCACGTATCTTGTCGGTTGATGCATATATATTTCTTCTTCAAGATCCCCATGAAGAAAGACTGTCTTAACATCTAGCTGCTCTAGATGTAAGTTCTCTGTAGCCACTATACTCAAGACCATGCGAATCGTAGACATTTTCACTACCGGTGAAAATATTTCAGTGAAATCGATACCTGCCTTCTGTTGAAAACCTTTTACAACCAGTCTCGCCTTATACCATTTCGAACCATCATGCTCCTCCTTCAATCTATAAACACACTTGTTATGAAGAGCTTTCTTACCTTTAGGTAAAGTGACTAGCTCCCATGTACGATTAGACTCAAGAGAGTCCATCTTCTCATCCATGGCTTGCTCCCACTTAACCCGTGTATCTGACTGTAATGCCTCTTCAAAACATTCTGGCTCACTATTATATGTCAGCAGTATATAATGTAAGGAGGGTGAGTATCGGACCGTGGGTCTCCTCTCCCGAGTAGACCTCCTCACAACTGGTGTCTGCGGCTCTGCCTCATGATGCTCCTGTGCATGATCATCCTGTGGCGCTGTAATACCCATGTCAGGTAACTCTTCCAACTCTACGAATTTCTTTTTCTCGGCCTTATTTTCCTGCACACTGTCCTTATGCATCACTTTTTCGTTGAAGACTACGTCCTTGCTTCTGATGATTTTCTTATTTTCTTCATCATAAAACCTGTAGCCAAAATCATCCTGGCCGTAGCCTATAAACGTGCACCTCCTGGACTTCGCAGCTTGTTTCTGTGCTCTGCATCAATGTGAACATATGAAGTGCAACCGAACAATCTGAGATGTATAAGGTTCACTTCTTTCCCAGTCCACGTTTCTTCTAGTAGCCCACCATTCAATGGTGCTGAGGGACTTCTATTGATAAGATATACGACAGTATTTACAACATCTGCCCAAAAGGTCTTGGGCAACCCTGCATGTAACCTCATGCTCCTGGCGCGCTCAAGGATGGTCCTTTTAATGCGCTCAGCCACACCATTCTGCTGTGGTATCCCTGTAATCATTTTCTGATGTTTAATTCCACTTGCTGCACAATACTCCTCAAACCTCTTATCACAATATTCTCCCCCATTATCAGATCTGAGACACTTTACTGTTTTACCTGTCTTATTTTCTACCATAACTTTCCACTTCTTAAACGTATCAAATACATCAGATTTATGCTTTAAAAAATAAACCCATAATTTTCTACTAGCATCATCAATAAAGGAAACAAAATAACGTGAGCTACCAAGAGATGATACCTGTGCCGGTCCCCACACATCAGTGTGTACAAGCTCCAATAGATGCGTCTTTGGAGCGCATCCTGTCTTCTTGAAGCTTACCCTCTTCTACTTGCCATATATGCAGTCCTCGTAGAATTCCAAGTCAAGAGACTTCAGCCCTGGTAGCTTCCCTTTTGACAACAGTACTTTCATCTCTTTCTCACTCATATGTCCCAACCTCTGATGCCATAACTGCCCATTCACTCCAGTTGATTCGACTGAGAGTGAACCATACGATCCTGAAGTCACGTACAAGGTGCCTTCCTTTTTACCTCGAGATACCACCAAGGCACCTTTTGTGATCTTTCAAGAATCACTGGTGAATGTCGTCACATAACCAGTATCGGCCAACTGTCCCACTGAGATCAGATTCCTTCTCAAACTTGGTACATGTCTGACATCCTTCAGTTTTAAAACCGTTCCGTCTTTCTGATTGACGTGAACGTCCCCCTTTCCAACAATACTGCACGGCTCATCATCACCCAGGTAGACTCTCCCAAAGTCACCTGACACATAATCACGCAGAACTTCCTTACATGAAGTGGCATGAAACGAAGCACCCGAGTCTATAATCCATGACTCATTCCTTGCATCAAGAGACAAGATCAACGCCTCTGTGTCGCTCTCCTCAGACAGATTCACTGAATCCTTCCCGCCTTGAGAGCTTCCTTCTTATTTTTTGAGCGCCCTGCAATCACGTTTCATGTGCCCCTTCTTGCCGCAATGCCAACACCCGTCTTTGTCTTTCGGTCCCTTGGACTTCTTCCTCGACTTAGAACGCCCGTGTTTATTGCCTCCTCTGTTCTGCGATCTTCCTCTTCCTTCAACGTTTAGAGCATTCCCTGAATTTCCTGAAACTCCTGATGCCTTTCTTCTAGATTCTTCGCTGAGAATTAGACCGGCCACATCATCAAATTTCAACTTTGTCGATCCTGAAGAATTGCTCACAGCAATCACCAAACCATCCCAACTGTCTGACAGACTGGATAAGATCAATAGTGCCCTGACCTCATCCTCAAAAATGATGCCAACGGATTCTAACTGGCTCGTGACTGTATTGAACTTGTTTAGATGTTCAGCCACGCTCCCACCATCTGACATCTTCATGTTGAATAACTGTTTCATAAGATGAACCTTGTTGGATGCTGAGGGCTTTTCATACATGGTGGCTAGGGCTTCCATTAATTCTTTTGTCGTTTTCATCTTGGATATATTAAAGGCGACGCTCTTAGACAAAGAGAGTCGGATCGTTCCTAAAACCTTCATATCCAGTAAAAACCATTCATCATCTGTCATCTTTTCTGGTTTCTTCTCTTTTCCTTCTAGAGGAATGTAGAGGTCCTTCTGATACAGATAATCCTCCATCTGCATCTTCCAGAAGGCAAAGTTTGAACCATCAAACTTCTCAATTCTAGTTTTTCCATCTTCCGCCATCGCTCCTAATAGAACTAAACCAATAGCTCTGATACCAGTTGTTGCGCAGCACACCAACAACGTAGTGGGCTTGGATCCAATCTTAGGCCTCACCCACAAACGATAAACAGAAAGGAATATAAATTAGAAACAGATCAAAACAATCTAAACAAACCACAAGACAAGATATACGTGGAAAAAATTTGAAACTAGGGTAAAAAATCACGGATGCAAACTTCCACTATGAAAAAATAAAGATTACAAGGCAAAATACTAACCTCTCCCTTAGAAGAATAGAAAACCCTGAGCTCACACCTTTAGAAATATTTTTCAATATTTCTCATTCCTTAGAATACCCTACAAAAACCCTAGGAACCCCTATTTATAGTTTAGGCAACTTCTCTTCCGCATCCCAGTTGCGAAAGGACTCAAATCCGCAGTTTCGCGGAACAAACTGCGTAACTTACGACCGGTCCTGTCTCTGCTACCACCGGTCTTAGGCCCCTACGACCAGTCGTAGCTCTCATACGACCAGTCCTAGGCCCCGGGAATAAAAAACAGCACAACTCGCTAGACTTTGAGTCGTGTCAGGGCTCGAACCCACGACCGGTCGAGCGCCTCCCACGACCAGTCGTGGATCCCCCACGACCGATCGAACACGCCCCACGACCGGTCGAAGGCGGCCCAATTGTGGCTCCACATTCTCAACAGTAGCAACCGTACCTCTAAGGTGTGACTCAACTATAATAATTAGATATATCTGATTTTTGAAGATTTTTTAGGGCACCCCACATCATGGTATGGCTTACTGATGAAGGGTTGGATGGCACGTATACAATACAAGGGACCACACAAGAAAATAGTGTAGAGTTGGAGAATACGCAAGTGAATGAGAGCAAGGGGATAAATGAGTAACTTCTAAGGATATATTCAGGAGAGAAATCATCTCGAGCATTGTTAGTGCTCTTGAACAGTCCAATCAATTGGTACAAACTATCTATCAAGTTCTCAACACATTTTTCCTTATTTTTGTAGCCATCTTTTTTCATGCCATGTGTGGATGGCTAGGATTGCTTAACAAAAATGACCATTTAAATTATAAGCAGTATATGATGGTCCCCAATTGTTGATTGGATTTGATTTTATGAGAAATTGGAACATCAATGTACACTGGTTTTGGAACCACATGGATAAAAGGAGCCAACGTCTGCCTTTGAATTGTTGACCCATTATGTGAGTCCCATCATGAGGTATTTGTTATATCCAAACCGTATGTACATTTAGAGAGCTCGTCATAAGGCTTGAGGTTAAAAATAATATAGATCCGAAGATCAAGTGGGCCTCACTATAAAAAACAGTGGGGGGTTGAACTTCTAGTAGTGAAACCCTTTTGGGGTCACATAAGTTTTGAATAAATATGATATTTGGTTTTACTCTTCATCCAGGTCTGTATCCTTATGAATAGATTGGATGGAATATAAATGTTATGGTGGTCCCACGAATGGTTTTACTGTGAGAATCATCGTCCCTAATTCTTTTTGTAGTGTGGTTCACTTGAGCTTTGGATATAACTCATTTTTGGGATAATACTTTAAAATTATTTTCAAAAAAAAAAAAAGATGAATCGTGTGGATGTAATAAATGCATCATTGTGGGGTCATGTTACTTTGATCTCCTTTGGACCGTTCGTACGAGTCGGAGCTCGAGGATAGGCAGCACTCGGATTCGCGCGACACCCACCCACACAAGCCAGGTCGGTGCTGTGTGGTGCACCAGCCAATCCGCTTCCCATTCGGCAGTGACTCCTCTGTACTTACATCCCTATTTGTCGTGCTGGAAAAGCTATGTGGCCAACTATGATATATGTGTTTTATCCACGTCATCCATCCATTCTGCCAGGTCATTTTAGGACATACACTAAAAAATTGAGCAGATGCAAACCTCAGGTGGACCACACCATGTGACTGCCTGAGTATCAAGCTTCTTACAGACCGAGTATGTCAGGACCTGACATCTCGCAATTGTTGGACGTGGATTAGCTACTGACAGGTTGAGTAGTGAGACCGATACTGAGATACTGACAGATAGAGTAGCGAGACGTCACCAAGTTATGTGGGTCCCATCACAATGCATGTATTATATTCATACGGTCCATCTATTTGGAGAGAGTATTTTAGAGCATGAGTCAAATATTAAGGTAGATAAAAAGCTGTAGTGGACCCCACTAAATAAAATAGTAGAGAAAGTGACATCCACCATTGAAACCTTCCTAAGGTCTACCGTGATGTTTATTTGAAAACCAATCTGTTCATAAGGGTTTTTTCTTTGTTTTTTTTTTTTTAAAAATAAAATAAATAAATAAAGGGAAAATCCAATTATCATCTTGATCAAAAACTTTTAGGCCCTTAGAAGATTTTAACGGTGGATGTCACTCTCTCCACTGTTTTCTGTGGTGAGTTTATCAGAGCTCCATATCTGAGTTATTCTTTGGCTAATGCCTTAAAAATATTCTCTCCAAATGGTTGGACGTCGTGGATATAAAATATATATTATGGTGGGACCTATAAAACTTGGTGACGTAACTTCTGTAACCAGTCGCGCTGCTCAACCAGTCAATAGCTAATCGGCGTCAGCAATAATAGCAATTGCTATGGCATCGGGCATATTCCATCATATGGAAGCGGATTGCATACTGAGTTATTTTCCTAAGCTTACCGACTAGGTGGGACCCACCATGATGCATTTATTTTATTCACTTTGTCCATTCATTTTATAATTTAATTTTAGCTCAATGCAGTGAAAATGAAGCATATAAAAAGCTCAAATGGGCCACACCACAGGAAACATTGTGAATTGAACATCTACCATTGAAACATTCTTTGAGTTGACAGAATTTTTGGATTAAGCTGATATTTGTGTTTTCCCTTCTTCATGTACTTTTGATATTATGAACAGGTCGGATGACAAATAAATGTCACTGGAGGCCCTGTGAATGTTTCAACGGTGGAAATTATTACTCCCACTGTTTCCCGTGGCATGACCCACTAGAGCTTTGGATATGTTTCAATTTTGGGCTCAATCTCTAAAATGAGATAGAAAAGTGGATGGACAGCATGGATTAACAACCTGAGTTCACGGTAGGCCCAACAGAATTTATTCAATACGATAAAAGCTTGCTGAGTAACTCAGTACTCAATCCGATTTCATCCATACGGTGCCACGTGGACCATGGAAGTGGTCATTGAGAATGAGGTGCACTGGTGCTCTCCTTTAGGGAGTATTTTGATCAGGTTTTCACAAATTGATACCATTGTTTAGTGATCCAAACAACTGTAGGGATTGAGAAGATCCTAGTCTTTCAACGCGTTGTCAGCAAATAGAACATTAAGAATGAAAACAAAACAACAATTCCACATTCAACTGAAAATGAGCCCATCTGCTTCGGCCCAACAGTTCAGGTCACTAAACCATCAACCATGGAACCTACTTGTACCCTAAAAATAAAATAAAAAAGAAATAAAAAATATTCCTGGGCATTGCATGACACCTACAGGAAGAATCAATGCCGGAATAAAAGCAGAAGGTACTTTTATAAGCATTATGCGTGCAGTCATTTTCAAGGACCATTGGACCACCATTGCAAAATAGCCACTAAAAGGAAAGACCGACAAGGCATGCCGAAATGTTCATATGGTCCACGCCTCTCTAGATCATGCGTAGTTTGTAATCAAATGAATGTACGTGATTAACCATGTGATAACCCGTGGATGCTCCATCCATGCACACACAAGCACAACAAAATGATGGTCACACTTTTAAAATTATTTTATTTATTTATTTATTTATTTTTATTTTTTACTTCTTTTGCTGTCAATTCATTTTGGTTTTGATTTGATTAAACATGGAATTGACTCATGGATAAAATGTATTTGACTTAGAGTTGCCACTAGCCAAATAAATTTTAGAATCCACGGCCAGCTAAAAACTATAGAATTGCTTAACGGTTGGAGACTAGTAAGATTGCTAAAAACTATAGAATCGCCTAACGGTTGGAGATTAGTAAGATTCCCTAACTCAAAGTGATTCTTGCATTTAGTCCATGGCTGTAAATTCAGTGTAAGGGCTTTGGTTATAGAAATGGATGGGCTTAGGCAACATTTTCACTCGTGCAATGGATAATCTCTACTTTACAGGGCCTAAAGATTTTTAAGAGAAATTTAGGAAACTTTCAATACTACATAAATCGGGCCATACTTCACATGATTTTAGGGCCTAGGTAGGAAAAATATAAAATAAATGAAAACAAAATAAAAGCATAAGTGAGTGTAGATGTGATATGTATGTAAGGAATGTGTGGAGTGAAATACGGCTTAATTTTGAAATGTGAGAAGGAAAAAGGGAAATCAAACACCATTCTTAATCAAAAGGGATGATCGGATGTCTCATATTCCAACACTACTCATTGATTTTTATGTTGTCAACTACTTTGACTTTGACAGCTTAAGGGGATGGTGAGGTACTTTAGAGAGGCTAGAGGCTTAGACACGTTCTGCTTTAGAGCTGATGAGTGTTGACTGTTATCTGAGTAGAGTTAGACATAACATTTTTCCTTAGGCCGAATCCGTTGACCACTACTATTTCTTCTCCCCTTGTGAACTTTATATCTCTTCCTTTCTCTTCTCTCTAGCTACTCTTTTTCACTCTCTAATTCCTTTCTCGCTCGCTCTAACTAATCCTTGGCAGCTACTTAAATAAACTGCTTGTGTTTGAAGAATCGCGATCAAATGAGGTAGACGGACCGTCGCAAGCCTCCCTGATAGTTATTATTGACCAAAGCCTCTAATGTCGTCGAGTGGTGGTAGGCAATGATTGGTTCAACCTTATGCAGTGGATCAAAATCCGCATCCACATATTCGGTTATTCATGAACACATTTGAGTGTGGTTATCTTTATGGTTGATAGGTGAGCGAAGACTGATGCTCCCTCACTTTTTATGTTTGCTCGTGGTAAGCAGGTGAACTCGGGATGGTATTCCTCACTTGGCCTACCACCTATGTGCCTTTCTATTAATCAATTCGACCAGGTAGATATCTCCATCATGCATTCTTAGTTCTACATGTGTCTTGCTCGGAGCTTAGCCGAAGTTGACAAGCAGGATTCCATCCTCATCTTACCCAGGAAAGAGTGAATGGGCCTAGATGCAATTGTTGGAAAACCGCATCCATGGATGCAGAATTTCCACTACCAGATCCAGGAAAGGTATTTCTTTTTTGAATTTATGTGTGGTTTGTGGGTGAACTTGGGCTGGCATTTCCTCACCTACCCTGCGACTGCTTTGCCCTTCCCTTGACTAATATGAGTTGGTAGAGATCTTCGGGACATTTTAGTCATATAGCCACCTTGGTTGGAGCCCATTGAAGTCAATGGGTGAGATTCGATCTCATTTTGAAGTGTGGGGTCTACATAACCAATCGATGAATCGAATTCACGTTTTATGTATTTAAAGCAATCGAGTGCTACTCATGCTCTTTTGTGGTTTACCGAACTGACTATCGCACTCTTTGTATTGTCCTATAAAATTCTATACTAAAACACTAGTATCACCATGAGTGGGACCGTCAGAGAACCGAACTAGTCCAATTAGAGGTGTACATGAACCGAGCTATCTCGTTAGCTTGCTTGACTTAACTCAAAAAAGCTCGATTCAACTCAGTTCGAAGCTAAGTTCAAGTCGAATCGAGCTGATTTTTTTAGCTAAAAAATGAGTTCAAGCTGGCCCCAACTCGACTAAACTCGGATCGAACCCAGCTCGAATTGAACTCGGATTGAACAAGTTCGGTGACTCAGTTACTTTGATATTGATGTTGCTCACCAAGTGTTTAATGAAATGACCCAACAAAGTGTGGCTGGTGGCAAGGAAGGTATGTATATGAAACCAATATCTTTTTTTTCTTGGATTTGATGATTCTTAGAAGGTGTTTGATAAAATACTTGTAAAACCATGCCGTTGTCTTAAATATAGTAAGATTTTGAAGGTGCAGTCCAGGTGTTTGTGAAAATGCTACATAGGTGAAATCAACTTGATCTTGGCCCGAACTCGGCTCGAATTGGCCCGAGCTGCTGACCGAACTAAGTTGAGATGGCCAGTCAGGCTCGTGGATCGAGCTGAGCTGAGTTCAAGTTGAGGTCAACTAGTGGCCGAGCCAAGTCAAGCTGAGGCCAGCTCAACTCGGTTCGACTCGATGTACACCCCTAAGTCCAATTAAATGCCTTAATTACACTAAAACTGATGGATTTATGATAATTATAGTCAACTATCCATTTTCACTAATTGTGAGCAGGTATCATGATGAACTTAGCTAATCACCATGCTAATTGACACTCACGAGAAATCCTTAGGGTTAACTTATCCAAAAAATGCCCGATTAACCGGATTAGGTATAGAAACTATAGAAAAACATTCGTCTTGTTAGGATTGATATCCATCGTGGATATTGAGCCAAGACATCATCTAGGATCGATCAATTGTCCCCCCAAGTTAGTTGCTTGGAATGTGTGAGTGCCTTAGGTGAAACCTGTATTTAAGTGAAATGACCACCCTTTACTCTTTATTGAAGTTGTAGCTTTTGGACCATTAGATGATGACCAAATTTAAAGCCCTGATCTAGATTATTACTCAGCTCACATCCGTATAGTTGTAGACTTGATCGACTCTCGGTGACCATCGATCTGAATTAAGACCATCCTTTTAATTGATACTTTTGATCATTAAATGGTTGTATCCAAACATAAGTCTCCTAGTGGGACACCTATCCTATGTCCTAGATCGACTTGTACACCTCCTGGTGGGTCCCAATGGTTGGAAACAACCTCCCTTAGGATTAATATAATGAATAAAAGGTTATTGGGGCCATTTTCACATATTTTAGCATTATAAACACCTTTTATTTCACACCCTCTCCCACATATAAATTTTGTACCCTAGCCTTGGAAAAGAGAGAGAAAGAAGAGAAGAAGATGAAGTGTGTGAGAGAGAGATCGATTGTGAGTATTTTCCTTACTCCCCTTCGATCGATGATCTGGCTACAACTGGATCCATCAGTGGATCTCCTTCATTGGTGATTGAAGATAAAATTTGAGTCATACTTCCTAAGCTAGATCTTTAGGGTTGAGTTTCCCAAACCTTACAAAAGGCTTTTATGATTGTTTAGCTTTCAATGATCCTTCCCTAAACTCTATCATAGAAGCACCCTAAGTTGGGAAATTCATCGCAAGTTGCAAACCATTACTCTTATGTTACCTCTTATCGACCCTTGAAGGTCTCAGTTAATGATTGCTTGTTGTGAATGACTTAATGTAGCGCTATATTTTGGTTATATTTACTAATTCTTGTTATTAGTTGTGTATACTATTCACATGCTCAATGAAATACCTAAATGAATAAGTTTGTTGATTTTATGGTTTACACATAATCTTATTATGATTGTTTAATGATTAGCCAGTCCTTAGATGATTATTAGAATTGCTTTCGGTGTTGGTCAGTTGGAAAACTGCCTAAATTAACAAGTAGCCCGTGTTACATCGACCACCCTAGTCTTGTTCAATTAACCAAGATTGAACACGGACATCCATAGTAAGTGGACTACATGGGATACTTGTGCCCAATGCTGGTTGCATCGGGGTTCACCCAGGTTAATTAGATTAGTCTAATGGTTGGCTAATCATATTATGTTCACAATGTATGAGAATAATCAATGGAATCTAGGATACCCTCATTCCCATTAAATGAATCT
The DNA here is from genome assembly GCA_037074715.1 of Magnolia kwangsiensis. NCBI lineage: Eukaryota > Viridiplantae > Streptophyta > Magnoliopsida > Magnoliales > Magnoliaceae > Magnolia > Magnolia kwangsiensis. Next base: position 91,666,786 of record CM073588.1, read on the forward strand.
AATTATAACCATTAGCGATACGATCCTACAAGACTCTTAAGCTGAGTATGGTGTGGGACACCGTATTTGTGTTGTCCATTGAGCAATGTTGATAACAAGTTGCCTATCAATTGTGGTAAATTGAGAGTGACGAACCCAAAACAAATCAAGAGACACATTTTAAAGTGACAACATCACTTGATGTTCACACCCAAGTGCAGGGTTGTGATGTAGTAATAAAACTCGGTAAGACCAAGGTCGAATCCCAAGGGACTGATACCTATACGTAATCTAAAACTAACTAGAACTAGAACTAGAATGAGATGAAATCTAAATCAAATAGAATTTAAGGAATAATTGTGAAATAATTATCTAAAACTTTAAAGAATTCAGAGATAGGAAACTAGGGATTCAGAGGATCCACTAGTTGAGATCAGGGAGATCTTACGCCTACTTTAAGAATCATGGAAATTAAATTGAACTTATTTGATATAGTTTTCAAGAGATGAAAGGTATATGAATTAGAATAGATTCCATCACCAAACCATGCCCAGGAGACAAAGTAAACAATATAATTAAACTAATTACCAACCAATCACATGTATGAAGGTTGGGAAGGGTACCGTCACCCGACCATGCTCAAGAGACGATGGTGAACAACAGGGCTTCCTGACCTCATAAACATAAAAAGAATAGGAACATGTTTAAAGCCATCGCAGACCCATTGTAATTTTAGTCACAACAGACCATTAAAAACTAAAAAAATATTCCCATTAATAAATTAAAATCATCATCAGTTCAGACTAGACAAAAGGCATAAGTAAGGTGTTTCCCATCACACTACAAGCTTCACCTCTTAGCCCTAGCTAAGAGGTTTAGCCTGACCTAAACATGATTAGGCTAGTCTCTAAAAGAACATAAAAAGAAATTGTAGAAATAAACAATAATAGATATTACTCTCTCTCTATGCTCCACAACCCCTACTGGCCTTCACAAGTGCCCCGATCTAAAGGATCTTCACGTTGCCCCTTCCCCAAAGCTCTCTCTCACATCTCCTTTTATAGCAACAGGGAGTAAGATTGATTTGTGAAAATTTTTCAAAAATTTCTGGACTTTCTTGTGAATTTAAAGTGATTTTGAAGGATAATCGGGAATTGAGAAGTATAAGATACGGAGTGTTGGGTATTTATGTCTCTTGGATTTAGTTATCTAGTAGATTTCATATTTAAGTTTGAATTATTAATCCATGATTAGAAGTTGTAAATATTGATTGAATCATGTAATCACATGTCACATCTCGCTTACACATTAAGGTCTCAGTTCAATATTGAAGGAATAAATTGGTAATCACTAAACATGAAAGGAACCAGCCCAGGAATTTTGCTCATCATGATCAATAGAAAAAAAAAAAAAGAAAAAAGAAAAAGAAGAATTGAAGAAAAAGAAATTAATACCAAACTTCAAAATAGTTTCTTATGGAAAGGGTTGAGCAATTGGTCTTCACCATAGGTTTGCTCCCTATAGGTAAAGGTTCGATTCCCCAAGGTTGACATGGCATGAAAGTCATCGATGAAAAAATCAAAAGCTGGAAGAATGAAAAAGTGAATTGTAAGGCAAGTTTTGGTTTAGGTTATAGTTATCCTGAATACTCTTTTGATTATCAAAGTTATCATGAAAATTGACGATGGGATCCTTAATTGTGATAAGTAGAGGTTACACTATACACCCATGAAACTCAATGTTTAGAATTGTTCTAATTAATGGATTAATACTTTGAACTTAATTATAAAGTTTTCCGTGCGCTTAAGTCCAAGAGAAAGTAATACCCAACATTCATGAATCTTAAAATTCTCGTATCTGGATTATTTTACAAAATTCACTCAAGTATATAGAAATTATCCTATAGTTCTCAACTTATGTTTCGCATAATTTGCTCAGGACTAGCAAGATGCTAGTTGGGAGTTATGTTGAGGGTCAAATATTGCTTATTAAACCCCAGTTATTGTCTGAATTTATGAACATGATATTGTTTAACAGCCTAATTTAATCTTGTTTGTGATGCAAGGTTTATTTACAAGCTTGGACTGAAACAGGGTGTGAAAAGTATAGATTTAAAGCTTTGATGTCACCAAGGCAAGGGACAGACCTCAGGGGACTGAGATTGATGGATTTATATACCAGAGATCCGAGAAAATTGAGAAACTGAAGCTCAAGTGGCTTAAAAAGGGTCCAGAATGCAAGATTATAGGGTTCTCACCATCCATTCGGCTCAAAACTTTACAAATGACCTGAAAATCATAAATTAATTGTACACGTAAAATTTCAACCATTGGATCCCTCTGAAAGTAGCCTAATGGACAGATCAGCTCCCATATTAGCAATCTGGGGCCCACCTGATCGCTAGATATGTTTGATTTTGGACTCAACGTCTTAAATGATCTGGAAAAATGGATGGACGAAGCAGATTTCTCACAAGCATCACAGTAGACCCTACATGTACAATGCCTATACATGGTGTACATGCACCGGATGTGCACCGGACAGTTAGCCTGGTCAAAGACAGGCTGACCCATCTCTCCTGCGTAAAACGTCCAGCGGACAGACAATGTCCATCCGGTTTTGAGTTGTGGGGCCTATACATCTTTCAAACGGTAGATCTGGACCATTTATTCGATCCATAGGACGATCAAGACCAATGCCTAAGTGTCTTTTTGCCACCTTGCAAGCAATCGTGTGAAGATCTCAGTCGAACGAAAGATGGACAGTGAAATGGAAAGTTCAGTGGACCACACCTAATCCAAGCGAAGCAATCCATTCTCGAATGGTTTTTCGAGAGTATTCCAATGAACGGAATGGATTCATAGTCTGACACCAATCACGGGCCCACCATCTTTCATAGCAATGCATTGACGAAGTTCTATTTGCAAAAAAGAGTTGCGTTCGAATTCGAGTGGGCCACCATCGTTGATCAGATGGCCGATCCAAACCAACCATCGTGAAGACTGTCCAAAAATGTCCCATGTGACGTTATTTTTTGGGAAAATAAGCATGGAAAGGAGTGTCTTTGCTATGCATGATTCTTGGTGCGTAAACAACTTTACGCATGGGTTTTTTTTTTTGTTGCATAAGGAGAGCTGCGTAAAGCTCCAAACCGACTACCTTTGCCTATAAAAAGGAGAGAGAGAGAGAGAGAGAGAGAGAGAGAGAGAGAGAGAGAGAGAGAGAGAGAGAGAGAGAGAGGACGTGTAAGGGATTATCTTGGAGGCGTTGGAAGCCAAGAAGAGCAAGAAGGAGAGAGAGAGAGAGAGAGAGAGAGAGAGAGAGAGAGAGAGAGAGAGAGAGAGAGAGAGAGAGAGAGAGTTCGGCCAGTTGGTTCCATTTCTTCCCTATTTTTCTCAATTTTAATTATTTTTTAAAAAATATGTTTAACCTAATCATGTCTATGCTAGGTTAAACCTCTTAGCTAGGGCTAAGAGGTGAAGCTTGTGGCATGATGGGGAGATTTTTTGTTTGAGTCTTTTGTTTAGACTAAACTGATCTTGAAAATAGTTTAATTATGAGGAATGTTTTCAGTTTTTAATGGTCTGTTGTGACAGAAATTACAATGGGTCTGCGATGGCTTTGAGCATGTTCCTTTTCTTAGTTTGATTATGATGTTAGGAAGCCCTGTTATTTACAATCGTCTCTTGGGTATAGTTGGATGACGGAACCCTTCCTAACCTTCATATATCTTGTTGATTGGTTACCAATTGGTTTAATTCTGTTGTTTACTTTGTTTCCTGGACATTTTTTAGTGACAGAATCCATTCTAATTCTTACACCTTTCATCTATTGAAAACTAGATCAAAGGAAGCTCAGATTTGATATCATTACACCCTTCAACTGGATGAAGATGGGACACTAAGTCCAGTTGAGTTCTCGAATCAAGCATAAAGATCTCTCTGATCTCTAAAAGTGGATCCTTTGAATCCCTAGTTTCCTACCTCTGATTGCTCTAATTTTTAGATAAATATTTAACCATTATTCCCTCAATTTCATTCGATTTAGATTTCATCTTAGTTTAGTTCTAGTTCTACTTAATTTCAAATTACATATAAGTTTTAGTCCCTTGGGATTCGACCTCGGTCTCACCGACTTTATTATTACATCACGACCCTATACTTGGGGTGTGAACTAACTGGTTGGACAAAAGTTAGTGGTTACTTGATTGTGAAAAGGCCTAAATATGAAATTTCACATTTTACATCAAAATGAAAGAATTGGGGTCAAGGTGGTCACCATTCAATGGTGTAGGATCATAGATCAGGGTCTAAATTTTATACGATATCGTTGTTATATGAAGCCAAAGTATGGTTCAAATTTAAGTTACGATTGACGGTATAATGTGGGTCAATCAGAAGCTCTAAATTTAGAAAGAGTTAGTAAGCCTAAAACGGATAATTTCGTGGCTAAGTAAAAGCCTACTAAGATGGGGTTCTTATATTTCACACTTGGTTTATATGATAAAAATTCAAGTCGTTCATACGAAGGGAAATATCCTACTACGACTACCCATGACATTTCTTCACTCGATGGATACCAAAATCAATGGTTAAGGGGGTGATTTGTCAATTGGACAACTTTTACAATGATCAAAGGGCTGAAATTTAACATATATGGTTAATTTATGATAAATAGGCATGGTATAAAATTTTACATGAAACGGATCATGAAAACCATGTGATCTAAAATTTAAGGGTATAGGTTAATGACATTAATTATTTATAATTTTGTCATATTTTATTTATCCAACTTTCACTCTCATAATGTCGGACTACACCATCCAAATGCTTTAAAATTTCACAGATATTTTTTATTTTTCATTCTCTTTCCATAGCTCTATTTTGGGTTTTGATCGCTTATAGATGACCAAGATGCCTTTTTAATGGGCTATACCGCCTCGAGGTATAAATCAATGCTTTCATATATCTAATAGAGAAGTTAGCCGGTAGTTGTGGCATATACCTTACAATCTTTGAACTGAGCTGTTCATTCTGATATTTAGGCGGCCCGTTTAGCGGATCCAAATATGATGGATAGTCAGATGACATGTTAAAAATATGAAAACTTGATGATTAGTACTCTGATCATGTATGTAGGTGGTTGTACGGTCAGTTTTGAAAATAAATGAACACAAGTAGATTTTTTAAAGTAATCAAGAGCTAGGACATGTATACCGTTAGATTTAAGTGACTTGTTCACATGTGTAGATTTCTTGGATTATAGTTTTGATGGTGGGTTAAGCATATTCATAGGCGGTGAACAAGATGAATAGATCAAAATCTCAATTTGACATGTGTAGGAGTGTATGCAGATATCAAGTAATTAGTTTACTATGATCGAGTGAGCCAAACTCAAAGTGGACGGTCAAATATCTTTACCTATCAGTGGATAATTAACTGAACGGTTGGTTATGATGGATAAGTGGGAGTACATGGACATAAGATCATCTTGTCTTAAAATCAACGGTCGGATAACTTGATCTATGGATGAAGATCATTCTCAACGATCATATTCATGTTGGAGAATAGATGTAAGGTTAGGATAGCTAAATTGGTATTGTACATATGTACATACTAAGTTAAACTTCATGGTGACATTCGAGAACTTTTAATACTTGAGTATTGAAAAGTTTGGAGTATTACAAGTGGTCTGTAAAAAGAATGAACTCTCTATGAATCAAGTAATATCCCCAATGTCATAATGCCTGCACCACTGCATATAATTCGAGCTTATACGTTGACCACTTTTTGCGTGCATCAAAAAGGCTATATAGTTCAAGATGATCTTTAGTACGTAAGGGTGGACCTGAAATAAGGTGCCTATCTTTGAGTTTCATTTATGCCATTCAACTACTTGAAGATGATCCGATATATATTTTTATTCATCCAAGTGTCATTTTGTAAATCAGTAGATCCAACTATTGAATTATCCATCAATTGTGATCAGCGGTCATGTGATTTGTGAAAGGATAAGAGTTAGTCCTTCCCCATGAATTCTTTTTGCCTTAGGACTTTAAGACTTTTCTTTCACTGGTAACTATTTTTAATATTTCCTAGAGGAATGGAGATGAACAGATAAATAAAAAGAAGGCTAAACAATGCCGATTTTATTAATATTTGAATATGTGGCCTAGTCTCGTCAGAATTCTCGACTTCAGGGAGCAGAGGCCACTGATATTGGCATGCCCCTGTTTCTTTCTTTGTTTGTATTTGGCTAGTGTTTTATGTTTCTTTTCTGTCCAATAGGGTGGATTTACAATAGGAGGGTCCCGTTTGTATTTTGTTGGGGCCCTCCCGAATTACTATTAGTACTTCTCAGTTGGAAAATACATCACCTTTATCAAAAAAATAAATAAATTACAATCGACATAGTATCAGAATAAATAATATAGAGAAATAAATGAGGAATAAATACCATAATCCATTTATACGAATAGATGATCAAGGTTGATAGTCCGCAAGATGTGAACAAAAGGATGATTGCTTAAGTAAGAAGGTAAGAACTCTGTTGATCAAGATATAATAACTTAAGGTTGTGGACATTTAATCTAATCCTATGATGTTGTAGTAGTGTCACTGGACAATAGAAATTTATGTTAAGACTAGGCTAGGCTATGTTATGTTAGGATAAACATAACGATAGATATAGAAGATAAATAATGAATTGTGTTTGGTGTAAGCCTCAAGTTCTTCGAGTGATACTTTTATAGGTTGTCGAGGTGGCTAAACCTTTGCTAGGTTTCCATTTTCATCAAGGATGCTCTGCTTTTACGACGTGTATTCCAAATAGGAAGATTTGTATAGATCTGAGTCCATGGCTCTCGAATCTTCGCATAGATGGTCTCCTGGACGATATTGCATCTAAAATTAGATTAATCAAGGAAACCTTTACTATTGATCCCGGACCTCAAATCGATCATGGTTATTTATTTGGCAACCTAATCAAATGTAACGACTTAGAAAAATTCATACTTAGACCCGAGTACCATCTTTAGCATAAATCATTTAGAACCAAATCCCTTAGAACTTTAATATGTTTTAGCTAGTGCTAAACTAGATTACATGTGAAATTAGCACCAATAACTTTCAATACGATCTTTATGACCCAAAACTTATAGAATCATTGACGCTATATTACCCTGAAATCTAGGATCCAACTCTAAACCCAGTTGCTCTCGAGAATGCTTTGTAATTTTGTATTGGATTTAGACCGCACGTCGAAATTCTGATAGCTATGAACTTAGACCATTACGACCGCTTAGTTGGATTTAACAATCACCTTGAAAATCAAGCCTAAACGATGTCCTGAGACTATTTCATTGAGTCCGGAGTAAAGAGAGTGAGAAAATGAAGCTTTTTAGAAAATTAATAATTATTTTAAGTAATCTGGACCATTTCGCTTGTGCGTTATTTCTAAGCGTTCTGACCGTTAGATTTTGACCCAAATTCACCCTCGGATCAGAAAAGGTGGCCCTTACATGTCAAAGTACTTGTAGCCCTGATCGAATTACGGTAACCGTTGAATTGAAGCCAATCTACCACGGACGATCTGGAAATCCAATCGGACTGCTAAGGATCCAATACTAGTGAGCTTAAGTCCGACCGCATTTGATAAAAGGACCTTTAAAAGTGCTCCGTTGGATCAGACGTGCTCTGTTGTGGAGGAAATTAATAGGTGCTTGGCCTAGTTGAGCTTATCAACTAACCCGATTGACTGATGTTTGTTCACCATGTTTGGTCACAACTGTTTGAATCTAAGACACCGATCTTACCAGTAAAACTCCCGTTAACCTTGGTACCATGATCCCCTAAGACTTATGAGTCAGACATGGTGGTATGGGACACCATGGTCAAGCTATCGGCCTACGCTGGGGTGACGAGCCTCCCCGTAGTGACCAGTGAGCACTCTACTCTCGTGAGCAGATTATAGTGGTATGAGACACTATATTCTTGTTGTCGGCCTACATTGATTGGTGACGAGCCCTCTTTAGTGACCTCGAGTATATCCTAACATTGCATAAGGGCGACAAGTCCTGTTGCAGTATTGAGGATATAACTAGGCCTGTATTGATTTGGTGATGGAGGAGTGGTGTAACGATTCCGTGTAATAGCCCTGATAGCCCTTGCAGCGACCTAGAAATGTAACATCGTATGAGATTTCCTAGGACTGACGACCCTAGAATGGATTAATGTTTGGGGATTGATATAAGGGAGGTGTCTTAGCTTCCCAATCCTGCTGTATGAAAAGGACTAATAAGAACTTGGTAATCATACTCATGACATCGTACTGCATGTGACATTGGTGTTATTGTGAGAGCACAATGGTAGTGATTCATGCTACGATCGTTAGATGATGTCGCATGAGGGAGTTTGTGGTGAGGGTATGCATCATTACCTTATATCATTCTCGTATTAATAAGAGTATCTTGGACATGTTTGATTGTACTGCTTTATCATTACTGCTTGATTGAATTGATAACATGTTAACCTTTGTTGTATAGTACCACTGAATTGATCACTCACTCACATGTTCTGGGATGGTGGTTAAACACCAACTAGACTCTGATTTAGTTGCAGGTGATGGCGATGCTGGTGAGGCGGAGCCAGACTTTGATGAGGACGAGGAGGCGTTCTCATTTATGCAGTTCTCAAGCGGGTTCATGTGAGCCTTGTCCTGACTAGCGGGGTTTCTGGGATATGTATATGACGATTTTGCACAGTTTGGTACATGTATTTTGAGATACAGTTGTATATATTGCCCTGGGCAGAGCATGCATATTTTGGGGATTCTTTTTTATTTATATATGTATTTAAGTCTTCCGCTTGCATTTTCTCAATATCCCTGAATTATGTCTGCTGATCTGCCTTGATCTATTTCATGTTTCATGTACTAACACCGACAACATACATCCATTATTGTGTATGTTGCATAAGTGATGTTTTGAAACTCGGGAGATGAGTTATGCTCGACCCCCGAATTTCAGGGCGTTACATCAAACCACCTCTTACAGGACCTTGAACTCTCTCTCCCTTCTAATAATGGTCTTGGAGGGGTTGGATTGTTCAGGACACTATTGTATAAAAAATAGCTCAATCAGAGCTATCTCCACTATTCTTCCTACCGTGTCCCATCTAATTGTCAAACTGGTTAAACTAGATTTTTCATCGAGCTCTCCCATTCTCTTAATTTGGATTATTATATGGATCAAGACCTGATTCACTTAATGTTTATCCTCTCCTGATTTAGGTCCGAACTATAATCAAATTTTGTTGGATATCGGTCTGATCTCCAAATATTTGAAATATTCTTTGTTATCTCTGTAAACTTTCCGAACTTCTTTGGGACGATCTCCCAGTTTAGAAGGACTATGATAGATGACCTCTCTAAGTGTATCATAACTAGATTTGTGATAGGATTCTTTCCCTCGATAAGTCTTTATTAACGTGTCAAGCATGCTGCTTCATTAATTAGCTTGCCAATCGTGGCCACATGGCATGTGTAAGGGTCTTTGCCACCACATTAACAATGGAAAGCATATCGCCGAAGGAAGATTAACTGAATATATCTTTGTGTGTGAGTATGATTTTAGTAAGTACCAAGCCCATAATGTTGACACATGACATCTTTTCATTGGTGCATGTCAGGGCGTTGAAAATGGGTGTAAATAGTAATTACCATGATGAAAGCCCCTCCTTCATTATTAGATGTCAGACCACCTTCCTTAGCAATTGCATTTGAATGGATCTTAAGTAGGTGACTCGTCAGTGGTGGCTAGCTCGATAGGCGCCCATGAAAGGGTAAGGAGGTATGGTGGAATTAAATAACCTTATTGTACGCTTATATATAAGAAATCAGGAACTTCCACAAAACAATGAGTACATCAACTATTCTCTCATAGCATGTATCCTAAATTTGTATTTATTGTTGAGATTTCTCTTGAAAATAAAGAGATTTAATTGACATGCAATCCGATTTTCAAAGTGAAATTAATAAGCAAGCCACCTCTTTTCTAACATCTCTTACATCTCATGATTATGCATTTATCACCATTTAGAGATATTTATGTAGGATCCAACCCACACCATTGTCACATCATTCATGCACACACTTGTCCCAACCCACACCATTGATAGAGCATACACTACACCCTAGTACAGTTAGAAACCCCTCCTGAGTGATTTTTTCTAGATGACCTTAAAACCTCTGTCATGTGGACCGTGTCATCACTGTGCTCGCCACGGTGAAAACCGTGTGTCAATTCGATGCTTTAGTGAGATACGACCCATCGAATCCATGGCCAAAATTGCATATCTTGTAACATAAGCAGCCTTTATTATACTAGGCCCATTAGACTTGAGCTCATGTGGGCCTAAAGCCCACTTTCAAGAACATAGGAATTATCACAAGATAAGACAATCACTACATGACAAATATGGAGCTAGCATATATAAGAAAATACGCTATAAGCCAAAATTGGATTCTACCCGAAAATCCATCATTAGACCTCTTTCCATGCCTTAAAAATTAATCATGACCCATGTCCACCTCATCCTATACATGTATCTAATGCATGTCTTATTTTGTTCTATATCACCTCAAACAACCAATTGCAACACTCCACTTCATCAACCATGATGCATTACCTACAACCCACACTCCTTATCCATTCATTAGCCAATACATGCCTAGAATTCTTTCACCTTGGCTAATTCATGTTTAGCACCGTCCACTCATTCATGCACTACCCATACCATACACCACCTTACACCTCACTTTTAATACCAATAAGACCCTATAAACTTGCCACATCATCTTGCTACCTCAACCCCCAATTCCCTATATAAGAGTAGAGCTCTCTTATACTCAAGCTTTTGTTATACTTAAAATTTTTTTAGATTTTAAGAGAGAATGAGAGAGAGTGGGGCCAAGGTGTGGCCCATTATCAAACCTAGAGAGAGTAGACTATACATCATCATCAAGCCATCTATCCATTTGAGGTGAGTCTACATCCTTCTTTCTATCCTCCTCATCCTCCTCTTTCTTCTTATTATTATTTTTAATTTTCTTGATATGTGTGGGGCCCACTGGTGTGGATCCCCATGGGTGCATATATTATTAACCATGGTGGTCAGCAAGGTGGCCCAGTTAGTATGGTCCACCATGATGAACGTTATATCCACACTTGGCCTTCACATGTAATCCCATTTTTGTATCTAGACAATAACTTGTAAAAATCGTATAGAATCAAACATGCTAAGATCTGAGTTGAAACTTAGGAATAATATGAACCACAATATGAGATAACTCTGGGCCAAATTTCGTAGCCATCCAACGCTCCAATCATCTATGCCATCAACTTTACTTGGATAGTGTCCACCAACACATAGAGGGTTCCGATTTACCAAAAAAATAACCCATTTTTGGTCCCTTTATAAAGCCCAATAGATAGATATATTCTATTGGATTCGTAGAAAATTAAAGTAGCTTTCCAACGGTATATAATAAGCCTAGATCAAAGTTTCAATGGCTGAGATCTTAACCTGGTACAAAAATATATTTGAGAGCTTGTTGTGACTATATATTATGTGGACTAAATCCGTGATTTCGACGGTCAGATGTATTTTATATTTTTTCTTAACGTACTTAAGAAATCATATGTACGGTCCTTATGGTTAGATTCTTTCATGATAGAATTTAAAAAAATTTGGACCGACAGATACTTCCGTAAGGATAAACTTTGAATTGTTATTTGTGGGTCCAGATGGATCCAAGGATCTGTATGGTTGGAAACATATATACAACCTAAATGATGTATTACTAAACCATCTATAGCTTAGATTTTCCAACAAAGAATCTGATCATAGAAATTTGATCAAGACATTTCATGTACGCAACTTGAATGTTGTACGTATGTTGTCCACAACATTCATCCCCTTATTGTAGATCCACTTGGTAGTGGGACCACTTTTGATTTATGTACTTTATTAGTTCATTCAATTTGGAAGGCCATGTGTATTGATGTTTGTCTCTTATTTACGTCTTGCCACCATGTGGGCCCCACTTGCCATTCTATCTGTTTCATTTCCTTTGTACCTTTCTATTTATTAAAATTTTTGCAAGTACTTAACTGTATTACAATTAGGCCTCTTTGACACATTGTGGTGAGCCCCACGCTCTTTAGTAAAGGGTCCCACTTTGGAGGATGTTTAATACTTATATAAGTGAGCTAGGATGTCCCACCTTTTTGTTAGGAATTATCCCTAAGTGTTTGGAATATGGGCCTTAAGTTGTGACAGACCTCATTACTGAAAACTGTCTGATTATTTTTGTATTTTGTTCCAACTTTGAGCCTCTGTAATGGACCCCACGCAAAAGATATGAGTAGGCCACCACTTAGAACCTTTAACCTATACCAATGAATAGATAAATAATATTTTACTTGGGCTAAGTCAGACCCCACATGATCGGGGAGTGGGTCAAAAAATAGGGCCGGGCATGCATGGTTGTGCAAAAAAACTCTGTGCAGAAAATTAAAATACTTATGTTTGGCCCTACACCAAATATTATGTGTATATAATTAGTTGATCCCATCTTATATATATTTTTAAGTCCATATATAAGAATACCAAGGGCACCTGACAGCACACTGAAAGGTGGTCTCTCATGATAATGGGTCATACTCAAACTTGGGCCAAAACTAATTCTGTACTGTTTCTCCAAGTACCTATGTTTGGGCTATCATCGTAAATTGTTCACACCCAACCAATGAGGGCTGCCTTATAATTTGTAAAGCACATACATGGAGCTACCAGGTGGCTATTTGCTTTCACCATATGTAGGCCCCATGTGATCATGAATCTGACTTTAAAATGGCCCAGAACTGACCTTGCACCAAAAATCTGTTTGATATAGAATTCATGTGGGCCACATTAATGGGGTCCACCACATTCTCAAGGCATTTAATGCAACATCTAAAATATGAAAAAGAACTTGTTAGTGCTGGTGAGCCCAAAACCTTAGGTGGGCCATCCAGTTTGGGCTGTCTTGTATGTGCCCTTCCCTTCATCTGATGAGGCCCACCTACCATGTTTTGTAAATGGGTGTTATAATATATCTTGTAAAATATGTAGTGGATTGACCTTGCTGCCTAGTTGTTGTCTTAAGGTATGGATGGCCTTGGGCCCATTTAAATGAGGCAACCCTAAGGCCCAAGTGGGCCCAACACTAAGAGTAATCGTTGGGGGAGTGAGAAGCCCACCATGGTAACCTTCCTTAAGCCCGTTGGGCAGGCCTATTGCCGAGTGGTAAGTGTACCTTGTACACTACCTCTAGTCAAGTGGACCACACTTAGCAATGCTTATTTTAGAATTCATGAGCTAGATAATTGGGCTTTTTCTTGGTTTGCTTGTATATATGATTAGTGGGCACAATATAATGTATGACATGAGAAATGTTAGCATGTTGTCCTTATGTTTGAGATTGCATTGTTTCTAGTTGATGGTGGAATTAATGTGTGGGTTCCACTTAGTTATGGAGTTGGATCCACGCCATTGACGACCTTGTGGTTGAAAGTTTATCCCTTGGAGTTAGCCTAGTGGTCTACTAAGTGAGACTCACACTTGACTTATACGACCCAATGCCTTGCATGTAATCCAAGGTCAATATGGAAGTCACACTAGGTGGGATGCACCTAGTAATAGTCCAGATGACGATACATGTGTGATAACATGATAATGATGGTCGTGAGTTGTTGGTTAAAATGATAGATATCATCTAATTGATGGTGATTATGGTAGAGTTACTATCGATTATGGTGATGATTTAATGGATGGTAAATTGATGACATATGAATTGATGATGAATTAATTGTTTATGGTAGTTGTGACATTGCCTAGGTTAATCATGAAGTGGAAGTGATCTTCATGCTAATGATAATGATAGTATGTACATGTATATGATCATAAAATATACTAGTTGATTACCACGCTTTACTTGATAATCATTACATTGGATGATGAGGTTGATATCCTTGTTGATAATGCACGTGTTAATACTCATGGCGATGATGTGTGTATAATCACTATGCTTTGCTTGATATTGTTACATTGGAGTTGATATTGATATCAAATGACAATAATGCACACGTTGATGGTCATGATGATCTCATGCATAAGATAACATAAGATAACCATGTTTTACTTTACACCGAAATGATGATAAATAAATGATGTTGGTGAACATAAGGATAACCTCATGCATGATAGAATCCTAATGCCTAGGGCATGTATGATGCTAGTGTTAGATGATGACCATGATATTGATGATGCATGTGAATGCTTGTATGTTATGTACTTCATGTACATGCTTACATGACTTGGATAATTCGACGTAAAATGTTGGTATATCACTCGATGATTTTTGTGGCGTTACATTAGTGATTGGTGCGAGGGTTACACTGAATGTTTGCTAATAACATTTTCTTTTGGTTGACATGGTACTTTCTTTATATTTATATTGTACTTTCTTTTTATTGATGCAACACTTATTTTATATTAGAGCTAGCTAGCATTTCTCATGCATATAGGTTAGCATTGCTTTATATTGATTTAACCATACTTTATGCTTAATGTGGTATTACACATCTCATGCCTAGTGCTTATGATTATACATTATCATATCTCATACGCATCATTTGTATGTCTGTTGTGGATGACGATTGTTCATAGTATGTGCCGTTCGGCTTGAGACACTTAGGGGACTCTATATGAGACAAGGTCGCCCCGCATGATTCATGTCATACGCATAGGTTTGATACATGCCTTAGATAGTGTGATTCATACATTTTGCACTATGTGTGACACGTACATCTTCTCTCTAGAGTCACTGGGGAGGTGGTCCCATAGCCTTGTTATGGCTGGCGGATGATGGACACCGAAAACAACTGATGTTACAGGGTGTCATAGGCATCCTTGGGTGAAACTACTTAAACCCGGTGGTACCAATAGGATGCTTCAATGTCTAGACTGAGTGGATTTACAAGCGTATGATGGCTAGATACCGGTAGACCGCATCCCCTAATGTGTCGAGGTCGGTTGGAAGGGGTTTGACCTTACCCGCTGGGTGCAGAGGGTTATATGTTAGGTTGAGTTTAACTAGCTCGTGAAATGGGTTTGTTGTCGAAAAACTGGGTGGTTTTTGTGTACCACTGACAAGGCAGATAGTGAGGTCTTTTGCAATCGCTTGGTTTTGCATGCAATGGGTGGCAACTAATGTCGGAAGTTTACTAGACCCCGGTGATGTTTCCAGATATGAACCATACTAAAATATGGACTTACTGAGTAGGATTTGCATGTTCATCATTTGACTCATGCATTCATTCATCCACTATCCACTTAGGCTGGTGGCGCATAATTAAATCATTATGTGTACCTTTAAAATGGTCATGATTTTGGTTAGGTTCGCGACTAACTTGAGATTAAGAGTTTACCACATTAAGTCTATCTATCCAAATCAGGTAGGAGACTTATTTAGATAAAAGTCCCTTGTGATGAACCCTATGGCTTGCGATACCACATACTATCATCCTGATTACACACACCAGCTTTGTTATTCCTTTTCCATCGTATGCTCTATAGTGGAATACATAATTTGATTATCTTGTACATGATGATTGGCTATTCTTATGATTCATGATCATTCGTCCAAGTAGTATGCCTAAAATTGATCACATGATTTATGATATATAACTTGACAAACTTTAATAATATATATATATATATATATATATATATATATATATATATATATATATATATATATATATATATATATATATATATATATATATATATATCTTTTTTTTGCTAGCTTATTAGCTTGGTAGTGATAATATGCTTGGTTTATAACATGCTCACATATGATAACATGCATACTTGGTTGATAATATGCCAGTGGTTGTTTTGAATGTCTTTATGAGAGTGCCCTGATAAGTCGTGTTTTACTTCTGGCACACAATAGACTTACGAGTTATGGTTTGCTCATACAGATGATTTACACTTTTTTCAAGACGCATTTAGTAGAAGCGTGCCTACAGGAGTTTTAGGGGCTTTGTTATCTATTCTCCCTTATCATTGAGTTGATGCACCATCTTATGTGTAACGTGTTAAACATGTTCATTTCTTGAATATGCGTTGATATCATGTATTAAATGTGCAATCGCATAATCAGATTAACTATTCCAAAGAAAAAAAAAAAACTCCCTTGCCATGAGTTAGGTTTAGCATTCGGGAAGTTCGCTAACTGTTCTGGTGAGTAGCGAGAAACTTGTCGCAACCCGAGTTCGGGACTTGGGAAGTATTAGGGCCTGAATTCCGAATTTGGGACATGACAATTTACCTCTAACCAAAAGGCTCTTATGGAAATTTATACTTGAATATACGTAGGATAATTTCTACCTTAGCTTAATAATTCATGCTAGACATGAGCTTGTACAATACAAAAAGCCACAATACAAAGCTACTAAGCAAATTCACACCTTTCAAGCTTTTGCTACCTTCACAACTATAGGACTTCTCATGTAGTGCTTACCGTCTAACCATATCAGCCTCCCAAACACATAATCACCAGCCACACCACCTTCCTTAGCCTGTAGGCTAACCTTAAATGTCTTTTCTTCACCAATCTTCTCAAATTTCAAGCTCATGGGCTTGACTGATATAGAAATTCCCGGCGGTGCATGGATGCGGGCCGTGTACGTACTCGGGTTTCCCACATTCTTCACGGTCCTACTTACAGTTGTCAGGCTAGAGAGATGAGGAACAGTTATTGAAGGGTAATTAAAGTTCAAAAGATTTAAGGACTTCTGATTGCATGAGTAGGGCTGTTTAGTGAATTTTGTGAATTGAGTCTTGTTGTATCCCATGGTGCAGAGGAAATTCAGGTAGTCCTCGACAGTTAGATCATAGACTAAGCCAGGGTCCACTGCACGGTTAGGATGCACATGTCTTGAGCCATAGCTGGAAGGTGTGGCATTAGATAAAGAAGAGTTTCTCATGGGAGATCCTGTGTTGTCTTTTGTTCGTGCGGTAGTCATGATTGCTGATTTGATCGCGGATGGGCTCCATTTCGGGTGGATTGCCTTGAGAAGGCCTGTGATGCCAGCAATATGAGGGCATGACATGGATGTCCCAGATATTGCATTGAAGAGAACTCGTCGTGGATCAGAAGGTAGATCGCTGGGTGCAACGTAGTGGGTATAGGCCGCGAGGACATTGACTCCTGGTGCACTAATATCTGGATATATATATATATATATATATATATATATATATATATATATATATATATATATATATATATATATATATATATATATATATATATAAATCCATTAATGGATGGAATGATAAATTAACCATTTACACTAATAAAAAAGCACTCATTATTTTTGTTTAGAATTCAGATCCTCTGCCTGCTACAAACAAAAAATCCTATTTTCTATGGTAGTGATTGGTTAACATTATCACTGTCATTGCCAGCACTACTAGAGATGGGGGAAGGATGCAATTAGCATCCAATATGGTGAGCCACATTGAAATTAAATCTAGACTCGGACCAATGAGTCGAGTCATAACTTAGTTGAGTTTCTTTTGGTGCTGATTACCATGTTTCCTTAATATTTAAAATGACAAGTCATATGTTTAAATATTCTTCCTTTTGATTTACTGAGAGGTTTATTTATTTATTTTAATGAGTCAACTGAAATTGAGTTAGGCAGAGTTACATGACCACATTGATTTTTCTCCATGTTTCCAAATCTTTGATATAAAATTTGATGTTTCCTTAAAAATAGAGGTGGGCATCGAGTCGAGTTGGACCGGATTGGGTCCAACTCGACTCGGTCCGAAATTTTCAATGAATTGAACTGAACTCGATCCGATCCGGGACCGAGTTCGGGTCATTTGACTCCATCTGATCCGTCGCACTGCTGGCCTGATCCGAACCGAGTTTGACTCGGTTAGAAAAACTGAGTCGGATCGGGTTGGCTACGGTTCGGATCGAGTCTTCTGTTTTAGTCAAAATTGAAGAAAACATCCCAGATATTCAACTAATCAGGCCATAGTTCTAAAACTCACTTGCAGGACTTGAAAGTTGGCTGAGTTGACCCAACTCAGTGATATTTTGAGCTGAGTCTCTAAGAAACATGGCAATGAGTGTGACTCAGTTCAGACTCAGCAAGAATTGTTGAGTCAGCTCGATGACTCAGACAACTCAACATGACTTGAACCAAGTCCACCAAAAGCTCTCACCAGCAATCCACATGCGTCAGTTATGCTTTATTTTCCTATTAATATACTTATTGATTATAATGATTTTAATCTAAGACTATTTCAATCTTCCAGTTGTCTTGACCCGACCCGACAACGAGTCAGGTCGAGTTTTAAGTTTTTACTATAGAAGGCTGCTAGCCTATTCAAAAATTTGATTTTGCCTTGCCAATGGGAGAGTAAATTCGGGACTGGGTAAATCAGTACCCTATAGTGTACGGTCTAAACTCTGTGGGACCCACAGGTTATGTATTTAACTTATCTATGCCGTCCATCCATTTTACCAGCTCATTATAGGCATGACCACAAAATTGAAGTATATCCAAAGCTCGAGTGGACCATGCCACAAGAAACAGTGGGAATAACGGTGGAACGGCAGTTGAAACCTGCCTAGGTCCCACGTACGGTAATGTTTTCCTTTGTCCTCTAACCCGTGCATAAGGTCCGACAGACATGTATGACAGGAATGAAGGGAAAACACAAATATTGGTTTAATCCAGAACTTTTGTAACCCACAGTAAGCTTTCAATGGTACGTTTTCAATTCCCACTCTTCCCTGTGGTGTGGCCTATTTGACCTTTAGATATGCATTAATTTTGGACTCCTCCACTTAAATGATCTGAAAAAATGGATGGACAGTGTGGATAAGACATAAAAATGATAGTGGACCCCACAAAGGATTTACTCAATACACAATCACCTCTTAGGTGAGGCCTTGCCTATTTACCGAACCAGATTGAATTCACACGTATGGGCCCCACTCATAGCATTTTAGTACTCACCTTGAGGATCTCTGGTGTGATGAGATTAGGCCCCTGTGATGAGAATGCAGCCATAGTAGGTGTAGGCTTGATTCCAAGCTGTGTGGTGGGACGGGTGATGTAAGCCGTTGGCGAAGCAGTAGATGCATTGTAAGAAAGTAAGGCAACTGTACCATCCCAATCGATATTTGTCGCTGGAAGGACATGAGCGTAGGCCCGTAAATCCGTATCGGGCTGATTCCCGATTATCACCCCAGCGCCACCTGTATCCTTGATCACCTCGCCAATCTCCAAACTATCGAGGGATCCGCCACCAATGCAGGCAACGATCTTTCCTTTCACTTTCTTAGGATCCAGTGTCCCTTTTTCACAGAATTGAGCATCAATAGCCCTTGAATTAGCAGATTTAGCATCAATGGATATGATCAACGGATATGGTTTGTTGGATGGAAGGGCTGTTGTGGAGAAGCTCTGTCCCTTGATGTGCTTGTTATTGCCGAGGTGGACGTATGATGGGAATTCCCTATCCATTGTGCTGGCTCCTACAGTCATGATCCAAGGGGCCACGTTCTCAACCGTACCATTACCTGGGCCTGAGTTGCCAGCAGAGCAGATGACGGGGATACCTTTTATTATCGCATGGAACGATCCGATCTCGACCCCATTTTTAAGATAATCGGTGTATATCTCCTCCGGACCGATAGAGACTGATAAGATATCGACGCCATCGTGGATTGCGGCATCAAAGGCTGCGATGGTGTCTGCATCGGTACAGTCCTCCCAGCAGGCTTTGTATGCGGCTACACGGGCATTGGGTGATCCGCCTTTTGCTGTACCGTTGCCATAACTGAAGAGATTTGCTCTAGGGACGAAGCGACCGCCAGCCGTTGAGAGGGTGTGGGTCCCATGGCCATTGGTGTCACGTGCCGTTGAGAGTGTGGGGTTGAGTGGGCCATTTTCTTCCTCGTAGCCTTTCTTAAAGTATCTGGCTCCGATCAACTTCCTGATGAATCCATCCATTTGAATGGTCAGGTACAGTAGCTGTATCATAAGTTAAAAGATTGTCACACATGTAAAATGTCCTATCCATACAAATGGTGGTCCACACCATACCGTTTTGACGTCCTTAAGTTATGTGGGTCCCACCATGATGTATGTGTTATATCCGAACTGTCCCACCAATTTGCCAGCTTGTTGCAAGGCTTGAGGAGAAAAATAAGACAGATCCAAAGATCAAGTGGACCACATTGCAAAACTGATGGACGGTGTGTATCAAACACATATATCAGGGTGTGACCCGCACATTTAGGTATACGAAATGGGACGCGGATTAGTTACTTACATCCATTTGTGGGCCCCATCATGATGTATGTTTTTGTATCCACACCGTCCATCCATTTGGAGAGATCATATTAGGACATGATCCAAAGAATAAGTCAGATCCAAAGCTCGAGTGGACCCCATGATGTAGAGCGGGTTGCGGACAATTTCATGGCCAGGATGGATCAGAAAAGGTACAGTCGGCGACAGAAGTGATCCGGACCATCAGACCTTAGATTGGGCGTATCTCGCAATTCGGAATGAGTTATCCGACGCAAAATATATGATTTTGGGGTAGAACGAGCTACTTTAGCCAACCAACCCCGCTTCGTTGGGTTGCGCAGCTTGGATTTTCGAGAAACCTCCTGATCGATGGTCGTTTTCCCATTTTAATTTCGTTTTTACGATTTATAATAAGTTTTAGTTTGCTTATAGCACTTCATCCGTTGGGCTTTAGGAGTTGTGTCCAACATGAAAAGTGCTTAGGATAATTAGGAGAATGGTTTGGTGAAACCAAATAGGACACTTACTATTTTTGGCCGAAAACCTTGCGCACTTGTAGACATCACGACCGTCTATAAATAGTAAGTTTACTATTTATAGTAAGTTGCGAATTCTAGGAGTTTTAGTTGTAGTTTGAGTTTGATTTCTTTCCTATTGCTTGGTTCCCTTATTTAAAGGGGTGTAAACTCGTTTTTAGTCATTCAGTAATCAATTTTAAATTTTATTAGAGTTTATTTCTATTTTTTTTGCTTTCTTTTCTCGTGGATTCGAGAAGTCTCTATGAGGAGTCCAGAGAAGCCCCATGGATTCGGAGTAGTTATCCTTGAGGAAGACAGTGATCGACCTCATCACGTTCATCCCTACATCAATTTGGTATCAGAGCAAGGTTTCCCCTCGGGCCGATGATAAGCAACGAAGGTATGAATCAAAATCCTGTGGACGGTGATCTAGAAATTCGTTATCTTTCGGAAAGAATGGAAGCTTTCCATCGGGAGAGTCAGTTGACCATGCAAGGGCTGCAGGCAACCCTCGACCATCTTGCGGATGCGCTACTTTCGTCCCAAGCCCTAGGCGGTGCTCCACCACCTATGGTCGCTCCACCACCCGTTGGTGCTGTACGACGCGACCCCAATTATCGCAGAGCACTACCAGTGGTAAACCGTAGGGCTACACTAGATGATTCTAGTTCCAGCAACGAGGACATTAATGAAGGTTTCAACCGATGACCAATCCATGAAGGCGATCGTCTAGATCATGCTGAAAGAGACTATCGAGGTAAGACTGAACTTCCTAGTTTTAACGTTTTATTACGTATCGAAAATTTCCTCGATTGGCTAGCCGAAGTAGAGATATATTTCGATTATATGGATGTGTCAGATCATAAAAGGATGAAATTGGTAACGTTTAAATTAAAATCTGCTGCTTCTGCATGGTGGGAACAATTAAAACTATCACGAGCCCGTCAAAACAAGGCGTCCATCGCATCATGGCTTCGGATGAGATGTCTTCTTCGATCACGATTTTTTCCCAGTGAATATGACCAAATCTTATTCCAGCAATACCAGAATTGTCGACAAGGAAATCGAACTGTTACAGATTACACTGAAGAATTCCAGCGGTTGGCTACACGAAACGATCTGTCAGAATCTGAGTCACAGAAGGTGGCACGATTTATAGGTGGGTTGCGACCGATAATTCAGGATCGAGTTCAGATATACCCAGTCGGGACCGTAGATGAAGTAGTTCAATTGGAAGGAAGGACAGAAACACAACTTGTAAGAGCTCATGCTCGTCCTTATCCTTCAAATCAACTCCCTATAACGGGTCCCACATAAGATCCAGTGATGGCTCGAGGAAAAGATCCGGTAGGAGAACGTCCTTAACCTCCTCCACTCGCAAACCGTGATACGGGAAGCGGACCATTCAGACCTCAACGGGTACACCCACAACAGCGGGCCCGAGTAGGATTCCGAATCCTTATGCTCTGCCAAGGCCGAACAATTGTTACCAATGTGGCCAACCAAGCCACTTATCAAACACTTATCCTCAACGTCCGGCAGCACACTTGACTATAAACGAAGGGGGCACTGAAGATGAGGCCACAGAAAAAAATCATGACTTTGATGAATATGAACAAACCACTGAAGAAATAACAGGTGGAGATGAAGTGACAGGCGAGGATCATGACGAATCTCTCGTTGTGAGGCAACTAATGTATACCCCACGAAAGAAATTACATCCACAGCGGCATAATATATTTCATACTCGGTGCACTGTCAGCGGAAAGGTCTGTGATGTGATCATAGACAATGGTAGCAGCGAAAACATCATCTCAAGAGTAATGATGGACAAGTTGTAGCTACCAACGACAAGACATCCTTCCCCGTACTTAATTGGCCGGATAAAAAAGGTGAATGAGACCAAGGTAACTGAACAATGCACTTTCTCGTTTTTAATTGGGAAACATTATAAGGATCAGATACTTTGTGACGTGGTTGACATGGAAGCCTGCCATATGCTACTCGGTTGACCTTGACAGTCGAACCGTGATGCTATCCATCGGGGACGAGACAACGTTTACATATTCGTCAAGGATAGTCGAAAAATAATCCTTACCCTTATGGCACCAGAGAAGCACCCTGAAGCCTCTAAAGTGGAGGAGAGTTCTCTCTTGACCATTCAGGATTTCATGGAGGAATCTAAGGAAACCGGCGAGGTATACGCCGTAGTGGTGAAGGGCGAGGAAGAGGAACCCTCAAACAACCCTCCAAGCTTGAGACTATTGCTAAATGAATTCAAAGAAGTCTGCCCTGAAGATTTACCTGATGGATTGCCCCCCATGAGGGACATCCATCATCACATAGACCTTGTCCCTGGGGCTAGCCTGCCTAATCGCCCTCATTATCGGATGAGTCTGAAGGAGTGTGAGATACTTCAGGGGCACGTAGAGGAATTGATCTGTAAGGGTCTATTGAGAGAGAGCATGAGCCCATGCGCTGTACCAGCATTATTAACGCCAAAAAAAGATGGAAGCTGGCGCATGTGTGTCGACAGCCAAGCAATCAACAAAATTATCATCAAATATCAGTTCCCAATACCACGGTTAGACGACATGCTCGATATGCTAGGAGGGGCCAAGGTGTTCTTTAAACTCGATCTAAAGAGCGAGTACCATCAGATTCGTATTCGACCCGATGATGAATGGAAAACGGCATTCAAGACAAAGGAAGGGTTGTATGAGTGGCTGATCATGCCATTTAGTCTATCAAACGCACCAAGTACTTTTATGCGTTTGATGAATCAAGTTTTAAAACCGTTTACTGGTCGATTTGTGGTAGTATATTTTGATGACATATTGATATATAGCCAGGATGAGGCGGAGCACAAGAAACATCTCAGGCAGGTGCTGCAGGTCTTACAAGATAACAAGTTGTACCTCAACTTGAAAAAATGTATTTTTTTAACTGACAACCTGTTGTTTATAGGATTTGTTGTAACGTCCACAGGCATTCGGGTGAACGATGAAAAGGTGTGAGCTATTAGGGAATGGCCGATCCCGACAAACATTCATGAGGTGAGGAGTTTTCACGGGTTGATGACTTTCTATTGTCGATTTGTGCGAGATTTTAACACCATAGTCGCGCCTATAACAGATTGCATGAAAAAAGGGCTGTTCCAGTGGACCGATAAAGCTGACAAGAGTTTTCATGAGATCAAGCATCGTTTTTCTACAACACCGGTTTTAGTGCTTCCTAATTTCGACAAATTGTTTGAGGTGGAGTGTGACGCTTCATATGTCGGAATAGGAGGAGTATTATCACAGGAAGGCAGGCCGGTAGCCTTCTATAGCGAGAAGCACAACGAAGCCCGAAAGAAGTGGTCGACTTATGAGCTTGAGTTGTACGCAGTTATTCAGGCGCTGCGACATTGGCGACATTATCTGATTCAAAGGGAGTTTGTTCTGTACACTGACCATCAGACATTAAAGTTTATTAATAGTCAGACTAACGTAAATCATGTGCATGCTAGATGGGTTACATTTTTACAGGAATTTACGTTTATTCTGAAGCATAAGTCAGGTCAACAGAACTAGGTGGCTGATGCACTTAGTCGTTGTGCGTCACTACTTGTTACGATGAGCAACGAGGTGATCGGCTTTGACTGTCTCAAGGATCTGTATGCTGAGGATGAAGATTTCAAAGATTTTTGATTGAAGTGCCAAGAAGGTCACCCCAGTGACCTTCATATACAGGATGATTTTCTCTTCAAAGGGAATCGATTGTACATCCCCCACAGTTCTCTAAGAGAGCAGATTATTTAGGAACTACATAGAGGTGGCCTCGGTGGACACCTTGGGCGAGACAAGACGCGAGCTCTCGTGGAAGAGCTGTATTACTGGCCGCAATTAGTACGTGATGTGGGAAGAGCCGTACAACGTTGTCATATTTGTCAGACCTCCAAGGGGCAATCTCAGAATATGGGCATCTACACCCCGTTACCTGTGCCTGACGGTCCTTGGAAGGATTTATCGATGGACTTCGTGCTTGGTCTTCCACGAACACAACGCAGCATGGATTCAGTGTTCGTGGTGGTCGATCGTTTCTCCAAGATGACGCACTTTATCCCATGCAAGAAGACCCTTGGTGCAATACATGTGGCAAATCTATTCTTCAGGGAGGTCGTACAGCTACATGGGATCTCTAAGACCATTACTTCTAATCGTGACATGAATTTCATTAGCCACTTTTAGCAGACTTTATGGACTTGATTTGATACACGACTTTAATTCAGCAGTGCTTGCCACCTACAGACTGATGGGCAGACCGAAGTTGTGAATCGCACATTGGGAAACCTCCTTCGCAGTATTGCAGGAGAAAAGCCGAAGCAGTGCGACTTGGCCTTATCTCAAGTAGAGTTTGAGTTCAACAACATGGTGAACCGCTCGACAAGAAAATCACCTTTCTAGATTATCTACGGACGAGTGCCTCGCCACACACTTGACTTGGTCCCTTTGCCCAAGTACTCAGGCACGAGCGTTGCAGCAGAACATATGACAGATAAGATCATGGGCATCCATGCAGAAGTGCAGGCCAAGCTATATGCCTCGAACGAGAAGTATAAGGAATAAGCGGACAAGCTCTGGCGACAAAAAGTGTTCGAGGTGGGCGACCACGTTATGATCCATCTACGTAAAGAGAGATTTCTGACCGATTCGTACAACAAGTTGAAAAATAAGAAGATTGGACCAGTACCGATCATCCGAAAGATCAATGACAATCCCTATGTTTTTGATCTTACAGATGACATGGCAATCTCATGGACTTTTAACGTCGCGGACCTGACCAAGTATCATGAACCAACGCAAGAGGAGAACTCGAGGACGAGTTCTTTTCAAGTGGAGGGGACTGATGTAGAGTGGGTCGCGGACAATTTCATGGCCAGGATGGATCAGAAAAGGCATGGTCGACGACAGAAGTGATCTGGACCATCAGACCTTAGATCGGGCGTATCTCGCAATCTGGAATGAGTTATCCGACGCAAAATCTATGATTTTGGGGTAGAACGAGCTACTTTAGCCAACCAACCCGGGGTAGAACGAGCTACTTTAGCCAACCAACCCCGTTACGCCGGGTGACGCAGCCCAAATTTGCAAGAAACCCCCTGATCGACGATCGTTTGCCCGTTTTAATTTCGTTTTTACTATTTATAGTAAGTTTTAGTTTGCTTATAGCACTTCATCTGTTGGGCTTTAGGAGTTGTGTTCAACATGAAAAGTGCTTAGGATAATTAGGAGAACGGTTTGGTGAAGCTAAATAGGACACTTACTATTTTTGGTCGAAAACCTTGCGCACTAGTAGACATCACGACCGTCTATAAATAGTAAGTTGCGAATTCTAGGAGTTTTAGTTTTAGTTTGAGTCTAATTTCTTTCCTATTGCTTGGTTCCCTTATTTAAAGGGGTGTAAATTCATTTTTAGTCATTCAGTAATCAATTTTGAATTTTATTAGAGTTTATTTCTATTTTTTTACTTTCTTTCCTTTTGAATTTGAGAAGTCTCTATGAGGAGTCCAGAGAAGCTCCGTGGATTTGGAGTAGTTATCCTTGAGGAAGACGATGATCGACCTCATCACGTTCATCCCTGCATCACCCCACCACAAAAAAACAGTGGGAAGAGTCATGCCTGCCATTAAAAACTTCTAAAGGCCACAAAATTTCTCCATCAAGATGATATTTGTTTATTCCCTTCTTTCATGTCTTTTTTAACTTTTGAACAGGTTGGATTTCAAATAAACATCATGGTGGGCCTTAAGATAGTTTCAATGGTGGGAATCACTCTCCCCGCTATTTTTTGTGGTCGGGTCTGTTACAGCTTTTTATCTGTCTCATTATTTGGCTCATGCTCTAAAATAATTTCTCAAAATGGATGAAGGGTGTGGATACATTACATACATCATAATGGGCCTACAAAGAAGTCACTTCAGTGCAAGTCTCGCTACTCAACCTATCAGTAGCTATTCCGCGTCCACGAAGTAGAGGTTTGATTTTAACCTTAATGAATCACGTTTTTCGAAGCATAATTCAAAGTTCTCTCTAAAGGAGGCGGATTGCATCTTGCCACTGCCTGGACAAAATCGATCCAGGTAGGGCTCCCTAGGGGCCCACCCTAATGTATGGTTTTATCTCTCTCTCTCTCTCTCTCTCTCTCTCTCTCTCTCTCTCTCTATATATATATATATATATATATATATATATATATATATATTTCCAGTTAATTTTATGATTTTCAGTCCATTTTATAGTAAGATCCCAACAAATTAGACATTCAAAGCTCAAGTAGATCCACAGTCGGGATTAAACGTCCACTATTAACAAATTCTCAAGGGTTATAGAAGTTTTGGATTAAGCTGAAATTTACAATTTAATTCAAAATGCAGGTTTGTGTAACCTCACGACATGTTGGATTGCAAATAAATGTCACGGTGGGGCATAGAAAGGTTTCAACTGTGTGCATTATCATCAGTGCTGCTTCCAATAGTATAGTCCACTTAAGTATTTTATCTTCTTCTTATTTGGGTTCATAGCCTGAAATGATATGGAAAAATGGATGAACGGCCTGGATAAAGGCAATACATCATGGTGGCCCCCACAGAGCCCTTGCCTGAAACCATTTTCATCTAGTGGGGCAGAACGCAATCTGTTTGATCCAAAACTTCTGTGGCCTCTGAGAACTTTTTAATGGTAGAGATTCAATCTCCACTGTTTGATTTACTTGAGCCTTGGATCTGACTAATTTATTGGGCTCGTACATTAAAATAAACTTAAAAAATATAGATGAAAGGCGTGGATAAAACCATACACCCCGGGGGCATACAGTGCCCTTGAGCGGACCGGTTCTGTCGAGGCAGGCGAATGACACATTCCGCTTTCCTCCCAGACATGCCGGGTAATTAATGTTGCAGTAACTTAATCCAAACAGGCCTGAAACAAACGTTATAAATGGGAGAAACTTCTTCAGTCACATGTATCCTGGCTTTTTCTTCTCACCTTTCTGGAAGAGAATTAGAAAATTCTTCCCTCTTATTAATAAAAATTCCCACTGCTTAATTGGTGAAGGGAGAGGTGATTTTTGGAATATGGACTGGACATGGCTGGATTCTCCATCGGCCTGGAGGCATCAACATACTCCATATAGTATGCTCAACATCATGGTGCAAGATGTGATTGGCCCAGGAGTGTTACAGGAAGTTCAACTTGAGTCGTGCATATCACAGGTGGTGATTGAACATATATGGGTGGAGAGGTTGTGCACCACGATTGGGGAAGTTAGAAGGATATGGATGGGCTCATCGACAGGCAAATTCATGGACAGTTTGGCTTGGAAGATTTGTAAAACACTAGGAGATAGAAAAAAGTGGGCTAATTAGGTTTGGCAGGCCAAGCTGCCACTGAAGATCGGATTACTTACTCAGAAAGTGCTTCATAGGTTGTCCTAATTAATCAATAATGCAATCAAGGGGAATTCAGATAGCTTCAAATTGTTACTGCTGCGGCCCAATGTTGGGCTCAGCTTCTGATAAAAAACGTTGGACCATCTGTTCTCAAAGGGAGTACTAGCGAACCAGGTGTGGGTCCATTTTAACACTTTGTTTGAAATTCCTATGGGGGCAGACCATGGAGTGGCGGACAAGGCCCATTAATGGTGGATAAGAGCATCCAACACTGACAGTTTCAAGATTTTACGGGGGCTCGCCCCTTGTCAGATCATTTGGGAGGTTTGGGACGAGCAAAATGGAAACCGGTATAAGGGGAATCGGGTAAATGTTGCTACCATAATATCCAGAGTCTATATACGGATGAGGAGGATTAATGGGGCTTCCCTCCCAGTTCGAAATTATGTTAAAGGGGCAACGCATATCGATTACTCTTTAGGCAATAGGGATTGCAAAAGTCCATCAAATGAAACACTCCTTGACGATAATCAAGTCGAAGAAGCCCACGGAGGGTTTTTTTTTTTTTTTTTAAGAAAGGTGGGAAGATGCCACCACCAATATATAGATTGATGCAGGGATGAACGTGATGAGGTCGAACACCGTCTTCCTCAAGGATAACTACTCCGAATCCACGGAGCTTCTCTGGACTCCTCACAGAGACTTCTCGAATCTACGAGGAAAGAAAGCAAGAGAATAGGAATAAACTCTAATAAATTCGAAATTAATTGATGAAAAAATAAAAATGAGTTTACACCCCTTTAAATAAGGGAACCAAGCAACATGAAAGAAATCAGACTCATACTACAACTAAAACTCCTAGAATTCGCAACTTACTATAAATAGTAAACTTACTATTTATAGACGGTCACGATGTCTACTAGTGCGCAAGGTTTTCGGCCAAAAATAGTAAGTGTCCTATTTGGCTTCACCAAACCGTTCTCCTAATTATCCTAAGCACTTTTCATGTTGGACACAACTCCTAAAGCCCAACGGATGAAAAGTTATACTCAAACTAAAACTTACTATTTATAGTAAAAACAAAATTAAAACGGGGAAACGACCGTCGATCAGGGGGTTTTTCGCAAATCTGGGCTGCGCAACCCGACGTAGCGGGGTTGGTTGGCTAAAGTAGCTCGTTCTACCCAAAAATCATATATTTTACGTTGGATAACTCATTCCGGATTGTGAGATACGCCCGATCTAAGGTCCGATGGTCCGGATCACTTCTGTCGCCGACCGTGCCTTTTCTGATCCATCTTGGCCATGAAATTGTCCGCGACCCTCTCTACATCAGTCCCCTCCACTTGAAAAGAACTCGTCCTCGAGTTCTCGTCCTGCACTGGTTCATGATACTCGGTCAGGTCCGCGACGTTGAAAGTCCGTGAGATCGCCAGGTCATCTGGAAGATCAACAACATAAGCGTTGTCATTGATCTTTTGGATGATTGGTACCGGTCCAATCTTCTTATTTTTCAACTTGTTGTATGTCCCGGTCGAAAATCTTTCTTTACGCAGATGGACCATCACGCGGTCGCCCACCTCGAACACTTTTTATTGCCGGTGCTTGTCTGCTTGTTCCTTGTACTTCTCGTTCGAGGCATGTAGCTTGGCCTGCGCTTCTGCATGGATGCCCATGATCTTATCTGCCATATGTTCTGCTGCCGCGCTCGTGCCTGGGTGCTTGGGCAAAGGGACCAAGTCTAGTGTGTGGCGAGGTACTCGTCCGTAAATAACCTGGAACGGGAATTTTCCTGTCGAGCGGTTCACCATGTTGTTGAATGCAAACTCCGCTTGAGACAAGGCCAAATCCCACTGCTTCGGTTTCTCTCCTGAAATACATCGAAGGAGGTTTTCCAAAGTGCGATTCACAACTTCGGTCTGCCCATCAGTCTGTGGGTGGTAAGCACTGCTGAATTGAAGTCGTGTATCGAATCGAGTCCACAAAGTCCGCCAAAAGTGGCTAATGAACTTCGTGTCACGATCAGAAGTAATAGCCTTAGGGACCCCGTATAGCCGTACGACCTCCCTGAAGAATAAATTCGCCACATGTGTTGCATCAAGGGTCTTCTTGCATGGGATAAAGTGCACCATCTTGGAGAAACGATCGACCACTACGAATACCGAATCCATGCCGCGTTGTGTTCGTGGAAGACCAAGCACGAAGTCCATTGATAAATCCTCCCAAGGACCGTCAGGCACAGGTAACGGGGTGTAGAGGCCAGTATTCTGAGATTGCCCCTTGGAGGTCTGACAAATATGACAACGTTGTATGGCTCTTCCCACATCACGTACTAATTGCAGCCAATAATACCGCTCTTCCACAAGAGCTCGCGTCTTGTCTCGCCCAAGGTGTCCACCGAGGCCACCTCCATGTAGTTCCTGAATAATCTGCTCCCTTAGAGAACTTTGGGGGATGCATAATCGATTCTCTTTGAAGAGAAAACCATCCTGTATATGAAAGTCACTGGGGTGACCTTCTTGGCACTTCAACAAATAATCTTTGAAGTCTTCATCCTCGGCATATAGCTCCTTAAGACAGTCAAAGCCGACCACCTCATTGCTCACCGTAACAAGTAGTGATGCACGATGGCTAAGTGCATCAGCCACCTTATTCTGCTGACCTGACTTATGCTTCAGAACAAACGTAAATTCCTGTAAAAACGTAATCCATCTAGCATGCACACGATTCACGTTAGTCTGACTATTAATAAACTTTAATGCCTGATGGTCGGTGTACAGAACAAACTCCCTTTGAATCAGATAATGCCGCCAATGTCGCAGCGCCTGAACAACTGCGTACAACTCAAGCTCATAAGTCGACCACTTCTTTCGGGCTTCACTGAGCTTCTCGCTATAGAAGGCTACCGGCCTGCCTTCCTGTGATAATACTCCTCCTATTCCGACATATGAAGCGTCACACTCCACCTCAAATAATTTATCGAAATCAAGAAGCACCAAGACCGATGTTGTAGACAAACGATGCTTGATCTCATGAAAACTCTTGTCAGCTTTATCGGTCCACTGGAACGGCCCTTTTTTCATGCAGTCTGTTATTGGCGCGACTATGGTGCTAAAATCTCGCACAAATCGACGATAGAAAGTCGCTAATCCGTGAAAACTCCTCACCTCATGAATGTTTGTCGGGATCGGCCATTTCCTAATAGCTCGCACCTTTTCATCATCCACCCGAATGCCTGTGGACGTTACAATAAATCCTAAAAACCTAGGTCCCATTCGCCAGGTTCCGATCCTGGGATGCTACGAGGAGGGTTTTAAATGTCAGTTTGATTTGTAATAAGCATAACCAAAGGCATAACCCACAAACAACGACCAAGAACTCCATTACATTTCCATTATGATCAAAAACTTTACAAGTACAATGAGCATAAAGGGAAATACAATGGTAAAGAACAAAGACTCCAAAATGATCAGCAACGTGCTCCTGCCTCAGCGCTGCTGCGAACCAACGTCACCTGCACTCAACAGTCGTGCATAAGCTTATAAAAAGCTTAGAGGGTGGTGAAAGTGTGTGCGTAAGGTAGTAATATGAACATGCAATGTCAGAGTAATGCGGAATATACAGAAGGATCCATAATATCATGAGCCGTACCAAGGCTATGCGATGCAAGACATGAATGGTATCGGCCATCCCAAGGCCATGCGATGTGCAATGCAACTCAAGCATACAGATCCCCATCTATGTCCACACAGCAATACAGCTCAAATATGGGATATCACTAGGGTCTAGTACACTCTAAACCAGATTGCCACCACATCGCGCCTAATAAAGTAAGTGGAAGAGACTACACTATCCGTCTACCAATATCGGGCGTGACTTGTCGATAGCGGAGCCATTCCTCGAACTGGTCAGACTCAGCCTACCATTGCCCCCTACTCTCTGGCGGGTAAGGCCGCACCCCCTTCCAACCGACCACGACACAGTGGAGAGCGTAATCATCTGGTAATCGGCACTCAACGCTCATCTACCCACTCGGTCTAGACGTTATAGCAACCTCTTGGTACCATAAGGGTTTAGGGACTTTCACCTAGGGATATCTATAGTACCCCATGTAGAACAAGATTTTCGGTATCCAATCTTGCCAACCACGATGCGTCTGTGGAGACTACGGCCCTGTTGTCGCTAGGGCGTACAATAACCATGTCACACAAATACAAAATGCATGATTCACGCTATCCAGTCATGCAACAATTCATGCGCATATCATGCGCTCATGTAGGGCAATACTGTTTAACCAGGAGCCCATAAACAACCTGTCCGAAGGCATATGCTATGATCAGTCAATCCTCATATCAAGCATACATATGATGCGTATGATCATGAGTCATGAAACTATACTAAACTTGTTATAATGAAATGAACTATTTTACAATGCAGATGGATGTGGACGGTCTATACACAATAAGTACGAGCCTAGCAATGGGCCCTAAGGAGAGTTGTAATGTGGACATCCAACCAGCATTACACTCGCAATGTGGACGTCAAACCAACATTGTTTCCCAGGCACGATCTTCTTAAACATCGCTACATAATCGGTATTGGGATTACACATTGCAACGGACCTTAGGTTCATCCTATTAGGCTTTTCATATATATATATATATCAAATGGGCCATATCCTATGGGCCTTTTATTCATCAGATGGGCCACATAAATGGGCCACACCAATGGGTCTTATGTGCATTGCAATGGGTCAAAACCCGTGGGCCTTGGATTGCATCAATTGAGCTTAGTCTCATGAGTATAATATGTGACCAATGGGCCACACCAATTGGGTCCCACATGTAGATCAAGTGGGCCTCAACCCATAGACCTAACATGAGTCAAATGGGCCTAAACCCCTAAGCCTTATATATAATTCAAATGGGCCTAGTCACATGGCCTTGAAACATATCAAGTGGGCCCAATCCCATGGCCTAGAGGCCCACTGAAATATTTGTTTGCCATCAGAAATGGCAAGGGTCCACTGTAATGTTTATTTCTATCCAAAATGTGCAGCCAGGGGAGGGGTGGCGTGAACAGCACACGTACAAGGTGGGCTCCACCGTCTGCTGGACGGTGGAGGTTAAACACAAACATCATGGTGAGAGTCACCGTCTACGGCCTGTGGACGGTGTGAATAAAATACATACATTAATGTGGGTTCCACAGATGTGGCCCACCATGATGCCCAAATGCCATCTGAGCCATTCATAAGGTCTCTCGGACCTAGATGGAGGGAAAACATAAATTTCAGCTTGATCCAACACATCTGTGGGCCCCGAAAAGATTTCAATGGTAGATGTCCATTCTATTGTTTCATGTGGTGTGGGCCACCTTAGTTTTGGATCTGTCTCATTTTTGGAGGGGGGCCCACCACTGGGGTGGCCCACCTCATGAGCGGGTTGGATAACAAATAAACATTATGGTGGGGCCCACACGCAGGGCCGTGGGCCCCTGCGTTCGTCCGTTACAAGGGCTACACGCAGGCGCATGCAGGCGCTGCTTGTTGACAGAGGAGGCAGAGGCTTTGCCTCTGCCATTACGTTTTTCAAAAAAGGGAAAAACCCATTTTTTTGGGGTTTTTTTCACGTGGGGCCTGCTTCACCAGAATTCGTCCTGGCCATTGCGTTCAGCGGCTCGAGGCCGTCCAAATGAGTCCAGAGTTCAAATTTTTATATGATTAGATGATAAAATAAAATAAGAAAATGAGATTTGAATGGTAAAGACGCGGTCTTCGACGCTACGGCCCACCAGACCTTCCAATCAACCTCAACTTTTGGCTCAACGTCTAAACTACAATGGGTAAGAGAATGGACGGCTTGGATTTCATACATACGTCAAGGTGGGGCCTGCATAAGCCGGCTCACCCAAAACCTTCCTTCTTTCCTTTTCTTTTTTTTTTTTTTTTTGTTTTCATGCAGGGACGTCCAGCGTCCCAGACGCTGGACGGTTCAAGCCTCCAAATTGCATTGTAGTGGGCCCTGTTGAAGTGGGCCACCACTGATGGATGATGTGGTTACAATATTTAAGGTGGGCCCCACTTGAATGAAAACTTGAACAAAATAAATCTCAAGGTGGGGTCCATTCAAGTGGGCCACACAACCCTATCACATAAATAAAATAAAACAAAATAAAAAAAAATAAAAGAGAGAGAGAGACATGGAGAGTGGGACACGCTTGTGATCGAGGGACCCCGACACTATGGACCCTCCCTTGCAATGAATCATACAACAAGTGGGTCATTTAGCATAAGGGACCATCAAAACTTAAAATCAACGGTGGGGATCCTTTCCCCACCAATATGGATGGTCTAGATGACCTTTCTAAATGAAATAAACATCATAATGGGGTCCATGGAGAATGGCCCCATCATGGAATGATCATGATGATCCAAGTGGTCCATCGGCCACAACTTAGGGTCCCAAGTAAGATCCACACCATTGATCGGTGGGTCTCACTTGGCCCATCATAAAAACAAGAAAGAAACTACCCTAAGGAGGCACTCACTGTCCGATCTTCTTGCTCCTACGGGTTCCTTGGCACCTTAACTTCAACTTCAATGGTTAAGATGAGGAATGGAGGGTTGAGATGGGAGATGATGGGGTAGGAAAGTGGGCCACATTTGGAGCTTAGGAGGCTTGGAGAATTCCATACGTATGGAGCTTGAAACTTTTGCTTGGAGTTTTGAAATGAGAAAGAGAGAAAGAGAGAGAGTTGTAAAGGGAGAGAGAGAGAGTGATGGATGGATGTGGTGATGGGGGTGTAAGAAATCTTTGACTTTGTGGCCCTTTTGTGTAAGAGAGGGATGGGTGGTGAAGACTTTTGTGGCCTTTTGTGTAAGAGAGGTATGGGTTTGGGAGACTTTTGTGGTTGCTTGGGAAAAGGGGTGAAAGTGATGTGTACTTGACATGTACTTGACATGTGATGGATTGATGGGTGATTGATTGATGGGATTGATGTGATTGATGTGACACATCGTAGAGATTCCCTTGTTTTCGCAACGCGCGGCGTTTTCTCGCACCGAATGTCGGTCTACAACTCTTGACCAGGGTATCGCCTCGGCGAGCGAGTCGCGGCATCGGAACCGCAACGATGGCGCGGTCGCTATGGTATTGGTCTAGGGTTGAGTTGACTCGGGTTGTCGATATATGAATCAGGGTCGCGCGTCGATATCGGTTAAGGGTCGAAGGTCGGCGAAATTCAACCGGTAAGACCGTGGAAGTCTACAGAAAGGTACGGATTAAGATACGGGTCTTACAGCTCTCCCCTCCTTATAAAAATTTCATCCTCGAAATTTACACAAGCATCGTAACTAAGCATTACTCATGAAAAAGAAGCGATATAACATCATCATATAGAATCAGGGACAGCGTACAAAATACAATACATGATCAATCATCAAAGAGATGGGGATAACGCTCTCGAATCTCCGCCTCACGCTCCCACGAAGCCTCCTCTACAGAATGGTGACCCCACTGCACTTTCACCAATGGAATGACCTTGGTTCTGAGGACCTGCTCCTTCCGATTAAGGATACGGACTGGCTGCTCAATGTAAGAAACGTCCTCACGAACCTCCAGCTGCTGCCAATCAATGACGAGAACTATGTCTGACCCACGCTTCCTCAATATGGAGACGTGGAAAACGTCGTGGACGCCAGACAACTGTGATGGCAGGGCAAGCCGATAGGCCACGGCGCCAACGCGCCCAGTGATCTCAAAAGGTCCTATGAATCTCGGGGCAAGCTTGCCCTTCGCTCCAAATCGAACTACGCCCTTCATGGACGAGACCTTGAGATACACATGGTCCCCTACATCAAACTCAAAGGGACGACGCCGACGATCAGCAGAACTCTTCTTTGGCTCTGAGCTGTGCGCATCCTCTGCCTGATGATGTCAATAGCCTCTGAAGTCTCCTGCACAAGCTCAGGACCTAGGAGAAGGCGCTCTCCAACTTAGGTCCAACAACTCGGTGATCTGCATGGTCTGCCATATAGTGCCTCAAAAGGAGCCATGCCGATGGTCGCCTGATAGCTGTTATTGTACGCGAACTCAGCCAATCACAAATGCTCATCCCAGCTACCTCCGAAATCAATCGCACAAGCCCGAAGCATATCCTTAAGGATCTGGTTGACCCTCTCGGTCTGGCCATTGGTCTGCGGATGGTACGCGGTGCTGAGCTGTAAATCAGTCCCCATCGCTCGCTGAAAGCTCCCCTAAAACTGAGACGTGAACCTCCAGTCTCGGTCAGAAACGATCGAGACTGGAACGCCATGTAGTCTCACAATCTCTTCGATAAATAATCTCGCAAGCTGGTCCATAGACCAAGTCGCACGCATCGCAAGGAAATGTGCCGACTTCGTCAGACGATCCACAACAACCCAAATGGCGTCATGACCGTGCTGAGTCCTCGGCAAACCTATAATAAAATCAGTCGACACGTGCTCCCACTTCCACATTGGGACGTTCAACGGCTGCAAAAGATCAGGAGGTCTCTGATGATCGGCCTTGACACGCTGGCACGTGTCACACTTGGCCACAAAACTGGCGATCTGGCCCTTCATCCCTGTCCAAAAATACTGTCGCCTCATGTCACGGTACATCTTTGTCGAGCCCGAGTGGATAGAAAACCTCGATCGATGTGCCTCGGTCATAAGATCTCTGCGTAACTCTGAAATATCCGGGACACATAATCGGCCTCTGAAACGAAGTCCACCGTCTGTACCAATCTGACAATCAGCCTGACCTTCAGATGTAGCCTCAACCATGTAACTCTGCAACGACTCATCAGCCTGCTGAGCCTCGATCACCCTAGCGACAAGAGAGGGTTGAATCGACAGGCTCGATAACTGTACGATAGAAGACTGCATGCCGAACTCAAAATCATACGCTGCAATATCCTTAAGCATCCGCCACTTCTGAATCATCATATGCGCCACTAGGCCTCGTGGCTGACGGCTGAGGGCATCTGCCACCACGTTTGCCTTGCCCGGGTGGTACTGAAGGTCGAAATCATAGTCCTTCAGGAGCTCCATCCAGCCCCTTTGTCTCATATTCAACTCAGACTGTGAGAAGAGGTACTTCAAGCTCTTGTGATCAGAGAAGAGCTCGAACCTAACCCCATAAAGATAGTGTCTCCATACCTTCAGTGCGAAGACAACTGCAGCCAGCTCTAAGTCATGCGTAGGATAATTCAGCTCATGGACCTTGAGCTGACGAGACGCAAAGGCCACTGGTCTCCCGTGCTGCATCAGGACAACACTCAAACCGATATGTGAGGCATCAGTGAGCACAATAAATTCGTCACTCCCAGAGGGAAGAGTGAGGACAGGAGCGGACGTCAGACGGTCCTTCAACTCCACAAATGCTCGCTCGCAGGCGTCACTCTAAATAAACTCTGCGCCCTTCCGAGTCAACCTGGTCAGCGGGGCTGCAATACGAGAAAAACCCTCGATGAAATGTCGGTAATAGCCCGCCAAGCCAAGGAAACTACGAATCTCTGTCGCAGTCGTGGGCTGGCCCCACTGACGCACTGTCTCGACCTTCGAGGGGTCCACTGTGACACCCTCCCTCGTCACCACGTGACCAAGGAACTTCACCTCCTCCTGCCAAAACTCGCACTTCTCCAGCTTCGCATACAGCTAGTGTGTGCGGAGGGTCTGCAAGGTAATCTTCAAGTGCTGCTCATGCTCCTCACGGGTCCTCGAGTAGATCAGAATGTCGTCGATGAAGACTACAACAAACTAATCCAGATAAGAGCGGAAGACCTCGTTCATCAGCTGCATGAAGACCGCGGGTGCATTGGTCAGTCCAAAGGACATGACCTGAAACTCAAAATGACCGTAACGCGTCCTGAATGCTGTCTTCGGAATGTCCTCATCTCGGACCCGAATCTGATGATAACAGGAACGCAGGTCAATCTTTAAAAAGAACTATGCACCCTGCAGCTGGTCGAACAAATCATCAATCTTAGGGAGCGGGTACTTGTTCTTGATCGTGACTTTGTTGAGCTCGCGATAGTCAACGTAGAGCATTCAAAGAACCATCCTTCTTCTTCACGAAGAGTACCGATGCTCCCCACGGAGAACTGCTCGGA
Source organism: Magnolia kwangsiensis (assembly GCA_037074715.1). NCBI lineage: Eukaryota > Viridiplantae > Streptophyta > Magnoliopsida > Magnoliales > Magnoliaceae > Magnolia > Magnolia kwangsiensis. The sequence continues at coordinate 91,705,304 of CM073588.1, forward strand.
CGGATAAAACCCAACTCACGTAACTCGTCCAACTGCTTCTGTACTTTTCGTAACTCTAACAGTGCCATACGATACGGGGCCTTCGAAATATGCGCGGTACCGGGCACGAGATCAATCTGAAACTCTGTCAGTCGGCGAGGCGGTAATCCCGGAATCTCCTGGAACACATCGAAAAAATCGCAAACCACAGGCAAATGGTCGATGTAGGCGGCAACAGGCTCCTCTACGGCACATGACATCAAACAAGACAACCGCTCTCCTCTGGGCTCTGCAACGAACTCGAACTGCGGCACGCCGAGTATACAAAACGTGACTGTCCTCGCGGCGCAGTCCAAAATGGCATAATACTCAGCGAGCTAATCCATGCCTAGGATGACGTCGAACTCAGACATCGACAAAACGAACAGATCGGCAGGCAGAAAGGTATCCCCAACTAGAACGAGGTAAGAAGAACAAAATCGTCCCAACACTGTAGTCCTCCCCAAGGGAGTCGATACTGATAGGCTCTCACCAGTAGGCTCCAATGATAAGCTAGTCGATCGACAGAAACCCTCGGCTACAAAAGAGTGCGATGTACTGGAATCAAACAGTACGCATGCAATGCATGCAGAGACTAAAAGTATACCCTTAACGACTCCTCCAAATGACTGCGGATCCTGCTGAGCTGCATAGAATCTAGCCTGAGCTGGCTGGGGAAGTGTCTGTCCCCTCTGAACGTGTTGCTGCTGCTGCTGGGGTCGCTGAGGCGGTCGAAACTGCTGCCTCTGCTGCTGTGGCCTCTGAGGCTGGTAATGATGCTGATGCTGCTGCTGAGGTGGCCTTGGTGGTGGAGGCTGCTGTCGTTGCTGCTGTGGGGGTCTCTGCTGCTGCAGTGGAGGCTGCTGGGGAGCCCTCTACTGCTGTGGACCTCTCTGCTGCTGCTGGGGGCTGGGACACTCCCATGAACGGTGTCCCATCGCACCGCACCTAAAGCAAGTGCCGGTGAACTGCCTCTAAGGTGGTGGTGGAGGTGCTGCTGGTGCTGATGCTGCACGGAAGGCTGGGCGACCTGTACGCCTCTGCTGCTGTGGTCGACGCTGCTGGGAATCACTGGAAGAAGCCTGCCTCTTCCGGTCTCTCCTCTGACCACGATCAGACTGAGAACCGGCCCACTCAGTCTCATAAATTTGAGTTCTCCGCACCACTGCCTAGAAGGTAGGGAGCTCATGCCCAATAACACGACCTCGAAGTCCGTAATGTAAGCCGTGCTCGAAACGGCGGGCCTTCCGCCCCTCGTCATCAACCATATACGGTGCAAATCTCGATAGTGCCACAAAACGGGCCGCGTACTATGCCACGGTCATGTCCCCCTGCACTAGAGTCTCGAACTCTAAGGCTCGCTGACGACGGATATGGTTGGGGAAGTACTGCTCCTCGAATCGGTTAACAAAGTCCTCCCATGTACAGACATAATCAGGTCCGGCAACACGGGTAATAGAGGTCCACCAATGCTCGGCCTCACCCTGGAAGAGAAATACTGCTAACCGAACGCGCTGTTCGGTCGTACATGACATGGTATCAAAAATCTTCTCCACATCGGAGCGCCATCTCTCTGCTGCAGTCGGATCTGGCTTGCCTTGGAAATGTGGGGGATCAAGCCGTCTGAACTCATGAAGTAAGGCGCTCGAGCGCTCCTGCTCTGCCTGAGCTGGTAAAACAACTGGGCGCCTACCCTGTCCTTGGAGTGCGGCTGTCACGGCCTGTAACATCTGCTGTAAATGAGAGGCACTCCCAGTCACAGTCGGCTCCGCATCGGCCTCAGGTGGAGGAATGTCATCCTCAGGGAAGGGAGCAGGGATCTCTGAGGGTGGAACGGGAGACGCATGTGGTAAAGCTGGAGCCTCAAGTGGTAAAGCGGAATCCTCAGGTGGTGGTGTGGGAGTAGATCGGGTCACCCTCCCAGGCGCCATGTCATACAGGAAAGAGCGAAGGCGCCTATCAACTTCAAAACTCTCGAAGGTACACACGTTAACGGTCAGTAACGGAAGGTTGCTAAGCTATCCAAACTTCGAAACTTAGCCATTTTACACTCATAGCAGACATGTAATGTTGTTCTCGGTTATTCCCAAGTTGTGCTCTAATACCAACTTCTGCCACGCCCCAAACTCGAAAACTGGGCTCACAAAATTTTCGATCACCGAATCCGGCGCCAACAGCCTCCGTAGAACCCCATTCTCGGCTCCTAGCTCCCATTCACCAGGTTCTGATCCTGGGATGCTACGAGGAGGGTTTTAAATATCAGTTTGATTCGTAATAAGCATAACCAAAGGCATAAACCACAAACAATGACCAAGAACTCCATTATATTTCCACTATAATCAAAAACTTTACAAGTACAATGAGCATAAAGGGAAATACAATGGTAAAGAATAAAGACTCCAAAACGATCAGCAACGTACTCCTGCCTCAGCGCTGCTGCGAACCAACATCACCTGCATGCAACAGTCGTGCATAAGCTTATAGAAAGCTTAGAGGGTGGTGAAAGTGTGTGCGCAAGGTAGTAATATGAACATGCAATGTCAGAGTAATGCGGAATATGCAGAAGGATCCAAAATATCATGAGCCGTACCAAGGCTATACGATGCAAGACATGAATGGCATCGGCCATCCCAAGGCCACGCGATGTGCAATGCAACTCAAGCATACAGATCCCCATCTATGTCCACACAGTAATATAGCTCAAATATGAGTTATCACCCGGGTCTAGTACACTCTAAACCAGATTGCCGCCACATCACGCGTAATAAGGTAAGTGGAAGAGACCACACTATTCGTCTGCCAATATCGGGCGCGACTCGTCGATAGCGGACTCATTCCTCGAGCTAGTCAAACTCAGCCTACCATTGCCCCCTACTCTCAGGCGGGTAAGGCCGCACCCCCTTTCAACCGACCACGACACAGTGGAGAGCATAACCATCTGGTAATCGGCACTCAACACTCATCTACCCACACGGTCTAGATGTTGGAGCAACCTCTTGGTACCGTAAGGGTTTAGGAACTTTCACCCAGGAATATCTATAGTACCCCATGTAAAATAAGATTTTCGGTATCCAATCCTCCAACCACGATGCGTCTGTGGAGACTATGGCCTTGATGTTGCTAGGACGTACAATAACCATGTCACACAAATGCGAAATGCATGATTCACGCTATCCAGTCATGCAACAATTCATGCGCATATCATGCGCTCATGTAAGGCAATACTGCCTAACCAGGAGCCCATAAACAATCTGCCCAAAGGCATATGCTATGATCAGTCAATCCTCATATCAAGCATACATATGATGCATATGATCATGAGTCATGAAACTATATTAAACATGTTATAATGAAATAAACTATTTTACAATGCAGATGGACGTGGACGGTCTATACAAAATAAGTACGGGCCTAACAATGGGCCCTAAGGAGAGTCGTAATGTGGACATCCAACCAGCATTACACTCGCAATGTGGACGTCAAACTAACATTGTTTCCCAGGCACGATCTTCTTAAACATCGCTACATAATCGGTATTGGGATTATACATTGCAACGGACCTTAGGTTCATCCCATTGGGCTTTTCATATATATATATTAAATGGGTCATATCCTATGGGCCTTTTATTCATCAGATGGGCCACATAAATGGGCCACACCAATGGGTCTTATGAGCATTGCAATGGGTCAAAACCCGTGGGCCTTGGATTGCATCAAATGAGCTTAGTCTCATGAGTATAATATGTGACCAATGGGCCACACCAATTGGGTCCCACATGTAGATCAAGTGGGCCTCAACTCATAGACCTAACATGAGTCAAATGGGCCTAAATCCCTAGGCCTTATATATAATTCAAATGGGCCTAGTCACATGGCCTTGAAACATATCAAGTGGGCCCAATCCCATGGCCTAGAGGCCCACTGAAATATTTGTTTGCCATCAGAAATGGCAAGGGTCCACTATAATATTTATTTCTATCCAAAATGTGCAGTCAGGGGAGGGGTGGCGCGAACAGCACACGTACAAGGTGGGCTCCACCGTCTGTTAGACGGTGGAGGTTAAGCACAAACATCATGGTGAGAGTCACCGTCCACGGCCTGTGGACGATGTGAATAAAATACATACATTAATGTGGGTTCCACAGATGTGGCCCACCATGATGCCCAAATGCCATCTGAGCCATTCATAAGGTCTCTCGGACCTAGATGGAGGGAAAACATAAATTTCAGCTTGATCCAACACATCTGTGGGCCCCGGAAAGATTTTAATGATAGATGTCCATTATACTATTTCATGTGGTGTGGGCCACCTTAGTTTTGGATCTGTCTGATTTTTGGAGGGGGGCCCACCACTGGGGTGGCCCACCTCATGAGCGGGTTGGATAACAAATAAACATTATGGTGGGGCCCACATGCAGGGTCGTGGGCCCTTGCGTTTGTCCGTTACAAGGACTGCACGCAGGTGCGTGCAGGCGCTGCCCGCTGACAGAGGAGGCAGAGGCAAAGCCTTTGCCATTACGTTTTTTTAAAAAGGGAAAAACTCATTTTTTTGGAGTTTTTCGTACGTGGGGCCCGCTTCACCAGAATCCGTCTCGGCCATTGCGTTCAGCGGCTCGAGGCCGTCCAAATGAATCTAGAGTTCGAATTTTTATATGATTAGATAATAAAATAAAATAAAAAATTGAGATATGAATGGTAAAGACGCGGTCTTCGACGCTACGGCCCACCAGACCTTCCATTCAATCTCAACTTTTGGCTCAATGCCTAAACTACAATGGGTAAGAGAATGGACGGCTTAAATTTCATACATACCTCAAGGTGGGGCCTGCATAAGCCGGCTCACCCAAAACCTTCCTTCTTTCCTTTTCTTTTTTTTTTTTTTTTTGTTTTCATGCATGGACGTCCAGCGTCCGGGACGCTGGACGGTTCAAGCCTCCAAATTACATTGTGGTGGGCCATGTTTAAGTGGGCCACCACTGATGGATGATGTGGTTACAATATTTAAGGTGGGCCCCACTTGAATGAAAACTTGAACAAAATAAATCTCAAGGTGGGGTCCATTCAAGTGGGCCAGACAACCCTATCACATAAATAAAATAAAACAAAATAAAAAGAAATAAAAGAGAGAGAGAGAGAGACATGGAGAGTGGGACACGCTTGTGATGGAGGGACCTCGACACTATGGGCCCTCCCTTGCAATGAATCATACAACGAGTGGGTCATTTAGCATAAGGGACCATCAAAACTTAAAATCAACGGTGGGGATCCTTTCCCCACCAATATGGATGGTCTAGATGACCTTTCTAAATGAAATAAACATCATGATGGGGTCCATGGAGAATGGCCCCATCATGGAATGATCATGATGATCCAAGTGGTCCATCGGCTACAACTTAGGGTCTCAAGTGAGATCCACACCATTGATCGGTGGGTCTCACTTGGCCCATCATAAAAACAAGAAAGAAACTACCCTAAGGAGGCACCCACCGTCCGATCTTCTTGCTCCTACGGGTTCCTTGGCACCTTAGCTTCAACTTCAATGGTTAAGATGAGGAATGGAGGGTTGAGATGGGAGATGATGGGATTGGAAAGTGGGCCACATTGGGAGCTTAGGAGGCTTGGAGAATTCCATAAGTATGGATCTTGGAACTTTTTCTTGGAGTTTTGAAATGAGAAAGAGAGAAAGAGAGAGAGAGTTGTAAAGGGAGAGAGAGAGTGATGGATGGATGTGGTGATGGAGGTGTAAGAAATCTTTGACTTTGTGGCCCTTTTGTGTAAGAGGGATGGGTGGTGAAGACTTTTGTGGTTGCTTGGGAAAAGGGGCAAAAGTGATGTGTACTTGACATGTGATGGATTGATGGGTGATTGATTGATGGGATTGATGTGATTGATATGACACATCATTGTGATTCCCTTGGTTTTCACAACACCCGGCGTTTTCTCGCACCGAACGTCAGTCTACAACTCTTGACCAGGGTATCGCCTCGGCGCGCGAGTCGCGGCATCGGAACCGCAACGACGGCGCGGTCGCTATGGTATTGGTCTCGGGTTGAGTCGACTGGGGTTGTCGGTATATGAATCAGGGTCACGCGTCGATATCGGTTAAGGGTCGAAGGTCACCAAAATTTGACCGATAAGACCGCGGAAGTCTACGGAAAGGTACGGACCAAGATACGGGTCTTACAGTTTGTGAAAATGCTACACAGGTGAACTCGGCTTGATCTTGGCCCGAACTCGGCACGAATTGGCCCGAGCTGCTGACCGAACTAAGTTGAATTGGCTAGTCAGGCTCATGGACCGAGTTGAGCCGAGTTCGAGTTGAGGTCAGCTAGTGGTCGAGCCATGTCGAGCTAAGGCCAGCTCAACTCGGTTCGACTCGATGCACACCCCTAAGTCCAATTAAATGCCCTAATTACACTAGAACTGATGGATTTATGAAAATTATAGTCAAATACCCATTTTCGCTAATTGTGAGCCGGTATCATGATGAACTTAGCTAATCACAACGCTCATTGCCACTCACGAGAAATCCTGAGGGTTAACTTATCCAGAAAATGCCCGATTAACCGGATTAGGTCTAGAAACTATAGAAAAACATTCGTCATGTTAGGATTGATATCCATCGTGGATATTGAGCCAAGACATCATCTAAGATCGATCAACTGTCCCCCAAGTTGGGTGCTTGGAATGTGTGAGTGCCTTAGGTGATAACCTGTATTTAAGTGAAATGACTACGCTTTACTCTTTATCAAAGTAGCTTTCAAACCATTAGATGATGACCAAATTTAAGGCCCTGATCTAGATTATTACCCTGCTCACATCCGTATAGTTATAGACTTGATCGACGCTCAGTGACCATCGATCTAAATTAAGACCATCCCTTTTTATTGACACTTTCGATCGTCAAATGGTTGTATCTAAACATAGGTCTCCTAGTGGGACACCTATCCTATGTCCTAGATTGACCTGTACACCTCCCGGTGGGTCCCAATGGTTGGAAACAACCTCCCTTAGGATTAATATAATGAACAAAAGGTTATTGGGGCCATTTTTACACAATTTAGCATTATAAACACCTTTTATTTCACACCCTCTCCCATATGAATTTTGTGCCCTAACCTTGGAAAAGAGAGAGAAAGAAGAGAAGAAGATGAAGTGTGTGTGTGAGAGAGAGAGATTGATTATGAGTATTTGCCTTACTCCCCTTCGATCAGTGATCTGGCTACAACTGGATCCATCGGTGAATCTCCTTCATTGGTGATTGAAGATAAAATTTTAGTCATACTTCCTAAGCTAGATCTTTAGGGTTGAGTTTCCCAAACCTTACAAAAGGCTTTTATGATTGTTTAGCTTTCAATGATCCTTCCCTAAACTCTATCATAGAAGCGCCCTAAGTTGGGCGATTCATCGCAAGGTGCGAACCATTACTCTTATGTTACCTCTTATCGACCCTTGAAGGTCTCAGTTAATGATTTCTTGTCATGAATAACTTAATGTAATGCTATATTTTGGCTATATTTACTAATTCTTGTTATTAGTTATGTATACTATGCACATGCTCGATGAAATACTTAAATGAATGAGTTTGCTAATTTTATGGTTTATACATAATCTTATTATGATTGTTTAATGATTAGCCCATCCTTAGATGATTATTAGAACTGCTTTCGGTGTTAGTCAGTTGGAAAATTGCCTAAATTAATGGGTAGCCCGTGTTATGTTGACCACCTAGCCTTATTCGATTAACCGAGGCTGAACACGAATAACCATAGTAAGTGGACTACATGGGATACTTGTGCCCAATGCTGGTTGCATCGGGGTTCACCCAGGTTAATTAGATTAGTCTAATGGTTGGCTAATCATGTTATGTTCACAATGTATGAGAATAATCAATGGAATCTAGGATATCCTCATTCCCATTGAATGAGTCTAATTATAACCATTAGCGATACGATCCTACAAGACTCTTGAGTTGAGTATGGTGTGGGACACCGTATTTGTATTGTCCATTGATCAATGTTGACAACAAGTTGCCTATCAATTGTGGTAAATTGAGAGTGATTAACCCAAAACAGATTAAGAGACACATGCTAGGAGCCACTATGGCCACTCTGATCTTAGAGATCTGATTGAGATCAATGATATAATGTTAGTACTCTACCTTCCCTAATAAGTTGTATAAATGTGACTTAATCACATATTTTAAAGTGACAACAATCACTATAATAATGAAAAGTACAAGAGATGGATGCACATACAATTCAAAAAATATTAGTCTTCTCCTCTACAAACCTTAGAAATGCTTTAACCCTAATTACAATTTCCTAATCTCATAATTACACCTATATATAGCATAACATCTAAAATAGAAAACTAATTGTGCAATTTTGTAGAATAGCGGGTGTCGTCAATCTAATGATTGGTCGATCAACATCACTTGATCAATCCTCGATCGATCAAGCTCTTATGTTTAATCAATTGAACATTGCCTAAATTGTCAAAAGAGTTAATTGTACAAAAATAGGATTTCTTGATTGATTAGGTTAGGGGTTTGATCATTTGAACTCCCTTGTTCTTGTACAAAGATAGGCACCAATTTCAACAAGGAGGTTCTTTAGATAGGAGACCTTTAGTAATTTAGTATAGGAATATTGAGGTTGACGTTCATAATCGAGTTGCCTTTTCCAAGTCGCTAGTTGGGTGCCCTAAAAGCCAAGGTGGCTTCTAGTCTTTTATCTATTTATATGGTAGTGGAAATAACAAGGAGATGTTGGGTGCTTCTCTATCTATGGGTGTTGCTGGGATTTGGGAAATCTATGTCATAGTGAACTAGCCAGAGCCTAAATAAGTCATGTGATGTTTTGTTTGTATAGTTTTGTGTTGTACGGGGGTAGTATGCAATAGGTGAGGCTTGTTTTCTTTTTGTAAAGGTGCTTAAGATGAATGTAATGTCATATTTGGTTTAACAAATCTGTAGGTGATGTGCTCCCACCATTCCCACCTAGTTTAAGAAAAGGCTCCCTCTAATTGAGGGTGGCAAGTAGGAGATTGAAGAATCCATCTTTCCTAAGATTTTGATGTATAGTGGGTCGCAGACACTTTCTTGTCCAAATGGACCAAAGAAGGCCCGATTGGAGGTGGAAGTCATCAATACTGTCAGAACCTTACAACATGCATATCTTGTAAACCGGAATGAGTTACTCGATGTGCTATATATGATTTTAGGGTAGGACAAGCTACTTTAGCTAACCAACCTAGCTCTTCTAGGTTAGCCATGCCGAATTTGCGAGATTCCATTATATCGATGGTCAAATTCCGTGTTTATTTTCATTTTTACTATTTTTAGTAAGTATTAGTTTGATTATAACTCTTCATTTATTGGGCTTTAGGAGTTGGGTAACACCTAGTACTTTCCAGTACTCACATGTTACCATATAACCGGATTTAGAATAAATGAAATCATAAGGTAAGCACACACACGTGCATTCTAACCTAAATCTGATGTTTGAAAATCCATGATTAGGTCGTCCATACATAAATTTTAATGGTGGACCATCACATCATTAGAGGAACCATTTCTTTTCGGGTTTCAATTCCACCAATAGACAAATCTAACTGACCATCTCAATTTTAGAACTCTAAGCCACCACTACTAAAAAAAGGGGCAAAGGCTACGGATAAAAACCGTAGCTAAATGCCTATTACTACGGTTATAGTCCATAGCACGACCGTGCAATTGGTGGTGTAACTAAAGGTCAAAAACCTATAGCTACAGATTAAATTCGTAGCAATAAAGATCAATAGCTATGGATATATAGCTATACTTTCTGTAGCTAAATGTGTCTATAGCTATGGATAATATCTGTAGCTAAAAGTGGAATGAAATCCATAGCAATATGCTGAAGTTAGTAATAGCTATGGTTTTAAGAAAATAGCGATGGCTAATATCTGTAGCTAATGTTTTTTTTTTAAAAAAAATAAAAAATAAAATTATAACTATGGCCTGTTACCATTGCAAGATCCTGCTTTGATTGATCAACTCATCTAAGTTAATGCAATTAATGCTAATAGGAATAGTACATAAAATGCAATCAGGAAAAAAATGATACATTTATTACAAATAGCAATTAAATCATACAAAGCATCCTAGATGGCCACCAAATCCTCCAAAGAAGCTCAGAACATAGCCGCCAAGCTCACTTTTGAGCATTTCACCACCGCCGGAAGCTTCGACGTGGCTGCTACTGTTCTTCCATCGTCGTCAATAGGTCCTTCCAGTAGAATTGGTGAGTTGAATAATAGATGTAACCCGAACGCACTAGAGCAGAAAAATCAAGAAATGGCAACAAATTCTCATGCTGGCAGAAATGGTTTGAATTTCGGGGAGGATAGAGAACTGACAGAAATGTAATACATTTGCAAGTGCCAGCTGCAGAATTTGGCCCAAAAAAGAAACCTGAGTCTACCCGTTTATTCTAGTCTTCGTGATGGACAACCTCATGCCCTCCTCTTTGAGGCTACAGTTATGATAGATGGACAGACCTTTAAGAGTCCTGATATTTTCAGCACACTAAGAGAAGCCGAAGCTGTGGCATAGGAGAAAGGCAGCAACATGTGCCAAATATGGTCTAAGGTCATGTCTAGGAATCAAAAGTAGAAGCTCGCCTCTCCTGCATTTTCGGTTTTAGTTGTTTAGATAGTACTATAATGGATGGCTGGCAACATAGCAAACAACTGTTGGAAAATAAAGAAATCATGCGACACGGGAATCAGCACTCCAAAGGCACATGTAGAGGTGACTCCCACCCAACAAAGCAAAGCATATATGGACAATGCCTCACTTGTAAATAGAGTGATTGGCGGCAGCAATCACCATCGAGATTATGCAGTAAAAAAGAAATGAAATGTCACAGTATTTCTCCACCAATTGCTCCAGTATTTATACTGTAAAAAGATAATAACCAGATAAAACATGTAAACAATCTTGCCCTAGATATTCAAATGACACGGCTCTAGGAAATTGGTAATAGTAGTAAGAAATATCATGTCTGAAATACCTGAAGTCAGATATTCAAGACCCATGAGAAGTGTGGCTCTATTCTCCGGAGTGGATTCAAGTATTCAAATATGACACTGCATAACTAAAGACATTATCAAAGATCCAATGGAAGTTCATCTATCAGATTGATTTGTGTGCTAAACCTGTGAATAGAAAATGAAAGACAAAAGTAGTTTCAGTATGGTTTTGAATAGAAAATGATGCACGCACACATGCACGCGCGCACGCACACACACACACATCAACAGAACAAGACACTCTTTGCCAGAAGTTATAGAAGATATTGCTACTATAAGGACGTGCAATTAGTATCGATTCATATACATCATGAACTCTTCACCTTTCTAAACCTTAGCATTCATATTAGCTATTCACTATAGAGCCAAGGACGTACTTGCCTTGTAAAATGAAGTGAAAAAGAGGGCCAAATTTTGAATAAATGCTTGAATGAACAACCAAAGGAAGAATATTAGGCATGCTTAATGGCACGCCAGAATCTCAATATGAAGATGCAGACAAAGGGATCATGAGTCTACATGCATGCAGCAATTCCATGCAATGAAAAAGTACCCGCTCTTCACTAGAACCATTTTGCATAAGCATCAGGAATATTCATTCTAGGTGGGAGAATGGAACATCGGACGATGCCAGCAATAGATACAGATGCAAAACAAAGTGAAACAAAACTGAGATTTTCTGTCCAAACACCACCTTTGAATGGGTTGCCTCTAAACCCTTTACAACTAATAAAACTTCTAGGAATCCAAATGACCCTTAAATGCACCGAAAAATTGAGAAATTATATGATCCCTTAGCCTCTGCAAACCTATTTTCTACAACTCACAACCAGTCTACTAGAATATACTATCCATGTTTCTCTAGTTTATAAGTCCATTCACCATGAATCAAATTCAGCAACAAAAAAACAAACAAAATAAAAGAAAAGTCTGACAAAACTTCAATACTCTGACAAAATTTCAAATTAGCAACTTATAATAATTAAAAAGAAGTTGGTAGGAAAACATACGGATCTATGGAACTTCAATACTCTGACAGAACTTCAAATTAGCAACTTATAGCAATTAAAAAGAAGTTGCATGGACTACCTGTGACTTGCATCATTGAGTCTTTTTTTAGCTACATAAAAATTATACAAGGGAAGAACTTCAATACTCTTACAAAGTGTGATGGACAGATTTCTTAAAACACTGCTCTGGTTGCTTATGATAGTGGCTGCAAGGGCCAATCTACACACAACATGATGAGCCCGAGTTTTGGAGACTCAAGGCATTGAATGGAGTTGCCACCATAGTTTGCTCTTCACTAACTACACCTATATAGTTACACCTATATAGTTGGTGGGAGAAGATCAAAGAGTGATTAGGTAAGACAATATCCTCAGGCAATCATGTGAACCAGGATATAGAGATTAATGAGTTGTATTCACAATGTGTCTAGGATAAAAGAAACTGGGGATATCTATGCTACTCTAGATTCCAATGCATGTGTTTCTTCTCTCCTAAACTATAGGCTTACTCCATATTTCTAATGATATTTCAATGTTATGTTCAATGTGTATACAGATGGGGTGTGTTTGCACTAGTTCGTTTACTTTAGTCTGGAAGATTTGACTTACAAGTTGGTGTTAGAAGAACCTCTCTTTGGCATGGATTTAAGTAGCCATTTTGAATGTGACTTGCCTGGGGACTAAAACGGGTATGACTCGCCCCGACTTAGTCCCGTTTCATTACCATACGGTTGTGGCTACTGATGGGGATTTTCTCCTCATTGCTGGAATCGATGAAATCAAATGGGTTTCGATATCGTCGATAATTGCAGAATTTTTCATCCTGGTCACTGGACTGTTTTTTTGGTCCTGTCGATATCATCGAGAGACCTTCAGATGATGTCGAGGCTGTTATCGATAGACCTTTAATGACATCGATAATTGTTAGAATTTTCACCCCTAGTTGCTAGACAGTTTTGGTCCTGTCTCGATATCATCGAGAAACTTTCAGATGATATCGAGAGACCTTCGATATCATTGAAGAGTTCCACAGATGCAATTGTAAAAATATAGATTCTGCGGATTTTGTTTCCTATTTAGGTTTTACCTCTTTCTATTCATTTATAAAGGGGTGTATTCGGGATTGGGGTGTGTTCCAGGGTATTCTAGGGTTTCCCAAAGCCTTGTAAGGGTTTGCAAAAGGGCTTAGGGTTTTGAGAGAGAGAGACAGAGAGAGAGGAAGCTTGTGGAAGGGAGATTCTGCTCGTAGAGGTGATCTACTTCGCAGTCCACGTGTCAGCGCTTCTATGTCCTCGTGATCGGTGAGATCTCTCCATTTTCTTCTTATGTTCTCTTACTGTTTATCCGCTCATGCGTGAGTGATGAAGGTTTGATCTAAGCAGTGTGTGCTTGTGATCGGTTGTAACGTTCTGTTTTATAGTGGATTATTGATCTGGACGAGGTCCCGTGATTTTTACCTCTTTGAGAGTTTTCCACATAAAAATCCCTAGTGTTGTGTGATTGATGCTTTGATTTATTTCATTGCTTTTATTATCCCATAATTCTGGTTTGTTCTGGAGGGCTAGATCCTAAGGTTTTGTATAAGGCCCCCAACAAAGTGGTATCAGAGCTAAGTTCATTGAACGGATAGGATCGATTTAAAATTATGGAAGGTGGCTCATCAAGGATAATCAGCCTCAATGGTTCTAACTGAACCATATGGAAGGCTAAGATGGAGGACTTGTTTTATTGCAAGGACCTATATTCTCCAATTTTAGGCATATCAGCAAAATCTAAGGATATGTCTAATGATGATTGGAAGAAGTTGGACCGGAAGGTGATGGGGTTTATTAGACAATGATTGGATGATTCTTTGTTCCACCATGTGTCTACAGAAACCTCAGCCGCTAGCCTATGGCTGAAATTAGAAGGGCTGTATGAGAGGATGACAATCGGTAATAAGATTTTTCTGATAAGGCGACTTGTGAATCTCAAGTTCAAGGATGGTGTTTCTATGACCAAGCACATGAATGAGGTCAGTAATATAGTGAACCAGCTCTCCGCTATGAAGATGGTCTTAGATGATGAATTACAGGCTTTGTTATTACTTAGTTAATTGCCTGACAGTTGGGAGACATTGGTGGTGTCTCTAAGTAACTCCGCGCTAGACAGAAAGATATCCATGGAATAGGTTACTAGTTGTCTTTTCAACGAGGAGACAAGGAGGAAGTCTTAGGGGTCTACTCAGCAAGAGGCCCTTGTGATATAGAAACGAGAGAGAGGAAAGAACAGGAAGGGTGGGAAGGCTCGAGATAAATCAAGAAGCAAGTCGAGTAATAGAAAAGATGTTGAATGTTGGAATTGTGTCAAGAAGGGCCACTACAAGCATGAATGTCGTGATAAGAAGAACGACAAGAAAGGAAAAGGAAAGGAGAAGGTAGATGAATCAGATTCCATTGTGGTCGCTTCAGATGGCGACATTATTATTATTCTTTCAGTAAATTATGATGTATGTCTTACGGCTACGAGTTAGGACACCGACTGGGTGATTGACTTAGGAGCTTTTTTTCATGCGACTCCACGCAGGGACTTCTTCAAAACTATAAGTCAGGTGACTATGGGACTGTAAAGATGGAAAATTCTAGCTTATCGAAGATCGTAGGGGTCGGTGATATTTGTGTGAAAACTGATGTGGGCTGCACATTGGTTCTCAGAAATGTGAGGCATATCCCATACCTTCGCCTCAACTTGATGTCGATGGGAAGGTTGGATGATGATGGCTATGAAAGCCGGTTTGCTGGTGGGCACTGGAAGCTCATCAAGGGTTCGTTGATCATAGCCAGAGGAAAGAAGTGTTGTACCCTTTACAAGACATGTCTTAGTGTGTGTAAGGGTGGGTTGAACCCAGCGAAAGATTCAGCTATTGACATGTGGCATAGGCATCTAGGCCACATGAGTGAAAAAGGGCTTCACCTACTAGTGAGGAAGCAACTCCTTCCAGATGTGACAGGTACACCTCTCAAAACCTATCTTGATTGTTTATCAGGAAAATAAAATAGAGTTTCATTCGTTAAAACTTCTTCTCATATTAATAAAGTGCATGCATTAGATTTGATTTATTCTGATGTTTGTGGTCCTATGAGGACAAAAACCTTGGGTGGAGCATTATATTTTGTTACTTTTATAGATGATGCATCTAGGAGGGTTTGGGGTTATGCTTTGAAATCCAAGGACGAGGTCTTTGGTGTGTTTAAATTGTTTCATGCTATGGTTGAGAGAGAGATAGGTAGATCATTGAAGTGCATCCGCACAGACAATGGTAGTAAATACATTGGCAACTTTCATGAGTACTGTAAGTCCCTGGGTATACGGCATGAACAGACAGTTCCTAAGACCACCCCCCCCCCCCCCCCCCCAGCAGAATGGTGTGGCTGAGCGAATGAATCGCACCATTGTTGAGAGAATCAGATGTATGTTATCCCATGCGAAATTGTCCAAGACGTTCTGGGGAGAAGTAATGCACACGGCGGTGTATTTAATAAACAGCTCTCTATCAGCTCCATTGAATGGAATACTTGAGAAGGTGTGGACTGGATAGGATCCATCGTACAATCATTTTAGGGTGTTTGGATGCAGCGCATCCATTCACGTACCAAAGGACGAGAGGTCTAAGCTCGATATAAAGATCAGGGAGTGTGTGTTCTTGGGGTACTGTGATGAAAAGTTTGGTTACAAATTGTAGGATCCGACTGAGAAGAAGCTCGTCAGGAGTAGAGTGTGGTTTTCCTTAAAGATCAATGTATAGAAGACATTGGAAAGCCAGAGAAAAACCAACCTAGTTCAGGTGAGCTAGAGGACATGGATCCGGTTATTCCTCCCGTGGTGCTTAATGACGGGGGAGTACAGCAAGGTGCAGAGGTTGAGAAAGTTCCTACAGAAGATGGACTGGGGGAACAACCCCCAATTGATCACCTGTTGAGCTACAGGTGAGGAAGTCATCTAGAGACAGACAGCCATCCAAGAACCACACCTATGACATGGTGAAACTGTCTTAGGGCAAGAAAGCTATGCAAGAGGAGATTGAATCCTCGCATAAGAACCAGACCTATGACATGATGAAACTACCTAAGGGCAAGAAAACTTTGAGCAACAAGTGGGTGATCAGAAAGAAGGTTGAGCAGAAAAATTCACAGACGAGGTTCAAGGCCAGACTTGCGGTGAAAGGGGTCGGTCAGAGAAAAGGCATAGACTTCAAGGAGATATTCTCACCAGTGGTGAAGATGACATCTATATAGGTGTTGCTTGGGTTGGCAGTTAGCATGGATCTGTAGATAGAGTAGTTAGATGTTAAAACTGCCTTTTCTCCATGGTGACCTAGACGAAAAGATTTATATGCACCAATCAAAGGGGTTCAAAGTCAAGGGAAAAGAATATATGGTGTGTAGGCTGAGGAAGAGCTTATATGGGCTGAAACAAGCTCCATGACAATGGTACAAGAAGTTTGATTCATTCATGTTACAACATGGGTATGACAGAACGCAATCGGACCACTGTGTGTTCAGTGCAAGTTCTCAGATAGTGATTTCTTAGTTCTTCTGTTATATGTTGATGACATGCTCATCATGGAAAAAGACATCAAGAAGATCGACAGGCTGAAATAGGAGTTGGGCAAGTCTTTTGCGATAAAAGACTTGGGCCTGACTAAACAAATCCCAGGAATGGAGTTAACTCGTGACAGAAGCAGCAGGAAGCTTTGGCTATCACAAGAGCGGTATATTGAGAAAGTCCTAGATCGATTCAATATGAATGCAGTGAAGCTGGTCAGTACTCCATTGGATGGTTACTTCAAATTGAGTGATAGGCAGTGTCCCAAGATGAAGGCAGAGGTGGAAGAGATACAGAAGATACACTACGCTTCAGCAGTAAGAAGTTTGATGTATGTTATGGTGTGTACATGCCCAGACATAGCATATGCAGTTGGTGTTGTCAACCGGTATCTTACCAATCCTGGTAAAGAGCATTGGGCAGCGGTGAAGTGGATACTGCGGTATCTAAGAAGATCATCCAGGTTTAGCTTATGCTATGATGATGGGAAACCTGTGTTAGAGGGCTACATAGATGTAAATATGGCAGGCGATATAGACTCCAGGAAGTCTACATTGGGGTTTATGTTCATATTTGTAGGGGGAGCAATTTCTTGGTAGAGCAAGCTATAGAAGATTGTAGCATTGTCGACGACAGAAGCCAAGTATATTGTAGTCATAAGGGCATGTAAAGAGATATTTTGGATGAAGAGGTTCCTACAGGAACTTAGCCTGAAGCAAGAGCAACACGTGGTCTATTGTGATAGTCAAAGTGTCATACACTTGAGCAAGAATCCAAGTCAGCACTCCAAGTCGAAACACATAGAGGTTCGGTATCACTGGATCAGAGATACTTTGGAACAGAAGGTGTTACAGCTTGAGAAGGTCCACACGAATAATAATGGGTCAGACATGATGACCAAGGATTTACTCAAGGGTAAGTTTGAGGTTTGTAAAAACTAGGCTGGCTTGAAGAAGGTGGATTCCTCCTGAGTCAAAAAGGGAGAGATTTGATGGAGATTTTCTCCTCATTGCTAGAATCGATGAAATCGAATGAGCTTCGATATCATCGATAATTGCAGAATTTTTCATCCTGGTCGCTGGACTATTTTTTATCCTGTCAATATCATCGAGAGACCTTCAGATGATATTGAGGCTGTTATCGATAGACCTTTGATGGCATCAATAATTGTTGAAATTTTCACCCGTGGTTACTGGACGGTTTTGGTCCTGTCTCGATATCATCGAAAGACTTTCAGATAATATCGAAGATGTTATCGAGAGACCTTTAATATCATCGAAGAGTTCCACAGATGCGATTGCAGAAACACAGATTCTGCGGATTTTATTTCCTATTTGGGTTCTACCTCTTTCTATTCTTTTATAAAGGGGTGTATCTGGGATTGAGATGTGTTCCAGGGTATTTTAGAGTTTCTAAAAGCTTTGTAAGGGTTTGCAAAAGGGCTTAGAGTTGTGAGAGAGAGAGAAAGAGAGAGAGGAAGCTTGTGGAAGGGAGATTCTGCTAATAGAGGTGATTTACTTCGCAGTCCACGTCTCAACGCTTCTACGTCCTTATGATCGGTGAGATCTCTTCGTTTTCTTCTTGTGTTCTCTTACTGTTTATTCGCTCATGCGTGAGTGATGAAGGTTTGATCTAAGCAATGTGTGCTTATGATCGGTTGTAACGTTTTGTTTTATAGTGGATTGTTGATCTGGACAAGGTCCCGTGGTTTTTACCTCTTTGAGGGTTTTCCACGTAAAAATCCCTGGTGTTGTGTGATTGATGCTTTAATTTATTTCATTGCTTTTATTATCCCATAATTCTGGTTTGTTCTGGAGGGCTAGATCCTTAGGTTTTGTGCAAGGCCCCCAACAACTACTCATTTTATTTCAGACTAAAACTGATATAACTTGGACGATATATATTGAGTCATATCATATGATTTTTTAAATCAGTCTTAGGAAACAACTTCCTTTAATGTATTTGTAAAAATGTTAAGAATGTAACCTTTAGACCATGTTTCAATTGGTGGAATTCTACAAGTGACCATGTAAAAATGTTAAGAATGTAACCTTTAGACCATGTTTCTGTAAGACCCGTATCTTAATTCGCACTGTTCCGTTAATTCCTGCGACCCTTCTCGTCAAATTCTGGCAATCCGCGACTTATGGTTGACGTTGCGTACGACCATAAGTCGTATCCTATTCATTTGAGCCGGCTTAATCCGAGACTTGTATCATTGCGACCGCACCGTCGCCGCGGTTCCAACGCCGCAACTCACGCACCGATCCGATACCCAGGCGATGAGATACAGACCCACGTTCAGTTCGAGTAAAAACACCGCGCGTTGCAAATCCCAAGGAATCTCTACAAAGTGTCCCATCAATCACATCAATCAATCCCATCAATCACCTCTCATATCAAGTACAAGCACCCATACTTCCTTTCTCCACAAGTCAAGTCACTCCATACCCAAGTACAACTAACCCATGTCATGCCCATACCTTTCTCTTACACAAGCAACCCAAAGTCCACTCTCACATCACTTCATCCATCACCAAACCCATCACACATCACTCCATCACCCTTTTCCCCATCACTCCCCTCTCTCTCTCTCATTCATTCTCAAAAAAAAAAAAAAATCTCTCCAAGCAAAAATTTCACACGTCCAAGCATTCCCAAGCTTTTCTAAAAGCCAAGTGTGGCCCACCCTCTCATCTCTCATCCACACCATCAAAGGTCCATCATCCACCGTCCAAGGCGAAGTCAAGGAGCATTGGAGGCCAAGGGAGCAAGGAGGAGGCTTAGAGGTGGGTGATCCACCGTTAAATTTCTTTTTAGGGACCACTTGTTTGTGGGACCCATTTTTTTTGTATGTAATTTGTATCATGTGGGGTCCATAGTAGCGAGGCCCCACCATCACCGTCTCTTATTCTCTCTTTCTCTCTCCTTATCCTTCTCCTAAAATGAAGTGGGCCCCACCGATTCATGATAAATCTACTCCATCCATCAAATGGTGTGGCCCACTACATATTAGATAAATGATATTTATTATATATATATATATATATGTACATGCAAGGTGGGCCACGATCATGTGGGACCCACCTTGGTGAACATGGACCATGTCCCTGTGGGACCCACCGTGTTGTATCTGTTTAAAGCACGCCGTCCAGCGTCTCTGGACGCTGGACTGACAGCGTTAACACATTGCACTTAAAAAAAAAAGAGAGAAAGGAAAAAAGTATACTTTTACAGTGGGCCACTGATGCAGGCCCCACCTTGAGGTATTCGCTTGATCCAAGCCGTCCACCACCTTTCTCAGACTATTTTAGGCGTTGAGCCAAATTTTGGGACCAATCTGATTCTCAGGTAGGCCATACCATCTAAAATCATGTGGAGACATGCCTGAAACATACAAAATCATTTGGTGGGGCCTATCTAAAATTTGGACGTGGTTGAAACTTGGTTTGGACCCTTAATTTTGTGAGATACATGCAATGGACGGGGTAGATCTGTTTAATGTGGGTCCCAACTAGAAAAAAAAATAATTTTCTTTTTTGATATGACTTTGTGTCATGACGTCCAGAGACGTCCACGTTAAAAAGCGTGGCCGCATTGGCCCACTTGTAGACTCCACCATGATGTATGTTTTACATCTATACCGTTCATTTAATAGGTCCCCTTGAATGGTGCGTTGGCTCCAAAAATCATCCACAAACTGAACTCAGGTGGGCCATACCATCCAAATCATGTGAAGACATGCCTAAATCATATAAAACACTTGGTGGGGCCTACCTGAATTTTTAATGTGGCTAAAACTTGGTGTGAACCCTCAAACAGGTGGGACATACGTAATGGACGGGTTGGATTGCAAATAAACACTTTGGTGGGCCCTACATGAGATCCACTGTGGTATATGTGGCTTACCACACCGTCAAAACAGTGGGTGGTGACACCCACTGTGATGCAAGTGTTTCACTCACGCCGTCCGTCCACGGCAGTGGACGGTGGCCCCCACTCAGATGTATGTGTTATGTCCACGTCGTCCATCACGTGGGCCCTTGGCCACGTGACGTTATGAACGGGTTTGGATGGCAATAAACATTACAGTGGGCCCTAGGCCATGTGATTCAATGAGCAGTTTGGATGCAAATAAATAGTACAGTGGGCCCAGGTTGGGTAAAAAAAAAATATACATTACGGTGGGCCCTGGGTCTATATGACCTCATCAGCAGGTTTGAATGGAAAATAAACATTTTGGTGGGCCCCTTGCTACATGGCCTTATCAACAGGTGGGATGTAAAATAAACATTTTTGGTGGGCCCCTTGCCACACGGCCCTAACAACAGGTTGGGTGGCAAATAAGCATTTCAGTGGGCCCAGGATTGGATGGAAAATAAATCTTATAGTGGGCCCACATGGGAGTTTACCATGATGCATGAGTTTCATCCAAACCGCCCATTTATTTGTTGTTGTAAAATTATTTCATGGCTTGTGCCAAAATGAACCAGATCTATGGTTCAAATGGGCCACCATGGTATGTGTATAGGGCCATGTTGACCCATTTATGGCCATTCATTTAGGCCCACCTTGGTGCACATCTAAGACCATGGGATTAATCCCATTTGGCATGAGTAATGTCCATGGGATTAAGCCCATTTGGCATATCTAAAGCCCATGGGTTTTGGCCCATTTGATATATACAATGCCCATGAGATCCGGCCCACTTATTCTATATAAGGCCCACGGGATCTAAGCCCATTTGGTACATATAAAGCCCATGGGATCAGGCCCATTTGATGTGCAAAGGGCGCAAATGGAATAGCCCATTTGACATATTTAAAACTCATGTGTGTAGTCCCACTTGGATGTATTTCATGGCCCATGAGTCATGGACCATTGCAATGTACATAAGGCTCCTTGGCGAGGCCCATTAACGTAGCCATTTGAAGAATGTAAGGCCCACGCAATTCGGCTCATTTGATATATCCAAGGCCTAGGGATCGAGGCCCAATGGATGTCCTTAGGGTCCATTGCAATGTACGTCTATCATGGTTCATGAAATGATATTTACGGCAAGCCGTGCCTAGAAAACAATGTTGGTTTGACGTCCACATTGTACGTACAATGTTGGTTAAATGTCCGCATTGTAGCTCTCTTTAGGGCCCATTGATAGGTCCATACCCGTTGCTATTCATTGCCTTATAACATGCTTAGTATAACCTCATGACTCATGCCCATACGCATCATATGTATGCTTGATATGAGTAATGACTGATCATAACATACGCCATTGGGCAGACCATTTACGGGACTCGTTATGTGACTGAGTGCCCTACATGATTGCACAGTACGCGCTGGACTTCTGCATGATTTGACGTGTGATTCATGCATCTCGCATACGTGTGACTTGATCACTACACGCCCTAGCGACATCAGGGCCGTGGCTCCACAGGTACATCGTGGATGACCGTATTGGATACCGGAAATACTTATTCTAGCAATGTGGGCACTTAGGATGTCCTTGAGTGAAAGTCCAAGAACCTTTTTGGTACCAGGAGATGCTCCAGCGTCTAGACCGAGTGGATACATGAGCGCCCGAGGGCCGAATACCAGTAGGCCGCGTCTCCCACTGTGTCGTGGTCGGTTGGAAGGGGGTGTGGCCTTATCCGCCTGAGTGAGGGGGCTATAAGCTAGGCTAAGTTTGACTAGCTCGCAAATGAGTCCGCTATCGACGAGCCGGGTAGGTATTGGCATACTACTGGTCAGGCGGATAGTGAGGTCTTATCCGCTTGCTTGACTATGCAGCTAGGGAGGTGGCAGTCTCTGCGAAGTGTATTAGACCCCGGTGATATCCAGAGAGGAACTGTACTGATATACGTATTTGAGGAGTACCGACTTGCTTGGATTGCATTTCGCATATGACATTTGGCTATGTAGGCCTTGCATTGCATCGGTGTGGCCGATGGCATCCATATCTCGCATCAAGCCTTGCATTACATAGTCTTGGTATTTTCATGGACTTACCACATACTTCCGCATTGTCCTGATACTGTACACTTGGCGTTTGCCTTATGCACACACTTACACCACCCTCTAAGCTTTTGTAAGCTTATGCACGATAGTTGTGTGCAGGTAGCGTTGGACGACAGCAGCGCTGAGACAGGAGTGCACATCAGGACCTTTTTGGAGCTTTTTGATCACCTTGTATTTCCCTTTCTGCATTGTACTTAAAATTGTTGTTATAGTGGATATGTGGTGATGTTGTTTTGTGACTTGGTTATGTCTGTGGTTATGCTCCTTTACAAAAAAAAAAAAAAATTCATTCTGAAAATCCTCCTTGTAGGATCCCAGGATCGGAATCTGGCATTAGATTATCAAAAGCCAATAATGGGGCACTACGGAGGCTGTCGACACCGGATTCGGCAATCGGGATTCATGTGAATCCGATTTTCGGGTTTGGGGCGTGACATTTTCCATTGATGTGACATTTTCCATCTATTGTGACAATAAGGTAACGTTTCCATTTCTCCAAAAAACTTTTGAAATTTGTGAATCATATATCCTCATATTTCACTTTTTAACCATTGACCATTGTATTTTCCCCTAGAAATCACAAAGACTAAAGCAAACTACCTTTTGTAGGATTCTTTTCCACTGATGATGCTATCCACGGTTTTCCTTGGATCTGGTGATTTCCTTTCTAAATGTACATCAATCCAAACAAGCTTTTAATTGTCTTATCATCTTCTTAGCCTATGTCCTAGCAATTTGGGGTTGGCTTTTAAATGGTAGATTGACAGTTTAGATGATTGGCTTTTTATCTCCTCACCCATATAAAGAAAGAAAGAAAAAAAATTATAAAACTGATGATTTTATCTTTACAACTTACAAGGACTGTTGCAGCTAGAGATCTTGAAGGGCCTCATACTTTACTAGTAAATCTAACATCAAAGGTAGATGTTTCAATCAATGTGGAAGAAAGTATCTGCTTAAAAAAAATAGCTCTCAATATCTTTTCAATCAATGTGAAAGAAAGTATCTTTTCAACCAAAATGCATTTACGGTGCATGTCTTAAATTAGATGGACATGTTGCCAATGTTGTGACATGTGACATGTCATGCATATGCGTCAAGTTCACCTGGGTACATTATTCTCTTACCTTCTTGCCTGGGAACAACTTTTGCAAATCCACGTTCATCATAATTGAAAGATCCTTGTCCTCTCCCATCTTGCATTTTAAAGACGGCACATTTTCAAAAAAAAAACAAAAAAAAAAGAAAGTGAGAAGACTCAGATCATAGAAACATATCACTACAATGTCACTAAAGCCATTTCTTAAATATCGAGTCAAGCCAAACAGGTGAGTCTTCAAATGTAAAGGTAGAAGAAAATACCAACAAAAGGGAAGAAAACATGTACCTGGACTCACTACAAGCGTAATCTTTCAATGATGGCCCACTGCTTCTGATAATCACTACAAGGGTAAGAAAATTACAAAAAGTAAGACTCATGAGATTGACATATGTACAAATAGTGACAAAACTAGCTAGTAATGATAAGAGGCTAAGACATCAAATTATTTATGAAGAACAGGAAAAAATAAAGATAACATAAATAGTTAAAAACTTTACCATTTCAATATTGAACCTTGCAGTAGCAACATTGATCTGTGGGGCTAAAAATACATCAGCCTGCATATAAAAATCTCAAGTTAATTTGGCCTTTGAGGTCCTTAGATGGTAGTAGAAGAAGCCATTACCAATACATTTTATAGAAAAACTCTTAAAATTAACCATCAAGCATTTTAAAAATGTCTCTCAGAAATTAAAATGAATGAAAAGTACACAACTCACCTTGATGCCCATTCTCCCTCCTCCTTTACTCAGGCTTGGGACCGACAATGCAAGGAGTTGCATTGGTGGAGTTAAAAAGGGGCTTAGGCTCCATTTGGCTTGTTGTGTGGGTTCTTAGTTAGTTAGATAGAAAATTTTCCTATTTGTACAATAAGGAGATAATTTAATTTGTCTCCTTTGTTTTCAAAAGATTGTATGTGAAGATCCCTATTTGGAGATGTTGGTGTAATTTGTTTTTCTAGATTCTGTAGAAGTTTCTTGATGTTATGTAGTGAGAAGAATTTTATTACAGATGATTGTGTAAAGACCAGCTTTTAATGTCTTCCCACTGCAAAATGGTATGCTTTATGGTTGGTTTGAGTTGGCGGTTTGGATGGCTGTTGTTATGCTTGGTATGTATCCAGGGTCTAGTGTAAGGTAGTGGTTTGGTTGTATCATTTTATTGGTGAGCTTGTTGTTTGTAATGGTTATGTAGTTTGTTTCTGCTTCAGTCACATGAGGAACCCCTCTCTATACACTCATTTTCTTCATTGCAATAATACTCAAGTAGTGAGCTCTCAACTTTTTGAATAATGCAATTCTCTAGTGCCCGCTTGAAATTCCATTATCTTTTATTTCATGGTTTAAAAACTCAAAATTGACTTTCCAAAAGTAAATATACATATAGAAATGATCACATCAAAATAATGTTACAAACAAAAGAAGAGAACCTTCCCACATACAGGTGCAACTTCTGGAAGAAGATGCATTGAATAAAAATAGGCACAATTTCTGATTGATCTAATTATTTGAGTTACAGAAGTCAGCACTTTTGTTTAATACATCATATGAGAAAGATGGTTAAGGTTGGGTACTCTATAAGAAATTGGCTCCATCACAAATAATGATGCCAAATTCATCAATTTTTAAATTGTGGACTATTCTTGATTCAGAAAACATCTTGAATAATTCAAGCCATTTATTCTATAATTTAAGAGAGGGAACCTTAAAACGTCCAAAAATATCATTTTCTAAGATATTTTATATATCAAAATAAAACCATAAGCAATGTCTAGATCTCATTTGACCAATTCCTGCAACAACAGGGGAAGGAAAAATAAGGAAAACTTTTTTATTTCTCCGTTTCTATGGAATCATAAACAATTTCCTTCCTACACCTTTTCTTGAGTTCCTAACTTCTAAACTCAACCATAAACCATGGCCTTGGGTAAGATAGATGGCCCCAAAACAAAAGATATCAGGCATGGCCAATAAGAATTACACATGAATATTAATAAACCACACATTAACGTAGTAATATCCATGAACAACAACTTACCTTGCAAATGTTTGAACACCAATTAATCAACCATCATATCTAAGATTAAGCAAGGAGGAAAACATTCGTAGCCGAATAACCTACATTTTTTTAGTTCAAAAAGTAAAGTTCAGTCATTAACCAGATTATTTATAGGAAGAAGCATAGGCATTCTTTTTCCAGGGAAGCTTAGAATTCTAACATAAGTAGACTTTAGGTTTGTTCATCATGCAACGAAGCTTCTTGAACCATTTATATTTGATATGCTAATTAGGTTTGTACAGTAACCTGAAAAGTAAATCTGACCCTGCATGTTCTTATTGGAGCTTACCACAAATGGGGAAGAAATGACACTCTTGCCTGAAATTACTGTCATTTACCTGTCCAATATTTAAAGTCAAAAGAAACAAACATTAGCCCGTGAGCTTGAGTACTTCAAAAGCTATGGAAAAGCTATAAATACCTTCTCTCAAACATTTTACCAAATTACCTCAAGGCATCATCAATGCTACCACAGTTGGCATCATTATTGTAAATATAAGAACCAAAAATCATGCAAATCAAATCATTGAAGAAGCTTCTATCCTTAATGATCTCATAACTAAAAAGGACTCATTTCTACAATCAATGATCTCTCCACTAAAACCATAAATCAACATTTCAAAAAGCAGAACAAAGAATTCAACAAAGATAAACTTAATTTCGATTGGATCTCAATTCAACATAGATTATAAGAAAGGAAATGAAGGAAGAACAATATACCTAATTTTTTACCACCAATCACTCCCTTGAAACCCTAATTTCCATCGGAAAACGACACACCTAGAATCAGAACTACGAAAATACCACTGCACACACCTCGAACCTGCAGAACTTCAGGCCTTTCCCAATCTTTGGACATGATTTTTTCCTTGGACTATCAATCAGACAGAGGATAGAGCGCCATCCTAGGACATGGATGTTGGGAGAGGAGGGTTTGGGTTGAGAAGGAGAGAGGGAGAGAAAGACAGAGAGGGTGGAGATGCATTGGTGAGAGAGGGAGGAGAATGAGAAGATGGAGGAAAGATCGGGAAGGAGAGAGAGGATTAGGGAATGGAGGGACAGAGGATTAGGGAACGGAGAGAGAGAGAGAGAGAGAGAGAGAGAGAGAGAGAGAGAGAGAGAGAGCATTGGGCGCGACACCGTTTTTGAGTGTGCGCCCAATTTTGGGCGTCCTTTTGTAAGACAAACCTAGAAGGTCCTATCAAGAGCTTTGTGGGGCCCACCATGATTTATTTAGGTTATCCATTCCGATCGTTAATTTTATTAATTTATTTCAGTTCATGTAATGCCCTAAAAATTGAGGGTCGAGCATAAACTCCACTCCCGAGTTCCAATGCATCACTTATGCAACATAGATAATGATGATTGAATGTTGTTCATATTAGTGCATTAAACATGAGTGGGATTATACCAAAACAGTATATCATACTCCAGAGACAGTTAAATTTCACAAACGGAAGACTATGATAGATATATAAAATATATATAAGTGTTATAAGTCTCTAGAGTGTGAAAATGTTACCAGGTTAAATATATATATGTATACTTCGAAAAATGAACAAAATGAATATACATGGGTGTTCCTAACAGTGTAAAATAACAAGTGTAATGGCGTTTAATCAACATCCCTGTGATCCCGTCGATCAGAACATGGTGTACAAAGACCCGCCTAATAGCTGCATATAGGAGAAACCCTCCTCATTATCATAAAAATTCGGCTCCACTTCGCAAGCATCGCCATCATGTAAAACTAAAACAGAGACTGGTTGGTGTTTCAAACACCGTCCCGTAACGTGGGAGTGAGTGATTAACTCAGTGGAACAATAAAGCAAAGGTTAACATGTTATCAATTCATTCAAGTAGTAATGATAACGCAATACAAAAATTAGGTCCTAAGTACTCTTGTTAATGCAAGAATGATATGCGGTAATGATGCATGCCCTCGCCTACATTCCCTCAGCGTCTTCATTTTACGGCCCGCATGACAGCCACCTGAAAGTGCTTTTCCTCGCCAAAGCACATGCAATGCGGTGTATGAACGTGATTACCAAATTCTTATTAGTCCTTTCCATATAGCAGGATTGGGAAGTTAAGGTACCTCCCTTATATCAATTCTCAAACAATGATCCATTCTAGGATCGTCAATCCTAGTAAATCTCATACTAGGTCGCTGTAAAGGGCTCGTCACCAATCAATACAGGCCTAGTTATACCCCAGTTACTACAAAAAGGCTCGTCGCCCCCATGCAGTTTCAAGGTATGCTCGAGGTCACTACAAAGGGCTCATCACCAATCAGAGTAGGCCGATAGCACGAATACAGTGTCCCATACTACTAATTTAGCTCACGAGTCTGGGTTATTCACTGGTCACTACGGGGAGGCTCGTCGCCCCTGTGTAGGCCGACAGCTTGACCACGGTGTCCTATACCACCATGCCTAGCTCATGAGTCTTAGCGGATCGAGGTACCAAGGTTAACAGTGTTTCACTGGTGAGTTTAGTACCTTAGATTCAAGCAGTAGCGTCCAAACATTGTGAACATACATCGGACCAATCGGGTTACTTGATGAACTTGACTAGTACGAGTGCACGTTGAGTTGATCGACATGAAGTGCGAAAGCACTCCGTGTGGCCTAACCACTGCCGACATCCCAAGTATGGCTCGGATTCATTGAACACATCCTGTGTGGCGAAAACAACCTCAGCCACCTGTTCGAGGCCTGTTACCGATCGCCTGGATTATAATATAGTCTCAACCACGTGCAATTACAACAAGTAAGCATATGAGATTGTTAAAGTAGTAATGAATAAATAAGTCCATCTTACAATCATTTGAGCATACTATAGAAACATGAAGATATAGTACATGGAGGCAATCATACACATAGCTAAACATGAATCATATACAATACATGGAGGAAATCATACACACAGCTAAGGGAGTTGGGATTCATATCTCAACTCCCTTATAAATCACAATTTACTAACTACTAACTCATTCAGACAATTTTACAAACACTTAGACTACACTTTTCAACATACATCACGTATGTTGGTCATAATAAGTATTAAGGCAAATCCTCTTACCAAGGAGTTGTTGCATACATAACAACCATGTACCTACGACAGTTAATCATGACAATCACAAATCTAGATTCTAAATGCATACACACATTTCAACAAACACGTATTAAATATGTTATCATACATAGGTAATTCGTCCATAAATTATATAATAGTAAGATAGGTTACATAAAAGAAACTGTAACTATGCATGAGGGGATTGAGGATCGCATCTCAACATCCTCATTAAATATACTACAACATGTATTTTCTCATTCAAGCATTTTATCAAACACTTAGGGTATACATATTCACATACATGTAATAGCTAAGTTAAACACATATTACAACAATTCCTTCCACATAGGAGTTGCCACACATACACTAATCATGTATTTCTGAGCATCAATCATAATATGTGCAAACCATAATTCCATATTCATTCAGGCAATTCAACAAACACATGAAATGCATTTAAAAATCAACAGAG
This sequence comes from Magnolia kwangsiensis, assembly GCA_037074715.1. Classification (NCBI taxonomy): domain Eukaryota; kingdom Viridiplantae; phylum Streptophyta; class Magnoliopsida; order Magnoliales; family Magnoliaceae; genus Magnolia; species Magnolia kwangsiensis. The sequence goes on from CM073588.1 coordinate 91,734,720, forward strand.
TATATATATTTATGTAATATACGGAAGTTATCGTACCTAGCATGTGTGATAGCAATCAAGTCAGACATAAATCATTCCTAATATTGAAATCCTTGAAAATCATAACTTAAACGTTTATAATCCGTACCTTTCACCGATAGACTTATAACGAATTCAGTTTAAACCACAAGTCTTTATCTACGGCACAATGGCAACCTGTAGTATGAAATATGTTAGCTATTTCACCCTACACTCTATTCAAATCTCTAAAACCAATTAGGGTTAGGATTTCTTACCTAAGAATGAAGTTGAAATCGCTGAAATAGTGATACAGAAGCGGTGATTTGGCCCATGAAGCGATGGGATCGAATCCCAGGAACTCACTCTCACTCTCTCTCACTTTCTCTCTCTTTCCTTCCCTTTTTTTTGTTCACTTCTCTCTCCTATGGTTGCAAAATCATATGGAATAAAAATGGGGTGGGTTTAGGCCTTTATATATGCCCAATACTGATGGAAATGGCCCCAGGGCCAAGGTATACTTAGATTATAGCCAAAACTCATCTGTTTCGACTCAACGGAGCATTTCTAGAGGCCTCTTTGTTGAATGCGGTCGGACTTAAACTCCCTGATCATGGATCAAGGTCAAGCTGAGTTTTCAGTCCGATCAGGTTTACAGATCGACCGTGGCAGACCAGTTTCAGTTCGACGGTCACCAGCACTCAATCAGGGCCACAAGTACACTGGCATGTGTGGGACATTTCCCCTAATCCGAGAGTGTATTTGGGTCAGATTCTGACGGTTTGAATGCTTATAGTTGGTCCGCACACAATGCGACTCAGATTACTTAAATTCAGATTTAATTTCTAAAACATTCATGTTTCTCACACACTTTGCTCCGGACTCAATTAAATCATCGTGGGATACCATCTAGACTTGATTTTTGAGGTGGTTGTTAAGTCCAACAAGATGGTCATTATCCTATAGTTTCTTCATTATCGGACTTTCGACATGCGGTCCAGGTCCTATACGGAGTTTCACGATGCTCCCCAGAGCAATTGGGTTTAAAGATTGATCATAGGTTTCTAGGTAACGTAACATTAGTGGTCCTACTCATTTTGGGTCTTGTAGTTTATATTTAAAGTGGTTCAAGATAATTCTACTGAGTATTCAGTTTAGTACTTAACCAAATTCTACGGTAATTATGATAGAATACAGTCCTAGGGTCATTCTATGCCCCGTTTTTGGCACTTCTAGTTAGTATATTGTTTTAATTTTTTTTAATAATTCATCATCAAGTTTACTCCATTTTCACCAAATTTTATGGGATTTCTTATTGTAGAAAAATTCTAAAAATTTCAGAAGCAGCAGTTATCCAACGAATGATTTTCAGACAGTTGTCACAACGACCCACTCTAAACTATATTAAATATTTTATTATATTTTTTACTTATTTGTATATAAAACTAGACTCATTTAGCTTCAATATTATTTTTAAATCACCTAAATCGGAGATATAATGAGGGAGATATGATTTTTTAAATTTGGATGAAAATTGCAGAAAAATGCAGAAAATAGGCCACCCAATCCGCTGTACGGACGAGGCCTCACCAAACCAGCGAGCCCCTCGCCGGTCACTGGTCATTTGGGTGAGGGCTTACCCCAGGGGCAAATTCTTCCCCCCTAAGGTTGTCGAAAACATGTGGGACCCACCTCGGGTCCCCCCAAAATGTGTCATTTGGGCCCACGAGTCCTTCGAGGCATTATCGGGTCTCATTTGCAAACCAGAATGAGTTAGACATCATACAATATATGATTTTGGGGTAGGAGAAGCTAATTTATCCAAATAAACTATCTATATCATGAGAATTCAAAAAGTTCAATAGTAGAAATCCCATTTTATCCATGTATTTATCATTTACAGTAAGTTTTAGTTTAAGTATAGTTCTTCACCATTTAAACTTTAGGATTTGTATCTAATATGAAAGTACTTGGAGAAATTTGAAGAATGAGGTGGTGAAAGGTAAGATTTTGAAGGAAATGGGTTGAAAAGTAATTTTTTAGACTCTAGGATTGAGCTTTGAGAGTGTTATGGTTGACCCATTACTTAAGGACGTCTAACTCTAGGTTGGCAAAAACTCGGGGTGTTACAGTTCATGATCCCAAACTTAAAGTTGATTGAACCCCAAGTGGACTGTAATACGGTACTCGGGTGTTACTATGTAACTTGGCATTTTATATTTGAACATTTAGGGTTGGTCAAGTCTAAACCTGACCACTAGGTGTAATAAACATCTCAAGACCAACCTATGAACTCAATCATGCATCAATCTAACCATGAAGAACAGTTGTCATCCACCGAGTAGACCATCCATCCATTAGTCTTTAAGATAGTTCATTGAATCATTCATTTGGGGACCATGAAATTTTGTGGTAATTTGGGCAACCATTAAGGGATACTACTAGCATTAAAATATGTTTGAAGGGTAACCTAAATCATCTAACCACCCATCGTAGGCCATGAAATGTCCTAATCATCCAAACAAATTCCCAAGGCTCTTTTAACCGTTAGGGTTCGGATAGAAAAAAACCCGACCATTAGATTAATAGAAATCAACACGAAAGGACCACAATTCCTTGATATGGCCCACTTGAGTTTCTGATTTCCCTCATCTTGGGCCATGTTCCATTTTAGGGACTGATGTACCCATTGGACAGAGTAGTTTTGTCAAATACACCATGTGGACCCCACCTTGTAAGTTTGTGTGCACCTTCTGCTCGTGCACCCGCATCGCACCAGAGCTGTGCATGGGGCTTTGACCACGCTGACCCGATAACTCACAGAAAAAGAGTAATTTCCTCTCGTTATCCTGCCTATCACGCGTTCAAACCCGACCGTCCATTTAATGGTGCCAATGGCCATCCTTCCAAATACATAATATAGATCCAGACTGTCCATCTGAATTTTGGGGTCCCACCGACCTTGATCATGTTGAAAATAACAATTAAAAGTCGCCTACACTAGCTGAATTAACGACTGTTCAGGCATTGCTTGAGGAGGGGCACTGGCGTGGAGAGTAGATCCATGTGCGCTGGTTCTTTTTCGACCGTTGGGAGTCGTCAGATGGAGACCATGTACGCATAAAAAGCTCCAGTCATCCCTACCGTTTCCAAAACTAGCAACCTACTCTCCGGATTGCAGAAAGAATCTTTCCGCTTGTAGCCACAACGCATCTCGTTCGTTCCTGATTGCCTAGAAGCTTCCCTCAGGCAAATCCTAGGCGTCCGAAGTAGGGCAACTCTCATGGAGGAACAATTATCTCCTCAAATAACTGTGAAACAAGCCAGTAAAGATAAACTCCTAGAACATGAATTCCATACACTGATTAGAATGAGAATGTGATCAATCATTGTGAATTAGGATCTCGTAAATCCACCCTACAAGGATATAAAGCAAGGAAGAGACTCATCTGAGGTGAGGAGCATCCCCTATAGCTTCCTCCTTTCACTAATTTCCATGTGGATTAAATCTCTAATGTATAGAATTTTAAAAAATTATTAATTCCTAGCTATCTTGAATTTCATGAAATAATTGTGTTAATGTCATATTTCCTTATGATTATGTGTATGATGTGTTCTTTTGCAAACTCCATGTCAAATTTATAATTGTTTTCTTATGTTGAGAAAGGGAGGCTTTCATATTAGATCATCTGTGAATTGTGAGACCTTTCCTTCATGATTATCCATAGTCTTTAATCTCTAATTTAGTTGGCATTATCATGTGGATAGATCTTACAATATGGGAAATGAAAATTTGATTACATGTGGTGTAAAGTGACGATTGGAATTCCATCTTTCATAACAATCATGGGTTTATCATAAAACAAAAATTCCTCTTTTCATCTTTACATCATGAACATAACTTTAATGAGACGACTGGAGTTTTACAAACTCTTATTTGATTATACATTGTGAGTAGTATGAAGATTGAGTATGCGTAGAGTCCTTAACGGATATAGGAGGACTCTTAGATAATCTGAATGATATGATCTCACTTGAAAATTTTCATGACTCTTGGTGAGCCCTCCTTTGAATGTAAAGAAATCATGGAAATTTATTTGAAAATTGAAGGTCATTACTATCCTATCAAAGTGATGTATATATGTGTCATGGTGCATAACATCCACACATGAGATGTGAGCTTTTCCGAGTGTTCATCATAAGTCACATCTTGTTGGGTTGTGCAAGGTTCTATTACCTAAGACTACCAAAAAAAGGGGCAAAGGATACAGACTACGTGACTTTTTTGCTACGGATTTAAACAATAGCTAGAGTTACTACGGATTTAATCCATAGCTAAAAGGTTACCACACCATTAATAATTAACAATGGTGTAAGGGGCTCTATAGGGCCTAAAAAAATATATGTGTTCCATCTAAGCTGTTCATATATTTTGAAATATTGTTATAGGATATTAAACCAAAAATCATATAGATCAGAGACTAAAGTGGACCACACAGTAGGAAATATGGATATTAAATCACATGTGCTTCCTATGGTGTGGTCCACTTGAACCTTCAATATACTTTATTTTTGGTATTATGGACTAAAATATTTTATTATAATTAATAAATGGAATGGACTAAAATATTTTATTATAATTAATAAATGGAATGGATTAAGAAAATACATCATGATGGCCCCTGCGGAGCCCCTGACAGGACCGTCCACGAGTCCCTGGGCCTAAAAATGGGCGCGCGCTCGAAACAGAGCCGCGCCCAAATTACGCCCCATTTCTCTCTCTCTCTCCCTCACTCCATTCTTTAACCCATTCTCTCATCTTCTTCCCTTTCTCTTTCCATTCCCTTATCATCTCACTCTCTCTCCATTCCCCATTCCTCTCTCTCTCTCTCTCTCTCTCTCTCTCTCTCTCTCTCTCTCTCTCTCTCTCCGTTTCCCCCATCGGCACTCTCAATCTCCCTCTCCCTCTCTCGAGATCTCTCGCCCTTACTCCCCCTTCAACAGCACAGCTCTTCAGCAACACGGCCTCCACTGGCTCTCCTGCTCCCTCACTCCCCTTACATTGAGGCTTCTTCCTCTTCAAAGGTTCCCTCTCCCTTACATTTCTAGGGTTTGGTTGATTTCCTTGTTACTGCGACTTGAATCTGAGATTAATTGCTTTTATTATTATTATTTTGTAAAATCTCGGTACAAGCAATGAATAATGCATGTTTGGATGTGTCAGATCCATAGGACCATATCTCATTCCAAGTGATGCAATTGATAGGCAGTCAGATCTTAGTAGTACAGGGTTGCGGCTCATCGCTCTCTGTTTTCTAACCAATGGTTTCCTCTTTTCATTGAAAAAAATAATTGCACTTATATATTCAATTCATAATTTTTCTAGTGATATTCTTTCAGTCTCTGCCAAGTTTCTGTTTTGATATTGGTATCGAAACTCCAACAATCTTTTCTTTTTTTAACTTTCATTGATGTTGCATTTTATTTTTCTTTAAACTTGCTAAAAGTCATTCAGGTAATGCCATCATTTATTTTATTTTGCATTGGCTATTCAGTTTCTACTATCTTTTCTTATCCATGACTGTATATTTTTTTAGCTATTTTTTTTTTATATAATGGTTCTTTGTATAGATTCAAATGCTTTAATTTCAGGTTACTGAAATTGGAAGTAGCTTGATTTTTTTTTTAATAGAATGTTGATATCTTGTTGGTTGGACCTGCTTGAAAATGATCAAACCATTGGAGTGATGGGCATATGATCCCTTGATCCTATTTATCCAGATGTTAACATCCAGTCCCCACAGAGAAATAACAAAGACTATTTATTCTTGTCTTTAAATTTTAAAATGGCGGCATATTAGGAATAATGTGAAAGATTTAATCAATTATTTCTAAATATTGATGTGCATGGAAAGACCAAGGAAATTAGGAGCAAAATGGACAAACAAGAACACATGGTTGACTAGTTTTGCTAACTATGTTGGGTTACACAATGGATGGACTGCCTGTAAAATCATCTTAATGAATTTGATTGTCTTCATATTCAAATGTAGTATAAGCGGCAAGGTCTTGATAGTTCTATTTGGAGGATTTTGCTATGTGATTCATCCAAAGTGGGGCCCATCTGATGAATAGTCCAGATCATTGGCAAAGTGTTCATTCTATGAAATATGATATTACTTTTAATATGGGATATGTGGTTGTTTTCATTTTCTTTTTTAATTTAAGAAAAAGTTGTCTCCGTTTATATATTCCCTGGATTACCTATGGTCTAACTGAAGTTATGGAACTTGATAGAGTGGAATGGCAAAACTGAATTCATGTAGCCGACCACAATTAGTTTGGGATAAGGTTTAGATGAGGATGATGATCAATTCCCTGGATTTTATCCCCATTAGGAGAGTGGAAAAACAGAATTTTAGTCTTCTCCCAATTTTCCCATAGAACCCCATGCATCAACCAAACAAAATTTAATAATTCCTTAATATTGCACCAATTCAAACATTTCCAGAAACATGAAAAAACAGGGAATAAATTACCCAACAACCACTGCATTGTCAACTTTCAATACTAAAGTATTACCCCTTTCATTTTGCATGACCCACTGTCTTTTGTGCAGGTTCTCATGCCATTCATGCAATGGGAAGCAACTACTTTTGGACCACCCATACTTTCTCTTATACTTGTTGCTTCTTTGGCTTTGTTCCCCATCATCTTAATTCCTTCTGGACCCTCCATGTGGCTTGCAGGGATGATTTTCAGATATGGTCTCGGGTTTTTGATCATCACGATTGGGACTACCAATGCGATGACATTCCCTTACTTGGCTTATTGTTTCTTGACTGCATTCATGTAAGGCAACTTGGTTTTTCAACTACAAATTAATAGTCTAAATGGTGATTTCCATTTGTTGCTGACTTCCCTTCTCTTTTTCTTTTTGCATTGAAATGCATAGAATTGGTTGAAGAGATGGCCTGAAAAAGCTGATGTACTTAAGATGGCTGGGCAAGGGAGCTGGTTCTATCAATTTCGGGTGGTTGTGCTCTTTAGGGTGTCGCCATTTCCATATGCAAGTTTCAACTATGCTATAGTGGTAACTGATATGAAATTTGGTCCATATATAGGTGGGTCGATTGCCGGAATGGTACCCGAATCTTTCATCTACATTTATAGGTTAGTAGTCTCTAAATTTCATATTATATGGTTTTCTTATTTGTAAAGCTGGAGTGGGCCATTCCTTCGTTTTGTCAAGGTTGTATGACAGGCATTCAAAATAATTTCTTGATTCCTCAAGTGTATGCACGTAGCTGTTTCACTGAGACTGCTTTCTCTTTTTCATTTCTGGCATTGGATGCAGTGGGTGGTTAATAAGGACATTGGCAGATGTGAAATATGGAAAGCATCACATGACCACGGTGGAGATAGTTGCCAATGTCATCTCTTCTATCACTGTTATTGTTACCATAGTTGCCTTCATTGTCTATGCTAAGAGAAGTCTAAACAATCTAAGAAGCATGAGAGCAAATGAGGTTCGTTTCCTAATGTTGATGAATGCAAGGAGGTTCAAGCATTTGAGTCAATTTACTGGTATCCTTGCTCTTCTCTATTGCATTTGTTTCTCTGTACAATTACTTGTTTTTTAATTGCTCCAAATGAGGATTCTACATGGAATGGTCTCTTGATTGAATACAAGCCAATATCCAATTATGTTTAAATCTGTGTTTATATTTCTCAGTTCTATGTATGCAACTTGGGAAAATTATGCAGACATAGGTGTTAGGTGTTACATATTGATTGAAGTGTCTGAGCCCAATTTTCAATGGCCATTATATATACCAAAATACAAGGGCCACAAATGATTTCAATATTTTAAAGAAGTTGCTTTTGAACAAGAAATGGATTCCAGAGTTGAGAGCGTCTTTGTGTGTTGGAATGATTTTTGCAACTGTAATGCTTCTTAGCTCCTTCAGTATAGCTTTTTACCCAAAAAAAAATAAAATGAATGAACAAAAAATTATAGATTTGCAAATATAGTAGTGCTTTTGGTATAGAAGACATTGTATTGGTTCCATTTCCATATGAAATTCCAGAATATACTTGACAATAATGGGTGGGAAGGGTGGGTGTATAATGTGGCTCCCATCTGATGTTGCTGCTTTATTTTTTAGCTAAGCAATTACTCTTCACTGGAAGGTGTTCTGTACTGCAAGCCTCATTTTGAACAGCTTTTCAAGGAAACTGGCAGTTTCAACAAGAGCTTCCAATCATGTAAGGCTTCTCTCTTGAGTTGTATCAGATTTCGTTTTTCTGATGTTGCGTTTTGATTTATTTTTTCTGAGGAACTTTCATTATTACATTACTGTCATTTATTGAGCAATTGTTGAATCGCATTATTTTCCCCCTCAATTTTGAGGAATGTTTTTGCCTTCATAACATAGTTTAGATTTTGATTCTCAAATTGTGGCTTGTGTCTTCTGCAGTTACGGTCAGGCAATCAAGGTAAACTGGGCATATGCCAGTGGCTAGAGGGAGGTTACTTCAGGTTACGATTTGCTTCCATACTTGTTTCCTTTCTCTTTTATTGTTCTTTATTTGTTGTTTCTGTTGGCACACCATGGTGCTTCTCTCTACTAATCAGTACTCTTTATATTGTTTTCATGTGTTTCAGGCCACTTCAACATCTTTGTTGGCGACCTAAGTCCTGAAGTCACTGATGCAACTTTGTTTGCATGCTTTTCAGTGTATTCCAGCTGTTTGTGAGTTCCCTACTGCTTTTCAAAGTACTGCATTTGATAGTTTATAGTGTTTGCTGTTTTTTTTTCCTGGTTTTTTATTTTTTGGAGGAAGGATGAAACTCTATTCTTTTTTCTTGTTTTGCTTGAGTAAACTTGGGAAGTTTCTGCTACTACATGTGTTGATGTGGTTATAAACTTGGTGGCTACATAATTCTCTTTGCAGAGATGCTTGGGTTATGTGGGATCATAAAACTGGGCGCTCAAGAGGATTTGGCTTTGTTTCTTTTCGTAATCAGCAGGTATTATTCTCTATATTAGTTATCACTGTTTAAAAGCCTGTAGTTGACTTCTTTTTCTTCTTTTTTAAAAGCCTGTAGTTGACTCATGAATTATCCATCAATTTTTGAGGTGGGACCGGGGCATGTTGAGTATTGATTTCTCTAATTGTAATAGAAAACAAACTCGGAATTGGTAATGGAAGTGAGTCAACTGAACCTAGTCAGCAGCTGTTCAAACTCTTAGTCCAGATGCTTGCACATGGACACCCATAATTGAATTCAGTAGAGATTTTTCATCCAATTTGTGCATGTATGAGATCTCTAACCAAGAAGGGTGTGTCAACTGACGAATGTTTTCTGCTTCCATTGTCACTTTGCAGATGGAGGAGGTCAAGAGAATGTAAGTGACGGGGCCCTTGAAAACAACCCTGCATTTACAACCATCTATGTTGGTAATATTGTACACGAGGTAAAATAGAAGAACTGAGACATTGTGTTGGCTGCATGGTTTGTACAATTGAGAGAAAAAAGAATGTCCCTTAAATTGATGGTCATGCTTTGCAGCATGTTTATTTTTATCATATGTGCTGACATTTCCTGTTTTTCCTGTTTCAATGGCCAATTCGTCAGGCGACTCAAACTGAACTCCATCGCCAGTTTCATTCTCTTAGGGCTGGTGTCATTGAAGAAGTGCGTGTATTGAGAGATAAAGGTTTTAGATTTGTAAGGTACTAGTACCACACATGATCAAGCAGCCCTAGCCATGGAATCTATGCTGGCACCTGGCCACTTAATTGCATGCCCATGGATAGCTGCAGCATTACTCAATCAGCAACTGTTTCCCAGAATTTGCCACAAGTTGGACATATAACTGTTTCCCATGAATGGATTATAAATTGATAAAATGAATGATTGTGCACAATTTTATAAATTGATTAAAATGAATGATTTAGCCTCAGTTGAGGTTAAAAATTGAATTTAGCCTCAATTGATGCTAATAGAGGCTAAATCCATCTTTAGCCTCAGTTAGCCAAACTAAGTCTATAAACTCCCGTGGCTAAAGGCTTTAGTCTCGGTTATTAAGAATCGAAGTTAAAAATAGGTATAGCTTCAATTGGAGGCAACTAAGGATAAAATTTGGATTTAATCTCGGTTAGAAACAATGGAGGCTAAAATTTTGATTTAGCCTTATTTCGAGACAATTGAAGCTAAAAGTGTTCTTTTAGCTTCACTTGAAGAACCGAGGCTATAAAAGCCATTTTAGCCTCGGTTGCCAAAACTGAGGCTAAAGCCTTTAGCCACTAAGGTTCTAGCCTCAGTTTGGATAATTGAGGCTAAAGGCTTTAGCCTCAGTTTTTAACCTTTTTAGCTACAATTTTGAACCAAGGCTAAAAGCCTATTTTGTTGCGGTGATCTAATACTACAGTCAACATCTAATACTATCATATTTCTTTGTAGGATAATATTGCCATATTTATGGACCCTCTTGCTGCAATTTTTGTTCTCATCATCATTGGACTCTTATACATGAGAATCAATGAGGTATCCCTTTAACACATGCCTCTTTTTACAAAGCTTTAATTTTTGTTGTTGTTTCTAGTAACCTGAATTGGAATACTCTCCTTTATTATTTCCTTGTCCACTTAAATGAAGCTCCTATTTAAGCTTAACAATTCTTCTTAATTCTGAATTATAACCATGTGTTGTTGGTTGAATATTTTTTTATTGGATAAAAGAAACACGAGAAAATTGCTACTGATTTATTTTTTCTTAATGCATGAAATTTTTCGACTGCTTAAAGTCATATTTTTCTAAAATATTGGAATCCAAGATGAGTTGTGTACTTTTCCTTCATTTTCTGAAAGGGATTTTTAAAATGCTTGGTGGGTAATTTCAATAGTTTTCTGGCTTCTTCTACTATCATTTGAGGACCTCAAAGGCCCAACTAACTTGAGATTTTTATATGCAAATTGATGTATTTTTAGCCCCGCAGATCAATGTTGCCACTATAAGGTTCGATATTGAAATGGTAAAGTTTTTAACTATTTATTTTATCTTCTTTTTTTTCCTGTTCTTCATAAATAATTTGATGTCTTAGCCTCCTGTCATTACCAGCTAGTCTTGTCACTATTTGTACATATGTCATCTCATGAGTCTTATTATTTGTAATTTTCTTACCCCTATAGTGATTATCAAAAGCAGTGGGCGATCATTGAAAGATTACCCTTGTAGTGAGTCCAATTAAGATATGGATAATATATGGTTTTAGTTCATGGTAAATGGTACCTATTGTTGTAAGTTCGTATTGATTTCGCTAATTGTAATAGAAAATAGACTCAAGCTCAAGTTGGGGGAGATTGTTACCACAATTCCAACTATCGATAAGTACAATTTAGAAGGCAGATTAAAATTTTTTTTTTTTTTATTTATTTTTAAATTTACTTTAGAAATGCTAATTGCATTAATAAAGGTGTTGTTATTGGTGTTATTTATTAATCTGTCCTACTAGTGCAGATAAAACCTTTGGTGAAGCCAACCAAAGACATAATGAAAGTTCGTCGCATTAAATATGCTCGGCATGAGTTTTTTCTTGAGGGTACTCATCTTCCTCTTAGTCCATGATATCTTGGCTTTTTGTCATTTCATTCGTATAATTTTTTTATTCTGTCAATGCAGCTAGGTACAACATTGGTGCAGTTTTCTTGCTTTGAGCATCTGTACCTAAATTAGTGAGTCTTCTTTCCTTTATACTATATAATTCATTGATGAAGTGGCCTGGCCTTTTGGACAGGCCCATGTTTATATATTATCTCAAAATTGATGATCCGGATGTGCGTCGGAGCTATCCGGATGTTGAGCGGGGGTCCCTGGAAGGTGGGAACCGCTGTTATGACCATGATGAAGCTATCCATTTGCTATGGACGACATTAGAGGGGCCTGGCAATTTGGATAGGCCGTGTTTATTTATTTGCTCAAAATTAATGGAGCAAACCCGGATGTGCGTCGGAACTATCCGGAAGAGCGGGGGTCCCTGGAAGGTGGGAACTGTTATTATGACCATGATGAAGCTATCCATTTCCTATGAACGGCATTGGAAGGGCCTGGCCATTCGGACAGGACGTGTTTATATTTGTATTTGCAGGGACCACACCCTAAACCTAAACTCGAACTAATTCTCAAATCCAAAAACCTATAACCTAAACCAAAACCAAAACCTATAACCTAAACCTGAATCCATTCTCAAATCCCAAAACCTATAACCTAAACCTAACCTAAACCTAAACCTATAACCTATAACCTAAACCAAAACCTATAACCTATAACCTAAACCCGAACCCATTCTCAAATCCCAAAACTTATAGCTTAAACCAATACCAAAACCTATGACCTAAACCCAAACCCATTCTCAAATCCCAAAACTTATAACCTAACCTAAACCTATACTTATAACCTAAAACTATTCCCAAATCTCAAAACTATATAACCTAAACCTAACCTTAACCTAAACCTAAACCTATAACCTATAACCTTAACCAAAACCTATAACCTAAACCAAAACCAAAAACAAAACCTATAACCTAAACCCGAACCCATTCTCAAATCCCAAAACCTATAACCTAAACCAAAACCAAAACATATAACCTAAACCAAAACCAAAACCTACAACCTAAACCCGAACCCATTCTCAAATCTCAAAACCTATAACCTAAACCTAAACCAAAACCTAAACCAAAACCTATAACCTATAACCAAAACCAAAACCAAAACCTATAACCTAAACCCGAACCCATTATCAAATCCCGAAACCTATAAACTAACCTAAACCTATACTTATAACCTATAACTATTCCCAAATCTCAAAACCTATGACCTAAACCTAACCTTAACCTAAACCTAAACCTATAACCTATAACCTTAACCAAAACTAAAACCTATAACCTAAACCTGAACCCATTCTCAAATATCAAAACCTATAACCTAACCTAAACCCATACTTATAACCTAAAACTATTCCCAAATCTCAAAACCTATAGCCTAAACCTAACCTTAACCTAAACCTAAACCTATAACCTATAACCTTAACCAAAACCTATAACCTAAACCTGAACCCATTCTCAAATCTCAAAACCTATAACCTAAACTAAAACCAAAACCTATAACCTAAACCCAAACCCATTCTCAAATCCCAAAACCTATAACCTAAACATAAACCTTACCCTAGTCTTATAACCTATAACCTAAACCAAAACCAAAACCAAAACCTATAACCTAAACCCAAAACCATTATCAAATCCCAAAACCTATGACCTAACCTAAACCTATACTTATAACCTAAAACTATTCCCAAATTTCAAAACCTATAACCTAAACCTAAACCTAAACCTAAACCTTATCCTAAACCTATAACCTATAACCTAAACCAAAATCAAAACCTAAACCTAAACCTAAGACCTAAATGTATTCTCAAATTCCTAAACCTAAACTTGAAAACCCAAACCTAAACCCGATCCCAAACCCGAACCCGATTTCCTAAACCTAAACCTTAACCTATTCTCAATTCCTTAAAACTATAACCTATAACTTATAACCTAAACCTAATCCAAACCTATAACCTAAACCTAAAACCTAAACCTAAACTTAAAACCTAAATGTATTCTCAAATTCCTAAACCTAAACCTACACCTAATCCTAATCTCAACTACTTTTACTAAACCTAAACTTGTAAACCTAAACCTAAACCCGATCTCAAACCCGAACCCAATTTCCTAAACTTAAACCTTAACCTATTCTCAATTCCCTAAAGCTATAACCTATAACCTATAACATAAACCTAAGCTAAACCTATAACCTAAACCTATAACCTGAACCTAAACCTAAAACCTAAACCTAAACCTAAAACCTAAATGTATTTTCAAATTCCTAAACCTAAACCGACACCTAATTCTAATCTCAACTACTTAACCTAAACCTAGACTTGAAAACCCAAACCTAAACCCGATCCTGATCCCGAACTCGATTTCTTAAACCTAAACCTTAACCTGTTCTCAATTCCCTAAAGCTATAACCTATAACCTAAACCTATAATCTTAACCTAAACCTAAAACCTAAACCTAAACCTAAAACGTAAATGTATTCTCAAATCCCTTAAACTAAACCTATTCTCAAATCTTAAAACCTATACCTATAAATTAAACCTAGACCTTAACCTAAACATAAACCTATACTTATAACCTATAACCTAAACCTAAATCTAAAACCTAAATGTATTCTCAAATTTCTAAACCTAAACCTATACCTAATCCTAATATCAACTACTTAACCTAAACCTAAACTTGAAAACCTAAACCTAAACCCGATTTCCTAAACCTAAACCTTAACCTATTCTCAATTCCTTAAAGCTATAACCTATAACCTAAACTTAAACCTATAACCTTAACCTAAACCAAAACTTATAAACTAAACCTTAACCTATAACCTATAACCTAAACTTATAACCAATAACCTAACCTTAACCTAAACCTAAACCTAAAACCATAACCTAAAACCTAAACCTAAACCTAAAACCTAAATGTATTCTCAAATCCCTAAACCTAAACCTACACCTAATCCTAATCTCAATTCTCTAACCTAAACCTAGACCTAAACTTGAAAACCCAAACCTAAACCCGATCCCGAACCCGAACCTGATTTTCTAAAACTAAACCTTAACCTATTCTCAATTCCCTAAACCATAACCTATAACCTACACCTAAACCTATAACCTAAACCTAAACTAAAATCTAAATGTATTCTCAAATCCTTAAACTTAAACCTACACCTAATCCTAATCTCAACTCCTTAACGTAAACCTAAACTTGAAAACCCAAACTAAACCCGATCTCAAACCTGAACCCAATTTCCTAAACCTAAACCTAAACCTATAACCTTAACATATCAAAACCTATAACCAAAACCTTAACCTATAACCTATAACCTATAACCTAAACTTATAACCTATAACCTAACCTTAACCTAAACCTAAAACCTAAATCTAAACCTAAACCTAAACCTAAACCTAAAACCTAAATATATTCTCAAATCCTTAAACCTAAACCTACACCTAATCTTAATCTCAACTGCCTAACCTAAACCTAAACCTACACCTAATCCTAATCTCAATTCACTAACCTAAACCTAAACCTACACCTAATCCTAATCTCAACTCCCTAACCTAAACCTAAATCTAAACTTGAAAACCCAAACTTAAACCCGATCTCGAACCTAAACCTGATGTCCTAAACCTAAACCTAAACCTTAACCTATTTTTAATTCCCTAAAGCTATAAGCTATAACCTATAACCTAAACCTAAAACCTAAACCTAGGTTTTGAGTTTAAAAGTTCATCCTAGGTTTGAACACATTACTCCTGTTGGATTTTGTCATTGTTTAAAAGATTTGTAGGTACTTTTTTTTATTTCTTCATATATAAGTATTTTTTTTATCTTTCTTCCTTTTAAGATGTGTACAAAGGCATGTTCGTTTGATTGTGTCTACAAATGCTGTTTTATATAGGCTGACAAGCTAAAAAAGTCAGTGGAGGATGAAATTTATTTTTTCAAGGGAAGGATTTCAGAACTTGAAAGTGATCTTGTGTCGAAGTCTACAAAAGTTACATCTACACTTGCTGAAATTGACCGTCTGAAGGAAGAAAATTCTATAAAAACATGAGCATTATTGAATGCATATGGAGGGTGTTTACAGTGTTGGAGTGTATTTTTTTATTACACATCAGGGCACGTCTTAGTTATAATTCTTATGATAGGTTGAGCAAAGTGAAGTACTGTTTATTTAGAAATGTGAATGTAGGATGCATTGTATGATTTGATTGCTATTTGTAATAAATGCATCTATTTCTTTTTCTAATTGCATTTTATGTATTATTTCTATCAGCATTAAGCTTAGGTGAGTTATCAATCACAACAGGTTCTTGTAATGAAAACAGGTCGTATTATTACAATTAAAAAAAAAAACAGCTATGAATATAATCGTAGTTATAGCTACGGCTTTCATCCGTAGCTATTGGTATCTATTGCTACGGATATTATTGGTGCTATTGGTATTTATTGCTACGGATAAAATCCCTTTTGCTACGGATATAAGTTGTAGCACGTCTGTCGCTATTGGTGGGGTAGCTAAAGGTATTGCTATGGATATAATCCGTAGTTATTGGTATCTATTGCTACGGATATAGTCTGTAGCTATTGGTATCTATTGATACGGATATAGTCCGTAGCTATTGGTTTCTATTGCTACGGATATTGTCCATAGTTACATCTTTAGCTACACCACCAATAGCGACGGACGTGCTACGTATCATATCCGTAGCAAAAGCCCCTTTGCTACAGTTTTTGGGCGTAGCCTTTGCCCATTTTTCTTGTAGTGTAAGTCCAACCATCAGGTTTGTGCACTTATACACTTTGGGCCGCTCTTTCTTTACATGAGGCTTTTTCAAGATTTTATACCTCCTCGGGCATACCCCGAGTATTTTTTCAGAAGGTCGTCCTTGGGCACACTCACCTTCATGGCCTTTTTTAGGTAGTTAATCTACCACGGGCGATCTATATGGTCTTTTCCAGGTAGTTTACTACCGCAGGTGACCTTTTATTTTGACATCTGGATGTGCATCCCCAGATCAATGACTTGAGCATACATTTATACATTCATGAAAACGCATTGTTAGTTGTATTGCCCTATGAATTGAGTATGAATTATTAACCTATTTTAGAATGATGTGTCATGGTTGAATCTATGAGGGAAGTTCCCATTGAGTTTTCACTCACCCATCATGCGGTTGCACCAAATAGATGCAGGATTAATGACAGGTGGAGACACCTATGATGGGATCCCAGGAGCGGCTGAGGTGGAGTTTGGCGAGGAAGAACTCTATGCGAACACAATTGAGCCGTTGGAGCTCAACTAATGTTTTAGGGTTTATACATTTTCATGTTTCAAACTTTACGTTATATTTGAATTGTAATAAAAATTCTCCTACTGTGGGGTTTCATTTTGCTCCCAATTATATGTATTAAACTTCCTAGTATTTACTCTTGATATCTCTAGTTTACATAGTAGTTGTCTTGTTATTACTCTTGATACCCTTAGTTTATACGATGTTGCCTTACTCCATGTTATGAAATTTGCCGCCATTTCGATGTATGTTAGTCCATGTCATAGCATAACCCTCGGGTTCTCGTACTTGAGCGACTATACTCAGGTTTTAAGGACCAGGGTGTTACATGGACCACACCATAGGAAGTAAATGTGATTTAATCTCCATGTTTCCTACCGTGTGGTCCACTTAAGCCTTCGATCTAGCTGAGTTTTTATTTCCTATCCTAAATAATATTTAAAAATAGATGGACGACTTAGATATAACATATATATATTTTTAGGCCCTATAGGGCCCCTTACACCATCGTTAATTATTAATGTTGTAGCAACTTTTAGCTACGGATTAAAACCGTAGTAATAGTAGCTATGGTTTATATCCATAGCAAAAAACTAATGTAGTTTGTATCTTTTGCCCCTTTTTTTAGTAGTGCACGAAATCCACCATACATGAGTCCACACCTTCATGAGAGATGATTTAATACTTAATCACATGACCTAACCACCTGAAATGTGGACCTACTTCATCTATGGATTCCTGTCCTAACTTGGACAATTGAGGTTGGTGATCAGTGCAAGTTCCACATTAAATCTATAGACTCCACCCTAGGACAAGGCGTGTGCACCCATGTTACACTTTCACTGATCAAGAAGAAGATCCGATTTGCCCGCTAGGCCTATAACACATCATTGGACTAAATCCACCAAGCGATCACATAATTTAGAAACTCCTAGGACCATTGATAGTCAAATATTAGTCGATCCAACCATCAGATCACTTAAATAAGAGATCGGAGCTTGCAAGGCAGCATTCGCGTGGGATGGCCCACATAACAGTCAACCAATGGGTGTCCTAACCACCAAAACAAACCCTTAGTGCCCTTTTGGACATTGATATTCAAATCAGGATCAATCCAACCGTTGGATTTATATGGGCCACCAATTTGAAACCAATAAGACCATAGGATTTCAAAGACATGTAATTAACTACTAGGGATTTTAATTAAATTGTTTTGTGGCCGACATACCTGCATGACCACCTTAAAATAAGGCCCTACAATTTTAATCTAATAATAATAATAATAATAACAATAATAACAATAATAATAATAATGATGATAATAAATGTTGAAATTATTCTAACCATAACATTTAATGTTCTAAATTCATAAAACAGTGGTTCCAGTCATCTAAATGAATTCTTAGGGCACTTTTAACCATTGACAATCAATTTCGGGATGACTTAATCATCAAATTGACATGAATCCATGAATAGGACCCAAATCAAGCTGTGGGCCCCACCTAAGAATTATATCTGATTGGTCTTCTGATCAAGGACCCTTCTTGGGGCCTCCAAAGTGGAATGGATGGTGTGGATTTATCACAAACATCATGGTGGACCCCACTTAATAGCGTGCGTGTGCATAGCTGGGGCACACACGCTATGCATCGAAAGTGCCAGGCAGGTCAAACGTCTCTGACCCATGTTTCTCTAAAAAGAGAAGCTTTCCGTCTTTTCTTAGGGTTAGCAGTGGACAGACAACATCCAAGCATTTTTTATCAATGGCCCACCACCTACAGTCACACGTGCGATCCGAACCGTCCATCTTGTGTGCAACATGGCCCTAAGCAAAACCATGTCCTCCATCCACATTCATATCATCGTATGTGTGCACAACCCCTGCTACAAATGGGCCCTACAAACACTTGTTTCCAGAAATGAGAACTGTTTTCCATGTGCCACGATGGCAATCCGCATGAGCTATTTTTTTTTCCATCCCGACCATCCATCCTAGAGTTATCCTAGCCCTTCAAGGCTAGGTTTTTAGAAGAGAGAGTGTGAGAGAGGGAGAGCAGTTGCAGCCTCCTTTGCTCAAACCCACCATGAGAGACGTTATGAAGCTTGGATTCCTTGCACTCACAAGCTCCATATGACCCACTTAAACATCCCACAATGATCATTAGGAGGATGATGGCCCACATCATCCGCAATTGATGTCGAGACTTCTTCCTCATTGGAGCTAAGACGCACCATGCAGAGTCGTACCAACTCAAGAGGAGTTCTAGTCGGATTCAGTGGTCCCATTGGCCAGAGAAGGAAGAAGAGGTGGATAGGGAAAGAATTAGAAAAAAAGAAATGAGGAGGAATGAAGAGATGGTGCAGATCGTTGCACCAACTCAGCCCGACTGTATTGCTAACCCGACCTATGACTCGGGTCGAGTTTAAGTCTGTCTAGAACACAGAGCTGGTCATGGATGATCCCGAGTTGCTCTAGAGTTCTAGAGGAGATAGAAGGAAGCAGTTAGAGAGGAGATCGGGCCACAGTCTCCTTCGTTCCTACTTTTGGAAGTCATTGCTGCGAGTCCAGCAGATTGCTTACTACATTTGGATGCTACACTTTGAAATGAAGAGAGAATGGCAAGGGAAGGAAGGAGTAGAAAGGAGAAAGAAGAGAAAGACAAGGGAGAAAAGAGAAGAAAGAGAAGAAGAAGAAGAAGGAGAGGGTGAGTACGAGGGTGAGTTGCACTGCACACATTGCCGGGCCCAAGCCGAGTTGGGCCTGGTTCGATTCGGTTCATCCCAAGAAAGAAAGAAAAGAAAGGGAGAAAGAAAAGAGAAAGAAGAGAAGGGTGGTTGGTTGAGCCAAGTAAACTTCGTTGGAACCGAGTCAACTCGATTGAGACTAAGTCCAGCTGGCCCGAGTCGAGCATGGATTGACATGTTTGGATTAGGCCTTGTTCGTGTCCAGTTGATGCTAAACTTGCACGATAGGAGTGATGGCGACATGGGGCCGTTAGGAACAGATCAGGTTTAGAACCTAACTTGCTGACAAGTCAACCAATGTAAGTTGATTCCTCTCCCCAAAATAGATTGTTTTAAGTCATTGATTATTAATAGTATGTTGATGATAATTGTGATTATTAAGTATGATTAACCATTAATAGATTATCCATGATAATAGTAGTCATTGTAAACTAAGTTACCATTATTAAATATTAGTCATTTAATTATCATTCTTAAGCATAATTATTAATAGTGGATCATAGCAATCATTAGCATCATTATGATTATTACTACTAAGTTAGCTAATATTAATTATAACACTAATGTTAATAGTTATTTTTCAAATGTTAAATTAATATTGAAATTTATTGTATGCCAACTACAATTCAAATCCTAAAATTTATCATAGACCTAAACTCTAAGATAAAATCCTAGACTTAAGTAATCTAAATGCTAGGTCAATACCCTAAACCTAGATAGTGTGTGAGGTCTGGACCTAATTGTAGAAACTCATAATTAATGGTAGACCATAATATTTATTACTAAGACTAGATTCATTATGGATAGTTAGGGCTATTATTATTAGAAAACATTATCATTCTCCTTATGGGGTTAGTATAATTTCTGTTAACATGATTATTAATATTAATCCTTATTATATTATCGTTAGTAAAAATTATATTATTATTACTTGCATTATTTAAGAGATTATTAGCCATTATAAGAATAATAGATAATGTCGGTATATTTAAATATAAACTTGTGAACCATCATTATGGATATGTTAGCTAATATAAATTATGACACTATAATTGTCTTATAATTATTAAGATTAAACTGTAACCAATACACTAACTAGAGTTCAAATCCTAGAATCTAAATTTAAGACTAAACCCTAAAATGAAAAACCTAATTTTACATTAAAAACCCTAAGATAAATAATTCAAACCCTAGGCCATGATCTTAAACTTATGTAGTGCGTAGAACTTGGATCTAATTGTACAAGTCCATGATTTGTGGTAGGATACAATTCTAAGGGCACAAGCACCTAGTGACACTAGAAGGCGATTCAAAGTATAAGGTGATGATTTCTTCCCCTTGAGCTTTCCATTTTTCCATAAGCTTTTGTGATAGTTTTCATTTTAATTTCGATTGATAATTGATATCTTCAATTTATAATCATATATGTTAATTGTTGGAATTGAATTGTAATATTACATGCATGTTATTGATCATGCATATTTATTTCATATTCGTGGATTGCTTATAGAACTTAAACTAATATATCAATGAAAAACCTCCATTTATAAATGTACACCCATGCTTGGGATGTAACTTGATTGAATGTGATTGTAATGGACCTGTGACTTAGTGTTTATTGAATAGTGTCTTGAATTAAATATTAATATGGGCCTACTATCTAGGGGTTGTTGTGTCTAAGTGGTTTTTAAGGATGGTCTTTTATCGCATGGTTTTGATATTAACCCTATGCGACTTAGTTTTGGTAATTGCCCTATGTGGCTTAGTTTTAATATTCACTCGAGTTGGCTTTGTTTTGGTATTTTTCCTATGTGGGTTCGATATATTATTTTTATACAACGATGTAATGGTAAGCCCCACATACTGAAACATAATTGGCCACTAGTCGACGAGTTTCCATTAAACATCCTAAGATGGTAGTCTCATGAGCCGGAGATGATGGTATGGGACCTATGCCCAAGCTATCAACCTACGCTGGTGACGAGCCCCCATAGTGACCTTAAGCTCATTTAAATTGGATAATTGTAACTAGACTAATAATAGTTTGGCTAATCATTCATACATGGCACAGACCAGCGTCTACCGCTAACATACGTGATATACGATGGCAGTCATTATGCACCAGCCTCTATCCGAATGGATGAGCATTCACAGGTCGATAATTGCATGGGTGACAAGCTCAATGTCCGCACAGATGAGCATCCCCGGGGCGATGATTGCATTCATGCATCCATGCATCTAATAAGATTGCATCATGTACTGTTTTGTATGTCTTATTTTTACAACTATACTTATCTAATGCGGTAGTATGTAATCTTGAGAGAAATTCACACTGAGTTGATCACTCATCCATCAAATATATAACCGTATAAGTAGCACAGGTGGTCTAGATGATATTCACGTTCTTATTGATAAGGAGCAAGCTATAATTGACAAAGGCGAATGATTATATTTGTTAAGGATTGCTCCAGGATTTTACATCCCAAGATTGTTGTAATTTATTTTATTTCACATATAATATTATTTCATTTCATAATTATTCATTTCAAAGACATTGCTTATATAAGTCATTATGGGCAGCTTCTTGTATATTTGAATGATCATGCAACTTTCCTTTACATTTGATTTATCCTTACTACAATAACTACTAACTCTGAATGATAAAGAAAAAATATATATGGAATTTGGCTCTTTATAGGTTAACACTCGAGTTTTTGGAAAATGGGTCATATACTCAAGTCCTGAAAACATAAGGCATTACAAGTTATGCAAAAAAAAAAAAAAAAAGTGCTTAGAATAATTAGAGGAATAACGTGGTTAATCCACATTGGACAGTTATTATAAAAAGTAAATTTACTATTTATAATAAGTTATGAATTTTATAGAGTTTTAGTTGTAGTTTAATTCTAAAATTTATTCAAAGGCTTGGTATTCCTATTTAAAGGGTTGTAAACTCATTTATTTCATTCATCAATCAAATTACAAATTTTATAGAATTTATTTTCTATTTTCCTTGCTTTTTTCCTCGTGGATTCGAGAAGTCTCTGCGAGGAGTCTAGAGAAGCTACGTGGATTCGGAGTAGTTATCCTTGAGGAAGACGGTGATCAACCTCATCACATTCATCCATGCGTCCGATTCACTCTCTCATTTGATCAACTCGTCTGCCATGTAATTCACTTCTGTCATTATAGAAATCAAAATGCACATTTAACTCCTCAAGGAGGTGACACGAGCCCACCAATAGTAAAGCCTCCAACTAGGGGGAGTAACCTTGTTCTTTGCATCCACTACAATCGTGTAATCGCTCCCTGCTTCCACCTTAGATAACCCTCGGGTTGCACAGTTGCCAAGACCCTACTCCCATATTCAGATTATAGAATTACTTTTTTAGATACAAATTATTCGACCAAGATTTCGTCATGTACAAGCCTTCTAACTTCTTTCAAAGTTTTATGGCAGTTTTTTATATTAATGACATTATATAAAACCTCATCGAATAGGCATAACTAAATTGATGTTTTTACTCTCTCATCCAATTCCTCCAACTCTTCATCGTTCATTGATGCAGGACGCTTCACTACACCAAGGACTGCATGTTATAACCCTTGTTAAACTAGAAGGCCACTTATTTTCACATTCTATAATTCAAAGTTATTTTTACTGGTGAATAACATTTGATTCTTTTATTGACAAGTTTCATATTTAAACTCAAATTTCAACATTAACTCTAATACCACTTGTTGGGAATCTGTAAAAGTAAACTCTAAATTCAAATCAAACAATTAAAAGATAAACGTAAAAAAGCATGCACAAAGGACATAAGAATTTTACGTGGAAAAATCTTGCAGGAAAAAAAACCACGCCACAAAGTGACAACAATCACTATAAAAATGAAAAGTACAAGAGATGAATGCACATACAAATCATAAAATATTTATTTTCTCCTCTACAAACATAGAAATGCTTTAACCCTAATTACAATTTCCTAATCCCATAATTACACCTATATATAGTATAACATCTAGAATAGAAAACAAATCGTGCAATTATGCATAATAGCAGGTGTCGTCAATCTAATGATCAGTCGATCAACATCACTTGATCAATCCTCGATCAATCAAGCTTCTATGTTCGATCAATCGAACATTGCCTAAATTGTCAAAAGAGTAAACTATACAAAAATATGATTTCTCAATTTATTGAGTTAGGGGTTTGACTGATTGAACTCCCTTGTTCATGTACAGAGATAGGCACCAGTTTTAACAAGGAGGTTCTTTTGATAGGAGACCTTTAATAGTTTACGGAGACCTCAATCATTAGCCTATGGCTGAACTTACAAGGATTGTATGAGAGGAAAACAAGCAGTAATAAAATCTTTCTGATAAAACAACTTGTGAATCTCAAGTTTAAAGATGGTGGTTCTATGGATGAGCACATGAATGAGGCCAGCAATATATTAAACCAGCTCTCCACTATGAAGATGGTCCTGGATGATGAACTACAGGCTTTGCTATTGCTTAGCTCATTACCTGATAGTTAGGGGACATTAGTGGTGTCTCTAAGTAACTCCGTGCCAGACGGAAAGGTATCCATGTAATAGGTAACTAGTTGTCTCTTCAATGAGGAGATAAAGAGGATGTCTCAGGGATCTACTCAGCAAGAGGCCCTTGTAACACAAGAACGGGAGAGAGGAAAGAACAGGAAGGCTAGGAAGGCACAAGATAAATCAAGAGACAAGCCGAGCACCAGGAAGGATGTTAAATGTTAGAATTGTGGCAAGAAGGGCCACTACAAGCATGAATGTCATAAGAATAAGAACAAGAAGAAAGAAAAAGGAAAGGAGAAGGAAGATGAATCAGATTCCACTCAGTCGCTTCATATGGCGACGTTGTAGTTATTCTTTCTGTAAATCATGATGTTTGTCTCACAGCTACGAGCCATGACACTGACTAGGTGATAGACTCGGGAGCCTTGTTTCATGCGACTATACACAGAGATTTCTTTAAAAGCTACAAGTTTGATGACTTTGGGACTGTGAAGATGAAAAATTCTGGCATATCGAAGATCGTAGGGGTCGGTGATATTTGTGTAAAGACCAATGCGGGCTGCACATTGGTTCTCAGGGATGCAAGACACATTCCAAACCTTCGCTTCAACTTAATGTTGATGGGAAGGTTGGATAATGATGGCTATAAAAGTCAGTTTGTTGGTGGGTGCTGAAAGCTCATCAAAGGTTCGTTGATCACAGCCAAGGGAAAGAAGTGTTACACCCTTTACAAGGTAAGTGTTAATATATGCAAGGGTGGGTTGAACGCATCGAAAGATTCAACTATTAACATGTAGCATAGACATTTAGGCATATGAGTGAAAAGGGCTTTAAGTACTAGCGAGGAAGCAGCTCCTTCCAGATATGACAGGTATACCTCTCAAAACTTATATTGATTGTTTATCAGGAAAAAAATAAAGAGTTTCATTTGTTAAATTTATTTCTCATGTTAATAAAGTGCATGCATTAGATTTGGTTTATTCTGATGTTTGTGGTCCTCTAAGGACAAAAACCTTAGGTGGGGCATTGTATTTTGTCACTCTAATAGATAATGCATCTAGGAGGATTTGGGTTTATGCTTTGAAATCCAAGGGTGAGGTCTTAAAGTGCATCCACACTGAAAATGGTGGTGAATACATTGGTGACTTTCATGAGTATTGTAAGTCTTTGGGTATACGACATGAATAGACGGTTCCCAAGACCCCCAGCATAATGGTTTGGCTGAGCGAATGAATCGCACCATTGTAGAGAGAATCAGATGCATATTATCCCATGTGAAGTTGCCTAAGACGTTCTGGGGAGAAGCAATGCACACGGCAGTGTATTTGATAAACAGGTCTCCATTAGCCCCATTAAACGGGGAAGTACCTGAGGAGGTGTAGACTGGACAAGATCCATTGTAAAGTTATCTCAAGGTGTTTGGATGCAGGGCATCATTCACATACTAAAGGATGAGAAGTCCAAGCTCAATATGAAAATCAAATAGTGTGTATTCTTGGGGTACAGTGATGAAAAATTCGGTTACAGATTGTGAGATTCGACCAAAAGGAAGCTCGTTAGGAGAAGCGATGTGGTTTTCTTTGAAGATCAATGTATATAAGACATTGGTAAGGTAGAGAAGAACCAGCCTAATTCAAGTGAGCTAGAGGACATGAATCTGGTTATTCCTCCCATGGTGCCTGATGACGGGGGAGTACAGCAAGGTACAGAGGATGAGGGAGTTCCTTCAGAAGATGGACCAGGGGAGCAACCCCCACTTGATCCATCTGTTGAACCACAGGTAAGGAAGTCATATAGGGACAGACAACCATCCAAGAGATACACGTCGCATGAGTACATTATGTTGACTGATAGGGGAGAGTCAGAAGATTATTCTCAGGACCTAGCCAACGAGCATAAGGGGGAGTGGTTGAAAGCTATACAAGAGGAGATGGAATCCTTGTATAAGAACTGCACCTACGATATGGTGAAATTGCCTAGGGATAAGAACGCTTTGAGTAACAAGTGGGTGTTTAGAAAGAAGGTTGAGCAAAAGAATTCACAGATGAGGTTCAAGGCCAGACTTGTGGTGAAAGATTTTAATCCGAAGAAAGGTATAGACTTCGAGGAGATATTCTCACCAGTGGTGAAGATGACATGACATCCATAGGGGTGTTGCTTGGGTTGGCAGCTAATATGGATCTGTAGATAGAACAGTTAGATGTTAAAACTACCTTTATTTATGGTAACCTGAAAGAAGAGATCTACATGCACCAACCAAAGGGGTTTGAAGTCAAAGGCAAAGAGTATATGGAGTGTAGGCTGAGGAAGAGCTTGTATGGGCTAAAACAAGCTCTAAGGAAATGGTACAAGAAGTTTGACCCGTTCAAGTTATAGCATAGGTATGATAGAACGGAGTCAGACAACTGTGCGTTCACACGTAAGTTCTCAGATGGTGATTTCTTAGTTCTGATGTTATACGTTGATGACATGCTCATCATGGAAAAAGATATTAAGAAGATCGAAAGGCTGAAATAGGAGTTGGGCAAGTCGTTTGTGATGAAAGACTTGGGCCCGGCTAAACAGATCCTAGGAATGGAAATAACCCATGACAGAAGCAATAGGAAGCTTTGACTTTCATAAGAGTGGTATATTGAGAAAGCCTTAGAGCAGTTCGATATAAATGCAGCGAAGCCATTCAGTACTCCACTGGATGATCACTTCAGATTAAGCAACAAGTAGTGTCCCAAGACAAAGGCAGAGGTGGAAGAGATGCAGAAATACCCTACGCGTTAACTTTAGAAAATTTGATGTATGTTATGGTGTGTACACGCCTAGGCATAGCATATGCAGTTCGTGTTGTCAGCCGGTATCTTGTCAATTTTTGTAAAGAGCATTGGACAACGATGAAATGGATACTGTAATATCTAAGAGGCTCATGCAAGTTGAGTCTATGCTATGGTAATGAAAAACCTATATTAGAGGGCTACACAGATGCAGATATGGAAAGTGACATAAACTTCAAGAAGTCTACATCGAAGTTCATGTTTACATTTGCAGGGGGAGCAATTTCTTGGTAGAGCAAGTTACAGAAGGTCATAGTATTGTCGACGATAGAGGCCAAGTACATTGCAGTCATAGAGGCATGTAAAGAGATGCTTTAGATGAAAAGGTTCTTAGAGGAACTTAGCCTAAAGCAAAAGCAACACGTGGTCTATTGCGATAGTCAAAGTGCTATACATTTGAGTAAGAATCCAAGTTAGTACTCTAAGTCGAAGCACATTGAGATTCAGTATCCAGTCTCGTGGCATTAGTATGGCATCCAAATGTGTGTATTGTTGTCGCAATTCTCAGCAAGGGTACTCCTTTGAATCCATTTCCCATCTCTTTCTGAATAGCCAGCTTGTGGTTACGGCCTGGTCCTTCTTCGGTAGGTTGTTTGACGTCCACATTCTAGAGACAGATTTGGTCGAGGCCAGATTAGCCCAGTGGTGGGCAGCTACTACTTCAGGTTCGGCGAAATCTATGCTGCATAAGCTTGCCCCATCCATCATCTTATGGTGTATCTAGAAGTGCAAGAATGTTACAGTCTTTGATGGCATATCTCCTTTGGCCGCTTCTGTGATTGCTAGAGGTAAATGGTGGCTTTCCATCATCAATGGAGATTTGGGTGAGGTAGCATCACCGAGCCTACAAGGCAGTGCGTCTCTTTATGCTCGCCCAGGGGCCAACGCTGGAGATGCTGTCAGGCACAATTCAGTCTCTCTCTCTCAGCTTGTCGTTAGATCTCAGCTCATGGCCCCTTCCACCCGCCCAAGGTGGTGAGATGGGTCAAACCGCGACCAGGATGGGTGAAACTAAATGTGGACGGTTCGTCCCTCGGCAAACCAAGAAACTTAGGTGGGGGTGGCGTATGTAGAGACGATAAAGGTAATTTTCAATTCACCTTCTCTATTGGATATGGAGCGGGATCTAATGTCAATGCAGAGCTCAAAGCAATTTTTGATGGTATGGTTCTGTGTATTCGTAGAGGATTTACGAATGTGATAGTGGAATCGGATTCTCAACTGGTAGTCAATTTTCTTTTTGATTTCACTAAACCCGTCTGGAAATGGGGGTATTGAATCCAGAAGATTAACCACATTAGGCGATGTGAAAATTTTAATTTCCAACATATTTTCAAAGAAGGTAATATCGTGGCTGACCAGATGGCTTGTATGGGGAGTATGGAGTAAGGTTGCGCGCTCATTCAGTGTCAGGGAAACCTTCTGGCAAAGGTTAAAGGTCTGTTATTCCTTGATAAGGTGGGGCTCGGCTCCATTAGGGATGGTTCGAGAGTCGAGAGGGGCCGAGGCTTAGTTGTTGATCTTCCTTCTTTCTAGTTTTTTGTATAGATCTTTATTTATTTTCCTAATCCCTCGATAGGTGTCCCTTGGGTCATTTTTCTCCCGAGGGACCCCCAAATGTAATTGGTCGATTGATTTATGGAAAGCTCTTTTTTGAAAAAAAAAAAAAAAAGGTGTTACAGCTTGAGAAGGTACACACGGACGATAATGGGTAAGACATGATGGCCAAGGCATTGCTCAAGGACAAGTTTAAGGTTTGTAGAAACCAAACTAGCTTCAAAATGACAAATTTCTCCTGTGTCAAAAAGGAAGATTTTTTATGGGGTTTTTACCCCAAGCTCGACTGGTTATGAGCTTCACTCGACCAGTTGAGGGCTGGTGTACGACCAGTCATGGACTGGTTCGACTCGTTTTCCAGCGAGTTGTGATTTTGAATTTTCAAGGTGCTCGACCAATCGTGGGATGTGCTCGATCGGTTAAGGGTGTTGCTTGACTAGTAGATGACTCTACACGACTAGTTGAGCTTATGCAAATTTGAGTCTGAATCTTGTGCAAACTGAGAAAATTTGAGGTGATTTCACAAGGGGTGCGAAAAGGAGTTGCCTAAAGTATAAATAGGGATCCCAAGGGCTTTTCTAGGGTATGCTAGAGGTAATGCAAGAGGGTTTCTTAAAGCTTTGTAAGGGTTTAGGGCTATCAAAGGTGTGTGTGTGTGTGTGTGTGTGTGTGTGTGTGTGTGTGTGTGAGAGAGAGAGAGAGAGGAAGCTTGTGGAAGGGAGGTTATGTTCGTAGAGGTGATCCACTATGCACTTGCAATCTCAGTGCTTCTATGTCCTCATGATCGGTAAGATTTTTCCATTTTTCTTTTATTCTCTTATTGTTTATCCACTCCTGCATGAGTGAATAAGACTGTAACGTTCTACTTCATAGTGGATTATTGATCTGGATGAAGTCCTGTAGTTTTTACCCCTTTGAGGGTTTTTTACGTAAAAATCTCTTGTGTGGTGTGGTTTATGATTTGATTATTTTTCTTTGTTTTATTTATCCCATAATTCCAGTTTATTTTGGGAGGCTAGATCCTTAGGTTTTGTGCAAGCCCCCAACACAGTATGCACTGGGTGAGGCTTGTTTTCTTTTTGTAAAGGTGCTTGAAATGAATGTAAATATTTGGTTTAACAAATCTGCATGTGTGTGCTCCCACCTTTCTGTAAAAAGGAATATAAAAATTTGTCAAACGACCCTTTATTTAAATACTTAAATATAGATAGGATAATTTCTACCTTAGCTTAGTAATTCATGCTGGACATGAACTTGTACAAGACCAAAAGCCACTATCCAAAGTCATTAAGCAAATTCAACCCTTTTCAGGCTTTTACTACCTTCACAGCTATAGGGCTTCTCACGTAGTGCTTGCCATCTGACCATATCAGCTTCCCAAACACATACTCACCAGCCAAACCACCTTCCTTGGCCTGTAAGATAACCTTAAATATCTTCTCTTCACCAATCTTCTCAAATTTCAAGCTCATTGGCTTGACTGATACAGAAATTCCTGGTGGTGCAAGGATCCTGGCTGTGTAGGTACTTGGGTGGCCCACATTCTTCACGGTCCTACTTACAGTGGTGAGGTCAGAGAGATGCGGGATGGTTATTGAAGGGTAATTGAAGTTTAAGAGATTTAAAGACTTCCGATTGCATGAGTAGGGTACACCGGTGAAACCCTCAAAAAAAGTCTTGTTGTATCCGATGGCGCATAAGAAATTTAAGTAGTCCTTAACAGTTAGATCATAGACTAAGCCAGGGTCCACCGCACGGTTAGGATTCACGTGTCCTGCACCATAGCTGAAAGGGGTAGCCTTAGATAAAGTAGAGTTTCTCATGGGCACTCCGATGTTGTCTTTTGTTCGTGCAGTGGTCATGATTGCCGATTTGATTGCCGATGGGCTCCATTTGGGGTGGACTGCCTTGAGAAGGCCAACAATACCAGCCATATGAGGGCATGACATGGATGTTCCAGATATTATATTGAAAGGAACTCGGCGTGGATCAGAAGGAAGTTTGCTGGGCCCAGTGTCTTGGGTATAAGCCGCAAGGACATCCACTCCTGGTGCAGTAATATCCGGCTATAGAAAAAAAAAAAAAAACACATTAATGTATGGCATGGAAAATTAACGGTTTACACTGACAAAATAAATAAATAAAATATTGTTTTTATCTGGAGAGTAGAAAAGAAAATGACAAGAAATTATGATCGATTTCAATTTTCCTTTTTTTTGGTGTGCAAGTATTTTTTAAAGTAAGTGTAAACACTCTCCTCCATTAGAGAAATTTCCACCCAATGCCAAAAGTATCTTGGTATTGAGTAAGAGTATATTTCATTTGCTTGTGGGTGTAAATGTTTCCAGCCCCTCCACTTTGGTTCCCTTCATAAAAATTCAAATGCCAAAAATCTCTATATTTTAATTAGTGTGATGCTTGATGGTCAAATCAGCTTGATTCCTTGGGTCTCTCTTTTGAGTTAGATAACCTACACAATATGGTAGGTCCACATGCCTATAATTAGATATCAATGAGATAGGGGCAAGATAGTCAATTTCCCAAAGATAATCATGCTTATAGACTAGAGTGAGGCTCGGTCCTCTAGCCTGACTGGCCAGCTTGGCTCAATTCAGTAAGCAACTGGGCCAGTTTGAGCTGATCATGCTTATAGACTATGTAGGGTAAGTTGCATTGAATCCCAAGTGAAAGGGATGCATGCGGAACCACCAAACTAGAGGAAAGGTGATTACAATTGTCCATCACTCTTTCAACTATTTAATTTGAAATATGCTCCACTCTCACAGGGCATATCAAAGGGGGCTCCCCATGATGGACTGGCCACATCCAAGGTAGGACCCACACGATGGACACTCCACATCAATGGTGAGCTCCACATGTTGGACAATAGACATTGAAACTGGCCCCACATGATGGATGGCCCCACATGATGGACGGTCCATAGGAAGTGGATCGGCTGGTGTACCACACACCAGCTATATAGCTAGTGTAAATACGTGTCATGCAAAGACGAGCGCAGATGCTCCTCAAGCTCCGAGTTGTATGAACAGTTCAAAGTAGATCAAAGTTACATGGGCTCCATAATGATGTATTTATTATATCCACACCATTCATCCATTTTTTGAGATCACTTTAGAGCATTAGACAAAAAATTTGAATCATATCCAAAGCTCAAATGGTCACACCAAAATTAGCAATGAGTCTAATGATTTTCACTGTTAAAAAATTCATAGGACCCACCATAATGTTTATTTTCCATCTAATCTATTAATAAGGTCACAAATACATGGATGAATAGGAAAAACACATTTCATGTTGATCTGAAACTTCTGACCCCCAAACAGGTTTCAATCCCCCCCTCCCTCACTTTTTGCATTGTGGTCCAATTGATCTTTAGATCTGTCTTAGTTTTTGGCTCAAGCCTTTAGACGAGCTCATCAAATGGATGGACAGTTTGGATATAATACATACCTCATGATCGGACTCACAAAACTTGCTGACATCAATACACCAGCTATATAGCTGGTGTATGGTACCCTAGCCAATCCTCTTCCCAATCCACATCAAAGGTTGGCCCTTAATAATGAATGACCCACATCTAAGGTGGGCCTTGCATGATGGGCACCACACATTGAAAGTGGGTCCACATGATGAACAATCCATATCAAAGGTGGGCTCTAAGTGATGGGCAATTAACAATGAGGGCCCCACATATGATGGATGATTGGCATCAAACCTACATGTTTGAGAGTCCACATTAAAGGTTGGCCTTAATGATAAGTGACTTATATCCATGATGGACGTCCCACATCGGAGGTGAGGCCCACACCACATGATGGGTGGTGAATATTGAAGTTGGATTCCACATGATGGACAATAACATTTATGGTGGGCCCCACATGATGGAAGACCAACATCAAAGGTGCACTCTACAAAATTGGTGGTGTGCATTAAAGGTTGCCCCTAGTGATGAATACTCCAGATTCAAGATGAGCGCCACATGATGGACGACCCACACTAAAGATGGTGCCACGCAATGAATGATCTACATCAAAGGTTGGCTCCATATGATGAATGGTGGAAGTGTGAGGGGGCCAAACAAACCTAAGTGATAAATACTTATAATATTAAAAACAAAACATGATTTTCTACTTTTTAGCTGATAAGTGTGTTGTTAACCCAATATGCACATTTATTATTTATTAAATTGATGGAAAGTAAGCTGAGCTAATCATGGGACGACTTGACCAAATTGTTTTTGTTCATTTTTCCATACGTGATTTTCAACTAATCGGGCCCATAGTTCTAGATCTCATTGGGAGGACTTGAAAGTAGGCCAAGTCGTCCCGATTTAGTGAGATTTTGAACTGAGTATCTAAGAAACTCGACCACATTCATAGCACTTTAGTACGTACCTTGAGGATCTCCGGTGTGATTCGATTGGGGCCCCGTGAAGAGAATGCAGCCATAATGGGAACGGGCTTAGTTCCGATCTGTGTTGTGGGTCGGGTAATGTAAGCTGTCGACGACGGAGTGGATCCAATGTAGGATTGTAATGCAAGAGTCCCATCCCAGGCGATCTCAGTAGCAGGGAGGAGATGAGGCTTGGCCAGGGCATCGGTAATGGGCACATTCATAATTATGGCACCGACACCTCCTGCGCTTTTGACTACATCGCCCTTATCCGCACTCTCGATTAATCCAACGTGACAGGCAACAATCTTTCCTGTTACCTTCTTAGGATTGAGTGAGCCAGGTAGACAGAAGGTGGCATTACGAACCGTTGATTTGGCAGATTTAGCATCGTGGGATATAATCAATGGATATGATTTGTTGGGTGGAAGGGCTGTTTGGGAGAGACTCTGTCCCTTGATGAGCTTTTTATTGCCGAGCTGGATGTATGATAGGAATTCCCTGTCCATTGTACTGGCCCCCACAGTTATGATCCAAGGGGCTACATTGTCAACCGTACCACTCGTGGGGCCTAAGTTCCCAGCCGAACAGATGACTGTGATACCATTTATGACAGCATGAAAGGATCCAATCGCGGTGCCACTTTGAATGTATTCATCAGCTGGATCATGAAGGGAGACCGATAACACATCGACGCCATCGCTAATTGCTGCTTCAAAGCCTGCGAGGATGTCCGCGTTAGAGCACAAGGGCCAGCAGACTTTGTATGCGGCCACACGGGCATTGGGTGATCCGCCTTTTGCTGTACCGTTGCCATAACCGAAGACGTTTGCTCCGGGAACGGAGCGACCGCCAGCCGTTGAGAGAGTGTGGGTCCCATGGCCATCGGTGTCACGTGCCGAGAGTGTGGTGTCGATTGGGCCACGTTCGGCCTCATATCCTTCTTTAAAGTATCTCGCTCCGATCAATTTCCTAGTGAATCAATCAGTCAGACTGATCAGGTACAGTGGCTGTATCATAATTTAAGATACATACTTTTTCACAGACGTATCACACATGCAAAATGTCCTAGAAGATGATCTGGCCGGCAGATGGTATTAGATCGTACTCGTGTGGCAACCCCAATGAGTAGATGGGCCTTAGTAAATACCATGTGAAAATCATAGCGTGGTCTACTTTTCTATGGATAGAATATTCTTGGTATATGACATGGTTGGAGAAAATAATCTGTATGAGAGCTATGAGTCATCATGTAGTCAAGCCGTCACAGTTGCCGTTGTTCTTAAACCTCATTCAGAGAATAGGGTATTTGGGAGAGACTCTGTCCCTTGATTAATCCAATAAGTTCGTGTTGAAATATGAGATTCAGCCACCACTAACATTCCCAAGACCTTTTATTTATTTATTTATTTTTAACACACGCACACACCCCCACACACTCATGCAATAGTGGGATTTCACCACCTATGGATACTGGAACCCCGACTGGGTGTTGAAACTCTTGCGAGTCTACCACCGGAGCAAGAGTAAGGATCCAACGTGTCGAGATCCTTCGGATTTGATAAGAAAAATTACATACATGAAAAGCCCATACAAAGAATCCAGAAGGATCATAAAGCCTAGCAAGGGGCTTCCATTGCCTAAGTTATAAAACGAACATCCAAAGAAGAGATTGGGCCCCATACCAAATACATTAATTTACGTGTCTACTTTACATTTATATCTATTTTACTTTTCCTAGCTTAGTTCGGTACTGCCTAATGACTCCCACTACAATACACTTATTATACGAGTAGATTAAATATTTGCAACTTTAAGTTGCTAGATCCCCATGTTCATCCAACCTTTGATTAAGTTGTTTATAATTTAGTCATATCTTACCATTCATTAGCCTTGGTCGTCTGTTTCGATAAGTGTGTTGGGTATTTATTTTTCTTTTCTTTTCTTTTCACGTTAATTTTAAGAGTGCATGACACTGATTATAACTTGGTTAATATATTAATAAAGATTGATTATGTAAGGCTAGTCTTTATCCTCTTTTTATATGTGAATCTTCTATTATGATTAAGAAATATCACGTTAAAGAAATGGTGAGATTAAATGTCCTTAATACTTCGTGATCAATCATACATTGCAAAAAGAACTCATTTGTGATGCGTAACCTCTTTGTTCAAATCACTTGAGTACAGTGAACACTTCTAAATCAATTGGTGATTGAGAGGAACCTTGGATTCGTTCCAGTATCCTATCTATTGATCTCAATGTAAATATATTGACCAACTTAGTCAATACCTTTGAGTTGAGTAAACTCTGACACGCTGCTCAACTACACATACTTCCAATCCCGACCTTCAGTCGTACAAGTGAATTTGATTGATTGAATTGAGGGCAACATCATTAATTTTTTTATAGGAAGTGATGGTTGGGTTTATGACACAGGGAAGGATGTGAGGTCGAGCATCGTCTTCCTCAAGAGGATAACTATTCCAAATCCACGGAACTTCTCTGAACTCCTCACAGAGACTTCTTAAATCTACAAGGAAATAAAGCAAAAAATAGAAATAAATTGTAATAAATTCAAAATTGATTAATGAATCATTGATAAAATGTCTGACGTGTCTCCTTACACCATTAATAAAGAAAAAATAAACTAAAATTCGTAATTATCAAAAATAGTAAAATTCTAACTCTAATAAAAATCATAATTATAATAAAACTCTTCTAATGCCTAATTTCTAAAAATAAAAATTTCAAATAAACTTTCTCTAGAAGAGTCCTAGTATAATTAAAAGTTATTTCTAAAAGGGAAGAAAATCTAAAACTCTAAAAATTGAAATTACTAAAAATAGTAAAATTTTTCTAAAAATTTATTTTTAAGCTAAAAGCGCGCGTTTTCTGACAAAACAGACAGATGCAACCCACTTTGTGGGTCCGTTCACCTCGGATGACCTGTTTTAATAAAGATTGATAGGTTGTCCACCCTGTAACAATACCTGGATCAAAAGTTATGGTCAATTTACGGTCCATCTTCTTTTGGCCCTACCATGCTAGGAACGTATCTGTGACACGTTCTACATCAAACCCCTCCACTTGAAAAAAACTCGTCCTCGAATTACTCAAGAGACTTGACACATGAGTCTGAGATAACTTCTGACGCCGATGTTAATTAGCCCTTTTTTTGTACTTGGCATTAAGCTCTTGAGCTGACACAATATATGTACTCATGTATTCCTTGACTAATATCGATCAATTCCTTCACATCTGCCTTTAAGATCCCATATTTTTTCTGATAATGTGAGCACTTAGGCGGACTTGTCCTTGAGATGGGATTAATGTGATTTTATATATCTCGTATGGGAGATAATTTATTAGGGAGTTCATCGAGCACAACCCCCTTGAACTCCTGCGATACTGGTTCCAAATCCTCTAGGATATTCACAAGCTCCAAATATTTTTTCTTTTCAACTAATTAATGGATATATATTTTCCATTTCCTCAGATTGTTTAACAAAGGCCTGTTCAGTTATGAGATATTGTCCCTTTACTTTAGAAGTATTAGGGTTGGTTCTCCATTCTTATAGAGGCCACATATTTGTCACTGATGAATCTTATGGCTTGTTGTGATTCCATTTCGATGAGGCCGTTTCTCGCAGACCAATAATAAGATTTTTCTTCATAACCTTTTACTGATAGACTATCCTGATAATAATTTTGATTTTGTTGGAATAACACTTGATCATAATTTCAGAGGAGGAATCACATGCACAATAACGGTTTCATCCGCGGTCACATGCAAATTGGCGCTTTCATCTATCTCGTACGCTCAAGTTGAAGTTGTTCCCACCAAGTTGAAGCTTTGTATAATGCCCTAGATTTTTGTCAAGCTGGAGTTAGACGTCCTTGGATGATGAGTCGATCATAATACCTTAATTGACTTCTTAGAACTCAATCCTAAAGTCTCAAATCCCCTTTCAACCCATTTCCTTCAAAATCTCACCTTTCACCACCTTATTCTGTAAATTTTTCATCTGACTTCAAAAAGTCATATCTCCCTCGTTATAACTCTGATTTAGGTGATTCAAAATAGATTGAAACTTGATAAGCCTAGTTTTATAAAAAAAAAAAAAAAAGTAAAAAAATATAATAAAAATTTAAATATAGTTAAATATAGGTCGTTGTGACAACTACCTGAAAATCATTAGTTTGGACAGCTACTGCTTATAAAATTTTTAAATTTTTTTTATAATATAAAATATAATAAAATTTGATAGAGATGAAGTAAAATTGATGAAGAACTACTAAAAAAATAATTAAAATAATATAATAATTACAAGTGCTAGAAGGGGGCGTAGAACTGCTCTAGGATCTTATTCTGTCGTAATTAGGGCATAATTTAGTTAAGTACTAAACTAAATACTCAGTATAATTAGCTTGAATCATTTTAAATATAATCTGTAAGACCCAAAATGAGTAGAACCGTTAACGCTACATTACTTTAAAATTTAGGATCCATCTCAAAACTCAGTTGCCCACGGGAGCATGCTGAAACTCCGTATCGGACCTGGACCGCTGGTCGAAAGACTGATGACGGTGAAACTATACGTTTACGACCACCTTGTTGGGCTTGACAGCCATTTCAAAAATCAAGTTCTAATAGTAACCAGAAATGCACAACATGAGCCCGGAGAGAAGTAGGTAAGAAACACAAATGCCTTTCAAAAATGAACTGAAACTTAAGTGAATTGAGTCATTCACTTGCAGGCCAAATCTAAGGATTCAGGCTGTCAGAATCTGACCCAATTATACCCTTAGATTAGGAAAAATTTTCAACATATGTTAGTGTACTTGTGGCCCTAATTGAGTAACGCTGATCATTGAACTGAAACCGGTCCGTCACAGTTGATCTGTAAATCCGATCAGACTGAAACCTTAATTTGACCTAGATCCAATGTGAGGAAGCTTAAGTCCGACCGCATGTAGAAAAGGGGCCTCCAGATCAGCTCTGTTGGACCGAAATAGCTAGTCTTTGGCTATAACCTAAGTATACCATGGCCCTGGGGCCATTCCCATCAGTTCTGGGCCTATATAAGGGCCTTAAACCCTCTCTCTCTCTTCCTTCACATATGAATTTGCAACCCTATGAGAGAGAAGATAGCAAAGAGAGAAGGAAAGAGAGAGAAAGTGAGAGAGAGAGAGTGGGAGATTGTTCTTAGGATTCTTTCCTATCATTCCACGTACTTAACCACTGTTACCATATTGCTATTCCGGCGATTCTGATTCCATTCTTAGTTAAGAAATCCTAACCCTATTCCATTTTAGGGATTCAAATAGAGAAAAAATGTTAAACAGCTAACCTATTTTATGTTATAGGTTGTCGTTGTGCCGTAGACAAAGATACAGTGTTCGAACTGAGTTCGTTATGCGTCTACCGGCGAAAGGTGCGGACTATAAATGTTTAGGTTATGGATTTCAAGGCTATCAATGTCGGTTAATGATTTATAACTAACTTGGTTATCATTTCTCATGCTAGATACGATGTTTTCCTTGCTTTATAGATATATATGAACTAGGTTGAATATAGTCTAATTCATGTGTTTGAAAAAAATGTTTGAATGGGTATGTAATTTAAATTTGTGCTTACCATGATTATCTGTCATGGATATATGATTATTGTATATGTGACAACTCCTTGGTAAAAGGATTTGCCCTAATACATGTTATGACCAACATACGTCATGTATATTAAAGTGTGTAATCTAAGTGTTTCTAGAAATGTCTGAATGAGAAAATATTTACTAAATTATATTTTATATGGGTATTGAGATAAGATTCTTAACTACCTTAGCTATTTGTATAAATCCATTTATGTAACTTAGATTATTTGATGTGATTTACATATGAAATGTATAAGTGTGAAAGCATGTTTACTTGTACTTCATAAAAATACTCAATGATTCCTTTGTTTGAATTAATTGTTTATTGTTGATATACCTATCACATATGCATTCCTGTCATGTTTAAGTATGTTTGGGACTGCTACATAGTCCAGGCTATCGGTAGCAACTCCCAATTGAGTGGTAGAGTTAATTTCGCCATCACAGATATGTTCGAGGAATCCGAGTCGTACGGAGATTGTCAGCAATGGTTAGGCCACGCAGAGTGCTTACGCACTCTGTGTCGACCAATTCAACGTACACTCGTACCAATCGAGCTTGTCAAGTAACTCGATTTTTTCATTATATGTTTATTATGTATGGACGCAACTGCTTGAATATAAGGTACCAACTTACCTGTGAAAATCCCATTTAACCTTGGTACCTCGATCCGCTAAGACTCATGAGCTGGGCATGGTGGTATGGGACACCATGGTCATGTTATCGGCCTACACTGGGGTAATGAGCCTCCTTGCAGTGTCTAGTGAGCAACCCAGACTCGTGAGCCGAATATGGTGGTATGAAACACTATATTCGAGCTGTCGGCCTATGATCAAGTAATGAGCCCGTAGTGACCTTGAGTATACACTAGAAACTATGTTGAGGTGACGAGCCTTTCCGTAGTAAACTAGAGCATGACTAGGCATGTGCTAAGGTGACGAGCCTCTCCGTAGCGACTTGAAAACTGTCTATCGTATGTGACTACTAGGATTGACGACCCTAGATGGATCTATGTTTGGGTATATAATATAAAGGGAGGTACCTTAATTTCCTGAACTTGTTGTATTAATAAACCTAATTAAGTATTGGCTAACATAATCATGCACCGCACTGCATGTACTTTAGTAAGGAAGCACACGTTTCGGGAGGATGTCATGCGCGAACGTGAGATGAAGTCGGGGAGGGAGTGTAGGCGAGGGCATGCATCATTATAGCATACCATTCTTGCATTAGCAAGAGTAATCTAGGACACGATTACTGTACTGCTTTATTATTACTGCTTGATTGAATTGATAACATGTTAACCTTTGCCTTATAATTCCACTGAGTTGATCACTCGCTCTCACGTTCTAGGATGATGTTTTAAACACCAACCAGACTCTGTGTTAGATGTAGATACTAGCGCGACGTATGAGGCCGAGCCAGACTTCTACGATAATGAGTTCTCATACATGCAGTTATCAGGCGGGTCTATGTAGACTGTGATCTGATCGTCGAGGTTATAGGGATGTTGATTAGACCCTATTACACTTGTTATTTTTATATTTTTGGAACACTCATGTATATTTTTTTTGTTCATTTTTAGAGTATACATGTATATACTTAACCTGGTAACATGTTCACACTCTGGAGACCTACATCAGTTTATATACTTTATATATCTATCACAGTCTTCCGCTTGTGAAATTTAACTGTCTCTGGAGTATGATATGCTATTTTGATATAATCTCACTCATGTTTAAGGCACTAATACAGACAACATTAACTCATCATTCTCTATGTTACATAAGTGATATGTTTGAACTCAAGAGTTGGGCTCCTGCTCGACCCTTGATTTTTAGGGCATTACACTTCACCCATTCAATTTGTAGGCCACAAGCTCAACCTTCTTTGATTTAGGAATTTTCATGTATTCAAAGAATTGCTCAACTTCAGAAAGCCAATCAAGAAAATTCTTAATGTGAAGTTGGCCATTGAAGTTAGGAAGATTGACCCCTCATCTTGAATTCTCGATCCATCCGATCATTGCCTCGTTTAGGATATTGTGGAATCATGTTATTGGATCCCACCTTCTCAAGAGTGATTTTTTGGTTTACTATTCACACCATACTGCGATCAGAGTGATTACGAGTGCCAACAATTGTTGGTAGCGGATCACCACCAGGAACACGGAGTTGCCCTAAGGCCTCTGCTATGCGATTTGTCATGTTGTCGATAGAAGCCTGCAACCCTTGCATGGCTTATCGATTCTCTCATTGTTCTACTTTGAAAGCTGTTACCATTAAAGGTAAATTCCTTGAAACACCGTCCATAAGATTGTTGCCCAACTCGTCGTTAGAAGTCATCTATCCGAGGAAAAACCTGCCTTTGATATCAAATTGACGCAGGGAAGGACGTGAGGTCGAGCACCGTCTTCCTCAAGAGGATAACTATTCCGAATCCACGGAACTTCTCTAAACTCACAAAGACTTCTCGAATGCACGAGGAAAGAAAGTAGAAAATAGAAATAAATTCTAATAAATTTAAAATTGATTAATGAATCATTGATAAAATGTCTAATGTGTCTCCTTACATTATTAATAAGGAAAAGATAAATTAAAATTCGTAATTACCAAAAATAGTAAAATTCTAACTCGAATAAAAATCATAATTCTAATAAAATTCTTCTAATGCTTAATTTCTAAACATAAAAATTCCAAATAAACTTTCTCTAGAAGAGTCCTATTATAATTAAAAGTTATTTTTAAAAGGGAAGAAAATCTAAAACTCTAAAGATAGAAAAAAAATTCAAAATTAATAAAAATAGAAAAATTTATTTTTAAGCTTAAAGCGCGCGTTTTTTGATGAAACAGACAGACGTGACCCACTTTGTGAGTTGGTTCACCTCAGATGGCCCGTTTCAATAAATATTGATTGGTTGTGCGCCCCATAACAATACCAGAATCAAAAGTTATGGTCAATTTATGGTCCATTTTCTTTTGACCCAACCATGTTAGGAACGTATACGTGACACGTTTTACATCAGTTTATCAACATTTTGAACAACGGGCAATGAGTCTTACCCAAATCTCCAAGCCCCAACTTAACACAAGCCTCTCTCTCTCTCTCTCTCTCTCTCTCTCTCTCTCTCTCTCTCTCAAAAAAAAATTATTTTTTAATACCAAACTTCGGCTTTATTGTCGGCAAGCCTTGGGCCTTGATCTTGTTGGACATGGGAAATTAATTGAGATCTATTCTAAAGGTGCAACCAAGTTGCTACTCAAAAGCCAAGGCTTGTGTACAACCCTCACCTGTCCTGAGCTGGGCATCAGGTGGGGCTTGGGTCACCATGACGTATGGGTTTTAATCACACCGACCATCTATTAATCTTTTACATATCAATTTAGGCCATGAGCCCAAAAATGAGTAATATACAAGGATCAAGTGGAACATACTATGGGAAGCATCAATTATAATGATGCCCAAATAGAAACCTTCTTAGGGCCAATTGTAATGTTCATTAGTTTGTGGGTCACTTTAGCCTTGGATCTATCTCATTTATTTGACTAAAATGATATGACAAAAATGGATAAACGGTGTGGATAAAACTCATACATCACGGTCACCACTCAAAGCCCCAACCTGTGCCGAGCTCCAAACAGGAGTAATGCCCAAGCCACATTCCTGGGTGGTCTTTGATTGAAAATGGAAAGCAGAATGATCATGCGAGGGTGTTTTTTGTCTGTGAGCTGAAAGAGGGACCCATGTGTCAAAAAATGTGTCGTCTACTGATTATTAAATTGCACATTGATTTATATGTTTATCATGGTAGGATGAAATTATTGGGGGTGTTGGACCTTACAAGAACGTTACTCTGGCAATACTTTGACTCTATTGCTTTTGTTTTTTTGTTTTTTGTTCTTCTTTTAGAAAAGTAATGTGCTTTTTTCTTTTAGAAA
Organism: Magnolia kwangsiensis; assembly: GCA_037074715.1. NCBI lineage: Eukaryota > Viridiplantae > Streptophyta > Magnoliopsida > Magnoliales > Magnoliaceae > Magnolia > Magnolia kwangsiensis. The sequence goes on from CM073588.1 coordinate 91,777,357, forward strand.
AGTAATGTGGACAAGGGAATCTCAATGATTTAATTAACACGTCTTCTCGGGAAGTAGATTGCTTGTGGCCTGACCACAAAAATATTCATGTGCCCTTGTTATCTGAAGTTGTGGGACCCATAAAGATGCTGGTAATAAATCCACTCCAACCATTTGTCTTTTAAGACTACTGTAAGACATAAATCTAAAAATCAAGAAGATACAAAACTCAAGTGGGCCATACAACACGAAATAATAATGATTAAACATCAAACATTGAAAACTTTGTTAGGATTGTGGTGTTGTATGCTATTTTTGGCAATGATGAGAAAGCCAATAAGAGGATGACATATGACATTGTATGTGAAATAAGAAGTGTATAAAAAGAATTTCAAATATTTGAATTGCTTTTTGCAGGCTTACGGCTAGTGGATGTTTAATTATACATGTCAATAGATGATTGATAGGATGTTGCAGCCGATATATAAGAAGTGTGATCGAGTTGATTAAAATATAAAAGACGATCGTGTGCAATAAAATGAAACCTTAACCAAAACAAGTAAAGTGAACGGCCGAGAGGCATTCAGAAGAGTAACAATTGCAAAAAAAAAACATAATAAGAGAATGATCTAGAGAGTCTTTTCAACTACCTTAATCGTTAGAGTAATAATATAAATATTTAGAAGAATAAGTTACGTACGCAATATAATTCTATAAACTGGAGAGGAACTTAAGAGTGCAACATTATCTCACACCAATAAAATTAAGCAAATAAATCTATCAATTTACTTTATCTCAACTTATCTTAAAAGTAATAGTAATCAATGAGCAATAATTTTTAGTTGTAATATTTAATTGTAATTCAACTATACGCTCACACACTTGATTTTTTGTCTATCATATATCAAACAATTCTTTCAAGAGGCACATGCATCTGGTGATTGATTATGAGATTTTTCCTTTTGTTTGATTTATACTTGTATTTTGAAAGTTTTTAAAAAATAAAGTAAAAGAAAAGTCTATCCATGGAGGAAAGATCCCATACTTCAATTATTTTCTGATCAGTGTCAAATTTTGTAAGTGGCTGAGTAAGCTATCAATCTTATTAGTATCTGTTCATATCACACGTATTCACGCACTTAGGGTTATAGTTGATAGGGTAAATTGAGCTATTGTATTGCCCGCATAATTAAAATCAAGCTGAGCAGCCAACACGTATAACCTTATGTTTATATTTGTGCCTACAGGTTATCATAGGGTTAATGACCTTGTGAACGGTTTTGATGGCATTAAAATTTAATGGTAAGCTACAATAAGTGGGTTTCAACTGTTCCACTGCGTTTCCATTGGTTTGGGGGACCTAAGTTTGTGTCTGCCTGTTTTTAATGGGCGCGGATTCGCTACTGACGGGTTGGGCAGCGAGACTGCTACTGACGTGACGTCACTAAGTTCTGTGGACTCCATGGTGATGTATGTTTTGTATCCACGCCGTCCATCTGTCTAAAGAGATAATTTTAGTGTAAGATCCAAAGAGTGAGTCACATCCGAAGCTCCAGTGGACCCCACCAACAAAACAGTAGGGAGAGTGATGCCACCGTTAAAAAGTTCTAAAGGCTGCAAAAGTTTTCTATCAAGCTGATATGTGTTTTACCTTTTTTAGTGTCTTTTCTAACTTTTGAACAGGTTAGATTTCGTAAAAACATCCTGGTGAGCCTTAAGAAGGTTTTAATGGTGGGAATCAATCTTTCAGTTGTTTACTGGTTCATTAAAGATTTGGATCTACCTAATTCGCTGATTCATATCTTAAAATAATGCCTCCAAATGGATGAACGTTGTGGAAACAACATACATCATAGTGTCGTTCACATAACTTGGTGACGTCACTTCAGCAGCCACTCTCACTACTCAACCTGTCAGTATCTAATCCGCGTCCGTTTTTAATTTCCCCATCCATCTGTGTTACAGCTGTGTTCTCGCAAAACTGACGGACGGAGTGGATTTGTCACACCCATCTGTGGGCCCCACACAGCTTTCTGCAACAGGGATACAGGAATATTTCTGTGTGCCCGAAGGTATAGACAATCCATGTACGTCCAAAAGCATAATGCCGTACCTTATAAAAAAGGTTAAAGCTTTATCGGGTAAAATCAGGCGTCGGTGTATTGTACGACCATGGATTGCCCAGTGAGGGTGAAAAGACGAGAAAATTCTGTTTGGACACCGTGATGTATGTATTTTATCCGTCCATCCAATTTTTTCTGCTCGTTTTAGTGTACAGGAGAAAGTTGAAGTATATCATAAGATAGGAATGAAATGTGTGCAGTTGAAAACTTATCGAGAACCCAAAGTCTTCGATATATTTGTGTATTCCTCTCTACATATATTTGTGACACAGTGAATAAGTTGGATGACAAATAAAAGTTTCATTGGTGGACATTATACCCACTGTTTTCTTTGGTGTGTTCTACTTGAGCTTTGGATACAGTTCAAAAATTTTGGCCATGCACGAACTTAAAAACATATAGATGGCGTAGATAATTACATATACGTCACGGTGGGCCTGAGCGTGGTGAGTTTATGTTCTGCTTGGACACCGATGCCTAGCATAATGTTTGTTAGAAATCCGCCCCATTCATCCGTATTGTGAGCTCCTTTTAGAACTTAGGACAAAAAATGAGCCACATCCGATGCTCAAGTGGGCCGAAAATATGAGGATTGAACATCCACAGTTGAAATATTGATGGGGCCACAGAAGCTTCGAATCAGGGTAATAATTATCTTCTCAGCTCATTTCAGTAGGAATTAAGTTACGAATGATATGGATTTCATTTAAACATCACTTTCGACCGCAGGAAGGTTTCAAAGGTACGAATTTAACTACCCACATTTTCCTATACTGCCTCCCACTTGGTTTTTGAACCTATTTACTTTCGGTGCGAGTCCTAAAATGAGCTCACAAAACGGAAGGACTGGTTAGATTTCTCACAAACACCACGGTGGGCCCCACCTAGGCGTACAGCGCAGGAAATCCGCGTCCCCGCGTACCTTAGATATTTTAAAAGAAGATTAGGGTGTAGTTGGTAAAGCGAGGAACCCTGCTGTAAACCCAAAAATCACATTGATTAGGAAGGGTAGTCAAAAAACAGTAGAGAGAAAATTACCTGTTACAACGAACTCCACCCTTACTATCACATGATCCCTTCCACCTCTTTGGAATGGGCCCCATTCCATCGTCATTGAAGCTCTCCGATTCAGGCCAAACGCCCGTATCAAGATTCCCAATAATTATATCTTCGCCAAACCTCGCTTTCTGCCACAACGATGTTTCAGGAATCTTGCCGTTCTTCTCCAGCCCTAGGAACTCCCAGGACCGAGTCGTGTGTAGCTTCGCCATCTTGTTCCTGAAAACCGATATAACATCCGGATGCTTTGATATCTCCTCAGCTTCCTCCGCTTCTAAGTTTGCGGCGAAACCGTTCACATGCTTCGTGTAGGAGTAGAAAATGGCATTTTTCGCCTTCTCTATACTCCCGACAAACGATGCCAAGAAGTCGTAGTGGGAGTTCGTGACTCGTTCGTAGTCAATGGAAGAAGGTTGGGAGCCATGAGAGTGGGCTCCAAAATACACCACATAAGATTTCTTATTGCTAGCAAATGTGGGTGTTTGGATGAAAGAAGAAACAAATATCAGAAGAGGGAAAAGAAAGAGCTTTGTAGCCATCATTGCTGCTTCTTCTTTCTTGAATACCTCTCTCCCCACTGTGCCTTCTTATAATGGGCTTGACGTGGCACAACCGTAAATAAGTCAGTATCATCTTATTGTCGGTGCCCGTTCTGAATGGAGAATGCGTGCTGATTCCACGATGGACACTATAATTTGGACGGACAGGATCACTGCATTTACGGGGTTGATACGACTTTTTAAATGCATTTTGTGCGCGTCGAAGTCTCAGATAATTCCTGTGACATAAGTCCAAGCCACAGCTGATGACATCGGCTGACATCATCTGAGAAAACTAAGAAAAAAAAATACCGATTTCCAATAATAGGAATTCAATCTCCACTGTTTTCAATGGTGTGGTCCGCTTGAGCTTTGCTTCTACATCAGGTTTGGGATTTTGCCTTAAAAGTGGTTGGAAAAATAGATGGACGGTGTGGATAAAACACCTACATCATAGTGTGGTCCACAGAGCTTTGAAACAAGCTAACTGGATGGTGTTGGGATTGCCAGCCAAACAGGTCTTCCGTTCTGATCGTTTAAGGACCATGTGGGATCCACTATGGTTGACGTGCTTTATCCACTCTATCCATCCGTTTTGCCAACTCAGTTTAGGGGATGATCCCAAATTGAAGGATATCCAAAGCTCAAGTAAACCACACCATAGAAAGCAAGGTTAATTGAATGCCTACCATTGAAAACTTCACACGGCCACAAAAGCTAAAAAAACACCGGTGCGGATACCTACCTGGCATTTATTGATAAAAAGGGCTATACACTTGTTTACTTGGTCCAGCTCTACAAAAAAACAACGCACCTCGCCTATTTTATAATCACCCCACAACTTACGGTTGTACACAAGTGGGGTTAGATTGGTCAGCTCCCTTGACCCAACTTCAAGAAACTTGTCTTGTCCTGGTTTAATATTGTATAAAAAACAATGCACCTTGCCTATTTTATAATCACCGCACAACTAGAGCTGTCCACGAGTGGGGTTAGATTGGTCAGCTCCCTTGACCCAACTTCAAGAAACTTATCTTATCCTGGTTTAATATTGTATAAAAAACAACGCACCTTGCCTATTTTATAATCACCCCACAACTACAGCTGTACACGAGTGGGGTTAGATTGGTCAGCTCACTTGGCCCAACTTCAAGAAACTTGTCTTATCCTGGTTTAATATCGTATTCGAACCAAGCCGAGCTAGTTTTTGGAGTTCAAAATTTTTTTGAGCTGAGTTCAAGTTTATGTGAGCTCAACTCAACTTGAATCGTACCTTGACGCGAATTGAACCAGCTCAGTGACTCAATTATTTTGATATTGATGTTACTTGCCGAGTGTTTGATGAAATGACTTAATGAAGTGTTGTTTCATGTGCATACATTCTTTGTAAGATTGATTAGGGGCAATGAAGGAACGAATACGAAATAAATCATTACAAAATAACTCTATTTTATAAGATTGTCCTCGTATTTTGATTTTAATGCTACTTAAGAATTAATTGATAAAATACATGTGAAATAATGTTATTGTTTAGCATAAAGTAAGAAATTAAAGATATATTTTTTGTTTATAAAAATGCCACACATACTTGAACTCGGCTTGAATTGATCCAAGCTACTACCTGAATCAAGCTGTGCTGATTGGCCAGTTACGATTGAGCACTGAGCTGAGTTGAACTGAGTTCAAAATGGGGTTAGCTATTGGCCAAGCCGAGCCGAGCCGAACTATGCCAAGCTCACTACTCGACCCAATTCTACTCATGTACAACTCTATTAACAAAACCCAATATACAAGGAGCCTCATAAGAGGACACTAAGAAGACACATTTGCGTGCTTGGCAGCTCATAAAAAGAACTCACGCCTAGGGACCTGTCAATGAGGAGACCTTGACACTTTTCAATTTCTGAAATAGCCTACTCCAGCATTATCAAGCGCCTGTTTACCCTTCATTCAAGTCTTTTTGACCTTACCAACGGGTTGGATGGGGCCCTAAGAAAGTTTTGATGGTGGATGTCATTGTCCTTGCTGCTTTATGTGGTGTGGTCCACTTGAGCTTTGAATCTGCCTCACTTATAGGTTCATATCCTAAAATGAATTTTCAAAATAGATGGCCGGTGTGGATATAACACATATCTATGTGGAGTCTGCATAAGCTTGCCTTGCCAACACTTCAGTTACCAGGTTCTATGCCACGCAATCAAAGTCCAGGGGAAAAGTTGGGCGCCATTGAAACAGACGATCAGAATAATTCTTTAAAATAAATAAATGAGCGTGATCAAAATAAGATTATTTAAATGACGAAACTACCCTTTTTAGTTAGCAACGCACTCAGGAGGTACTGTACCCGTCGATGTGGGACCCACGAGATATAGGAAGGCTATCTAACTCGTTCATCAGATGCTGCATCTCATGTTAGAGATTTGACATAAACAGTACGCAGGACATTCCACGCAAATCAATGATGAACGTTCCCTCTCAACTTGTTCTCTGTAGTGTGGCCCACCTAATTCACTGATGCCGCCTTATTATAAAGCGTTGAAAGTAACATGATGTAGAGTGGGTCGTGGACAATTTCATGGCCAAGATGGATCAGAAAAGGCACGGTCGACGACATAAGTGATCCCGACCGTTGGACCTTAGATCGGGTGTATCTTGCAATCCGGAATGAGTTATCTGACGTAAAATATATGATTTTGGGGTAGAACGAGCTACTTTAGCCAACCAACCCTACTATGCCGGGTTGCGCAACTCAGATTTGTGAGAAACCCCCTGATCGGCGGTCGTTTCCCCATTTTAATTTCGTTTTTACTATAAATAGTAAGTTTTAGTTTGCTTATAGCTCTTCATCCGTTGGGCTTTAGGAGTTGTGTCCAACATGAAAAGTGCTTAGAATAATTAGGAGAACGGTTTGGTGAAGCTAAATAGGACACATACTATTTTTGGCCGAAAGCCTTGCGCACTAGTAGACATCACGACCGTCTATAAATAGTAAGTTTATTATTTATAGTAAGTCACGGATTCTAGGAGTTTTAGTTGTAGTTTGAGTCTGATTTCTTTCCTATTGCTTGGTTCCCTTATTTAAAGGGATGTAAACTCATTTTTATGCATTTATCAATTAATTTCAAATTTTATTAGAATATATTTTTATTCTCTTGCTTTCTTTCCTTGAGGATTTGAAAAGTCTCTGTGAGGAGTCCAGAGAAGCTCCGTAGATTCGGAGTAGTTATCTTTGAGGAAGACGGTGATCGACCTCATCACATTCATCCCTGCGTCAATTTGGTATCAGAGTGAGGTTTCCTCTCAAGCCGATGGCAAACAACGAAGGTATGAATCAAAATCCTGTGGACGGTGATCTAGGAATTCGTTATCTTTCGGAAAGAATAAAAGCTTTCCATCGGGAGAATCAGTTGACCATGCAAGGGCTGCAGGAAACCCTCGATCGTCTTGCAGATGCGCTACTTTCGCCCCGAGCCCTAGGCGGTGCTCCACCACTTATGGTCGCTCCGCCACCTATGGTTGCTCCACCACCCGTGGTTGCTGTAAGACGTGACCCTGATTATTGCAGAGCACTGCTAGTGGAAAACTATAGGGCTACACCAGATGATTCTAGTTTTAGCGACGAGGACATTAATGAGGATTTTGACCAACGACTAATCCATGGAGGCGATCATCTAGATCGTGTTGAAAGATACTATCGAGGTAAGGCTGAACTTTCTAGTTTTAACGGTATCGAAGATTTCTTCGATTGGATAGCTGAAGTAGAGAGATATTTCGATTATATGGATGTGCCAGATCATAAAAGCGTGAAATTGGTAGCGTTTAAATTAAAATATGGTGCTTTTGCATGATGGGAACAATTACAACTCTAACAAGCCCGCCAGAACAAGGCGCCCATCGCATCATAGCCTCGGATGAGACGTCTTCTTCGATCACGATTTCTCCCCAGTGATTATGAGCAGATCTTATTCCAGCAATACCAGAATTATCGACAAGGAAATCAAACTGTTACAGATTACATTGAAGAATTCCAACGGTTGGCTACACGAAACGATCTGTCAGAATCTGAGTCAAAGAAGGTGGCACGATTTATAGGTGGTTTGCGACAGACAATTTAGGACCGAGTTCAGATGTACCGAGTCGGGATTGTAGATGAAGCAATTTAATTGGTAGGAATGGCAGAAACATAACTTGTAAGAGCTCCTGTTCATCTTTATCCTTCAAATCGACCCCCTATGACGGGTCATACACAGGATTCAGTACTGGCTCGAGGAAAAGATCCGGTAGGAGAACGTCCTCAACTTCTTCCACCCATAAACCGTGATATAGGAGCGGACCATCCAGACCTCTACGAGCAGCACCCACAACAACGGGCCCTAGCAGGATTCCGAATCCTTATGCTCGGTCAAAGACGAATAATTGTTACCACTGTGGCCAACCAGGCCACTTATCAAACACTTGTCCTTAACGTCCGACAACACACTTGACTATAAACGAAAGGGGCACTGAAGATGAGGTCACAAAAGAAGATTATGGCTTTGATGAATATGAACAAACTACTGAAGAAATAGCAGGTAGCGATGAAGTGACAGGCGAGGATCGTGGTTAATCTCTCGTTGTGAGGCGACTACTGTATACCCCACAAAAGGAATTACATCCACAGCGGCATAATATATTTCGTACTCGGTGCACTGTTAGCGGAAAGGTCTGTAATGTGATCATAAATAGTGATAACAGCGAGAACATCGTCTCAAGAGTGATGGTGGATAAGTTGCTGCTACCAACGACGAGACATCCTTCCCCGTACTCAATTGACTAGATAAAAAAGGTGAATGAGACCAAGGTAACCGAACAATGCACTATCTCGTTTTCAATTGGTAAACATTATAAGGATCAGATACTTTGTGACATGGTTGACATGGAAGCCTGTCATATGCTACTCATTCGACCCTGATAGTCGGACCGTGATGCAACCCATCGGGGACGAGACAATGTCTACATATTCATCAAGAATAATCAAAAAATAATCCTTGCCCCTATAACACTAGAGAACCACCCTGAAGCCTCTAAAGTGGAGGGGAGTTCTCTCTTAACCATTCAGGATTTCATGGAGGAATCCAAGGAAACCGGGGAGGTATACGCCGTAGTGGTGAAGGGCGAGAAAGAAGAACCCTCAAACATCCCTCCAAGCTTAAGACTGTTGCTAAACGAATTCAAAGAAGTCTGGCTTAAAGATTTACCTGATGGATTGCCCCTATGAGGAACATCCAACATCACATAGACCTCGTTCCTGGGGTTAGCCTGCCCAATCGCCTTCATTATCGAATGAGTCCAAAGGAGTGTGAAATACTTCATGGGCAAGTGGAGGAATTGATTTGTAAGGGTCTATTAAGAGAGCATGAGCCCATGTGCTGTACCAGCATTATTAACGCCAAAAAAAGATGGAAGTTGGCGCATGTGTATCGACAACTGAGCAATCAACAAAATTATCATCAAATATCAGTTCTCAATACCACAGTTGGACGACATGCTCGATATGTTGGGAGGGGCCAAGGTGTTCTCTAAACTAGATCTAAAGAGTAGGTACCATCAAATTCGTATCCTGTTGAGGGTCAAATATTGCATATCAGACCCCATTTATTTCCTAGATTTACGAACAAAATACTGTTTAATGGCCCGTTTTAACCATGTTTGTGCTGCAAGGTGTAATTACGAGCTTGGACTGAAATAAGAGGCTAAAAGCATAGATTTAATGCTCTGACGATACTAAGGTAAGGGAAAGACTCCAGGGGACCAAGATTGACGGAATTACACGCCAGGAATCTAAGAAAACCGAGAAACTGAAGCTCAAGTGGCCCAAAAGACGTACAGAGTGCAAGATCACAGGGTTCCCGCCATCCGATCAGTTCAAAACTTAATACATGGCCTGAGGACCATAATTTAACCGTACACATCGAATTTCAGCTGTTGGATCTCTGTGAAAGTGTCTCAACTGACAGATCAACCTATCGACCATCGATTTTGGGCCTGCATGATATCTGGATATGCTTCACTTTTGGTCTCAACCTCTTAATTGAGATGGGACAACAAATGGACGGATTAGATCTCAAATACATCACTGTGGGACCCATGCATGCAATGCATGTGTGTACAGCACACGCATGAGCGTTGTGCACTGGATCAGCCAACCGGTCAAAAGACCGGTTGACTCGTGGAGAATCAGAGAGAGAGCATCTCTCTCTCCTTTCACATGCACGAACGGACGATCGTCCGCGGTAACATGTAGTGGGCCACCATTGCCATCCAATCGGTTGATCCGAACCGTCCACTCACTCCGTAGGGTAGCCAAGATCCTCGCCAAGGTCTCTTTTTGTCCCCATGCAAGCACGCACAGGTAAACAGCGCCCAAACAATGAACGAACGGTGCCATGAAAAGTGTCATGGGCCACCCCAAATCTGATCCGAGGTTGACCATTTCCGAATGGATTTTCGAGGTGAATCTAATGGACTGACCGGATTTCATTGCGGACATCAATCACGGCCCCACCAACATCACAGTGCGTCGGTCGTGCGCACTCTGTTCCGCAAACCGACAGCTACACAACATTGGTGGGCCACCGTCCTTGATCTATTGGAAAATCCACACCATCTACCTTGTTATCAACTCAAAACCGACCGTCCCCTGGCCAGCTTCTTGATTTCCTCAGAGGAAACGTGTTCATGGAAGTTTAGACACGGGTCGGACGACAGTAAGCAAGATTCTATGGGCCCCACCGAACTTGTCCAAAACAATCTCTGACCGACCGATTTTTCAAGGGTGTTCCATTGGACGGAGCAGATTTCACGGATATTGGAAGGAGTGGGTCCCACCGAAAAACAGAGCTCCCTGCGTAAGCTCTGTTACGCGTTCCAGAAAAATCGGACGTTCCGGATCTTCTTGGCCCATCATCATTGATCGAACCGGCGATCTGTACCGTCCAAAATGATCATAGGGAGGCCGTGACCCTAGCCAAGATGTCAGAATCAATAGACGAATTGATTCTGCACGGCAATTCTTCTACAAACGTAAGAAGTTTTCATTGTTTTCTTACGCACGCCTGCGTAAAGAGAAGTTCCGCACCGACTTCTGCTATGCGTAAAAGAGGTCACCGACTCCATTCCACCGGCTTATCCACCGTCTTGCATAGCTATAAAAAGGAGGACTCAAGAGGACGGTGGGGGGCTTGGACGTGGATCAACTTGGCTCGGGTTAGACATCTGCAAGAAAGAGAGTAGTCTGATTGTTTTTATTTGTTTTATTATCTATGTTATTTTGGGATGTTTAACCCCATCATGATGGGCTGAACCTCTTAGTTAGGGCTAAGAGGTGAAGCTCGTAGCTGGATGGGGGACTTATCACTTATGTCATTTATTTAGTTTGAACTGATGTTGAGTTTAGTTTAAATTAAGGGAATGTTTTTAGTCTTTAATGGTCTGTTGTGACTGAAATTACAATGGGTCTGTAATGGCTTAAAGTATGTTCTTTCTCCTTTATATTTATGATGTCAGGAAGCCTTATTGTTCACCATAGTCTCCTGGGCATGGTCGGATGTCGGTACCCTTCCTAACCTTCATACATGTGATTGGTTGGTAGTTAGTTTAATTCTGTTGTTAGTCATAGTCTCCTGGGCATGGTTTGGTGATGGAATCCATTCTAATTCATATACCTTTCATCTCTTTGAAAACTAGATCAACGGCAGTTCAGTAATTTCCATGATTTCAGATGCAAGCATAAGTTCTCCCTGATCTCTACAAGTGGATCCTCTGAATCCCTAGTTTCTTATCCCTGATTTTTCTTAAGTTTTAGATAAGTAGTTCACAATTATTTCCTCAACTCCATTCAGTTTTAAACTCATCTTATTCTAGTTCTAGTTCTAGTTAATTTTAGATTACGTACAGGTTTCAGTCCTTTGGGATTCGACCTCAGTCTTACCGAGTTTATTACTACATCACAACCCTGCACTTGGGGAGTGAACATATCCGACCCGGTGATAAGTGAAAAATGACATTTAAGATAAAGGAAGACTTGTATGAGTGACTGGTCATGCCCTTCGGCTTATCCAACATGCCAAGTACTTTTATGCGTTTGATGAATCAAGTTCTAAAACCGTTCACTGGCCTATTTGTGATAGTATATTTTGATAATATATTAATATATAGTCAGAATGAGGCGGAGCACAAGAAACATCTCAAGTAGGTGCTGCAGGTCCTAAAAGATAACAAGTTGTACCTTAACTTGAAAAAGTGTAGCTTTTTAATTGACAGCCTGTTGTTTCTAGGATTTTTTGTAACATCCACACGCATTCGAGTGGACAATGAAAAGGTGTGAGCTATTAGGGAATAGTCGATCCCAACAAAAATTCATGAGGTGAGGAGTTTTCACGGATTGATGACTTTTTATCGTCGATTTGTGCGATATTTTAGCACCATAGTCACTCCTATAATAGATGCATGAAAAAGGGACCGTTTCAGTGGATCGATAAAGCTAACAAGAGCTTTCACGAGATCAAGCATCATTTGTCTACAACACCAGTCTTGGTGCTTCCTAATTTCGATAAATTGTTTGAGGTTGAGTGTGACGCTTCGTACGATGGAATTAGGGGAGTATTATCACAGGAAGGTAGGCCGGTAGCCTTCTACAACGAGAAGCTCAGCGAAGCCCGAAAGAAGTGATCAACTTATGAGCTTAAGTTGTATGCAGTTGTTCAAGCATTGTGACATTGGCGGCATTATCTGATTCAAAGGGAGTTTGTTCTGTACATTGACTATCAAGCATTAAAGTTTATTAATAGTCGGACTAACGTGAATCGTGTGCATGCTAGATGGGTTGCATTTTTACAAGAATTCACATTCATTCTAAAGCACAAGTCAGGACAACAGAACAAGGTGGCTGATGCACTTAGCCGTCGTGCATCAATACTTGTTACGATGAGCAACGAGGTGGTCGACTTTTACTATCTCAACGTGTTGTATGCCGAGGATGAGGACTTCAAAGATTCTTAGTAGAAGTGTCAAGAAGGTTACCCCAATGACTTTCATATACATGACGATTTTCTCTTCAAAAGGAATCGATTGTACATCCCCCAAAGTTCTCTGAGGGAGCAGATTATTCAGGAGCTACATGGAGGTGGCCTCGGTGGACACCTTGGGCGAGACAAGACGCGAGCTCTTGTGGAATAACGGTATTACTAGCCATAATTAGTACGTGATGTGGGGAGAGTCGTAAAACGTTGTCATATTTTTCAAACTTTCAATGGACAATCTCAGAATACGGGACTCTACACCCCATTACCTGTGCCTGACAGTCCTTGGGAAGATTTATCAATGGACTTCGTGCCTGGTCTTCCACGAACACAATACGGCATGGATTCCGTGTTCGTGGTGGTCAATCATTTCTCCAAGATTGCGCACTTTATCCCATGCAAGAAGACCCTCGATGCAACACATGTGACGAATCTATTCTTCAGGGAGGTCGTACGGCTACACGAGGTCCCTAAGATCATTACTTCTGATCATGACACGAAGTTCATTAGCCACTTTTGGCAGACTTTGTGGACTCGATTCGATACACGACTTCAATTCAGCAGTGCTTACCACCCACAGACTGATAGGCAGACCGAAGTTGTGAATCACACATTGGGAAACCTCCTTCGCAGTATTGCAAGAGAAAAGCTAAAGCAGTGGGACTTGGCCTTGTCTCAAGAAGAGTTTGCGTTCAACAACATGGTAAACCACTCGACAGGGAAATCATCATTTCAAATTATCTACGGACGAGTTCCTCGCCACACACTTCACTTGGTCCCTTTGCCCAAACACCCAGGCACAAGCATTGCAGCAGAACATATGGCAGATATATGGCAGATAAGATCATGGGCATCCATGCAGAAGCGCTGTTGAGGGTCAAATAGTGCATATTAGACCCCAAATATTGTCTGGATTTACGAGCATAATAGTGTTTAACGGCTGATTCAATCGTGTTTATGTTGCAAGTTGATTTTACAAGCTTGGATGGAAAAAGGGTGTTAAAAGTTGAGATTTAACAATCTGATGACACCAAAGGCAAGGGACGGACTTCAGAGGACCAAGATTGACGGATATACACGGTCAGAAATCCGAGAAAACTAAGAAACTGAAGCTCAAGTGGCTTGAAACGCATCTAGAATGCAAGATCACATGGTTCCCGACATCTGATCGGTTCGAAACTTTATACATGAGATGAGGGCCATAAATTAACTGTACACGTCAAAAATCATCCATTGGATCACCCTAGAAGTTTCCCAACGGATAGATCAGCCCATAAATTCTTGATTTGGGGCCCACCTGACATCTAGATCTACTTCAACTTTGTTCTCAACCCATTAAATTAGGAGAGAAAGAGGGTGGACGGAGTAGATTTCTCATCAACATCACCGTGTGCCCTACACAAGTATCAGCATGCACATGGAGTATATACGCTCGCAGTACACCGAATAAACAAAAGTCGGCCAGCATGCGCTGACCGACGTATCTTCCAAACTACTTCTCTTTCAAACAGCCGCAACACGCTGATTATTTTTGTGTAGTGGGACCCACCCATCATCTTTTCAGATGATCTGGACCGTCCATACTCTCGATAGGGGGGGCACAACCCTCACTTAGCTGTCCTTCTGTTCCCATGCATGCACACGCGCGAAAATTGCAATCAAACGCAAGATGGACGGTGGTGCAGAAAGATCAGTGGACCACACCTAATACAAGCCAAACAATCCCTTTCCAAACGGTTTTTCGAGGTAATTTCAATGGACGGTGTGGATTTCATTTCTGAAGCCAATCAGTAGGCCACCAAACATTCAGCGACGGCGTGCGTAGCCTCTGTTTCGTAACAGAAGCTGCGGGTGATCACTGTGGGCCCCACTCATTGTTCGTATAGCCAATCAGAGCCATCCAGTCGAACCGGTCGGAGATTTTAACCAAGGTGTAGGTGACCTTTTGCTGGGACGCGCTTGACAGTGGCCGTGAGCTCTCAGATTGTCTGTTTCGTCGCCGAATGATCAATCAAGGTGGGCCGCACCAGTAGACGACCAAAACCGACCATCTTCGATCGAAATTTCGAGGAGAAGATGGTGAACGGAGTGGATTTCTGGTCTGAACTCAAGAATGGGTCCCACTGGGAAATCAGCGTAAGAAATATACTTTGCTGCGAACGAATGTGCGTAAACTGAGTCAGTTCTCCGACTCTAAACAAACTTCGGACTGTGCACCGACTTCGCCCCTGCAGCTTATAAGAGAGAGAGAGAGAGAGCAGGAAAAAAGTTAGTTGGGACGAGGAGTTTTGGCGTGGAGCACAGAGGCAAGAGAGAGAATAGAGAGTATTTTATTTTCTTTTTATTTTTGTTGTTATTTTTACTTTGTTTATTTTGTTTAAGGGATTTAGTCCATCCATGTTAGGCTAAACCTCTTACCTAGGGCTAAGAGGTGAAGCTTGTAGTGAGATGGGAGATTTTATGATTTTAATTTAATTCTAATATATGAATTGATGTTGATTTTAGTTAATTAATATTGGGAATGTTTTTAGTCTTTAATGGTCTGTTGTGACTGAAATTACAATGGATCTGCAATGGCTTTGATTATGTCCTTTTTCTTTCCATGTTTATGACGTCAGGAAGCACTGTTGTTCACCATAGTCTCCTGAGCATGGTTGGATGTCAGTACCCTTTCTGACCTTCATAACATCTTGATTGGTTGGTAATTAGTTTAATTCTGTTGTTTGCCATAGTCTTTTGGGCATGGTTTGGTGATGGAATCCATTCTAATTCATATACTTTTCATCTATTGAAAACTAGATCAATGACGGTTCAGTTAATTTTCATGAAACATGCATAAGATTTCCCTGATCTCTACAAGTGGATCCTCTAAATCCCTAGTTCTCTTCTCCTGATTTCTCTTAAGTTTAGATTAATTAATTCATAATTATTTCACAATTGTTACTTGATTTAGAATTCATCTCATTCTAGTTCTAGTTCTGGTTAGTTTTAGATAACGTACAAGTTTTAGTCCCTTGGGATTCGACCTCGGTCTTACCGAGTTATTACTACATCACAACCCTGCACTTGGAGAGTGAACAAGCGCAGGCCAAGCTACATGCCTCGAACGAGAAGTATAAGGAACAAGCGGACAAGCACCGGCGATAAAAAGTGTTCGAGGTGGGTGACCGCGTTATGGTCCATTTGCATAAAGATAGATTTCTAATTGGGACGTACAACAAGTTGAAAAATAAGAAAATTGGACCGGTACTGATCATCCGAAAGATCAATGACAACGCTTATGTTATTGATCTTTTAGAAGACTTGACGATCTCACGGACTTTCAATGTCGCAGACCTGACCAAGTATTATGAGCCAGCGCAGGAGGAGAACTCGAGGACGAGTTCTTTTCAAGTGGAGGGGACTGATGTAGAGTGGGTCGCGGACAGTTTCATGGCCAAGATGGATCAGAAAAGGCACAGTCGACGACACAAGTGATCCGGACCGTTGGACCTTAGATCGGGCGTATCTTGCAATCCGGAATGAGTTATCTGACGTAAAATATATGATTTTTGGGTAGAACGAACTACTTTAGACAACCAACCCTACTATGCTGGGTTGCGAAGCTCAGATTTGTAAGAAACCCCCTGATTGACGGTCGTTTCCCTATTTTAATTTCGTTTTTACTATAAATAGTAAGTTTTAGTTTTCTTATAGCTCTTCATCCATTGGGCTTTAGGAGTTGTGTCCAACATGAAAAGTGCTTAAAATAATTAGGAGAACGGTTTGGTGAAGTCAAATAGGACACATACTATTTTTGGCCGAAAGCCTTGCGCACTAGTAGACATCACGGCCGTTTATAAATAGTAAGTTTACTATTTATAGAAAGTCGCGGATTCTAGGAGTTTTAGTTGTAGTTTGAGTCTGATTTCTTTCCTTTTGCTTGGTTCCCTTATTTAAAGGGATGTAAACTCATTTTTATGCATTCATCAATTAATTTCAAATTTTATTCGAATATATTTTTATTCTCTTGCTTTCTTTCCTCGTGGATTTGAGAAGTCTCTGTGAGGAGTCCAGGGAAGCTCCGTGGATTCGAAGTAGTTATCTTTGAGGAAGACGGTGATCGACCTCATCATGTTCATCCCTGCATCATAACATAAACATGTGATCGATTTGATGGATTGTATGAATGCGTCACGGGTGCATAGTACTCTCAATAAACGCAGCTCATTGTTTTGTCAATGGATCCAAAATCGTATTCAACAACAGTCCGCAGGATGGAGAGAACCCAAGCTCTTTGGATCCCACAAGTCATGTGTGAAATCCACCAAATGGAGTTTTTATTTTATGGCTAACCTTAGCTATGGACCTGGCTGCTTTTTAGCCCTTGGCCTAAGGATCGAGGTGCACACCTGATGGATGTTGATGATTGCCGACATCTTAAGAGGAGCGCATCCTTAGTCTCCAGAGGAACCTGTTACTCACGTTGACACATGCTGGTGTGCTTCCCTGTCAATGTTGATGAAGTCTACCCCATCTATCACGTGTGACATCTTGTTTTTCTACATGGTCCAAAAAAATTAGGCAATCGAAAGTGCAGTTGGACTACACTAAAAGCAGTTGAGATGAGGAGACTGATCAAATTATCCACACTATATGGGACCCATTTTGATGTATATATGTTATTTAATCTATAAATATAAAGTTGTGAATGTTATACATGAGATGTCTTAAATCTGTATATGGAATAGGGGTTCGATAGATTAACCACTCTAATTGATCGATTGAACCAGCCCTAAATTATACAAATTAGTCTCTATACAATTTTGGATATCCTCAATTGGTTGAACAATTGGGTCGATTGATCGATAGAAATTTGGAAACATGTGTAAACTCTTTCGACTATTTTGAGCATATTCAATCAATCGAACATGGGTGTGCAACTGGTCAATGTTCTACTCGATTGATCAAAAGATCGGGTTGATCAATCGAAGACATACGTGGAATTGTGTAAGTGTACTGTATGGGTGTAATTACGGGATTAGGGTAACATAAGAAATTCTAATAGAGAGCTAAACATTTCTAGGGTTTGGGAAGGAGAAAATGATGGTTTTTCGACGTTGTAAGTCTATCCATATCTTGTCCTTTTGTTTTCATAGTAATTCGTTGTCGCTTTGTGTCATGGTCTTTTTCCGCAATGAATTTTACACATAAAACTCATGTGTTCCTGTGCATGCTTGTTTATGTTTGCTTTATTGTCATGTGATACAAATTCGAGGTTTGCTTTCTCTGATTCTTAATAAGTGGTATTAGAGCTAACGTTGGGATTTGAATTTGGATTGACGTCATGACAATTAAGGGATTGAATGTAAAGTATGTAACGAAGAAGTTCTTTAGAAAAAATAATTTCGAAGTATGAAAGGTGAAGATGAGAGGCCTAGTTCAGCAGAGGCTGCAACATGCACTCCTTAGTGTTGAGAAACGTTTAAAATCTATGAATGATGAAGGGTGGAAAGAATTGGATGAAATAGCAAAAACCTTGGTCCAACTATGTTTGGCAGATGATGTCCTTTGTCCCTAATAAAAAGACCATCGATTGACTTTGGAAGAAGTTAGATAGGTTGTACATGACAAAATTGCGATCAAATCATTTGTATCTATAAAATAAATTTTATAATATGAATATGAAAGAAGGGTCAGATCTTAATGAACACATCAGCGCATTCAACCAGATCCATTGTAAATTGATAAATGTGGAAGTGAAGATGAGTGAGGAAGATCAAACCCTAATTTTGTTGAAATCTCTTTAAGAGTTTTACCATACCTTTGTAGATACTATGTACAATGATAGAGAGACCAGTGATGTTGAGACTGTCATCTCAGTCCTTCAGTCGAGGGTGTTGAGAAAGAAAGATAACGGTTCGGGTTCCTCTACAGATGCTTTGGTAGTTAAGGGAATAAATTTAGAGCGGGAGAAGGAAAATTTGTCGCGTTCACGGTCCAAGTCTAAGGGCAAGGGAAAGATGAAGTGTTAGAATTGTGGAAGACATATACATATGAAGAAAGATTGTCGGAATCCTAAAGCCCAAAAAGGATATAAAGCATATGATGTCAAAAGAGGCTAACGCAGCGGAGTCAAGTGAGGATGTGGACACTAGTGATGTTCTGATTGTATCCAGATCTAACTGGAGTGGCCACTTTCATGCATGTGAAGAAATATGGTCATTTTTTTAGTTGGTTGTTTTTTCTATTTTGTGCAGCGGTGGGGAGGTATATGATAGGCTTGTCCTGAGTTTATGTGGGGCGTCCTGAGTTTATGTGGGGCATGTCCAAATATGCTGGTGTACACATGTTTCTCTTCAATAAAATGGCTAGAGGTGTTAAAAAAATTAGTGAATGTGAATACACCTAAAGGCTGAAAGATCCAAATGTGGACTAAAAAAAAAAAAAAAAGACATTTAGTTACATGATGGCCGAGTACATAGATATGGTTCGTATCCACCCTTCTATGCCTATAAGATAACATTTTAAGTGGTAGTGATCATGGACCTTTGAAATGCCTTCGCTTATGAAGCATAATTGCAGGAGACTTGTTGGCCGTACGTGGAGGAGTTTCTTTTGTAGGATTCGCACAAGCCATTTGCTTCTTGTGTCCTATGTAATCAATAATTGAACGGATAAAGTAAAAAACATCAATGACCTCGTTCAAAAAAGCTAGAGTCCATGAATAAAAGGTTGCTGCTTTTTAACCAGTCCAACTTCCAAAATTTGATTCATCGATGGTGGGTCACACATCCAAGTTTGATGCTTCTAGTCTCCTTTGTAATCAATAATTTCATTGATCGTTTTCTCACCTGTGTGGTATGGAATTTTCTTTGGAGTGAATTTCTCACTCCGCATTAGCTTTTTTTTTTTTTCTAGATCTGTGGTAGAGCCAGAATAAGACGAATATCATAGGGCCGTCTTTTGTCACGGTGGACACACATCCCAAGTGAAGTCTTTTGTCACAGTGGAGCATACATCCCAAGTGAGAACGTGAATCACATTGTTAGTAACCAGAGCAGTATTCTTGATTGAAAAGGCCACTCTAATGTGTTTAAGTAGCTTTCCGGCCATTAGCAATCCTAGGTCTGTGCATTGAATGCTCACCCATTTATTTAATGTTTTCCTCCTACAAAAAAACCCCAAAGCTCAAACCAATGGTAATCACAGGTGAGTCAGAAGAGTTGACCAAGTCTTTACTTGGCTCTATTTGCATGTTGGGCCACCCTTGTGAAATATTTCATCTCAAACACATCCAAACCTGGGCCATATGCTTTAAATCTGAACCGATCATCAAACCCCCCGTCACAAAATTCACATTCTTCTGAGATTTTAAGCCCATTCAAAGTATAGGATAGTGTAAATCGAGCCCCCCCTTTTTTTTTTCAAAAAAGGTATTTTGATATATAGGAAGAATAGAAGCTTTATATTTGCAAGGATGGGACTGTTAACAAAAAGGAATAAGCAGGCCCACCCACCAAGAAGGGGAATACACGGGCACTAAGATTCTCTCAATTATCCTAAGCCTACTTTGCCTACAAAAAGGAGGCCTCTAAAGAGAGGGGGAAACTCGGAGATGGACAGGAAAAACAAATGGAGTTGGCCACCACTGCCCATACAAGCAAGCCTATCTGCCACAACATTGGCTTCCCATGAGGAGTACGAGATAGAAACTTCCATATTATCTACGAGGGATTTGATCCTGACCCACCAATACCATGTGGGTTGTCGACCTTGTTTCTATGGCTAAAGTCATGAGCTCGAAACTCATTTAACACTATTTAACTTCCATTAAAATAACTATCTAATTAATTTGGTATTTGCATCTTGCAACCTTTTTAAAAAAGGATTTGAATAATCAATTCTATTAATTTAAGTAATTATCATTAGAGTAGCTTCTGTTGGATTTTTAAACCAAAGTTGGGGTGGCTGTGTGAGTAAGGGGTTGGGTGTCTTGGGTTGGCCCCACCATGATGTTTATGTGAAATCCACTCCGACCAACAACAATGCATCGCCTAATGTAAGCCCAAGGCAAAAAGATAAAAGAAGCTACATCCATGATTTAGGTAGGCTATACGTTTGAAAACAATGCACAGGCAAGGTTTACCCAAAATTGTTTCCTTTGCATCGCCACATCTGAATCACAGATAGGTTTGGATTTTTGGCCCAAGGCCTAAGTTCTCTAGTTTAGAATCTAATGGTAAGAGTGGTTTTTTTATATCCATCCTGGTGGGCTTGTAAAAATCGAGGGTAGTGTCTCTATCAAAATTGTTTTGTTTAATGTGGCCTGCTTGAAATCCCAAGTCAACCTGATTTTTTTTTCTATTTGAGGCCTAATGTCAGATTACACATCTAAAGGCTGAAGTGGACTTCACATAAAAATTATGGTGGACCTTTTAAAAATTCAATTGCACTACTAATTTTTTGCTGATATATTTAGAAATGAAAAGGTCTCACACCCAATCAATTGGACCACGAATTACAGGCCATCCAAAAGATACCTTCCAACTTTTCACGTGTGCAATGTCCAATCCGTCAATATATAGATTGGAATCACCATGATGATTTATCCATGCAAAAATCAGTCACATCTACTCATTTTCGGACTTCACTTGTATTTTTCTATTTATCAATGGTAAGAATGGTTTTCTCCGGCCTCTCCCATTGGTTTTTTAGATGGGGCTGATTTTTAATAGGTGATCTTTATTGTGGAGTGAACCTATTGGAAGGATGGGATGTTGCATTGGATTAATAGGTTGGAAGTTATCCATTGGTGGATCCTATCTTGTGGTGCAACTCCATTGGATTTGACACATTCTCTTTATAAAAAGAAAAGAAAAAAAAAAGAAAAAAAAAACACAATTGGACACCCGCCCTTGCTTTTTTATGGGACCCATCTAAAGTGTATGCCAAATCCACACTAAAAATTCAACACGTAATCCCATTTTAGACACAAGGACAAAAAGTCGGACCGATGTGTGATTCAAGTGGCCCACATTAAAGAAAATTGTTAGGATAGAAACATACGCCCTTGATTTTTACAAGGTCCACTATAATGATTATATAAAAACCACTCCAACCATTAAATTACAAACAAAAATTTAGGCTTCTACCCCCTTCAAAAATATCAGATCTATCCGTAATTTAGGTGGGCCATACAAAGGGAAATAGTTTGGAAGTTATGCGTTGCCCTTACACTATTTTCATTGATGTATGAACAGTAGATGAGACTGATTTTTGAGCCTTACAGCTAAAATAGGGTGATGGACCTGGAGGTCGGAGTGGATTTCACATAAACAATATGGTGGGACCCATGCAAGTTGTCAACCCTTTGCTTGCACAACCCAACCCTACCTTCCATTAAGAAATCTAACCATGGTATTTAGATGATAAATACTTAAAAGTGAATCGAAAAAAAACTACACAATTAATATGAAATTTACAATTTAGTACCTTTTTAAAATGCTTTTTAGAAAGCTACCTCTTAGTCGATAGAGTTATCATTTCACTACATTCCATCATAGTGGTCATGCAATAAATAGGTTGATGGCACGGGTGGCCCTACAGTGATGTTTATTTAAAATTGACTCCAACCATCAGCGAGTCACCACATGCTAGGTTAAGGGTCAAAAAAGTAGTACCTTCTTTGATTAAGGTGGACCACATTATTTGAAATAATGTATAGGGCACTTCTCGCCCTCCAATTGTTTCAATTAGTGTGGCTCACTTAAATCACCAATGGGTATATTTTTGGTTTACAACCCTAATTTTTTATTTTTAAATTAATGGTTGGAGTGGATTTCATATATTATCATGACAATCCTCTAAAAATCAGGGAGGAACATATCTCTCCCAACTATTTTCTTTGGTGTGGCCCATCAAAATCATGGGTCAACCTGAATTTTTATATTTCGGCATAATATGAGGCTAGATATCTAATAGTTGGAGTGTATTTTACATAAACATCACAGTGGTCCCCATCAAAATCAATACCTGCATAGCATACAATTCCATTTTAACCAAATCTCTCGGTGTAAGACTTGATTTTTTGTGGGGCTCATGGTGATGTGTATGCAAAATCCACTTGGATCATTAGATGGGCAGTCCTAATTTAGACCCATAGACAAAAAAATTCAGGCTGACTCGTGATTCAAATGGGCCACAATAGAAAGTAGTTGGGGAAGAGACATCCACCTTTGATTTTTATAGGCCCATCATAATGATTATATGAAATCTACTCCAACCATTAGATGCAACATTGAAATTTAGGCATGTTCTCTACAACTCAGTTTCATCAATGATTCAAGTGTACCATATCAAAGGAAATTGCTTTGAGGGCGATCCCCATACACTTTTGTCAATTATGTGGTCCACCTAAGTTACAAATGGGAATGATTTTTGGGCCCTTGGCTTAGCATGAGGTGATACACCAGATGGTCAAGGTGGATATTACATAAACATCATAGTGGGGTTCACTCAAGTAGCTAACCCATTTACCTGCACACCCACCGAACCAGCCTTTAAAAGAAACACAACAAACATACTGGAAGGTAGTGGAACGTAAATTCCATATTAAATAGGTAGTTCCTTGTAAATCCTTTACTTAAATCAATAGGGTAGCTTAAAGTAGATTGAACGTGCATGTGACTCAGCTTGGGTTATCCTTGTCGCACTTAATCGACAAATGAGTCTTGCCGAATGATCAGGGTCATGCTCAAGAAACGTGCGAGTCTTTTGGTGACTCAGCTCATAATCTCTTAATCTAGTTGATACGGCTTAGTTATTTGCCTTCGCACAGAGGGAGGTGAACTCGGTTGCAGAGGCATGGTTGTACATTTCAAGCCTGCAGGGTCATTGATAGGGAAGCCGATCCCCCTGGCTCCATCCATTATTTCCTCTATGTGGATCGCCTAGGCTTGGGCCAAGTTAGAGAGTCTTTTGCCCCGCCTTAGTTTAGTGGCTGTAGAGTCTCTATAATAGGCAGCTTGTGGGATTTATGTTCCTTTGGGCTGTAAGAATGTCTCTCCTTCTTTTCCAGTCCCTTATGTGAATAAAATTTCCTTCTTAAAAAAAATAAATAAATACAGTTTTACAATTATGGTTTTAACTGTCCATTTGTGGACCGAAAATAGATGGAAAATAATTTTTTTTCTTTTTAATTTAAACTACTTTTTTTAAAAAAATTAAAAATTAAAAAATTAAAAAATTAAACTACTGATTACAACCATTTACCATCAATGAAACAACCATTTACTAACAACCAACAACCACAGTCGATAGTTTCTAACTACGAAGTTTATTACCCAAACGCACACACTCCATGGATGTGCTATGTGTTAGGGGCCTTGCACAAAAACTTAGGATCTAGCCTCCCAAAAATACTAGAATTATGGGATAATAAAACAATGAAATAAATCAAAGCATAAACCATATAACACTAGGAAATTTTACGTGGAAAACCCTCAAAGAGATAAAAACCACGGGACCTCGTACAGATCAACAATCCACTATAAGGAAGAACGTTACAACCGATCACAAGCATACACTGCTTGGATCAAACCTTCTTCACTCACGCAAGAGTGGATAAATAATAAGAAAACAAAAGAAAAATGAAGAGATCTCACCAATCACAAGGACGTAAAAGCGATGAGACGTGGACTGTGAAGTAGATCACCTCTACGAGCAGAATCTCCCTTCCACAAGCTCTCTCTCTCTCTCTCTCTCTCTCTCTCTCTCTCTCTCTCTCACACCTTTGATAGCCCTAAGCCCTCGTAGAAAACCTTTAGGAAACCTTAGGGCGTGTTTGGGCGGTGGGATTAAAAGGGATTAGGTGGGATGGGATTCAAAAATCATAATTATTACCCATGGCAGGGATTGTCCCCTGTTGCCATGGGATAAGATTAATGACATCCTTTATTGATAATACGGTGGTACATTGAATGGATATACCCACCATCATTTGAAATTACTGAGAATAACACGCATGTGTTATATCTACACCGTTTATTTGTTTTGTAACCTCATTTTATGGCATAGGCCTAAAAATGAGGTAGATCCAAAACTTATGTGGCCCTAAAGAAATTTTCAACAGCAAGTATTCAATCCCCATTGCTTTCTATGGTGGGGTCCACTTGAGCTTTAGATTTACCTAATTTTTTAACCCATGCTCTAAAATAATCTCAAAAAATGGGCGGACGGTGTGGATATAGCCCACACATCATGGTGGGATCTATACAACTTGCTAAAATTGAGTGAAATTAGCATGGTACCCAATACAATTCCATTTAATCTAATTCCAAGTTTTTTCATTCTTCCCAAACATTGAGTGGAATTGGCACGGGACTAGATGAATCCCATCCCACCTAATCCCTTCTAATCCCACTGCCCCAACACGCCCTTAGAATACCCTGGACTATACCCCAATCCCGCGTACACCCATTTATATAAGAATAGAAAGAGGTAGAATTAAAATAGAAAATAAATTCTATAGAATCTGTATTTCTGCAATTGTATCTGCATAACTCTTCAATGATATCGAAGGTCCTTCGATGAAAACCTTTGATATCATCTAAGGTCCTTCAATAATATCGAAACAAGACCAAAAACTGTCCAGCGACCAGGGGTGAAAAATTCTGACAATCATTGATAATATCAAAACTAGTTCGATTTCATCGAACCCAACAATGAGGAGAAAATTCCCATCAAATCTCTCCTTAGTTTCTACAAACCTCAAACTTGTCCTTAAGAAAAGCCTTAGTAATCGTGTCTGACCCATTATCGTCTGTGTAGACCTTCTCAAGCAGTAACATCTTCTGTTCCAAAGTATCCCTGATCCAGTGATACCGAATCTCTATGTGCTTCGACTTGGAGTACTGACTTGGATTCTTACTCAAGTGAATAACACTTTGCTATCGCAATATACCACGTACTGCTCTTGCTTTAGGCTAAGTTCCTGTAGGAACCTCTTCATCTAAAGCATTTAAGACTACAATATACTCGGCCTCTGTTGTCGACAATGCTACGACCTTTTGTATCTTGCTCTGTTAAGAGACCGCTCCCCCTGCAAACGTGAACATAAACCCCGACGTAGACTTCCTAGAGTCTATGTCACTTGTCATATTTGCATTTGTGTAGCCCTTTAATATAGGTTTTCCGTCACCATCGCATAAGCTCAACCTGGATGAGCCTCTTAGATACTGTAGTATTCACTTCACTGTTGTCCAATGCTCTTTGTCAGGATTAGCAAGACACCGACTAACAATACCAACCGCATATGTTACATCTAGGCACGTACACACCATAACATACATCAAAATTCCTACTGTTGACGCGTAAGGTATCTTCTGTATCTCATTCACCTCTGCCTTCATCTTGAGACACTGTCTGTCGCTCAATCTGAAGTGACCATCCAATAGAACACTGACCAGCTTTGATGCATTCACATTGAATCGCTCTAAGACTTTCTCAATATACCGCTCTTATGACAGCCAAAGCTTCCTTCTGCTTCTGTCACCGGTTATCTCCATTTTTAGGATCTGTTTAGCTGGGCCCAAGTCTTTCATCGTAAACGACTTTCCCAACTTTTGTTTCAGTCTATCGATCTTCTTGATGTCTTTTCCCATGATGAACATATCATTAACGTATAACAGCAGAACTAAGAAATCACTATCTGAGTACTTGCGCGTAAATACGCAATGGTTCGACTCCATTCTGTCATACTCATGCTATAACATGAACGAGTCAAACTTTTTATACAATTACCGTTGAGCTTGTTTCAGCCCATACAAGCTCTTCCTCAGACTACACACCATATGCTTCTTGCCCTTGACTTCGAATCTCTCTAGTTGGTGCATGTAGATCTCTTCTTTCACGTCATTATGAAGGAAGACAGTCTTAACATCTAACTGCTTTATCTCTAGATTCATCCTAGCCGCCAACCCAAGTAATACCTGTATGAATGTCATCTTCACCACTGGTAAGAATATCTCTTCGAAGTCTATGCTTTTCCTCTGACCAAACCCTCACCACAAGTCTGACCTTGAACCTTGTCTGTGTTGGTTCTTTCTTCTTTTCAATGCTTCTAGATGTTCCAGATCATCTCTAAAAAGCTTGAGAAATTAAGAAATTGAAGCTTCATAACAGTTTTCCTAGCAGTTCATGAGTTTGGAAGTTTTCTGACTGGTAGCCACAAGCTTTCGCAAAAGATGGAGTTTTCAATCATGGCGACTGGTTTCTCCGGGCTTCTTATATTTTCTCTAGGCCTGGGGAATCTTTTGAGGCTTAAGCAGATGGTTTGAAATAGATTTGCTTCATATTTTCTAAACTTTGTGCATAACCAAATGGCGAAGAAGAAAACCTTGCATACGGATGATTTCTGTCAAACCACAATGCGTGTGAGGTTGAACAGCCTAGATAATCCAGTGGAAGCCTACAACTAAGCTCCATTTATAAAATAAGAAAGACGGAGAGAAATTGAAAAGATTTTTGATTTTTCTATTCTCTTGATAGCATGCACTTAGACGACTGGAGATCTTCAAATGAATGGTCTGGATCAACTGGAGATGACTCTCCCATATCGTAGCTAGCTTACTTCTTTCAAAGCGAGGAAGTTGGAGAAGGAATTTTTTTCTTCGAATGTGGCTACATGCGCTGAACCCAGTTTTTCGATTTCGACCTCCATGTGAGCACACATACATTATTTTCAGATTGTATACACGCACATGTGCGTGAATGTTTTGGAGCTCGACTCATACGTGTATAGGTTTGGAGTTGAGTGTAGGTTGATCTCGGGTCGTGGCATCCAATGGTCCACCTATTGTGCGGGCTTGATCATCAGAGAATGCTTCTAAAAGAATGTTTTAGATCAAGCAGTTATGAACGATAGTTAACATTGGATCACCTCTAAAATCAAATTTTAAGGGTTCATAAAGCTTCTTAAGGCGTTAAAGCATAGACATACGGTTAGACTCATGGATGAATGGTTAGATTGCCGTTTATTAGATGAAGGTGTATGAAGCAAGGTATACATATGCGAGTGCCAAACCCTATTTGAATTTTGGTAAACTATAGATTAGATAGGATTGCTCCAGTGGAGTTTTAATGCTTGGTGCAAATGATGCTTTTTGTGAAAAATAATCTATTAGATTCATTGGTATTCATTTGTTGGTTGTAATGATAGTCGTTACATGATTTTCAGGTGGGTCATTTATTAGATATGATATAAATTTTGATGGATAATGAATCTTGTGAATTAGGTTCCGAAATTGATAATTTAAGGCTTAATCACATTAAACATTGTCTAAAATTTTATTACAATGGGGTTATTAGAAATCAACTTCCTAGGATTCAGTGTCAAATAAGAACGTGTACATCATAGAAAACTTAGGATGATTGATGACATGTTTCTAAGCGTTGGATCTAAACTATAATGGTGTAAAATATTTCTAATTATAGTAGAATTAAGATGACGGGTTCAGAATCAAGGATGATCGAGTGTAAATGGCCAAGATGAACTATTTTATCTATTTAGTGATGATGTAAAAGTCCAAATTGAAATCGAATGGTTAGTTAGCTTAGTCAACCTATAAGGAGTTATCTCAATGATTTAGATTGATGGCTAATCGAGTGGGTTAAGATATATAAGCTCAAGATGTATTTATGTGTGTACATGTCTAAGTAGACGGAAGTCGAGTATGCAGATCAAGATCTCATATGGTAGGTTAAGTATGTATAATTAACGGGTAAGATGACCGGATCTTATTATTATATGGATCTATCTATGAGCAGATATGATAATATGAAGTCGATGGGTGGTCCAAAATTGAAGTGCGCAATTTGATATCCTGAGTTAGTGATGATGAGTCATTTCAGTGTTTGATTCGATAACGATTGAGTTTAAGATGATGTATTAGGGTCCGAGGTTAGTGTATATGTGAGTCTAAGAGTGTGTATCTACGTTCATCTATATATCCTTAAAAAGAAAAATTTTACCTGTGAAATCGCACACATTTACACATGTGAGAGAGCACTCATATATCTATTAGTGTGTACAAATTTTTGGGTTATTGTATTCTACTTCTTTAACAAAAAATTTATCCTGAAATTTGCAAACAAACGTATATGTCAGAATCTAGTGGCGCTCCTGCATAGGCCTAACATTACCTTGACTCTTCTTTGGGATGTGGCTCTCCTTCAGGTGGTGATTCCTCGTTCTCGTGTGCTAAAGCCGATTTTTTTGCGGGTGATTCAGCGTAGTAAACTATTCCTTTAGCTGAATGGTATATGATCTCTTGGTTTGCGTTGATGTTGCTGAAAGTTCCTCTTAGACTATATATAGAGAGCGATCTATATCTAGCTTCGTACTGCCTTATAGATAATTCCCCTTACTCTAAGTTTACATATTCGATTATTTTATTACATTGAACACTTTTGAGAAAGTATTTGTTATCAAACCTCTCACAAAACAATTTTTAAGTCCACGCAATCCCCTCTATGGCAGTTAAATCAGTGCCACTAGTCCCAAGTTACTGACCTGCTTTTACAAAATTTATGGCAAATAATAACTCCTTTCAATCATGATGTGATGTTGTGTAAGTAAAATAACTTTATTTGGAACACTGTTCTTTATTTTCCGGGGGCCTCCCATGATGTACATGTAATTCAAGTGGGCACTACGGGAAAAAGTGGTAGAGGTGTTCACCCTTGATATTTATAGGGCCCACCGTATAATTATATAAAATCCACCGCAACCATTAGATACCACATGAAAAAGTAGGGCTCAGGCTCAAAATCAGGCCCATTAATTTATTGGGTGGGACACATGAAACGGTTTGGAGGGTCAATGTGCCCTTTACACCATCTACAATCATGTGGTCCACTTGAAACACAAATGGAGTGGATATTTATGTCAGAGGCCTATCATGGTGTGACACAATTCCATAATTAAATAATTAAATGTTGTAAATCAATGGTTTTTGAAAAAAGAAAAAAATAATATAAAAATAAAAATTCGAATATTTCAAAATTTCAGGATTTTCCCACCAAAATGCTTTTTGAAATATTTTGAATTAAAAGTGCGGTGTGTGTGCTTTGTCCCACATCGGAAATGGTTGAGAAACTTTTGTGGTTTATATGAGATGTTGTGTAAAGTATTCTTACTTGGAGCTTTTGGAGAATGAGATACACGGCACTGGAACACACGCACGCGCGCGCGCCGCTCGGGCTCAGGCACGGGCATGGGCAGTGTGGCTGTAGTGGCGCTAGATAGCGCACTTTGCACTTCGCACGTGCGCATCGTGTCACAGAGTGGTCGCTCCTTCGCGACCTTACGCGAACCGGTGCGATGGGTCTGGTCAGTGCCTTAGGGCAGTGGGAATCTGAAATGAGCCTGGGTTTAATAGGTGACTGAGAACGGTCGGATCTTAAATTCAAAACGTTCAGCGGTTTCAGAAAACGGCTCTAAGCCTTGAAAGCCAAACGGTCCGAAAACGGACGGCTCATGATGATCCAACGGTCAGATCCTTTGATCCGACGACCAGAAACGTCTGTGATTAATGAACAATGGACAGAAAAGTTTTTCAAACGTTCTGGACCTTTGATTGCAGCCTAGCAACGGTCCACTACCCGATGCCTATATAAACTGGACCATTCCAGTCCGAAAATATCATCTCAACATACCATCTCTCCCATTCTAAAAAATACAGTCCATAAGCTCCATTTTAGAATATTGTGACCATATCTACCGTTTAAATCTGTCAGAAGAAATCTGTTGCATTAAACTGTTCCGTAAGTGGACCTATCGTGATTGCTGCACACTGGATCCAGAAAAGGCTTGTCTTATCCTGGAAGCAATTCGCCAGTAACCCATCAACAGTTTATAAGGGGGCGAATCACGCTTTAAGGACAGCGTATTGTATACGTGATTCAGCCTAGTGAAATCGTTATTTTTTATTATTTGTTTTTATATCTTCGGTGTATCCAAATTCAGATTTTTTAACAATCTTAAAGTGTGATTCAATGGACACTGAAAGTGTTGCATCAATCAAATTGATGAACCAGGATCTGATCCGATTGAACCGATTCGATGGTTCAAATTTCACTAGATGGCAGAACAAGCTAAAATTCCTACTGACTGCTCTGAAGATCTTCTACATCCTGAACCTGACTCTCCAGCCTCTGCCTGAAGCAAAGGACATAGACACTTCAGAACAGATCGCTGCTAGGATCAAGCGATAAGAAGATGAACTGCTGTGTCGTGGCCACATCCTCAATGCCCTCTATGATCGGTTGTACGATTTGTACACGGGGACCACATCAGCAAAAGAAATTTGGTGCGTGCTGGAATACAAATACAAGGCTGAAGAGGAAGGTACACAGAAATTTTTAATTGCCAGGTACTTCGACTTCATGATGGTAGACAATCTACCGCTACTGGCCCAAATCCAAGAATTGCAGCTTATTGTAAATAAAATAAAAGCTATAAAAATTGAGCTTCCTGAATCCTTTCAAGTCGGAGCTATAATCGCAAAATTGCCTCCAAGCTGGAAAGATTACAGAAAGAAACTACTGCATAAATCTGAAGAGTTCACACTAGAACAATCCAGAAGCATCTTCGTATTGAAGAAGAATCTCGTAACCGAGAGAAAAAGGATGACACTAATGGTGCATCCTCATCCAAAGTGAACGCAGTAAAAAGGACATCCCAAAATAATACTTATGAGAAAGATGATTCCCTTAAACCTAACAACGATCAAGGAAAATTTAAGAAAACCCAAAAGAAGAAAAATGGCAAACCTAAGAGAGCCTGTTATGTCTGCGGCAAGACCGGACATTTCGCCCGAGTCTGTAGGGACCGAAAAAAAAAAAAGCCTAAGAAAGAGGCTAATGCAGTAGACGATGAAATCGTAGCCATGGTCACAGAAGTGAACGTAGTTCAAGAGAAAATTCCTGGTTGGTGGTATTATACAGGTGTCACTGTCCATGTATGCAATGATCGATCTGCCTTCAAAACCTATGAAGACGAGACCAACGGTCAGGAGGTTCAAATAGGAAATGAAGGAAGATCGAAAGTTGTAGGCAGAGGAACCGTGAAATTACTCTTTACCTCTGGAAAGAAGGTAATTCTGACTAACGTACTGCATGTCCCAAACATAAGGAAGAATCTTGTCTCAGGGGATCTCTTAAGCAAGCCTGAGATTAGGGTTTTGTTTGAATTAGGCAAGCTGATCTTGTCTAAGAATGAAAACTTTGTGGGTAAGGGATACGCTTGTAATGGGATGATCAAATTATCTTTGAATGAAAATAATTCTTCTGCTTACATGATTGAGTCTGTAACACTATGGCATGGTAGACTAGCCCATATTGCCTACAGTACCATAAAACTCATGGCTAAGAACAGCCATCATATAATGATAGTAACAAAGATAAATGTGAAGTATGCATACGGTCTAAAATAATCAAGAAACCATTCCCTAGTGTTGAGAGATCATCTCAAATATTAGACCTAGTGCATACTGACATATGTGAGCTAAATGACGTTCTTACCCGTGGAGGTAAAAGGTACTTTATAACATTTATAGATGATTGTTCAAGATATGTATATGTATATTTGTTAAAATCGAAAAATGAAGCATTTAATGCATTCAAGATCTATAAATCTGAAGTAGAAAATCAGTTAGATAAACATATTAAAATCCTTCGGAGTGACCAAGGAGGAGAATATTTTTCTAATGAATTTTCTAACTATTGCGAAGAACACGACATAGTACATCAGTGCACAGCACCTTATACACCACAACAAAATGGTGTAGCAGAGAGAAAAAATAGGACATTAGTAGAAATGATCAACTCAATGCTAATACAAGCACAGTTGTCATTAAACCTATGGTGAGAAGCACTATTAGCTGCATGTCATATTTTAAACCGAGTTCCATCAAAGAAAACCAAGACCTCTCCATACAAAATATGGAAAGGAAGAAAACCAAACATAGGGCATCTTAGTGTGGGGGTGTCTTGCATACTACAGAACTCCAGAACCTAAAAGAATTAAGTTAGGTCCAAGGGTTATCAAGTGCGTCCTTGTAGGATATGCACAACATATTAAGGCCTATAGACTTCTAGACTTAGACTCCAATGTAATCATAGAGTCTAGAGATGTAGAGTTCTTTGAGAATTCCGTATTCACGGAGAAAAAGAATGTTGAGATTCAATCTCCTAATGAAATAATAAAAGAAACACATATAGAAGAGAATACACCAAGTGAACCTCGTAGGAGTCAAAGAACAAGAATAGAAAAGAGTCTTGATCCTAATCAAATAAACTCTCAGCGTCTCTCCTTTCATCTGGTTGAAGGTGATAGAGAGAAGGTGATTAGAAAAATACCTATGGTCTTAACTATAGAAGATGAACCTAAAACCTTTAGTGAAAGTATGACTTCAAGAGACTCTGCTTTCTAGAAAGAAGCCGTTAATGATGAAATGAATTCTATAATGTCTAACCAAACATGGGAATTGGTAGATCTACCTCCAGGTTCTAAACCAATAGGTTATAAATGGGTATTTAAGAAGAAATATCACACAGATGGTACAATTCAAACCTTTAAGGCAAGATTAGTTGCTAAAGGTTTCAGACAGAAAGAAGGAATCGATTATTTTGACAATTATTCACCAGTAGCTCGAATAACATCGATTAGGATTTTATTCGCTCTGGCATCCATACATCATCTTTATATCCATCAAATGGACGTGAAGACAGCATTCCTGAATGGTGATCTCGATGAGGAGGTCTACATGGAACAACCAGAAGGGTTTGTTTTACCAGGAAATGAACGAAAAGTGTGTAGACTTGTTAAGTCTTTGTATGGATTAAAACAAGCACCAAAACAGTGGCATGATAAATTTGATTCTAAAGTTCTATCTTATGATTTTGAACATAATATTGCTGATAAATGCATATATTCAAAAGTATGTAATGATTATATTGTAATTATATGCTTGTATGTAGATGATATGTTAATAATCAGTAACAAAATGGAAGGTGTAACTGAAACCAAAAAGTTTCTCTTTTCAGTTTTCAAAATGAAGGATCTTGGACAAGTGGATACCATATTAGGTATCAAAGTTAAAAAACATAGTGGGGGTTTTGCATTATGTCA
The DNA here is from genome assembly GCA_037074715.1 of Magnolia kwangsiensis. Taxonomy (NCBI): domain Eukaryota; kingdom Viridiplantae; phylum Streptophyta; class Magnoliopsida; order Magnoliales; family Magnoliaceae; genus Magnolia; species Magnolia kwangsiensis. Next base: position 91,811,288 of record CM073588.1, read on the forward strand.
GTCTCATTATATTGAGAAAGTAATAAACAAGTTTAATCACTTGAAAATTAAAGAGGAAAAAATCTCGTTTGATCCAAGTATCAAGTTAAAAGAAAACAGTGGAAGAGCAGTTGCACAACTAAAGTATGCTAGTGCTATAGGCGGTCTTATGTATGCAATGCAATACACAAGACCGGATATAGCATACGCTGTGACTAAACTAAGCTAGTTTACGAGTAATCCAAGTGTTGAACACTTGAAAGCAATAAGTAGAGTTTTAGGTTATCTTAAAGAAACCAAAGAACTAAGGCTATTTTACTCAGAATTTTCAGCAGTGTTGGAAGGATATACCGATACAAGCTGGATATCGAGTGCAGGGGACAACAAGTCCACTGTAGGGTGGATATTTACCCTAGGAGGTGCAGCTGTATCTTGGGGATTCAAGAAACAAACTTGCATAACGCACTCAACTATGGAATCTGAGTTCATAGCTCTAGCTGCTACAGGCAAAGAGGCTGAGTGGTTAAGGGATCTTCTATTAGAAATCTCATTTTATGCGAAGCCTATACTGGTTGTTTTACTTCATTGTGATAGTGAAGTCACTCTAGCGAGAGCCTATAGCGGTACCTATAATGGAAAGTCCAGACACATAAGTTTGCGACATGACTATGTAAGGCAATTGATTCAAGATGGAATCATTGCGATCTCGTATGTGAAGTCAAGTAATAACTTAGCTGATCCTTTTAATAAACCTCTAACGAGAGATGTAGTAAAGACAACATCTAGAGGGATGGGGTTGAAACTCTTTACTTAAGTTTCACTAGTGAAAGAAACTCAACCCTAAATTAAAAAATCTCTAAATATTGGGTTTAATGGGTAATAAAAATTCACTGATAAGTGAAAAGTTTTAGCACTAAAGAAAATAATGACCTCATCCAAGATGATAATGCTGGCCGTTATAAAAGAGGGATGGGTATTAAACTCTTAATGAAGTTCAGTCAAATATGACAAGTGTTTTAACAGAAACACTTGAAGGATTTCACCTATGTGAACGTAGAAGTGGTGCCGCTTTTCATGAGAGTTAGAGTTATCTCAGGTTCGTTCATGAAACAGGATAAGCACATGGCCATTAAAAGTGCTAAGCGATATTATAAAGAAATATCTAACGCAGGAGCTATTATGTGTGTGGTATTTTCGGTTATATCATATACGAATAACTGGTTCAATGCTGCGGCAACCAGAAATTTTGAAATAACTTTAAAATACTTATACTAAGGAAAGATTCAAATCGCAAGATATCTTTCTTTATGCATAATAACTGTTATTCTGATAGAATTTTCAATGTTTTAAAAAATCAATGGGGGATTGTTGTAAATCAATGGTTTTTGAAAAAAGAAAAAAAATAATATAAAAATAAAAATTTGAATTTTTCAAAATTTTGAGATTTTCCCGCCAAAATGCTTTTTGAAATATTTTGAATTAAAAGTGTGGTGTGTGTGCTTTGTCCCACATCGAAAATGGTTGAGAAACTTTTGTGGTTTATATGAGATGTTGTGTAGAGTATTCTTACTTGGAGCTTTTGGAGAAGGGGTTGCATGTTCCAGTGCTACGCACTGGAACACACGCATGCACGCAAGCGCGCTCGGGCTCGGGCACGGGCATGGGCGAGGACGTGGGCGAAGGCGTGGGAAGTGTGGCTGTAGTGGCGCTAGATGACGCACTTTGTACTTCGCACGTGCGCATCCTGTCGCAGAGTTGTCGCTCCTTCGCGACCTTACGCGAACCGGTGCGATGGGTCTGGTTAGTACCTTAGGGCGGTGGGAATCTGAAATGAGCCTGGGTTTTTTAGGTGACTGAGAACGGTCGGATCTTAAATCCGAAACGTTCAGCGGTTTCAAAAAACGGCTCTAAACCTTGAAAGCCAAACGGTCCGAAAACGGACGGCTCATGATGATCCAACGGTCAGATCCTTTGATCCGATGACCAGAAACGTCTGTGATTAATGGACAACGGACAGAAATATTTTTCAAATATTCTGGACCTTTGATTGCAGCCTAGCAACGGTCCACTACCCAATGCCTATATAAACTGGACCATTCCAGTCCAAAAATATCATCTCAACACACCATCTCTCCCATTCTAAAAAATACAGTCCATAAGCTCCATTTTAGAATATTGTGATCATATCTACCGTTTAAATCTGTCAGAAAAAATCTGCTGCGTTAAACTGTTCCGTAAGTGGACCTATCGTGATTGCTACACGCAAAGGCTTGTCTTATCCTGGAAGCAATTCGCCAGTAACCCATCAGCAGTTTATAAGGGAGCAAATTACGCTTTAAGGACAGCGTATTGTATACGTGATTCAGCCTAGTAAAATCATTATTTTTGATTATTTATTTTTATATCTTCGGTATATCCAAATTCAGATTTTTTAACATTAAATAGATATACTGCTTTCATGTATATAAGAAATCAAAAATTTCTACAGAACACACAATGCATCAGCACTCCTCTCATTGCAGGCGTTCTGGATTTATATTCATTATTTAGATTTTCTTTGAAAACAGAAAATTATTACTGACATGTGATTTTGGTTTTCGGGGTGAAATTACTAGGCAATGTCCTTTTTCTCCAAACACATGATGCATCTCATCGAAGTCATCATTATGCTTTCACCATTATTTAGGGGTACTTACCCCGAACCAAACGAGCCCTTCAAAAAATCATACTTAAATATAGATTGCTAGGGTAATTTCTACCTTAGTAATTCATTCTAGACATGAGCTTGTATAATAAAAAAAAGCTACAGTCCAAAACCACTAAGCAAATTCAACACCTTTCAGGCTTTTGCTGCCTTCACAACTATAGGACTTCTCACGTAGTGCTTCCCATCTGACCATATCAGCTTCCCAAACGCATACTCACCAACTACACCTTCCTTGGCCTGTAGGCTGACCTTAAATGTATTCTCTTCACCAATCTTTTCAAATTTCAAGCTCATGGGCTTGACTGATACAGAAATTCCTGGCGGTGCATGGATGCAGGCCGTGTATGTACTTGGGTTTCCTACATTCTTCACAGTCCTACTTACAGTGATCAGGCCAGAGAGATGAGGAATAGTTATTGAAGGGTAATTGAAGTTCAAGAGATTTAAGGACTTTTGAATTTATGAGTAAGGTTTTTTGGTGAAATATGCGAATTGAGTCTTCTTGTATCCAATGGCGCATAGGAAATTCAGGTAATCCTCAACTGCTAGATCATAAACTAAGCCAGGGTCTACTGCACGGTTAGGATGCACATGTCCTGCACCATAGCTGAAAGGGGTATCCTTAAATAAAGAAGAGTTTCTCATGGGAGCCCCTGTGTTGTCTTTTGTTCGTGCAGTAGTCATGATTGCTGATTTGACAGCTGATGGGGTCCATTTGGGGTGGACTGCCTTGAGAAGGCCGATGATGCCAGCAATATGAGGGCATGACATCGATGTCCCAGATATTGCACTGAAGAGAACTCGTCGTGGATCAGAAGGGAGATCGGTGGGTGCAATGTACTGGGTATAGGCCGCGAGGACATTGACTCCTGGTGTAGTAATATCTGGCTATATATATAACAAAAACTCATTAATGAATGGAATGATAAATTAACCATTTACATTAAGAGAAAAACACATTGTTTTTGTTTCGAATTCAGATCTTTTGCTTACCACAATTAAGAAATCCCACTTTTTTAGGTAGTGATTGGTTTAAATTATCACTGTCATTGTCAGCACTGCTACATCAAATGCAGTGTGTGATGATAGGGCCCAATCGGACTAGAACAAATTTCCTATTTGTGGCAGGTAGAAGATGTCGGATTCATGGACCACTCCAAATTCCATTCTTCTGGGGGCCAATTTTTAAAGAAAATTGTAAACACCTTCCTTTAGTTTCTGAAATTTATAAACACGCTCCTCTAGTAAGGTGTTAGAGGAATCTGCACCCAATGACAAAAATACCTAAGCTTAGGAGTTTTTATCATCTACTCCTTGAACCCAAAATTATGTATAAATGTGTCCAACTTCTCTTCATGAGTTCCCCTTCATAAATATTGGATTGTAAAAAAACTCTAAATATTAAGTGGTGAGACAGTTTTTCTTTTACAATAAGATGTAATCTAATAGTTGGAGTGGATTTCTTATAATCTTAATGATGGACCCTGAAAAAAATTAATGTTCGACATCTCTCCTTATAGAGGAAAATACTTCTGAAGGGTGGGCATCGCTATGTACACTCTTTTTAATTGAATGGTCTACCTAAATCATGGATTTGGCTCATTAGCTTAGTTCGTGCAACTAGTGATCAGATTGGATAAAACAATAAGTTAAGGTTAAAATAGCTTCTGATTTCTCGGAGCTCCACACCATAGATCAACACGGCATTCAGTTTTGTGAAAATTTCCCCATTAAAGGTAATTTTAACTTTTCATCATCCATCCATGACATTTAAGGAAAATTTTGGTAAACATGAAGAATCAGAGCATGTTATGCTACTATCATATGCTCCTATAATCACCTCGATTTTCAACTAATTGAGCCCAAAATTTCTAAAACTCACTGGTAGGTTCTAAAACTCACTTAGGTTTTCAATCATACCAGGCGAGCCTATCACGAGCAATGCCTTTGGGTGCGGATTGGATACTCACAAGGTCAGTAACTAAATGGCTACTGAAGTGACGTCACTGTGGACCCCACCATAACATGTGTTGCATTTATACCGTCCAACCATTTTGTTGAGATCATTTTATGGCATTAAAAAGAGAACGTGGTAGATCTAAATTTCAAGTGGACCCACCGTAGAAAACTGTGGGAGTCATCACACCTTGAAACATTTGTAGGGCCCATAGTGATGTATTTTTGAGATCCATCCTATTTATAAGTTAACATAGAGAAAGATGAAGTGAAAAGAAAAATATCAGCTTCATCGGAGACCACCGTGGCCCCTAAGAAGTTTTGAACGGTGAATGTCACTGCCTCCACTATTTTCTATGGTGGGGTCTACTTGAACTTTAGATCTATCTCATTCTCTTTGTAATATAAAACGATCTCTAAAATTGGTTGGACCGCATGGATACAGCACATGCATCATGGTGGGGTCCAAAAAATTTGTGACGACACTTCAGTAGCGAAATGGCTACTGTCAGTATCTAATTGGCGCCTGGGTACTTTGCTATTTAATGGAAGTGGATTGGCTGGTTTATCACGGGATACACCACAGATGTAGCTGATGTGTTGAGCTCACCAAGTTTTGTGGATCCTATAATGAGTTATGAGTTATATCCAAACCATCCGTCCACTTGGTGAGCTCGTAGTAATGCTTGAACCAAAAAATAAAATAGATCAAAAAATCAACTGGACCACACTGTAAAAAGCAGTGGAGGTTGAATGCTTGCTATTGAATCCCTTTTGGGGTCACAGAAATTTTGGATCAATATGGTATTTGTTTTTTTTTTTTTTTCTCTTCATTCAGCTCTATGTGACCTCATGAACAGATTGGATGGAAAGGAAACCTTACAGTGGGCCCTACAAATATTTTAACGGTGAGAATCATTGTCCCACTACTATTTTTGGTGTGGTTAACTTGAACCTTGAAAATTACTTATTTTTGAAGAAATATCTAAAATGATCTCTCCAAATGGATGAATCGATGCGGATATGATAAAAACATAATTATGGGGCCCATGTAAATTTGATCTTCTATGAACGATTGTATAACTCGGATCTCCGGGAGCGTCAGCGCTCTTCTTGGCACGGCACGTGACCACACCAGCTAGATTGGTGGTGTGTGCTACCTCAGCCAATCCTTCTCAGCTATCTAGCTGATGTGCTGATGTCAGCAAGTTCCTGGGTCCCATCATGAGGTATGTGTTATATCTAAACTGTTTATCCATTTCGCAAGCTCATTGTAAGGCTTGAGCTGAAACATAAGACATCAAAAGATCAACTGGACCACACTGCAAAAAGAAATGAGAGATTGAACATCTATCATTGAAATCCTTCCAGAGTTACAGAAGTTTTGAATCAATATGATATTTTTTTCCCGCTTCGTCTAGATCTTTGCCACCTTATGAATAGATTAGATGGAAAATAACAATTATGGTGGGGCTAGGTCTTTGTCACCTTATGAATAGATTAGATGGAAAATAACAGTTATGATGAGCCTACGAATGTTTTAACGATGAAAATCAATATCCTTGTTGCTATTTGTGGTGTGGTGCATTTGAGCTTTAAATATAATTCATTTTTTGACACATTTTAAAATGATTTCTAAAAACGGATGAGCCATGTAGACATAATAAATACATCATTTTGGGGCGACGTAACTTTGATCTCCTTTCAACCGTTTCTACAACTGCCTCGGTGTTCGCACAACACGTCCCCACACTAGCCAGATTGGTGGTGTGTGGTACAGCAGCCAGTCCGCTTCCCTATTTAATATATGGATTTTAATGATTCAAAATCTCATTATGAATTAAAAAATTCGTCGTTCCTGCCTAATACTGAGTTGAGTATTTAAGACTCTTTCAAGTCTTTCAGTTGACTTGACCTGAATCCACAGCTAGTCGAGTCTGAGGTTTGGGTTTTTAACTATGGTCAGGCCTTGCTACTCATAACATTGATTTTCTAGGCCATGAATCGTAGGTCTGGCCTTGACTAGTTAGTGAAATATATTTAGTTCACACATGTGGACCACATTCAAAGCATGTTAGTACTCACCTTGAGAATCTCCGGTGTGATAGAATTGGGCCCCTGTGATGAGAATGCAGCCATAGTTGGTGTGGGCTTGGTTCTGAGCTGTGTGCTGGGCCGTGTAATGTAAGCCGTTGGTGATGCAGTGGATCGATTGTAGGATGATAAAGCAAATCTAGCGTCCCAAGCAATATCTATGGCTGGGAGGACATGAGGGTGGGCCGCGACTTCGCTAGTGGGCCCATTCACGATGATCACCCCGATGCCGTTCATCTGATTGACTACATCGCCTTTCTCCACACTACTGATTAATCCAGCCGTACAGGCGCTGATCTTTCCTGTTACTTTCTTATGATCAAGGGATCCTGGTAGACAGAGCCAAGCATCACGAGCCGTTGAATTGGCAGATTTGGCATCAATGGATATGATCAACGGATAATGTTTGTTGGATGAAGGGGCTGTTGTGGAGAAGCTCTGTCCCTTGATGTGCTTGTTATTGCCGAGGTGGGCGTATGATGGGAATTCCCTATCCATTGTGCTGGCCCCCACAGTCATGATCCAAGGGGCTACGTTCTCAACCGTACTACTATATGGGCCTGAGTTCCCAGCAGAGCAGATGACTGGGATACCGTTCATGACAGCATGGAAGGATCCAATGTCGATGCCACTTTGAAAGTAATCAGTGGGTGGCCCACCAAGGTTGATGGATAATACATCGACGCCATCATGGATTGCTGCATCAACGGCTGCGATGATGTCAGCGTCCATGCACTCAGGCCAGCAGACTTTGTATGTGGCTACACGGGCATTGGGTGATCCACCTTTAGCTGTACCATTGCCATAACCGAAGAGATTTGCTCTAGGGACGAAGCGACCGCCAGCCGTTGAGAGGGTGTGGGTCCCATGGCCACTATGGTCACGTGCCGTTGAGAGTGTGGCGTTGATCAGTCCAATTATGGCCTCATAGGCTTTCTTGAAATATCTTGCTCGGATCAGCTTCCTGGTGAATTCATCCATTAGAATCATCATAAACTTTGGCTGTATTGATGTAGAGCGGGTCGCAGTCGAAGACACTTTCATGGCAAATATGGACCAGAGAAGGCTCGATTGGAGGCGAAAACAGTTGGGACAATAATAACTTTAAATTAGTTATATCTTGCAAATTGAGATGAGTGTGTTTTGACATATTATATATGATTTTGGAGTAAGACTTAGTTAAGCCAACCAACCCCGCTAAGCTAAGTTGCTCGTGCATGCCAGATTTGTGAGGTTCCATCATATCTACGGTCAAAAGTCTTATTTAGTTTTGTTTTTATTACACATAGTAAGTTTTGGTTCAAGTATAACATTTGATCCAGTTGTAAAAATCATGCCCAACATGAAAATGGCTTAGAAAAATAATGATTGAAAACAAAAGTCTAGTAGGAAATGTCATCTATAAATAGTAAGTTTTGTATTTATAGTAAGTTATATTTTTAGGGTGTTTTATTGGAGTAGTCTAAATCTCCATCGACCTCATCATATCCCTCCTTGCAGTAAGTAGTATCAGTGTGAAGACTCCCCTCGGGCCAATGGAAGCTAACAACGGAATAGAACATCATCTTGTGAACAATGATCTGAGGATTCGTTATATATAGAAAAAAAAATGGAAGCTTTCCATTGGGAGATTTAGTAGACTATGAAAGGGTTGCAAGCAACAATCAACTGTATTGCGAGTGTGTTAATTTCACTCTGAGCGCAAGGCAATGCTTGGCAATCCGTGATTGCTATATGACACAACTCTATTTTCTATAGAGGACTTCCAGAGGGAAATTGTAGGGCTCTCTCAAATGAGTCAAGCTCTAAGGATGAGAATGTCAGTGGTGTCGTTGCCCGATGATCAATCCATGGAAATGATTGACTAGATCGTGCTGAAAGAGACTATTAAGATAATGCCAAACTTCTCAGTTTTAATGACTTATTACATATGGAAGAATTCTTCAATTGATTAGCCAAAGTAGAGTGATATTTTGATTACATGGACGTATTAGAAGAAAAGAAAGCGAAGTTAGTTATGTTCAAATTGAAATTCGGTGCTGCTGCATGGTGGGAGCAATTATAGCTCTGACGTGCTCGGTAAAACAAGGTGCCCATCCGATTATAACCGCGGATGAGATGCCTTCATCGATCACGATTCCTCCCTTAGTGATTATGAGCAAGTATTGTTCCAACAATACCAAAATTATTACCAGGGGAACCACATCGTCATAGATTACACCGAAGAATTTCAGTGGTTGGCAACGTGGAATGATTTGTTGGAGACTGAATCGCAGTAGGTAGCATGGTTTATAGGGAGTTTACGACCGATAATTCAGGATTAAGTTTAGATGCACCTAGTCATGATCATGAATGAAGTAGTTCACATTACAAGAAAAGAGGGTTTTAGCCTCGATTCAAAATTGTGGCTAAAAAGGTTAAAAACTGAGGCTAAAGCCTTTAGCCTTAGTTTTGCCTCAGTTATCCAAACCGAGGTTGAAACCCTGTGGCTAAAAGCTTTAGCCTCAGTTTTAGCAACCGAGGCTAAAATGACTTTCATAGCCTCGGTTCTTCAAGTGAGGCTAAAAACCTATTTAGCTTCAATTTTCTCGAAATGAGGCTAAATCAGAATTTTAGCCTCCATTGTTTTCAACTGAGACTAAATCCAAATTTTAGCCTCAATTGCCTCCAACCGAAGCTAAATCTATTTTTAACCTCAGTTCTTAACAACCGAGGCTAAAGCCTTTAGCTATGGGAATTTTAGCCTTGGTAATCAATAACCGAGCCTAAATTCAAGCCTCAGTTACAAATTGAGGCTAAAAATGTTTATATATATATATATATATATATATATATATATATATATATATATATATATATATATAAACTACTAATCCATTCATTCAATCCACTCATGAAACAACCAATCATGAAAGCCACAATACCAACAAAACAGTTAATAACAGTCTATTTAAAGTTTAACTCAATTAAACTGTTACACAACATTAGGTTCCACAAATAATACAAAGTCATGGTCGCACCCATCATCACCGGTGTCGTCGTGCTTGGCGGACCCTAAGATAACACTGCCCGTCCATCTTCTGCTACTTCTAGGCCAACGTCATCATTGCCTCCACCAGCATTCTCCATATGAATTGTGCATAGCAGGCCCTGCAACCTCAACAGGTAGCTCTGGCCTTTTAGCTGCAAGACATGACACTACAAGAAAAATAGGCTTTGTGTGTGTATGTATGTGAGTGACTGAGTGTGTGTGAAGTTGTGTGTATGTATGTATGTATATGAGTGAAGTTGTGTGCATGTATGTGAGTGAGTGAGTGACCGAGTGTGTGTGTGAGAGAGAGAGAAGCTTAGAATGCTCTTGTAGAGGCAACCACTAAGTTTATGAGTATCTTACCTCTCTAATTTGCATAAATAGATATTCAAAAATACGAGGTGCCATCCCAGAGTCTTCACTAAGCTCATTGTCCATCTCACATATGTCACCCATCATAGTATATGTCTTCCCACTCCCAGTCTGCATGAAAGCATCCAAAAACTCATCAGCTCTCCTACAATACCTTTACAACCACCAAGCTTTAGTGGGACCTACCTGGCTGTATGCAAACATGCAACTATTATACCCAGACATGCAATTCTCCACCATTGGCAGGCCTGCAACCTCAAAAAGCTTTTCCTTTACAAAATTCAAACCATCCATCAGATACCAGTCCATTCAAAGCATATATTGTTAGAAGACACACCTGTGATATAGTCTCGCATGCTACATGATCAAAGGTAAATCTGGTCTCCGGATGCCCTAGCCACGTTAAAGTCTGTGCACTCTCCTGCCTCAAGCATCTACCAGACCCTTGCAAAGCCCTTTTTGTACTACTGATAGGTCGAACCCTTGTCAAAACCTAAACACAAGGTTCACTCCAAGGCTTGAGCTCATCAATGCATGAGTTGTCCTCCAAGAAATTTGTATATCTATTTTCATCAAAACGTGGTTAGAAGTTCAGAAGGATCTTAAACAGATAATTTACAATGATATTGTTTTTGAAGCTAACAACAACAGATGGATTTAATGATATTGAAGTTTACATGTTGTTCGCCATCAAAGAGTGGCTTGCAAACAGATTGCTGGCATGATAAAAATGTAAATTCAATTATCAGTAAGGCACTAAACCTCCTGAAAACCGAAGCTCGAAAAAGCCATGAAGTACGTGCACTTACACATTCCCTTCTTGACACTGAGATGTTATCAACTTTTCTGGTGTGAAATCATTGTATGAAAGATCACTGCATTCCAAAATTGCATGACCATAACAGACCTTGGTACAAAAATACAAGGAAAAAAAAAAACTTTTCGAGTGCCAAAGAAAGATTAGTCTGCATATGTTTGAGTAGGAAACATTGCGTTCAAACTGTCTCGCTTGAGTGAAGCCCAAATATGAACAACAATTTCATTAGCAGTAAATTCAAAACTCTCTTCATGTATTCTTCTTCTGTTCACTTTAAATACATCACTGAAGTCAAAAACTGTATGTTTGGTATACCATCGTAGTTTTATTTCAAAAAAGAAAATAAAAGAAAAGAAAGATCAAAAATAAAAATAAAAAGAAAGAAAGAAAAAAGAAATCCCCCCATGTGTGTGCTTGGAAGACGTGGAATAGGAATTGGGTGTGGGAGCTTCAAAGTGGCAGTTGCATAAGGGAGCTAAACCTACAACCAGTTGTAGTTTATGACCCATGTCTACAAGCATTTTGCCCTTGGAAATGTATGATATTCTTGACAGCAAAAGTTTAAACAAGAATTCAGAAGTCATTAAAAAGACCTGTAGGCGATCAGTTTTTAAAAACAAATGCTAGCAAGTTTCTTCTTTGCCAGTTAATTGCCTTTTAGTAACTCAACCAAACGAAAAATAGAGTAATTTATCTTCTCTCGTCAACTTGCATTTAAGTTCTTATAATTCGCCAAACAAAGTTTATCCTCAAATCTATAAACAAGGGAAAGGAAGATGGGGCTCGGAATCAACAGTTACCTACGAAAGTTACATGAAGAAATTTCTTAACAGAAACTAGACTAACAAACTCATGTATGCAATGGAAAGATGCATACAAACTTACATAGAAACACTTAGCAGGCAAAGATAATCTCAGGAGGAAAAGAAACTCGTGCACATTTCTGTTTGTTTTCAAAATCCAGTGAGGTATAGGTTTTCAAATTAAGTTGGATATGCTAACTCTGGAGGTATATGAAGTTTACGTTTTCCACCTGCAAAAGATTTGAGGCATAAAGATAAAGGGCTTGGAGTGACATACTGACCTGGGGAACAAAAATAAAAGCCATAAAAAAATAACGAGAGCAAGTGTAAAATTCATCGGATTTTCACCAATGAGCATTGGTGGTACACCACCACCACCACCGAAAATCCCCTAATCCAGTCCTCTTATGACCTGCACTCAAATAAATAAAATGAGCAATGGATGTAAAACAAGAATTCATGGGCTCATGCTCCATAATACCAATAAATAAGGAAAAGGATAAAAATCTTAGTTTTCTCCTACATGATGACAGAAACAGAATGGATCTGGATTTAAAGTCTTGTGAAGGCAAGTCTCTTATCCATACCTTATCCTGCTGTTTGAGTATCCAACTCAGATACTCCACTTTTGAAGGACCCACATAACATGGGTAGAAACTATTTATTAAAAAAAGTCAGTTTAAATATTTGAGATACCAATGAGTCAAGATGATTTGTAATAGTGGTGCAAGAACAGAAACTGGGCTGTTAATACAAATTCAAGCAGTAGTGGTTCACTAAATATGCAGAACATTGATTCTCAACCCCATCTGTATATCTGGGGACCTTGCGTCCACCCAAAAAAAGAAGAAGAAGAAGATACCTTTCCTTTCCCTTATGCTAATTTGGAAAGAGCATACCAACAAAATAGTCTTTCTTTTCCCGAATGCTCATTTGGAAAGAGCAGACCAACAAAATAGTCTCACAAAAGGAACATGTGCATGCATAACTTTAAGCAATTCCAATCTAGGTGAATCATTACTTTGAGCAATGCAATATTTGATGTTGACAAAAAGATTTTTATTTTTTTAGGTAATCCTAGCCTAAATTTATTCTCCTCCTCTAACCAAATGTGGGCCATTGACCATTTTTCTTTTGGGGACTGTTAGTTTAGAATTATTATATGGCTAAAAGCACAACTTGTGGGGGTATTTATCAAATCAGTATTGGGTCTATACACAAAATATGTGGCATTTGTAATGTTTTCTAGACAACTAAGATTGCCTGAAGGTATTTGAGCCAAGAATGACAAGGGAAAAGCATGTACATACATACCTGCTGCTTCTGCTTCTTCTACTGCTTCGGTGACACCTTTAAGAAGCAAGCCTAAAAAGGTAGAAAAAGATGAAAGTGAGGTTAGAAAAGTCTTCACAAGCTATTCTGCATCAACATCAAGCAAACAAAGAACCTGCATTTAAATTCCCACTAAGGCAGTTTGCCTCCCTACTCCAACCAAAGCCTAATGAATGGTGCTCTAATGTCCTCATCAAAATCTTTCCACTAACTTAAAATGTTTTAGCTTTTGGCAAATTAGAAAATACATATGAATAAATCTCCCCTAAAATGAAGAAAAAACCCCGAAATTTTTTATATTATCAACAAACATAATACGAGGTGAGCTGTTGATGTTCACTAAATCATCATACGAGCAACAATTTCTTGACATAATTATTTCAGAAGTTTCTTTGTTCCTTCCTCCATACAGATAGCTTCCTTTCAAGCCTCTCCAAACTAGAATGCCGTACGGACTTAGGTTTCTTAATACACAAGTAAAGGCATAGGTAAGAAAACCGGATCAATTGCATCTGACAATGTTTGGCAAAATTCTCGAGCCACTGACTTCTACATTCACCTCCAACTACATATCCAACTTCCACACAGGGTATATATATGCCAATTAATTATTAACATGAATCATATATCATTACACATGAATGATTTTTCCATACTTAAACACAAAAAGTGACAATGTTAAATAGAATACTGATGCCAGTACCAAACCTCACTCCTGAGACTAAGGAAAGAACAGGCTAGGAAAAACTGAGTACTTACTCCCAAGCCATAAGAGCCATAAGTCAATATTGTTGCACAAGTGCTTGCTATCTGATTCTTTGGAAGTCGCCGTTGCCAAGCTACCTTCTTTACCCATGCCACTACAATCTACATGATGATACAACAAAATGCAATGTTATCATAGCTCCTTAAAATAGATGAAACAATAACATAAAATGATTGAAATCATAGACAATGAAAGGAACAAAAATAAATGGCAATTGAACATGGTGTGAAGTTCTACAGAAATAAGACATTCATAGCAATATACCTCGACTCATGCTATAATAAGCAAATGGGAAAGTTTAACAAACAAGAAAGGAAGCGCATTGTGCCTCAGTTGAGAGAGGGGACCCACCCCTACTCACATGCCAGTGGTCAACCAAGTCAGAAGTTGCACCAGGATCTTACATCAAACAATTTAAAAATAAATAAAATTAACATGACACTTAAAAATTTTAGAAGCCATACTCGAGATATAACCACTCACCATGGTTATAGAATTTGAGATCAACTGTTCATTTTGGTTAACATGGAAAGGTCCCCGGTCGGTTTCCTAATCTCATTTAATTACGACATGAAATCTGTTAACAGATCTTTATTGATTAATTAAATAATAATAAAATTAAAAAAACTTCAGTTTTGGGATTTCTCCGCCCTACCTCCCTTCCCTTCCAACATCTCATGAAACAACACAAGTAAAAAAGAAATAACTAGAATATGCATAAATGGCTAAAAACATACAAACCCACCGTCCAACTATAATACTATAAACCCAAATACCCAATAAACAATAACGTCAATTTGATGATAAACCGCAATGCATTTTCGGCTAATTTACACTGAAAGATGAAATACCAACACTCCATAGACACTATGACCATGTCAACCTCGAAGCAAATAACTAAGACACCAATCTCAATCAAAATAACTAAATCAACCATCAAATCGTATTCCAACTGAGAAATCTAAATTCGAATCAGCAAACCTTCTTAAGCTCCATAATCGCGTCTCTCCTCTTTGATTCCTCTTCTGGAGATGGCACGAGTCCTTCTTTTGTCATAAATTACAAAACAACAACCCCAATCAAAGAACATATAAACCCCAACCATCACATCAAAAGAATAAACTAACTCAAAGAAAATAAATAAGAAATAACTGAAACTTCTTATACCTGAAGCAGCGATTGTGTTCTTTGCTCGTCCATCCGGATCAAGACAGCGGGATTCAAAGCGAATCGGACCGGATCGAAAACTGGAGGACCATTTGGAACTAAAACCTCGACGGGCGGGACCGGGAGCCGAAAACTAGGGTTTATGACGCCAAATGGCGTGGGGAGAAAACCAGATGGGTGGATCGCAGTCCGTGGATCGACGAATTGAGGCGCAGGCACCAAGATCCTCCTTTGATTCGGATAAGCATATGCCATGCACAGGACGAGAAATCCAAGAAGGGGAAAGGACGGTCGAGATCGAAGGAAGACGATCGATTTCAATGAATCGAAGAAAGAAAGGTTTGATCTTGCAGAGAAATACAGAGATTGATGAAGAAAATCGCAGAAACGAAAACCCTAGATTGAAATCTGGAGCTTTTCTTATATCTTTTTGCGCTCTATTTTTTGAAATGGGAATCGTGTGAAGGAAGTAGAGGACGTGAATTGATTTTAGCCTCGGTTGTAGCAACCGAGGCTAAAAAGTAAGCCTTTGGCCTTCGTCTCAAATCTTTCTTTAGCCCATACGATTTCATTTGAAATTTCTCAATTTTTATCAGAATTTTTAATTAATTGAAATTTCTCAATTTTTTTCAAGATTTTCAAATTCAAAATTCTTTTTTTACAAAAATTTCAAAATTTCTCAAAATTCTTAATTTTTTTAAAAATCTCAATTTTAAAAAAAATTCATACTTTTCCATAATTATCAATTTTTTATTAAAATTCTGAATTTTTTTCCAATTGTCTTCATTTTTTTTCAAAATTCTCAATTTTTTCACAATTTTTAAAAAAATTAAAAATTATTAATTCTTTCAATATTCTCAATTTTTTACAATATTCCTAATTATAGACTTTTGACCTCGTTTCTTATATAACAGAGGTTAAAAAGTAGATTTTTAGCCACGATTCCTACGCAACTAAGGCTAAAAAGTGAATTTTTCGCCTCGATTTCGGTGCAACTGGGGCTAAAAAGTAGACCTTTCACCTCAATTCCTTTGTAACTAAGGCTAAAATGTAGACCTTTCACCTCGGTTCCTTTGTAACTGAGGTTAAAAAGTAGACTTTTCGCCTTGATTCCTATGCGACTGAGGCTAAAAAATAGACTTTTCGCCTCGGTTCCTATGCAACTGAAGCTAAAAGGTAGGCTTTTCGCCTCGGTTCCTATGTAACTGAGGTTAAAAAGCAGACTTTTCACCTCGATTCCTATGCGACTGAGGTTAAAAAATAGACTTTTCGCCTCGATTCCTATGCAACTGAAGCCAAAAGGTAGGCTTTTCGCCTCGGTTCCTATGTAACTGAAGTTAAAAACTAGACTTTTCGCCTCGGTTCCTATGCATGCCATGTCCCAAACTTAGAAACCGGGCTCACAAAATTCTCGATCGCCGAATCCGGCACCGACAGCCTCCACAGTACCTCATTCTCGGTTCCCGGCACCCATATATCAGGTTCCGATCCTGGGATGCTATAAGGAGGATTTCTAATATGATTTTATTCATAATGAGTATAACCAACAGCATAACCCATGAACAATAACCACTAGAACACCACCACAAAATCCACTATGATCAAAAACTTTGAGTACAATGCGTAGGAAAGGAAAATACAAGATAGTGACAATAACAAAAAACTCCAGAAGCTCGACTGCACGCTCCAACTGCTATTATACTACGGCTGCGTCCTGGCGTCACCTGCACGCATCAATTGTGCATAAGCTTATAAAAAGCTTAGAGGGTGGTGTAAGTGTGTGTGCAATAAGAGCGTGCTTAGAATGCAAGGTCAGAAAATTGCTGAATCATGCTAATGAATACATGAATGCAATCAGTCGTACTAAGGCTATGCGGTGCAAGATATGAATGTTATCGGCCATATCCAGACCACGTGATGCGAGATGCAACTCAAGCCTGTCAATCCTCATCATATATCAATACGGTTCTCATTCTGGATAATCACCGGGGTCTAGTACACTCTACACCAGCTTGTCGTCCCTATTCGAACGCACAACTGGGAGAGCGGAAGAGACCTCACTATCCGCCTGCCAATATCAGGCTCGGCTCGTCGATAACGAACTGATTCCTCAAGCTGGTCAAACTCAACCTAGAAGTCGTCCCCTCACTCAGGCGGGTAAGGTCACACCCCTTTCTAACCGACCACGACATAGTGGGAGACGCGGCCTGCTGGTATACGGCCCTCGCGCGCTCGTGTATCCACTTGGTCTCGACGTTGGAGTCATCCTCTAGTACCACGGGTTTAGGGATTTTCACCCAGGGACATCTATGACACCCGTATGCTAGAACCAAACATTTCTGGTATCCAATCCAGCCACCCACGATGCATCTGTGGAGGCTATAGCCCTGATGTCACTAGGGCATACCATAATCACAATCATACAAATGCAAGTGCATGAGTCACACTACCAGTCATACAACAGTCCTACGTGTACCATGCACTCATGTAGGGCAACTCCGCCTACCAGGGAGCCCATAAACAATTCATCCGAAGGTATATGCTATGATTAGTCACTTCTCATATTAGTCATACATATGATGCATATAACAAAAAACTCCAGAAGCTCGACTGCACGCTCCAACTGCTATTATACTACGGCTGCGTCCTGGCGTCACCTGCACGCATCAATCGTGCATAAACTTATAGAAAGCTTAGAGGGTGGTGTAAGTGTGTGTGAAATAAGAGCGTGCTTAGAATACAAGATCAGAAAATTGCTGAATCATGCTAATGAATACATGAATGCAATCAGTCGTACAAGGCTATGCGGTGCAAGATATGAATGTTATCGGCCATATCCAGACCACGTGATGCGAGATGCAACTCAAGCCTGTCAATCCTCATCATATATCAATACGGTTCTCATTCTGGATAATCACCGGGGTCTAGTACACTCTACACCAGCTTGTCGTCCCTATTCGAACGCACAACTGGGAGAGCGGAAGAGACCTCACTATCCGCCTGCCAATATCAGGCTCGGCTTGTCGATAACGAACTGATTCCTCAAGCTGGTCAAACTCAACCTAGAAGTCGTCCCCTCACTCAGGCGGGTAAGGTCACACCCCTTTCTAACCGACCACGACACAGTGGGAGACGCGGCCTGCTGGTATACGGCCCTCGCGCGCTCGTGTATCCACTTGGTCTCGACGTTAGAGTCATCCTCTAGTACCACGGGTTTAGGGATTTTCACCCAGGGACATCTATGACACCCGTATGCTAGAACCAAACATTTCTGGTATCCAATCCAGCCACCCACGATGCATCTGTGGAGGCTATGGCCCTGATGTCGCTAGGGCATACCATAATCACAATCATACAAATGCAAGTGCATGAGTCACATTACCAGTCATACAACAGTCCTACGTGTACCATGCACTCATGTAGGGCAACTCCGCCTACCAGGGAGCCCATAAACAATTCATCCGAAGGTATATGCTATGATCAGTCACTTCTCATATTAGTCATACATATGATGCATATAACAAAAAACTCCAGAAGCTCGACTGCACGCTCCAACTGCTATTATACTACGGCTGCGTCCTGGCGTCACCTGCACGCATCAATCGTGCATAAGCTTATAGAAAGCTTAGAGGGTGGTGTAAGTGTGTGTGCAATAAGAGCGTGCTTAGAATGCAAGGTCAGAAAATTGCTGAATCATGCTAATGAATACATGAATGCAATCAGTCGTACTAAGGCTATGCGGTGCAAGATATGAATGTTATCGGCCATATCCAGACCACGTGATGCGAGATACAACTCAAGCCTGTCAATCCTCATCATATGAATGGTATACGGCCCTCGCGCGCTCGTGTATCTACTTGGTCTCGACGTTGGAGTCATCCTCTAGTACCACGGGTTTAGGGATTTTCACCCAGGGACATCTATGGCACCCGTATGCTAGAACCAAACATTTCTGGTATCCAATCCAGCCACCCACGATGCATCTGTGGAGGCTATGGCTCTGATGTCGCTAGGGCATATCATAATCACAATCATACAAATGCAAGTGCATGAGTCACACTACCAGTCATACAACAGTCCTACGTGTACCATGCACTCATGTAGGGCAACTCCGCCTACCAGGGAGCCCATAAACAATTCATCCGAAGGTATATGCTATGATCAGTCACTTCTCATATCAGTCATACATATGATGCATATGACAATGAATCATGGATCTATATTAAACATGTATATAGAGATGGGCTCTGTGTATAACTGAGATAGGCCTAGACAGCCTACTTACTACAAGTACGGGCTGACCAATGGGCCTCAGGGAGAGTGACAATGTGGACATTTAACCGACATCATCCTGACAATGTGGGCATCTAACCATCATTGCTCCCAAGGCTCGATTCACCTTAAATATCATTAATAAATCATGGCGGAATCACACATTGTAATGTGCCTTAGGTACATCCCATTGGGCCTCAAATACATCAAATGGGCCGTATCTCATGGGCCTTATATTCATCAAGTGGGCCACTTCAATGGGCCTCACCAATGGGCCTTAGGTACTTTGCAATGGGCCATCACCCATGGGCCTTAGAATGCATTAAAATGAGCCCAACTGCATGAGCTTTATATGCATCAAATGGGCCTAATCATATAGGCCTTATATATACCGAAGTGGGCCTCAACAATGTGTCACACGTACATCAAGATAGGCCTAGTTACATGGGGCCTCATGTATATCAGAGTGGGCCTCAACGTCGGGCCACAAATATATCAAAATGGGCCTAATCACATGGGCCTCATATGGCAGCCTATGATTGGCAAAATTAGAAGGACAGAGGGTCCGACACACTCATCACGGTGGTCTTGCCTAAGGTGGCCCATATTTGAGGCACATGAATAGGGTGGACCCCACAAAACAAATGAACTATGTGGATACAAAACATACAATAGTGGGTCCCATGTGGGCTCACCATAAACATTTATTTCCCATCCAATGTATGGATAAGGTCACACAGGCTTTAACATCCCGAAAATCAGAGGGTCGAGTAAAAATCCAACTCCCGAGTTCCAAAATGTTAATTATACAACATAGATATGTATGATTGAATGTTGTCTGTGTTAATGTATTAAACATGAGTGAGATCAAGCCAGAACAGCATATCATACTCCAGAGACAGTTAAATTTACAAGCGAAAGACTGTGATAGTATGTATAACATATATAAACTGTTGTATGTCTCCAGAGTGTGAACATGTTACCAGGTTATATACATACATGTATACTCCAAAAGTAAACAAAAAGAATATACATGAGTGCTCTAAAAATATAAAATGACAAGTGTCAAGGTATCTAATAAACCTCCCTGTAATCCCGTCAATCAGAACACGCATAAAGGAGGGATCCTCCTCATCATCATCAAGTCCAGCTCCGCTTCTCAAGGAGCGCCATCATCTGCAATCACAAAAAGGGACTGGTGGGTGTCCGGAAACACTATCCCGTAATGTGGGAGTGAGTGATCAACTCAGTGGGATAAGAGAGCAGAGAGTGGCATGTTCTCAAATCAATCATGCGATAATAGTAAAGCAGTAAATCAAACATTCCTAATACTGTTGTTAATGCAATATGACATAACGTGATGTATGCCCTCACCGACTATCTCACTCATACGGCACCATCTTATGACCACGGCATGCAATCGTCCCTCAAGTGCTCCACATCTTCCAGGCACATGCAATGTAATGGTGATATGATTTTCGAGTTATTATTAGTCTATTCAAATAGCAGGATTGGAAAACTAAGGTACTTCCCTTATATCAATCCCAACACAGATCCTTTCTAGGGTCGTCACTCCTAGTAATCTCATACGATGTATATTTTGTAGGTCGCTACAAGGGCTGTCAGGGCTGTTGCTCGCACTCATTGCACCGCTCCCCCATCACCTTATCAATACAGGCCTACTGTACTCTCACTGCTATGGAAGGGTCTTCACCTCCCGTAGACTCAGAATACGCTCGCGGTCACTACAAAGGACTCGTCGCCTGATCAGTGTAGGCCGACAGTAAGAATATAGTGTCTCATACCACCATAATCTGCTCACGAGACTAGGTGCTCACTGGTCACTATGGGGAGGTTTGTGGCCCCAGCGTAGGCCGACAGCTCAACCACGGTGTCCCATACCACCATGCCCGGCTCATGAGTCTTCGTGGATCAAGGTACCATGGTTAACAGGGTTTACAATGGTAAGTTCAGTACCCTAGGTTCAAGCAGTTATGACTCATGCAGGGTGAACATACAACGGCCAGTCGGGTTACTTGACGGGCTCGACTAGCACGATCGCATCTCAAGTCGAACGACATGAAGTGTGTAAAACACTTCGTGTGGCTTAACCACTGCCGCCAACTCCAGAACACGGTTCGCGTTCATCGACGCGTCATTCGTGGCAAAGATAAGTCAACCACGAATTTGATTCGGTTGCCGACTGCCTGGACTAGGCATAGTCCCAAACAATCATGAATCCACATCAGCAGTCGTGTAAGAGTAATGGAAATGAAATACAACCATGTGAGCATGTTAACACATATTATAATGTACAACTTAAGTAAATCATCCAACGCAAGCCTTTCATACATATAATGAAATTATGCATATCGCCAACATTTAGGAAATCATTTCCATCAGCATATTAATTGAGGATTCAATCTCCAACTAAATCATAATAAAATCATCAAGCACATGTTATAACATACAACTTAAGTGAATCATCAAGCACATGCATTTCATACATATAATGAAATCATGCATATGGCTAACATGTAGGAAACCATTTACACCAGCATGTTAATTGAGAAATCAATCTCAAATTAATTCATAACACCATTTAATTCAATACATACTAATACAAGCATTTATACAAACACTTACACTACACACTTAAGTCTACATATAGTATGTCGACCCGAGGTGCGCATTTAGGCGAATCTCTTCGCCAAACTAATTATGCACGTATTCCTAACATTCTAATGCGACAATAAACCATGTCAATCACATCAGCAAAATATGAATGAAAATAGTACTTCCTACAAATGACTAAAATACCCTAAATCTCATATTCTTCGTTTATTTACGAAACAAGAAACGGACAGCATGTTGTACATGTCAAACGGCGTTGCCGTCAAGAATCTACTATTAAACGACATTGAAAGCTTTGAAATCAGTCAATCAAAGCGTCTAAAATCCGCACCTTTTCCCTTATAGGTGAAGTGATTCGAACGGAGCGTATACGCTTCGTCTACGACGAATAGAGAACCTAATACACAAGTTCTATCAGCTAACATGCTATGAATCTAAGGGAACCTCAAATCAGCAACTTTTAGGGTATTTTCTTACCTGAAAATGCAGAGAAATCACCAGCAAAGTGATTGAGTTGCGTTGCTTAGGCACTTGCAACAGGTAGCACAAGCGGCAAGGAATTCTCCCCTACTCTCTCTCACAAACTCTCACCTTTTCTCTCTCCCAATCTAGGGTTTTTCTCAAATTCAGATGGGAGAGAGGAGTGAGGGTTTCAACCCCTTTTATAAGCCCAAATGTGCCCAAAATAGGCTTAGGAACAAAGTATACTTGAGGTATATCAAATTCGGAGCCGTTTCGGTCTAAAAGGACATTTCTGGTGGTCCCCTGGCCGAACGCAATCCGACTTAAGCTCATGCATACAGGATCTAGCACACATCAAGTTTTCAGTCCGGCAGGGTTCACAGATCGCACGTGGCGGTCCAGTTTCAGTTCAGCGGTCACCGCACGTAGATCAGGTCTGCAAGTCTCATGATATGAAATAGAAATTTTTCCTGATCCGAGGGTGTAATATGGCTGAATTCTGACGGTCAGAATGCTTAATACTGACGCGTCAAGTCGTATGCCAGATTTGAATTTCAAATTCCAATTTTAACCCTATTCTCACTCTCTTCACTCCAGGCTCAATGAAATAGCCCGTGAATGTCAGTTGGACTTGATTTTCGAAATGATTGTCAAGTCCAGCTAGGCGGTTATAACGGTCTAAGATTGTAGGTATCGGACTTTCGATGCGCGGTCTAGATCCAATACAAAGTTTCAAAGAGGTCCAGAGAACAAACTGGTTTAGAGTTTGATCCGAGGTTATAGAGTATTATAGCACCATGGATTCTACAAGTTTTGGGTCTTGTAGAACGCATTTAAAGCGATCAGGGACTATTTCCCAGCTACTCTAGCGTTTTTCAGCTACTCTAGCGTTGCGCTAGCTAACTTATACTTAGTTTCTAAAGGAATTAATCCTAAGTGATTTCTTTGGCTATGGAATTAGGTTCTGAGCAATTTTTCAGGCGTTTTAGTCGACCCATTGCCTAAGGACGTCTAATCCCAGGTTGGCCAAAATCTGGGGTGTTACAATCTAACCCCCCTTAAAACATAATTTCGTCCCCGAAATTGGCGAAGGGTAGTGAGTACTGTTTCTAGGGAAGGTTCAAATCTTATTTAATATCCTAACCTTACGTATAACCTAACTCAAATGTTTTGATCCTGGGCCAGTGGGGAAGAGGCTAAGCACACTTCTGCTGCGCCACTCTGATCGAACGATTGCGTTGACTGACCTAACTGGATTAGACTCAATACGTTCTACCCCCCTTAAAACTTGGTTTTACTTAGAGTGCAAGAATCTATGCATCGCTCCGTATATCGAAACTAGGTGTAACTTAGGGGCTATCCTTGACATGAATTGGGAAACAACCTCTCATTATAGTGGTTTTCCTTTGCTAATGATGCGTTCTAGGGCATTGGTATCTATGGCGATAGAGATGAGCCTAATCTCTATTGTGGTTGAGTTCAGGGGCAGGTATGAGTTGGTGGGAAGATGTCGAATTCTCTACTGGCTTTAAGTCCTCGCCATTTCCCAAAGGCAATGTGATCACGTTTGGTTGTAAGTGGGTGGGCCATCACAGAAGAAAGGTTGTGTAGTGAGTTTGAGCCGGATACATTGACCTTCTGCCGAGACTCTGACAGAAAATTCTTCGTATCAGTTTTTAGTCCTAGCCGATGCCAACCCTCTGCTTGATCAGAGCATTGGATTTATTGGTAACCACTAGGATTAAGAAGTCGTTTCAAACCGCGAATACATCGCATACATGCAGTTCCTTTACTCTGCGTTCCCGAATGCAATAAGCCCTTCGGGAAGGCAATTCTAAGGGGTGTGTTGGTTTATTCTAAGTTCGACCTGAGGGATTTATAAGTCTTCCCTCAAAGTGAATGGTTCCTTCTTATGGGCAACAACAGAAGTTTATAAGTCATAAGGGGATCTATCGAAGGAATAAGGTTCTATTTCAACCAAATCTAACCTACAATTCCTTAGCATATACAGGCTTTACACTACTTAAGGTAACTAGTAGCCAAGTCTGTATCGCAGTAGCTATAATCCAAAGCCTAAATTTATACGTTAAATGGTTCCATACCATTTCTACTATAGGGGTTCTATCGCTTAGGGTCAAGATTGTCTAAATGGAATTAGATTTCTTATGTCGTCAGACCCTTCAAATCTTGAAGTGCTAACTCTAGGTCCAAAACGCCAAGGGCCTATATGGCCAGTAGCATTAAGTTGCATTAAATGGAACTGCATTCCTAATCCCATATTGGGATAGGGAGTGACATGCTTGGTAGGAGGGTGGAGTGGGATAAAAACTAATTTGTAGGCTGAATCCCGGGAGTTACAATACTCCCAATCTAGGGACAATACCTTATAGCGAAACGAATCGGCATGCATTCCATCTAACCAAATTCGGCTATATTAAGCCCAAACCACAACACAACCATTCACATAACAAGCCGAAAAACGTCATGCATTTCATTAAACCAAAATTGTCATAATACAAGGGATATCTCCCTGCAAGTATCATGACAAGAAGTACATGGGAGATAAGTCAGTCAGCTACTACAGCAGCATAAGAAAACTACTAGCCTTATCAGGCTTACACAACATAAAGCAGGAAATAACTAACTACAACCCGCGATATCTGGATCTAGATCACTAGTCCGAGTCGGGCGATAGAGGAGGAGCACCCTTATCCTGCAAGCAGCACAGGATCGCCTTCAAGTTGCGAGTCACCTTACCGAATTTCCTCTTCGTAACGGCCTTGGCATCCTCGACTTCAGCACGAAGTTCCTGAACTTCCCTTCGCAAGGCGACCTGGCTCTCCTCAATTCGGGCAATGCGATCATCGCCAGTAGCCTGAGCAGAAGGAGGAGGGCTCTCATCTGTATCCTGAGCCTCCTCTTCTACCTCTTCCTGGACTTCTTCCTCAGCTTCTGCTCTAGGTTCTCCTTCACTTGGATCCTCTTCATCATTAAAGTCATCCTCGCTATCCTCCTCAAGCTGAGTCTCACGGTACTGAGACCCGATCTTCATTTTGACCATAGTAGACTCATCAATGCTGTGAATCGGAACTGGTAATTCCGGGCCAAGTCTGTAAGCAAACTCAAGCGCGATCTTGCATATCAGTCGGCCAAAAGGAAGCGATTCAGACATTCTTCTTGATTTCGCTATGAGGATAATCTGTCGCAAGATGAAAGTGGCCATACACACATTCTCTCCCTGGGCCACCAGATATAAGAAATCAACCATAAGGCGCGTACACTCAATGCGATTTGTCGACCTGGGATACACGTTGAACGTGCAAATGTGGTGCAGCGGGCGCAAATCATCAGACATATGAGATGCCTTGAGGCTATTGTTAGGTTGCCATGGAACTAGTTTACTACATAGAAACCTGGTACGGCGATCTCGCTCACGCCTACTCCTCAGATTCTTCACACTAGGATGAACATCACCAAGAGGCACGTTCAGAAGTCGCGCAACCAACCGAACATCGATCGTAGCCATCCGGCTCTACCAAAAGGAATTTTGAACTGCAATGGCTCTAGTGTAGGATTCTGGATACGAGCGTAGAAGGCACGAACGGTGCTCACATTAGCACGAGCACGAGCTTCAAAGATCGGACCCCAATGCGCAGCTTCAATGCGCTCGAACAACAGAAATTCACGGAATAGTCGTCCTTCCATGTCTGCCTCAAACAACACTTTACGGTCAGTGTATTCACCGTGAGGCATCTCTGCTAAAATTACTCGCCCAAGTTGAGTATGGGGATCCAAATCCCGCTTTGTATGGAACTCTCGGGCTGTGGTTGGACTTGCGGCGGCGCTTAAGCTAGCGGCGCCACCCCCCGATCTTCTCGATTGAGCAGAGCGACTAGGCCCAGCCTCATTCGCTGCGGTCTTTCTCTTACCCATCAAAGAGAGGATGGTGGAGAGTGACCAAAGATCCAAAATGGCTTCAACAAAAGCCATGAAAAATGGAGAAAATGCCAAGAAATGGCTGTCCAAACTGGAAAAGGGAGATCTAGGTGTTGTAGAGGGATGCTTTAAGCTCCCTTAGGATGTATTTTCAGAAAGAAAAGAAAATGAAAAAGAGGAATGGAGCACCTCACGATTTCAGCTTGATTTGGGAGTTTTAAGAGCTCCAAACGATGAGATTTGTAAGTGGAAAGGCTGCAAACTTCAATGGAGTGATGGAGTGTGGTCGTTTTTAGCCAAGGATGGATTTGGGAGTGGTTTGGAACTACGGTTTTGGGTTAGGGCAGCTAGAAAATGTAAATGGGGCTAGGGAAGGGGCTGTTTGTGAAGAAAGTGCCCCTCCTTGGGATTTTCTATGGACGAGCACAACATGGAGGGGGTGTACTACCCCAAAAGACCCCACGTGCCAAAAATTACATCAAGTGGGCCACCCCGGGCGGCGATGCATCGCTGAACCGATGATCTGGTCGGTGGGACCACATGGGTCTGGTCCCCCATGGTCCAGGGACCCCAAAAATATATGGTCCCAACCTTGGTTCATTGTATATTGACCTATAGAGGCCCAAACATGCGTTCGGGGCTTTACAGGGCCAATCTGCAAACCCGAATACAATCCCCTATCATGCAGCATATGATTTTGGGGTAGAAGGAGCTAGTACATCCATCTAGCCATTAGTTGCTAAAGAAAGCAAAGTTAGAATGGTCTTATGTCCATTTTTCATAAAATTTTACTATTCACTATAAAATTTTGTCGAAGTATGATTTTATGTCATTTTCACATTATGATCAATGCCTAACATGAAAAGAATAAGAAAGAATTGAAGAATGGAGTGGTGAGAGGAAGAATTTTGAAGATTTTAGGTGAAACGGGATTTTTTTTTTAAGCCCTGGCGATTGAATGCTATGGTTGTGGTCGTCCCACAGCCCAAGGATTTACATTTACGGTTTTAGAATCATTCAAAGAACGTCTCGACCCACTTACCTACAACTTAGGAGCTACTCAGGTCGCTTTACGCGACCCTAGATGCGTTACGGACTCGATCACGTGATCGATACGAATAGACTTCGTCTATTGGCGAATCTGCGATCCTATAAGTGTTTCTAGACCCTACTTGCACCCACCTAAGTCAATGGAAGCGACAGCATACATCGCGTGACCATAACCCAGGCCTGGTTTAATCTAAATCATGCTCTGATACCATCTGTAACATCCCAAAAATCGGGGGGTCGAGTAAAAACCCAACTCCCGAGTTCCAAAATGTTAATTATGCAACATAAATATGTATGATTGAATGTTGTCTGTGTTAATGTATTAAACATGAGTGAGATCAAGCCAGAACAGCATATCATACTCCAGAGACAGTTAAATTTACAAGCGAAAGACTGTGATAGTATGTATAACATATATAAACTGTTGTATGTCTCCAGAGTGTGAACATGTTACCAGGTTATATACATACATGTATACTCTAAAAGTAAACAAAAAAGATATACATGAGTGCTCTAAAAATATAAAATGACAAGTGTCAAGGTATCTAATAAACCTCCTTGTAATCCCGTCAATCAGAACACGCATAAAGGAGGGATCCTCCTCATCATCATCAAGTTCAGCTCCGCTTCTCAAGCAGCGCCATCATCTGCAATCACAAAAAGGGACTGGTGGGTGTCCGGAAACACCATCCGTTAACGTGGGAGTGAGTGATCAACTCAGTGGGATAAGAGAGCAGAGAGTGGCATGTTCTCAAATCAATCATGCGATAATTGTAAAGCAGTAAATCAAACATTCTTAATACTGTTGTTAATGCAATATGACATGACGTGATGTATGCCCTCACCGATGATCTTCCTCATACGGCACCATCTTACGACCGCGGCATGCAATCGTCCCTCAAGTGCTCCACATCTTCCAGACACATGCAATGTAATGGTGATATGATTTCTGAGTTATTATTAGTCCATTCAAACAGCAGGATTGAGAAACTAAGGTACTTCCCTTATATCAATCCCAACACAGATCCTGTCTAGGGTCGTCACTCCTAGTAATCTCATACGATGTATATTTTGTAGGTCACTGCAAGGGCTGTTGCTCGCACTCGTTGCACCGCTCCCCCATCACCTTATCAATACAGGCCTACTGTACTCTCACTGCTATGGAAGGGTCGTCGCCTCCCGTAGACTCAGAATACGCTCGCGGTCACTACAAAGGACTCGTCGCATGATCAGTGTAGGCCGACAGCAAGAATATAGTGTCCCATACCACCATAATCTGCTCACAAGACTAGGTGTTTACTGGTCACTATGGGGAGGTTTGTGGCCCCAGCGTAGGCCGACAGCTCGACCACGGTGTCCCATACCACCATGCCCGGCTCATGAGTCTTCATGGATCAAGGTACCATGGTTAACAGGGTTTACAATGGTAAGTTCAGTACCCTAGGTTCAAGCAGTTATGATTCATGCAGGGTGAACATAGGCATATCTTCACATGATTTTAAATGGTATGGCCCACCTGAGTTCTGTTTACGGCTGATTTTTAGGATAACCCCATACACAAAGGGGACCCATCCAATGCACGGTGTTGATGTTAAAAACACATCACGGCGGGGCCCACAGCTGGGCCATGAGGGCCCGCCCCAACCGGCTGCCCGCCCGCCTGGCGTCTGCAGCAGTAGCGTCAGACGCTGCTGCCTCCCTTTTTTCTTTTTCTTTTTTAAATATGGGGCCCACGAATAGATGATCCAATCCATCTATTGTGTGTGTCCCACGTGGTGGACCGTTCAGTCTAAGTTTAGGATGCATCCAAACTTAAGGTAGGCCCCACCAAGTGCTTTTATATGTTCAGGCATGTCTTCACATGATTTTAGATAGTATGGCCCACCTGAGAATCGGATTGGTCCCAAATTTTGGCTCAACGCATAAAATAATCTGAGAAAGAGGATGGATGGCTTGGATCAAGCACATACATCAAGGTGGGGCCTGCATCATTGGCCCACCATTTACTTTCCCTTTTTTTTCTTTTTGTCAGCTCGTTAGTACACCTCCATGTTAGTACACTCACTCCATGTGCACCACGCTTGTCCGGCGTCCTTGGACGCTGGATGGCCTGGAAAAACACTGCATCATGGTGGGTCCCACATGCACGTGGTCCACGTTTACCATGGTGGGTCCCACATGATCGTGGCCTACCATGCATGTACATATATATATATATATACATATATATATAATAAATATCATTTTATATAAGATGTAGTGGGCCACACCATTTGATGGATGGAGTAGATTTATCATGAATCGGTGGGGCCCACTTCATTTTAGGGGAAGGATAAGGAGAGAGAAGAGAGAGAGAGAGAGAGAGAGAGAGAGAGAGAGAGAGAGAGAGAGAGAGAGAGAACAAGAGACGGTGATGGTGGGGCCCCGCCACTATGGGCCCCACATAATACAAATTATACATCAAAAATAAGTCCCACCAACAAGTGGTCCCTAAAAAGAATTTAATGGTGGACCACCCACCTCTTGGCTTCCTTTGCTCCCCTAGCCTCCTTAGCTCCTTGCCTTTACTTTGGACGGTGGATGATGGACCTTTGATGGTGTGGATGAGAGATGAGAGGTGTAGATGGAAGGTGAGAAGTGGGGCCACACTTGGGATTTGGGAGTAGGAGCTTGGACGTGTGAAATTTGCTTGGGAGAGATTTTTTTTAGAATGAATGAGAGAGAGAGGGAAGTGATGGGTGAAAAGGGTGATGGAGTGATGTGGTGTGATGGGTGATGGGTGGAGTGGTGGGTTGTAAGAAAGTGATGGGTGATGGGAAAGAGAGTTGACTTTAAGCTTGCTTGTGTAAGAGAAAGGTATGGGTTATTGTACTTGACTTGATGTATGATGTGTACTTGATTGATGGGATTGATTGATTGATTGATTGATGAGACATCTCGTAGAGATTTCCTCATAATTCGCAACGCGTGGTGTTTTCTTTGAATTGAACTCAGACTGACATCTTCTAGCCTGGGTATCGGGTCGGTGTGCGGTCGCGGCGTTAGAACCGCGGCAACGGCACGGTCGCTAAGGTATAAGTTTCGGGTCGAGTCGACTCTGATATGCGGGACTCGGCTTAGGTTCGAGCGTAAACGTCGAATACAGGTTAAAGATTGTCGGAATTCGACCGGAAGGACCGCGGAAGAATACGAAACAGTATGGTATAGACTACGGGTCTTACAATACAACTGAGGCTAAAAACTAGACTTTTCGCCTCGGTTCCTATGCAGCTGAGGCTAAAAGGCAGACTTTTTGCCTCGGTTCCTATGCAACTGAGGCTAAAAATTAGACTTTTCGCCTCAGTTCCTATACAACTGAGGCTAAAAACTAGACTTTTCGCCTCGGTTCCTATGCAACTGAGGCTAAAAGGTAGACTTTTCGCCTTGGTTCCTATGCAGCTGAGGCTAAAAGGCAGACTTTTCACCTCAGTTCCTATGCACCTGAGGCTAAAAGGTAGAGTTTTCGCCTCGGTTCCTATGCAACTGAGGCTAAAAGGTGACTTTTCGCCTCTGTTCCTATGCAACTGAGGTTAAAAGATAGACTTTTCACCTCGGTTCTTATCCAACTGAGGCTAAAAGGCAGACTTTTCGCCTCGGTTCCTATACAACTGAGGCTAAAAGGTAAACTTTTCGTCTCGGTTCCTATACAACTGAGGTGAAAGATAAACTTTTAGCCTTAGTTCCTTAACAAATGAGGCTAAAAGACACATTTAGCCTCCATTTTTTCAACTGAGGCTAAAAAATTATGGCTAAAAGCCTATTTTCTTGTAGTGTCAATTGGTGGGTAGGGTAAAAACGCAGCTTGCAAGAGCCCATACTCGACCTTATCCTTCAACTCGGGCCCTTATGATGGGTCCCATGCATGATTTAATGCTAGCCAAAGAAAATGAGCTAGCAACCTCCTACAGTCACAAACTATGACACGGGGAGCGGTCCATTTAAGCCTTAATGTGTAACGCTCACAGCAACTGGTCTGAGTATGATTCCAAATCCTTATGGTCAGCTAAAGTTGGACCATTGTTTTTGTTGCGACCAACCGGGCCACTTATCGAACACCTGCCCTCAACACCCCATAGCCCTTGGCGCGCTAAAGGTGAGACAGTGGAAAAAGGCATTGAATTTAATGACAATGAACAAGTCGCTGAAGAAGAAGCTGGTGATGAAGAATGGTTGGTCGAGCATCATGGTGAATCCTTAGTCATGAGGCGGTTATTGTACACTCTAAAGAAGGAGGTGCACTCGCAGTGGCACAATATATTCAGCACGCGGTGTACCATCAACGTTAATGTTTATGATATAATTATAGACAATGAAAATAGCGAGAATATCATCTCGAAGGTGATGGTGGACAAGTTGTGGCAACCTATGAAAAAATATCATTTCTCTTACTCAATTGGTTGGATAAAAAATGTGAACAAGACTAAGGTAACTGAACAATGCAGAGTCTCATTTTCAATTGATAGGAATTATAAGGATTAAGTACTTTGTGACGTAGTCGACCTAGAAGCATGTCGTATGTTGCTCAGTTGACCATGACAATCAAACCGTGATATGACCCACTAAGGATGAGACAATGTTTACATCTTGGTCACAAGACGATCCTTTACCCTATGACACTAAAGAATCATCCCAAAGCTTCTAAAGTGGAGGGAAGCTTCCTCCTGACCATTTAAGATTGCATAGAGGAATCCAAGGAAATTGGTGAGGTATATGTCATGGTGGTAAATGGCGGGGTGTAAGACCCGTATATTAGTCCGTACCGTTCCGTAGACTTCCGCGGTCTTACCGGTCGAATTCCAGCAACCTTTGACCCTTTAACGATATTTGCGCACGACCCTGATTCGTACCCCGTCAACCCGAGTCGACTCAACCAAAGACCTTTACCATAGCGACCGCGTCGTCGTCGCGGTTCCGATGCCGCTACTCGCACGTCGAGGCGTTACCCTGGTCAGGAGTTATGGGCCAGCATTCGGTGCGAGAAAAACGCCACGCGTTGTGAAATCCAAGGGAATCTCTACGACTTATCAAATCAATCACATCAATCAATCAAATCTCATCACATCTCATGTCAAGTACACATCACTTTTCACCATTTCCCAAGCAAGCCACAAAAGTCAAAAAGTCTCTTACAAGCCTATACCTCTCTTACACAAAATGCCTCAAAAGTCAAAAAAATGCTCTTACACCCGTCACTCACCACATCAACACATCCATCACCCATATCTCTCTCCCTTACAAGTCTCTCTCTCTCATTTTCAAACTCATTCCTAAGCAAGAGAGAAAAACCCCATACGTATGAGCCTCTCCCATCTCTCCAAGAGAGCCACAAGTGTGGCCCACCTTTCCTACCCCTTTATCTCTCATCTCAACCATCCAAACCTTATCTCATCCATTGAAATCGAAGCTAAGGTACTGAGGAACCCGTAGGAGCAAGAAGATCGAACGGTGGGTGCTTGATAATAGTAGTTTTTCATGTTTTTAAGATGGGTCAAGTGAGGCCAACCGATCAATGGTTTGGATCTCACTTGGGACCCTAAGATGTGGTCGATGTCCCACTTTGATCATCATAATCATTCCATGATGGGGCCATTCTCCATGGACCCCATCATGATGTTTGTTTTCTTGTATACTTAGGGTCATCTAGACCGTCTATTTTAGTGGAGAAGGGATCTCCACCATTGGATTTTAATTTAATGGGCCCATGTGTAATGGGACCCACTTGATGTATGTTTCAAATCATGTAAGGGAGGGCCCATAGTGGCGGGGTCCCTCCATCACTCGATCTCTCTCTTTCTCTCCTTCCCTATTTTGTGGCCCACTTAATAAGTTGTGAGATGTCTAAACCGTTCATCAAAGGGGCCTCACCTTGATGTGGGTCTCATGCACATCATCAAACCATTTGGTGGCCCACCCTGGTAACATGTATGAGGGTGGGGCCCACCTTAAATACATGTGTTATATACAACTGTCCAGCGTTCAAGGATGCTGGACGCTGCCAATAAGTGAAGTGTGAGCTGCCAATGGGTGTACTGACGCAACAGGACAAAAAAAAATTGATTTCTTGAAAGGGTTGTACACGTAGGCCCCACCTTAATGTATGTTATTAATCCAAGCCGTCCATCCCCTTCCACGACTCATTTTAGGCGCTGAGCCGAAATGTGAAGCTAATCCGTTCACTGGGTGGACCATACGTTCCAAAACAACGATTCTCATCGTTTAAATGCATTTTAATCTTGCTATAGGTCGAAATGTATCCAATATTGGACTCATTGCGCTTGTCTTGAGCCATAGAAGGTAATGGACGGGTTGGATTTACCTTATGAGGGCCCCACCTGTGAAAAACCACAGGATCCTGATTTTTCAAAAAAAAAAAAAAATCATGCAAAAGGCAGCGCCTGCTGCCACTGACGCAGCAGCAGGACGCTGCAGCGTCTTGGGCGGGCGGGCGACCAGAGCCGTGGGCCCCACCATGATGTATATTTTGCATCCACACCATTCATGAGGTGGGCCACTCCCAGCAGTGGGCCCCCTCCAATTTTCAGGACCATCCACAGCTCAGGTGGCCCGCACTGCAGGAAACAGTGGGATTGAACGTCTGCCATTGAAACTCTTTTGTGGGCCACAGAAGTTTTGGATCAAGATAAAATTTATTTTTCCTACTCATCTCAGTCCAAGTGACCTTATCAACGGACTAGATGTCATATAAACATGATGGTGGGCCCCACATGGGACCCATAGTGATGCATGGGTCTTGGACGGTGGAGCCCACTGTGGTGCATGTGCGTGTGCGCGTGCATGTGTGTGTTTGTAGTGTGTGTGCATGTGTGTAGTGTGTATGTGTGCAGCGTGTGTGTGTATATATATATTATATTATATATAACACTGTATTATATTATATTATATATTGTATATTATATATATGTATATATAATATGTAGATTATATATTATATTATATATAATATACATGGTGATGGGCCTTCATGTGGACACTCACCCTTGATGCAGGTGCTGCATCTAATCTGTCCATCCTTTTTAAAAGTTCATTTTATGGAATGAGTCAAAGAATGAGCCAGATCCATAGTCCAAGTGGACCCCATCTTGGCATGATTTGAGGTCCATCTTAATATATTTGTGATAGTTTATTGGGGCCCACTTTGATGTGGATGTAAGGCCCATGGGATTGGACCATTTGATATATCCCAAGGCCCATGGGATTAGGCCCACTTGATGTATTCTAAGGCCCATGGGATCAGACCCATTTGATGTATTCTAAGGCCCATGGGATTAGGCCATTTGATGTTTTAGGGGCCCATGGGTTAAGGCCCATTGAGATGTACCAGGGCCTATAGGTTGAGGCTCATTTGATGTACATAGGGGGCCCAATTGGTGTCGCCCATTTGTTACATATAAGACCCATAAGATTAGGCCCATTTGATGCAATCTAAGGCCCACGGGTTATGACCCATTGCAATGCACATAAGGCCCATTAGTGCAGCCCATTTATGTGGCCCATTTGATGAATAAAAGGCCTATATGATATGGTCCATTTGATGTATTTAAGGCCCAATGGGATGTACTTAAGGTCCATTGTAATGTGTGATCCCAACACAGATTATGTAACGATGTTTACGACGATCGTGCCTTGGGAGCAATATTGGTTTGACGTCCACATTGCGAGTGTAATGTTGGTTAGATGTCCACATTACGACTCTCCTTATGGCCCATTGTTAGGCCCGTACTTGTTATGTATAGGCCGTCTAGGCCCATCTGCGTTGTAAGGATAGTTCATTACTTTATCATATGTTTAGTATAGTTCCATGACTCATGATCATACGTATCATATGT
Source organism: Magnolia kwangsiensis (assembly GCA_037074715.1). Taxonomy (NCBI): domain Eukaryota; kingdom Viridiplantae; phylum Streptophyta; class Magnoliopsida; order Magnoliales; family Magnoliaceae; genus Magnolia; species Magnolia kwangsiensis. Next base: position 91,846,552 of record CM073588.1, read on the forward strand.
ATACTTGATATGAGAGGTGACTGATCATAGCATATGCCTTCGGGCAGGTTATTTATGGGCTCCCGGTTATGCGGTGTTGCCCTACATGAGCGCACGATATGCGCAGTATTTGCTGCATGACTGGATAGCGTAATTCATGTATTTCGCATTGTGTGATATGGTTACTATACGCTCTAACAACATCAGGGTCTTAACCTCCATAGGTGTATCATGGTTGGTAGGATTGGATACCGAAAATCTTATTCTATATGAGGTACTATAGATATCCCTGGGTGAAAGTCCCTAAACCCTTATGGTACCAAGAGGTTGCTCTAACGTCTAGACCGAGTGGGTACAAGAGTGTCGAGTGCCGATTACCAGACAGTTGCACTTTCTACTGTGTCGTGGTCTATTGGAAAGGAGTGCGACCTTACCCGCCCGAGAGTAGGGGCAAAGCTAGGCTGAGTTTGACCAGCTCGAGGAATGGGTCCGCTATCTAGGAGCCGAGCTCGATATTGGCAGGCGGATAGTGAGGTCTCTTCCACTTACCTTATTGCGCGCGATGGGGCGGTGATCTGGTTTAGAGTATACTAGACCCCGGTGATATCTCAGATTTGAGCTGTATTGATATGTGGACTTAGATGAGGATTGTATGCTTGAGTTGCATTTCGCATCGCATGACATTAGTATGGCCGACATCATTCATGCTTTGCACCGCATGGCCTTGGTACGGCTGACAGTATTCATGGATCCATCAGCATATTCCGCATTACTCTGATATTGCATGATCATATTACTACCTTGCGCACACACTTTCACCACCCTCTAAGCTTTTTATAAGCTTATACATGACCGTTGTGTGCAGGTGACGTTGGATCGCAGTAGCGCTGAGACTTGAGTGCGTGGCAGATTACTTTGGAGCTTTTGGCCTATCATCATTATATTTCCCTTTATACTCATTATACTTGTAAAGTTTTTGATCATAGTAGAAATGTAATGGAGTTTTTGGTTGTTGTTTGTGGGTTATGTTTATTACGAATCAAACTGATGTTGAAAATCCTCCTCGTAGCATCCCAGGATCGGAACCTGGCGAATGGGCACTGGGATCCGAGAATGGGGTTCTACGGAGGCTGTTGGCACCGGATTCAGCGATCAAAAATTTTGTGAGCCCGGTTTTCGAGTTTGGGGCGTGACACGGGGAATTAAATCCTTTAAACATTCTTCTAAGTTTAAGGTCATTGATGAACAAATTCAAAAAAATATGACCCAAAGAGTTACCTGATATATTGCTCCTCATGTGGGACATCTAACATCACATAAACCTCATCCCTGGGGCTGGCTTGCGCAACCGCTCTCCCTATCGGATGAGTCTAAAAGAGTGTGAGATACTTTAAGGCAAGTGGAGGAATAGATCTGTAAGGGTCTTCTAAGAGAGAGCATGAGATCATGCATCGCGCCGGCTTTATTAATGTCGAAGAAAGATGGGAGTTGGCTCATGTGTGTCGACAGTCAGACAATTAACAAGATTACTATTAAATACCGGTTCCCAATATCACGGTTGGACGACATGCTTGATATAATAGAAAGTGTTAAGGTGTTCTTTAAACTAGATTTGAGTAGCAGATTGTTGAGGGTCAAATATTACATATTAGACCCTAGTTTTTACCTGAATTTACGAATGTGATACTGTTTAACGGCCTATCTTAATCGTTTTTTGTGTTGTAAGGTGTATTTAGGAGACTAGATTGAAAAAGGCCACCAAAAGCATGGATTTAACGCTCATAAATTGCCAAGGCAAAGGATGGACTCCAGGGGACCGAGATCGAAGAATTTACACACCTTGGGATTCATAAAAATCCAGTATTTCATGCTAAAGAGGTCTAAAATTCATCCAAAATGCAAGATCATAGGGTTTCCACCATCTATTTAGCTCGAAACTTTATATATGGCCTGAGGACCATAAATTAATAGTATATGTCAAATTTCAGCCATTGGATCCTTGTGGATGTGGCCCAATGGACAGATCAGCCCATAATTCACTGATTTGAGGCCCACCTAATGTCTGAATGTGCTTCAAATTTGGTCTCAACCCCTTATATTAGATGTAAAATAAAATGGATGGTGCAAATTTCTCATACGCATCACAGTGGACCCCTCAGGGGGACCAACGTCCATATAGTGCACGTGCATTGGACTTGCACCGAACCACTAAGACGGTCAAAGGGTCCTTGACTGGACCCTTCTCGAGCCCCTACGCTAGCAAGAGAACGCTGTCCGCTTATGGCATGTTGTGGCCCACTATCGGGGCCCCATATGAATGATCAGAGCCGTCCATTATAACCCTGAGGTAGGGACGACCTAGCCATGATGAGTTTTTGGACCCATCAAAACGTACACACGTACATGAAGTCTTAAACATAGGTCGGATGGCTGAAGCACATATTCGGTGAACCACACCATCAGAAATCAAAAGCCATTCCTTCTACACTGAAATTCCATTGTGAACCTAATGGACAAAATAGATTCTCCATTTGCATCGATCAAGGGCCCACCAACCACATCGCAAGGAGCATCGCGTAGGTTCTGTTAGCAAACAAATCTTGTAGACGATCCTTGTTGGCCACCATCAGGGCCATCAATCAAATCTAGATCGTCCATCAGGAGTGGGCCCCAATCTCGATCAAACCCTGGTTTGTTTCACAAAAATCTGGGTCCACTTGAAGACACAAATCTTGTCGCAATTTGACTGTGCGCAGGAGGGATCTCACATGAAAACAAGAACACGCCAAGAAGACCGGCGATCTGGTAACATCCACCACTAAGCAGGGATCATATTGACCACTCAATCCATACCAGATAAAGATTCAACTAAACCCAGGGCATCCAGACGAAAGAAAGAAAGCAGAAAGAGGAGTTTGTCGTCGCTTTTCATGTAAGAAAGGCACTCCTGGAGCACACGTTCGCAGTTCTTCGGACGTTACAACATGATCGAACCACCAAAGATCAACAGACATTAGATCAGAGCCGTTCAGAGGACTCCTAGGAAAAAAAAAAAAAAGATTATATCTATGGAGGAAAACTAGTTTTTCTTAGTGCTCCTTTGGCCGAAAAATCAGTCTAAACAAAACCGACTTGCGGTTTTCCTGCGCACGCAGCCTCTTCTGCATAAAGCAGTCGCTGACTTCCACCAACTTTAGTAGCACGAACTGCCCCTTTTGCTCTCTATAAAAGGGAGAGAGAAAGAGAGAGCTAGGGGCATTTGGGGGGCGGTCGTGGAGGCACTTTAGGCAACATGGAATGTGAGTAGAGGTAACAGAAAAATGTGGGAGGAAAAGGGAGAGAGATGACTATTGATGTAGAGACAGTTTTTCTTCTCTTCATTTAAAATTTTTTTTTTATTTTTTTATTTTCCTTCATATTTTAGTTTAATCAGGTCATGATTAGCTAAACCTTTTAGCTAGGGCTAAGAGGTGAAGCTTGTAGTGAGATGAAGAGTTTTTTTTATGCCTTTGGATTCATGTTAAACTAAACTAAATTTGATTCTGATTTGATTAATAGAAATGCTATCAGTTTTTAATGTTTTGTTGCGATTGAAATTACAATAGATCACGATGGCTTTGAGTATCTCCTTTCTCTTATTTTGATTTTGAAGATAGGTAGATCTGTTGTTCACCATTGCCCCTTAGACATAGTTGGATGACAAAACCCTTCCTAACCTTTATATATCTTTCTGATTGGTTATAGATTGGTTTAATTCTTTTGTTTACTTTGTTTCATGGGCATGGTTTGGTGATAAAATTCATTTTAATTCTTATACCTCTCATCTCTTGAAAACTAGATCAAAGGAAGTTTAGATTTGATTTTCATAGTTACATCTTCCAATTGGATGAAGATGAGACTCTAAGTCCAGTTGAGTTCTTGAATTAAGCATACAGATCTCTCTAATCTCTACAAGTGGATCCTCTGAATCCCTGGTTCCCTACCTTTGAATTTTCTAAATTTTATATTAATATTTCTCCATTATTCCCTCAATTTCATTCGATTTAGATTTCATCTTAGTCTAGTTCTAGCCCTAATTAGTTTTAGATTACGTACAGGTTTCAGTCCCTGTGGATTCGACTTTGGTCTTACCGAGTCTATTACTACATCACAACCCTATACCTGGGGTGTAAACAAGGATACCATCAGATTCGTATCCGCCCTAGTGATGAATGAAAAATGACATTTAAGACCAAGGCAGGGTTGTATGAGTGATATGTCATGCCCTTCAGTCTATCGAATACACCGAGCACTTGTATGCATATAATCAATCAATGATTGAAGCTATTTGGCCTATTTATGGTAGTATATTTTGATGATATCTTGATATATAGATAAGGTGAGATGAAACACTTTAAATATCTTTGTCACGTGCTATAAGTCCTGAGAGTTAACAGGTTATACCTTAACTTGACGAAGTGTTGTTTTTTATCGGATGACTTTTTGTTCTTAGGATTTGTTGTGATGTCCACGAGCATCCGTATGGACGATGAAAAGATACTAGCCATTAGGGAATGACTGATTTCGATGAACATTCATGAATTGAGGAGTTTTCAAAGGTTGGTGACATCCTATTGTCGATTCGTGTGAAATTTAGCACTATAGTTGTACCCATTACAAATTGCATAAAAATAACATTTTCAGTGGACTGATGTGGCTGATAAGGGTTTTGTTGAAATCAAGCATCGATTGTCTACAACACCGGTCTTAGTCCTTCCTAATTTCAACAAACTATTTGAGGTTAAACGTGATAACTTATATGTCAAAATTGAAAGAGTCTTATCACAGGAACATAAACTGGTAGCCTTCTATAACAAGAAGCTTAGCGAAACTCGAAAGAAATGGTTGACATATGAGCTTGAAATTTTAAGAGAGAATTTGTTCTCTATATTAACCATCAAGCTTTAAAGTTTATTAATAGTCAGGCTAATGTGAACCGTGTATATGCTAGATAAGTCGATTTTTATAGGAATTCACGTTCATTCTAAAACATAAGTCAGGGTAGCAGAATAAGGTGGCTGATGCACTTAGCCGCCATGCATCTCTACTTATTATGATGAGCAATGAAGTAGTTGGCTTCAACTGTCTCAAGGAGCTGTGTGCCAAGAATTATGACTTCAAGGAGGCATGAATAAAGTGTTAAGAGGGTCGTCTCAGTGACCTACATATGCAAGACGATTTTCTCTTTAAAGGGAATCAATTGTACATCCTCCAAAATTCTATGAGGGAGCAGGTTATCTAAGAGATATGTGAAGGTGGCCTTTGTGGACACCTTGGGTGAGACAAGATGCATGCTTTTGTTGAGGAATGGTATTGTTAGCCATAATTGGTATGTGATGTGGGTAAAAAGGTACAAGGCTATCATGTTTGTCATACCTCCTTCAATGGGTAGTCTCAGAATACGACTATCTACACCCTATTACTTGTGCCTGATGATCCTTGAGAGGACTTATATGTGGACTTCGTGTGTGGTCTCCCATGAACACAGCGCGACATAAATTTAGTATTCGTGGTGGATCATTTCTCAAAAATGACATACTTTATCTCATGTAAGAAGACCCTTGATTCAACACACGTGGTGAATCTATTTTTCAAAGAGGTTGTACAGCTACACAAGGTTCTTACGACCATTACTTCTAACTGTAACACGAAGTTCATTAGCCACTTCTAGTGGACTTTGTGTAATCGGTTCGGTACGCGACTTTAGTTCAGTAGTGCCTACCACTAGCAGACTGATGGGCTGATTGAAGTTGTGAATTACACTTTGGGAAACTCCATCCAATGTATTTTAGGTTCCAAGCTAAAGCAATGTGATTTGGTATTGTCTCAAGTGGAGTTTACATTCAATAATATAGTGAACGGCTTGATAGGGAAGTCCCTGTTTTAGATTGTTTATGGTCGAGTGTCTCACCATACACTTGACTTGGTCTCTTTGCCTCAGCTCCCGGGCATGAGCATTGCAACCGAACATATGATGGACCAAATTATGGGTATTCATACGGATGTATAAGCTAAGTTACAAGCTTCGAACGACAAATACAAGAGCAAGTCGACAAACATGAACGACAAAATGTGTTCAAGGTGGGCAACAATGTTATGATTCATCTACGGAAGAAGAGATTTCTGACTGAGACCTACAACAAGTTGAGGAACAAGAAGATTTGACAGGTATTGATTCTTCGAAAGATTAATGACAACGCTTATGTTGTTGATCTCCCGGATGACGTAGAGATTCACGTACTTTCAACATTACACACCTAAACAAGTATCATTTACCTAAGCTAGATGAGAACTCAAGGTCAAGTTCTTTTGAAGTGAAAGGGATTGATATAGAGTGGGTCACATACATTTTCATGCAAAAGATGGGCTTGATCGGAGGTGGAAGCAATTCAGACCATTAAAACCTTAAATTAGTCATATCTCGTAAATTGGGATGAGTTTTTCAACGTATTATATATGATTTTGGGGTAAGAGGACCTACTTATTTCAACATATCCTAATATTCTTGGTTACCAATGCTGGATTTGTGAGATTCCATCATATTGACAATCAAAAGTCCCATTTAGTTTCATTTTTACTATAAATAATAAGTTTTAGTTTGAGTATAACTTTTGATCCTTCAAGTTATAGAAGTCATGCTCAACATGAAAAGGGCTTGGAAAAGTTAGAAGAATAACGTGGTTGGGCCAAAATGGACACTTACTATTTTTGGCCGAAAATCATGAAGTCTAGTAGGAATAGACCTAGTCTATAAATAGTAAGTTTACTATTTATATTAAGTCATGTTTTTCAGGTGTTTGATTTGGCGTCTAAGTTTATAAATGGTAAGCCTTATAAATATTTTAACGGTGGGTGTATGATCTCTACTATTGTCTGTTGGGTGGCCTACTCGATCTTTAAATCTACTTCATTTATGGGTTCATGTCATAAAATAATTTGGCAAAACATGTGAAAAGTATGAATTTCTCACAAACACCATAGTGAGCCCCATAGTGTTTACGACATCCAAATCCCTCCCGTAATCACTCGTTAACCAAAAGCATTGAGAGGCAATTTCACTTCAATTTTTGTCAAAAAGTAGCCAGGGTCATTTGTCTAAACATATCGATTTTTTGAACGTTTGTCAAATACCACAAAGCTAAAAAGATAATGGGCCAGGGAATCTCACTCACTTTACTCGTCCAAAAGCACTTATTTTACACGTCCAAGAGCAACCTGAGGCATTTGAAAGCACTTGAGGACATCTTTTGGTAAATTCAGTAGTTGCCAGGAACTCTTGAAGTAAACCCCAAAACAGTTTTTTTTTTTTTTTTTTTTTTTTTTGGAAATAAAGAAAAAGCTTTATTCAGCCAAAGAACCCGAAGTTATACAGGATATTCAACTTCGAGCAGTCCCCATGCCCACATAAACCCCCGCCCCCAAAACATCTTGATTATGAAGAGAAGCAATCTAAAATTAGTAGAGAAAATTACCTGTTACAACGAACTCCACCCTTCACATGAACCCTTCCACCTCTTTGGAATGGGCCCCATTCCATCATCATTGAAGCTCTTCACCCTTGATTATTTCTTCGCTAAACCTCGCTTTCTGCCACAACGATGTTTGAGGAATCTTGCCATTCTTCTCCAGCCCTAGGAACTCCCAAGACCGAGTCGTGTGTAGCTTCACCATCTTATTCAAGAAAACCGATATAACATCCGGATGCTTCGATATCTTCTCAGCTTCCTTCATTTCTAAGTTCGCGGCAAAACCATTAACATGGTTCGTGTAGGAGTAGAAGATGGCATTTTTCGCCTTCTCTTTTGTTCCCAACAAACGATTCCAAGAACTCATAGTGGGAGTTTTTGACACGTTTGTAGTCGATGAAAGAAGGTTGGAATCCATGAGAATGTGCTCCAAAATACACCACATAAGATTTCTTCTTGATAGCAAATGATGGTTTTTGGAAGAAGGAAGAAACAAATATTACAAAAAGGAAAAGAAAGAGCCTTCTACCCACCATGTCTTTTTCTTTCTTTGTTCTCTCTCTCTCTCTCTCTCCTAAATGAGCTTTCTTCTAATGGGCTCGACGTGGCATAACCGTAAATCAATCAATATCGTCTAAATGGTGGGGCCCATTGCGTATGAATCACGGTGGGCGCGGATTAGCTACTGACTGGTTCAGTATCGAGACTGGCCACTGAAGTGACGTCACCAAGTTCCATGGGCCCCACCATGATGTATGTTTTGTATCCACTCCTTCCATCCATTTGGAGAGATCATTTTAGGGCAATATCCAAAGAATGAGTTAATTCCAAAGCTTATGTGGGCCCCAGCACAGAAAACAGTGGGGACAGTGACACCCACCATCAAGAACTTTTAAAGGCCACAAATGTTTTAGATCAAGTTGATATTTGTGTTTTAACTTCTTTCATGTCGTTTTTAACTTTTGGACAGATTGGATTTCAATTAATAAACATTATGGTGGGCCTTAGGATAGTTTCAACGGTGGGAATCACTCTCCCTACTGTTTTCTGTGGTGGGGTCCACTACAGATTTTTATCTGCCTCATTCTTTGGCACATGCCCTAAAATGATATCTCATAATGGATGGACGGTGTGGATACAACACATACATTATAGTGGGGCCCACAGAACTTGGTGGCGTCACTTCAGTATTGGACTCGCTACTCAACCTGTCCGTATCTAATCCGCGTCCGAAGCACGGTCCCAAAGTCGTACTGATCAGATTTATAGTCAATGGGTATCATTAGAAGTTTAAGATAGTATAATTAGTGCTTTTTCCGGTCAGTATCCCTTTGACAGTGGACCCCACACAATTTGGACGGCCTGGATCACTGCATGTATGGCGTCCATGTGCTCGTCACCACTTGCAATATGGTTATAAACTCTCACCTCAATGTAGCTCACATATCTCTGGCTACCGGCAAAGTATCTAATGCCTTTTAAGTTAGGGAATATTACAGTCTAATACCTGTATTTATAATATAATTCAAGTTATTATTGTCTTAAGGCCTCGTTTGGACTGTGGATTTGGATTAATAGGATTAGAAATCCCTTGGATTTGAAATATTCTAGATTTGGAAGACTTCAGCTATGTTAGGCGCACTGAATTTAGAATCCCCAGTATTTAAAAATAGCTATGCATGGTATATTTAGAAAGGTTTGAATTTAATTATTAAATCATCTCTAATATTATTAAGTAATTTATGTATATAATGTTTGACATAATAATTATTATCAGCCAGTTAAAATATATACGTTGGCATAAATGATGAAATTCTAAGTATCAGATGGGTCACAAGCATAAGATCAAAACTTAGTGCTTAACCAACAAATTTTAACTATCAATTTACATAAACAATATTTGGATTGCAAAGATTATCGTATTGAAGTAATTTTAATGATATAGTTGATAATCTAATTGTTTTGAAATATCATCAGTGGGCCACATAAAACTCCCGAGAGGATTTTAAATGAAATTTTAACTTTAGATTTCAAACTCTCTGAGGAGATTTGAAATCCCAGTTACTTTGTTCAGACAAATAGATAGAAAATTTAAAATCCCCTCAAATCCCTCGAAATCTATGGTGTCAAGCGACCTGTAAGTATTTAATTACAGTGATGTAAAAGAAATTTTAATAAATTTTGCAAGGACTTAATTATGTATAATTTACATTTTAATTCATTTTTCAAAAAGGTTTTCAAACAGTTACCTCTTCGATGCAATTGGATGATTTTGGCCTCTTAGCAAGAGCTCTGAGGAGTAGAGCTGACGAGAGTGGATTTCAGATATAAAACATGTTGAGCCTAAAAGAGCTTAGCGTTTTTAGGCCGCCACTAACGACAAGGCATCGCACGGGATTCCTTACCATTTAAAAGGACGGCTTTCCTGACGTCAAAAGGGCCCAATACCATGACGTACGTTGTGACTTTGGATCATGACTTTCGGAAACGGATTGGCTACACCCCTGCCACCAGCGCCGTGGCTGATGGTCGGTGATCCGTGGGCCTTAACATGATGTATGTATTTCATCCATTCGGTTCATCCATTTTTAAAGATCAGTTTAGGGAAAAATGAGAGGTATATAAATCTCAGGTGGTCCACACCACATGAAAACAATATTTATTGGATGTCTACCATTAAAAATACTGTTTATTTGATATCCAATCTGTTTATTAGGTCATAAAGGCCCAGATGAAGGGGAAAAAAAATCAACTTGATCTAAAGCTTTTATGGCCCCAAAATGTTTTTAATAGTCAACGCTCATTCAACACTATTTCCTTTAATGTGGTCCACTTGAGATTGGGATATACCTCATTTTTGGTTTCTTACTTTAAAATGATCTGTAAAAATAGATGGACAGTATGGATGAAACACATACATCATTATGGGGCCCACTGAGCACCGACCATCAGCCATTGGCTGGTGCCAGGGAGCGTAGCCAATCCGTTTCCATGACTTTCATTGAGGTCTTTCTCGACGTTTAAAAGGACCAATGCCCTGACATACGTTATGACGGTGGGAAGGCCAACTCATCCATCCGTTTCCCAACTTCAAACGTAGTTGGTATAAGCTATTAAAAACAGTGCAGATGGGGAGGCCCATAATTCAAACCGTTCAAACTGTCTGAGTGGTCTATGCCATCCAATCCAATCTATTCTTCTGACGTGGACCACCAAGATGAAAGGATGCTCAGGACATTTCAATACTCACATGAATGCAACACATGAATCTACAAAATTTAGGAATGATTTTACACTGTTGTTGTTTTTTTTTTTTTAAAAAAAAATTAATTTAAATTTTATTTTAAAAAATGTTGGAGAGCACCACCTCAAACTATGGTGATTGGAAAATTGGTTGTACATCCAAATAGGTGGGCAGTACAAGAAAAGAGCGGCACCACAACAAATCTAAACATATACAACATTGAAAAAAACTAAAACCTGTAAAAGGACTAGACCTGTACAGAGAGCAGATGGCTAAACTCTCTTAGCTAACCTACTGAACGACTAAGAACAGAAGCCTCTACTGCTCATGAGCCAGAATTCATAAGCATAAGGAAACAACACTTCATGAAGGGACGGCAACCAAGGTACCGCAGCAACTTCAAAGGCCTGGAGATTCTTCAACATGCGAACTCTGAAGCCGATGAAGATCACGAGAAAATCTGAAGAACTCCCACAAAATTAATTTCTAACCTTCTAACACATTCCACCGCAAACACCATGGACCCTACACCACCGTTGCTTATGTTGTGTCCCATCCAAGTCCTGAAAAAGTGGCGGCGCACCTGGTAGACTGGGTGCATGGATCTAATGTATGTTCATTTTCTACTTAGTGGTCAATCAATGCAAGTCATGGTCTTTGTACGTAGGGCTGGGCATCAAGTCGAGTTGAAACGAGTTAGGGTTGGCGTGACTTGATTCTAATTTTGAAATCGATTCTAATTTTGAAATAGGCTTGACCCGACTCGGTATCAAGTCTGGCATGCCTGGCCTGATCTGAGTCTGTCTCTGGCATGGACTAATTGGGACAGAGTCTGACCCGGTCACAAGTATCGAGTCGAGTTGAGTTGGCACTGAGTCGGGTTGGGTGCAGTGGATATCTAAGGATTAAAATCACAACTCAAAACCTAGATTCACTTGCTAAAATTGTAGCCTCTCCATTAGCTACATGACATTTCAAATACGAAGTGTTAGATGAGATTGTTTTTTTTTTTTTTTTTTTTTAAATAAATTAATTTTTTATTTAATATTTATGTATGAGTTGAGTCAGTACTGAGATGGATTTCGGGTTGAGCCGAGTTGAGTTACTAGGTGACTCGAACTTAACCCTGTTTGAGTTTATATTGGACGAAGTCAACTCGATTCGGATCAACTCATTTACTCGGTTCAGACTAAATCAACAGGATGAGTCGTACAAGTTGAGTCGTTCCATGCCCAGCTACATTTGTATGACCTAGTTAGGCCATGATAATCCTTTACAAAGGCCATACAACACCCAGCTCCAAAGAGCCACCATGTTATCTTTAAGACATCCAGTCTGTCATAAGGTGTGCCCCTCAAAGCTCAGCCATGTGGCCAAAACCCAACTAGATCTATAACTCAAGTGGCCCACACAACATGAAACAATGGATATTGGAACAATAAGTTTGCGTGGTGGGGCCACCATGGTCTGGATATTCCATCAAACCCATTCATCAAGTGTTACTCACCAGGATGGAAGGAAAACATAAAAAGGTAAGCCTGGTCTAAAACTGAGGCAGGCCACATTGTATGAACTTAAACGTTTTAAGGCTCAATTATAAAAAGGATATTCTGGTCATTCAAATAATTTTCTTTATTAGCTCTTTAATCAAAGTATAAAAGCAAAAAGTTCTATAAAATTTTTAGATTATAATAGTAATTAGATGACCGAGCATGATGACTATGGGTGATGATAGATGAATTGGATGCTGAACTTACACCATAGGCTAATTAATGATCATGAAGAGAGGAGAAACAAAAGAAGTTAAGACAATTAAATAAATTTTCTTTGTAGACTTTTTGACCAAGTATAAAAATAAAAAGGTGTCATAAATTTTTTTAAGGTATAATAATAATTAAATGAAAGATAGGTGGGTAACTGCAATTATACAACAAATACGGGTGTTTGTCTGTAGTTTTCTCCGTAGGTTACGGTGCTCCTACATTTAGTTGCACTAGGACAATTTGGATACCCAATCAATTGTTCTGGTCTATTCACTGGGGTCAACCCACATTTCAAGTTGCAACCTTGCAAGCATCACACCAATCTGAAACTGTTTCAGATGTTAGTCTACAACCGAAGCATGAAGGACTCACCCGCGCACACATCAACTAAGCAACAGGAGGAGATTTTTTTTTTCAAAAGAAGGTGGAATTACTCCATCAGCATTGTATTACCAATGAAAATGTACAGACTTGTATCTCATGTGGGCTCCACAAGAGAATAGAGGCCTCAACCTTAATATTGGAAAAAAAAAACAAAAAACACTAACTGAAAGGAAAAAAGAGAGGAACCGGGCCTAACTAAGAGGGTAGACTCCAGCAAGCCCCATTCGGCCTGCCGACCCAACCATTGGCTCCAAACCGCACCAGGAGAACTTATCAGAGAACGCACAGATCCAACGACCCAATGGTCCAACTGCCCAAAAGACCCTCTCCCCACAGCTTTCCCTGCATCCATCCAAGCAAGCATACAAACATACATACAAACCCGCCCCTGTCAGAAGCCCCCGCAGGCAGCCAATCCCAATTCCAGCCCAGCGTAGATGCCAGGAAGAACAGAGGAAACCCCCTAAAAGGATAGCAACAGGAGAAGAGTAAACCCGTGAAACAGGGGAGGATGTGATGAGGCCGAGCAGAGTCTTCTTCAATCCATAAACGTCTTGAATCCAAGAGACTCTTTTGAATTTACAAGAGATTTTTCAAATCCATGGGAGAAAATAGAATAACTTCTAAGAATTTCATTGTTTGCATGAATAACAAAAATGAGTTTAACCCTTTAAATAACCCTAGGTAAACCTTAAAAACGTAATCAAAGAGTCCTAATCAAACTAGAAAATAAATTTAGAAAATCATATAAATTTTCTACGTTCATCGACCTATTGTCAACCGGTCAAGTCGAGCGGTCAAAATAATCAGAAAGTGTCAAAAAATTTAAACGGGAAATTCTATGATTTTTGACCTGTTGACCCATTTTGTTGACCCGTTGAACAATATTTTGACTTATTAAACAGTTCTATCAACCTCTCGAATAGTATTTTGACCTATCCAACAGACTTATGAATAGGGGTGTGCACCGAGTTGAACTGAGTTGAGCTGGCCTCAGCTCAATTAACAAACACACCCAGCTTGTGTTCGGCTAGGCTTGGCTCGGTGATTGAGCCACCACGTCCAGCTCGACTCGGCTCGGTCAGCAGATCGGACCAGTTCGAGCCAAGTTCGAGCTTGAGCTTTGAGCTGAGTTCGAGCCAAGTTCAAGCTTGAGCTTTTGAGCCAAGTTCGAGTTTTCAATTTGAGTGCTTACCGGCAGGCAGGGCAAATCAGGGCAAGGCGACGACCAGAATGGTGAGAGGCGGCAAGAAGAGGGCGAGTAGTAAGCTGCAAATGGCCAAGCAGGGCAGAAGGAGGGGGAGTAGGCGAGAAGCAGACGACCAAGCAAGGCAGGGACCACTAGACAACGTAGGGCGATGGATGAGCAGGCGAGTAGGGTGACGACGACAAGCTAGTCACAGGGTCGTTGGTCGAGTAGAGAGAGAGAGAGAGAGAGAGAGAGAGAGAGAGAGAGAGAGACGCTGTAGGGTCGTTGTGCGAGCGGGTTGGATTGTTTTAAAACAAAAGGAAAAGGGTAAAGAGAGATTTAAGGCTTTTATTTTTTATTTTTTTATATACTACTTGACCGAGTTGAGTCGAGTCAAACCGAGTTCGAGCTATATATCAAATCGAGTTGAGTTGAGCTCGGGCCAACTTGAACTCGACTCAAAAAAATTTTCGAGCTCTAAAAACTATCTCAACTCGGATCAAACTCATTTTAGAACAGAGCCGAAACGAGCTTTTTCGAGCCGAGTTGAGTGAGTTGACCGAGCTAGCTTGGTTTGTGTACACCTCTTCCTGGGAACAATATTTTGACTTGTCTAAATTGGTAAAAATTAGCTATCAAGCAATTTGAAATTTTTGGCGGAATTTTGACCTGTTGACCACAAAGGTCAATCGGTGGAACTATGTTGAGTGTGGTTGATCCTTCTTGGCTTCTTTTCTTCGATTCATCTTAACCATGAATGAATTTATGACCCGTTCTGCATCAATCCCCTCCACTTCAAAGAACTCGTCCTCGAGTCATTCTCTGGAGTTGGCTCATGATACTTGTAAAGGTCCGCCACATTGACGTGTGTGAGATCTTTATATCTTCAGGAAGATAAACAACATACGCATTGTCATTGATCTTACAGATGATAGGTAATGATCCAATCTTCTTGTTCTTCAGTTTATTGTACGTCCCAGTCAGAAATCTCTCTTTGCACAGATGAATCATAATGTTGTTGCCCACATTAAATACCTTTAAACATCGATACATGTCAGCCATTTCCTTGTACTTGTCATTGGATGCCTCTAATTGGGCTTGAACATCAGTGTGTATGTTCACACCCCAAGTGCAGGGTTGTGATGTAGTAATAAACTCAATGAGACCGAGGTCGAATCCCAAGGGACTAATACCTGTACGTTATCTAAAACTAACTGGAACTAGAATTAGAATGAGATGAAATCTAAATTGAGTTGTAATTTGAGGAATAATTGTGAGAGATTAATCTAAAACTTTGGAGAAATTTGTCATGCCCAGAACTCGGAAACCGGGCTCACAAAATTTTCGATCGCCGAATCCGACGCCGATAGCCTCCGTAGTACCCCATTCTCGGCTCCCGGCACCCATATACCAGATTTCGATCTTTGAATGCTATAAGGAGGATTTCAAACATGATTTGATTCGTAATGAGCATAACCATAAGCATAACCCACGAACAATAACCACAAGAACACCATCACAAAATTTACTATGATAAAAAACTTTAAGTACAATGCGTAAGAAAGAAAAATACAAGATAGTGACAATAACAAAAACTCCAGAAGCTATGCTGCACGCTCCAAAGGCTGTGAGACTAAGGCTGCATCCTGGCGTCACCTGCACGCATCAATTGTACATAAGCTTATAGAAAGCTTAGAGGGTAGTGTAAGTGTGTGTGCAATATAAGCGTGCTGAGAATGCAAGGTCAGAGAAATGCAGAATCGTGCTGATAAATACATGAATGCAATAAGCCGTACCAAGGCTATGCGGTGCAAGATATGAATGCTATCGGCTATATCCAGACCATGTGATGCGAGATGCAACTCAAGCATGTCAATCCTCATCATATATCAGTACAGTTCTCATTCTGGATAATCAGCGGGGTCTAGTACACTCTAGCCAGCTTGCCGTCCCTATCCGAACGCACAACTGGAAGAGTGAAAGAGACCTCACTATCCACCTGCCAATATCGGGCCTGGCTCGTCAATAGCGAACCTATTCCTCAAGCTGGTCAAATTCAACCTAGAAATTGCCCCCTCACTCAAGCGAGTAAGGTCACACCCCTTTCCAACCGACCACGACATGGTGGGAGACGCGGCTTACTGGTATACGGTCCTTACGCGCTCATGTATCCACTCAGTCTCGACGTTGGAGTCATCCTCTGGTACCATCGGGTTTAGAAATTTTCATCCAGAGACATCTATGGTGCCCGTATGCTAGAACCAAATATTTTCGATATCCAATCCAGCCACCCACGATGCGTATGTGGACGCTTTGGCCCTGATGTCGCTAGGGCATACAATAACTACAATCATACAAATGCAAGTGCATGAGTCACACTACCAGTCATGCAACAGTCCTACGTGTACCATGCACTCATGTAGGGCAACTCCGCCTATCAGGGAGCCCATAAATAATTCGCCGAAGGCATATGCTATAATCAATTACTCCTCATATCAGTCATACATATGATGCGTATGATTATGAATCATGGATCTATACTAAACATGACATAGGATGATGGGCTTTGCACATAACGAATATGGGCCTAAACGGCCTGCTCACTACAAATATGAGCCTATCAGTGGGCCTCAGGGAGAGTGACAATGCAGACGTTTAACCAACATTATCCTTACAATGTGGACGTCAAACCAATATTTCTCTTAAGGTATAGCCCGCTATAAGGATCAACGCATATACCATGGTGGAATCACACTACAATGGGCCTTATGTACGCCTTATTGAACCTCGACCCATGGGCCTTGAATACATCATAATGGGTCTCATAACATAGTTTCATATATATCAAAGTAGGCCCCAACAACGGGCCTATAAACACATCAAGATGGCCTACATATATGGGACCATATATACCAAAGTGGGCCTCAACATTAGGCCTATATACATGCCAAGATGGGCCAAAATACATGGGCCCATATGCATCCAAGTGGGCCTCAATAATGGGCCTAAAAATACATCAAGATGGGCCAAAATACATGGGCCCATATTTACCAAAGTGAGCCTCATGTGAGGCCCGCCATAATGTTTATTTTCCTATCCAATCTGTTGATAAGGTCACATAAATAGGGGGCCCACCAAAATGTCTATTTTCCAGCCAATCTATTGATATGGTCACATGGACTAAGGGGCCCACTGTAACATTTATTTTCCAGCCAACTTGTTGATGAGGTCACCCGGATAGGGGGCCCACCATAATATTTATTTTTCATCCACCTGTGGATAGGTCACACAGACCTAGGGGCCCACTGTGATGTTTATTTGAATCCAATCTATTGGCAAGGCCACGTGTACATAGGGCCAACCGTGATATTTATCTACCATCCACCCTATTCATAGGGCCACACGGTCAGGGAGGGGGCCCACCGTAATGCTTATTTGCCATCAATCTGTTTATAAGGTCACACGTGACCTGGGCCCACAGTCAGGGAGCCCACCATGATATAAATATATGTATGTGGAAAAAGGTACAGTGCTCGAGCTGACGTCAAGCTCCCAGGAGGTCGAGTTGTGTGGGTCCCACCGTTGATGTTTGCCAAACATCTAACCCCTCAATCAGATGCACCATTCTAGCATGGGCCTAGGTTTCAAAAATCAAGTCAGTCCGTGACTTGCGTGAGCCACTCCAAATACAATAGTTGAGGGCGACTACCCTCTATTAAAACATTCGTAATCATTCATTAGGCCCACATAGATGTGGTTCACAAATCCAGCCCACCCATTGTGGGCGTCCCACTTGGCTGAGGGTTCTGACCAAGTTTCAGCTGCATCCAAATTTCAGGTAGGCCCCACAAAGTGATTTTTATATGTTTTAGGCATGTCTTCACATGATTTTAGATTGTATGGCCCACCTTAGTTCCGTATACGGCTATTTTTTGGGATATCTCATAATTTAAAGGGGGAGCCGCAAATGCACGGAGCTGATGTTTGAAACGCATCATGGTGGGGCCGAGCCCATCCACTCCTAGGATGCTGGAGCGTCACTGGAGTGTCAGCGGTAGCAGCACCTGCTGCTGTCTTTGTTTTTTTTTTAAATCACAAATCCTGTGGTTTTTCCCATGTGGGGCCCGCATCTGAAAAATCCAACCCGTCCATTGGATTCTACAGCCCCTGATCGATTAAATGAGACCAATGTGCCGCATGTTTTTGGCTAATAGAATAGTCAAGGTGGGTTTTAATGGTGGTACCGTTATTTCCTTTGGTATGGCTTGCTTGAAAATAGGATTGGTCCCAAATTTTGGCTCAACGCCTAAAACGATTTGAGGTAAAGGATGGACGGCTCGGATTAAGTATATACATCAAGGTGGGGCCTACATGAGTGGCTTACCCCATGCTTAGTACACCCACGTCACTTCACACTTCACCGTGAGTTACCACCCATGTCTATACACGCACTCCATGTTAGCCAAGCCCACGTCCAGCGTCCAGGGACGCTAGACGGCGTGGTAGTAACAGACATCATGGTGGGTCCCACATGTACGTGGCCCACCAGTTGGGTCAGCATGATATTGGTATTTTCTCTTCAACTGGGTCTGTCCAACTGGCCTACTATTGGATGGTCCAGCAAGGTGGGCCTATGGATGACATGGATATAATTCATCCTTCATGGTAGGCCACACACATACACACCAGGTGGACCACACATCTTTACATCATACAAGAGAGAGAGTCATGGTGATAGAGGGACAAGAGACGGTGATGGTAGGGCCTCGCCACTATGGGCCCCACATGATACAAATCATACATAAAAAATGGGTCCTAACAACAATTGGTCCCTAAAAAAAGAATTTAACGCTAGATCACCCACCTCAAGGCCTTCCTTCTTTCTCCCTTAGCTTCCTTAGCTCATTGCCTTCGGGTTTAACGGTGGATGATGAGATCTTGATGGTGAGGATGAGAGATGAGAGAGTGGGCCACTCTTGGCCTATGAGATTTGCTTGAAACGTTGGAACGTATGGAGCTTGGGAGTTGCTTGGGGAAATGAGAGAGAAAGAGTGAGGGGATGGGTTAAAGGGATGTGGTGGTCGTAAGAAAGGGTATGGGTTAAGTTGAAAAACTTGTAAAAGAGAAATGATGAGGGAGGAGAGAGAGTTGACTTTGGATAGATTGTGTAAGAGAGAGGTATGGCCATGACATGGGTTAGTTATACTTGACTTGATGTGTGATGTGTACTTGATTGATGGGATAGGTCGTAGAGATTCCCTCGACATTCGCAATGTGTGGTGTTTTCTCGAAATGAACGTGCGTCCACATCTTCTAGTACGGGTATCGGTTCGGTGCGTGAGTCATGGCGTTAGAACTGCGGTGACAGTGCGGTCGCTAGGTACAAGTTCCGGGTCGAGTCGACTCTGATATGTGGGACTCGGCTTAAGTTTGTGCGCAAACGTCAAATACAGGTCGAAGGTTGTCGAAATTCGACCGGAAGGACCACAGAAGAATACGAAACGGTACGGTATACAATACGGGTCTTACAACTCTCCCTCCAAATAAAAATTTCATCCTCAAAATTTACAGAATCATTGCAAGTAAACATGACTCATAATAGAAGAGAAAGCAAGGTATCCTCATATAAAATCGGAGACAACATACAAGATACATCATATAATCAATCATCAAAGAGATAAGGATAGCGCTGTCGAATCTCAGCCTCGTGCTCCCAAGATGCCTCATTAACAGAATGATGACCCCATTGAACTTTCACCAAGGGAATGACCTTAGTCCTGAGGACCTGCTCCTTTTGATCAAGGATACGAATTGGTTGCTCAATGTAAGAAGCGTCCTCACGAACTTCTACTGGCTGCTAATCAATAACAGGAACTATGTCTGACTCACACTTCCTCAATATAAAGACGTGAAAAATGTTATGGATGTCAGACAATTGAGATGGTAAGGCAAACCGATAGGCCACGGCGCCAACACGCCCAGTGATCTTAAAAGGTCCTATAAATCTCGGGGTAAGCTTACCCTTCACTCCAAATCGCACTACGCCCTTCATAGGTGAGACCTTGAGATACACTTTGTCCCCAACAGCGAACTCCAAAGGACGATGCCGGCGATTAGCAAAACTCTTCTGCCGGCTCTGAGTTGTGCGCATCCTCTGCCTGATGATATCGATAGCCTCTGATGTCTGCTGCACAAGCTCAGGACCTAGGAGATGCCACTCTCTGACTTCTGTCCAACAACTCGGAGATCTGCACGGTCTGCCATACAATACCTCAAAAGAAGCTATGCCAATGGTCGCCTGATAGCTGTTATTATATGTGAACTTAGCCAATTGCAGATGCTTATCCCAGCTACCCCCAAAATCAATCGCGCAGGCCCGAAGCATATCCTCAGGTATCTGATTGACCCTCTCGGTCTGACCATCGGTCTGTGGATGATATGCGATACTGAGCTGTAAATCAGTGCCCATCACTCTCTAAAAGCTCCTCCAAAACTAGGATGTGAACCTCGAGTATCGGTTAAAAATGATCGAAACTGGAATGCCATGCAGTCTCACTATCTCCTCAACAAATAGCCTGACGAGTCGGTCCGTATGCCAAGTCTCACGGATCATAAGAAAATGTGCCGACTTCGTCAGACGGTCCACGACAACCCAGATAGCATCATGACCGCGCTGAGTCCTCGTCAAACCTATGATAAAATCAGTAGATACATGCTCCCACTTTCACATCGGGATACTTAACGGCTGTAATAGACCAAGGGGTCTCTGATGATCGGCCTTGACATGCTCGCATGTATCACACAACCATAAAATTGACAATCTGGAGCTTCATCCCCTCCCAAAAATATTATCTCCTCATATCACGATACATCTTCGTCAAGCCAGGTGGATAGAAAACTGTGATCGATGTGCCTCAGTCATAAAATCTCTACGCAACTCAGGAATATTCGGGACACATAATCGGCCTCTGAAGCGAAGTCCACCATTAGAACCAATCTGCCAATCTGTCTGACTCTCGGATGTTGCCTCTGCTCTTGTAACGACTCATCTGTCTGCTGAGCCTCGATCACCGTTGTGATAAGAGAAGGTTTAATCGACAGGCTCGATAGCTGAATGATAGAAGACTGCAGACCAAAATCAAAGTCGTACCCTGCTATGTCCTCAAGCATCCTCCACTCCTGAATCATCATATGTGCCACCAGGCCTCGTGGCTGACGGCTGAGAGCATCTGCCACCACATTCGCCTTGCCTGGGTGGTACTGGAGGTCAGAATCATAGTCCTTCAGAAGTTCCATCCAGCGTCTCTGTCTCATGTTAAGCTTAGACTGAGAGAATAGATACTTCGAGCTCTTGTGATAGGAGAAGAGCTCGAACCTAACCCCATAGAGATAATGTCTTCACACCTTTAGTGCGAAGACGATTGCTGCCAGCTCCAAATTCTGTGTGGGGTAGTTCAGCTCATGGACCTTGAGCTGACGAGACGCGGAGGCTACTGGTCTACCATGCTGCATTAGGACAGCACCTAAACCAATACGGGATGCATCAGTAAATACAACGAATCCATCACTTCCAGAGGGAAGAGTGAGGACAGGAGCGGATGTTAGACAGTCCTTTAGCTCCACGAATGCCTGCTCACATGCGTCAGTTCAAACAAAATCTACGCCCTTCCGAGTTAACCTGGTCAATGGGGCTGCAATACGAGAAAAGCCCTCAATGAAATGCCGATAATAGCCCCCCAAGACAAGGAAACTGTG
Source organism: Magnolia kwangsiensis (assembly GCA_037074715.1). NCBI lineage: Eukaryota > Viridiplantae > Streptophyta > Magnoliopsida > Magnoliales > Magnoliaceae > Magnolia > Magnolia kwangsiensis. The sequence continues at coordinate 91,868,371 of CM073588.1, forward strand.
GATCTCTGACGCAGTCGTGGGCTGGCCCCACAGACGCACTGCCTCAACCTTCGAGGGGTCCACTGCGACACCCTCCCTTGTCACCACATGACCGAGGAATCTCACCTCCTCCTGCCAGAACTCACACTTCTCCAGCTTTGCATACAGCTGGTGGACACGGAGGGTCTATAATGCAATCTCCAGATGTGCATATGGTCCTCACGGGTCCTCGAATATATCAGAATGTCATCGATGAAGACCACCACAAACTGATCGAGATATGGACGGAAGACCTTGTTCATCAACTGCATGAAGACTGCAAGTGCATTGGTCAGTCCGAAGGACATGACCTGACACTCAAAATGACCATAACGAGTCCTGAAAGCCGTCTTCGGGATGTCCTCCTCTTGGACACGAATCTGATGATAACCGGAACGCAGGTCAATCTTTAAAAAGAACTGTGCACTCTGCAGCTGATCAAACAAATTATCTATCCTCAGGAGCGGGTACTTGTTCTTGATCGTGACCCGATTGAGCTCGCGATAATCTACGCAGAGCCTCAACGAGCCATCCTTCTTCCTGATGAAGAGTACCGGCGGTCCCCAAGGCGAACTGCTCAGACGAATGAATCCCAACTCACGTAACTCGTCCAACTGCTGCTACAGCTCACGCAACTCCATCAGTGTCATACGGTATGGGGTTTTCGAGATAGGCGGGGTGCCGGGCATGAGGTCAATCTGGAACTCAATATGTCGATGAGGCGGTAACCCTGAAATCTCCTGGAACACGTCGAAGAAATTGTAAACAACCGGCAACCGGTCAATACATGCTGTAACGGGTCCTCAATGGCGCAGGACATCAAGCATGATAACGACTCTCCTCTGGGCTCGGCAACAAACTGAAACTGTGGCAAGCCTGATATGCAGAATGTGTCTGTCCTCACAGAGCATTCTAAGATGGCGTAGTACTCAGCAAGCCAATCCATGCCCAAAATAATGTCAAAGTCTGATATCGGCAGCATGTACAAATCAGCGGGCAAGAAAATATCACCGACCAGAACTAGGCAAGATGAACAAAAACGGCCCAATACTGTGGTCTTCCTCAAGGGTGTCGATACGGTCAATCCCTCACTAACAGACTCTGTCGGTAATCCAGTCGATCGATGAAAATCCTCAGACATGAATGAGTACGAAGCGCCAGAATCAAATAATACTCAAGTGATACATGAAGAGACTGGAAGCATATCCTTAACAACTCCTCCGGATGATTGCGGGTCCTGCTGAGCCGCATAAAATCTAGCATAAGCTGGCTGAGGAGGTGCCTATCCCCTCTGAGGATGCTGTTGCTACTGATGTTGCTGAGGAGCTCGAAACTGTTGTCTTTTCTACTGTGGCCTGAAGGCTGGTGCTGTTGTTGGGGGGCCTCGGTGGTGGAATCTGCTGTCGCTGCTGCTGCGGAGGTTGCTGCGGTACTCTCGGCTGGTGCTGTGGAGGCTGCTGTGGTACTCTCGGCAGCTTCTGCCGAGGTTGGGGACACTCCCACCTACGGTGTCCTATCCTACCGCATTCTTAACAAGTATCAGAAAGCTGTCTCTGAGGTGGTGCCGCTGGGGGTGCTTACGGTGCTACTGGTGCTCTGGCGGATGGGTGACTCCTGTATCTCTATGGTCGTCGATGCTGTTGTGAGCTACTGGAGGGGGCTTGCCTCTTCTAACCCCTCATCTGATCTTGGTCGGCCCGCATGTCAGCCCACTCAGTCTCATAAATCTGAGCCCTACGCACTACTGCCTAGAAAGTCTGGAGCTCATGCCCAATGACACGGCCTCGAAGACTGTAACGTAAGCCGTTCTCGAAACGGCGGGCCTTTCGCCCCTCATCATCAACTATATATGGCGCAAACCTCGATAGTGCCATGAAACGGGCCGCGTACTGCGCCACAGTCATGTCCCCCTTCACCCAAGTCTCGAACTTCAGGGCTCTCTGACGTTGAATGTGGTCAGGAAAGTACTGCTCCTCGAATCGATCGATAAAGTCCTCCCATGTCCAAATATGATCAGGTCCTACGACGTGGGTAACAGAGGTCCACCAATGCTCGGTCTCGCCCTGAAGAAGAAATACTGCCAGCCGGACTCGCTGCTCGGTCGTACATGACATAGTATCAAAAATCTTCTCCATATCGGAGTGCCACCTCTCAGGTGCTGTCGAATATGGCTCGCCCTGGAAACGTGGATGATCGAGCTGTCTGAACTCTCTAAGAAGGGCCCTCGTGCGCTCCTACTCTTCTTGAGCTAAAGAAATAACTGGGCGCCTACCCTGTCCCTGAAGTGTGGCTGTCACAGCCTGTAACATCTGCTGTAACTGAGAGGTACTCACAGGTACAGTCGGCTCCACATCCGCCTCAGGTGGAGGAATGTCATCCTCAGGCAAGGGAGTAAGGATCTCAGGCGGTGGAACGGGAGGCGCAGGTGGAAAGGCTAGAGCCTCAGGTGGTGGAGCGGGATGTGCTCAGGTCGCTCTCCTGGGCGGCATGACATATAAGAAAGAACAATGACGCCAATCAACCTTAAGAATCGCGCATTAGGGAACTAAATCGAAAGGTTGCGCGCTCGAAACCTAATTGTCCTAAACTCATAGCAAACATGTGATGTTGTTCTCGATTATTCTCTGATACCAACTTCTGTTACACCCCAAACTTAAAAATTGGGCTCACAAAATTTTTGATCACCGAATCCGGCGCCGACAGCCTCCGTAGTACCCCATTCTCGGCTCCCGACACCCATATACCAGATTTCGATCCTGGGATGCTACAAGGAGGATTTCAAACATGATTCGATTCATAATGAGCATAACCACAAGTATAACCCACGAACAATAATCACAAGAACATCACAAAATCCATTATGATAAAAAATTTAAGTACAATGCGTAAGAAAGGGAAATATAAGATAGTGACAATAATAAAAACTTCAGAAGCTCGGCTGCACGCTCTAACAGCGGAGAGACTAAGGCTCCATCCTGGAATCACCTGTACGCATCAATAGTGCATAAACTTATAGAAAACTTAGAGGGTGGTGTAAGTGTGTGCGCAATATAAGCGTGCTCAGAATGCAAGGTCAGAGAAATGCGAAATCGTGCTGATGAATACATGAATGCAATCAGCTATACCAAGGCTATGCGGTGCAAGATATAAATGCTATCCACCATATCCTGACCATGTGATGCGAGATGCAACTCAAGCATGTCAATCCTCATCATATATCAGTACAGTTCTCATTCTGAAAAATCACCAGGGTCTAGTACACTCTAGCCAGCTTGTCGTCCCTATCCGAACGCACAACTGGGAGAGTGAAAGAGACCTCACTATCCACCTGCCAATATCGGGCCTGGCTCGTCAATAGCGGACCTATTCCTCAAGCTGGTCAAACTCAACCTAGAAATTGCCCCCTCACTCAAGCGAGTAAGGTCACACCCCTTTCCAACCGACCATGACACGGTGGGAGACGCGGCCTACTGGTATACGGCTCGTACGCGCTCGTGTATCCACTCGGTCTCGACATTGGAGTCATCCTCTGGTACCATCGGGTTTAGAAATTTTCATCCAGGGACATCTATGGTGGCCGTATGCTAGAACCAAACATTTTTGATATCTAATCCAGCCACCCACGATGCATTTATGGAGGATTTGGCCCTGATGTCGCTAGGGCATACAATATCTACAATCATACAAATGCAAGTGCATGAGTCACACTACCAGTCATGTAAAAGTCCTACGTGTACCATGCGCTCCTGTAGGGCAACTCCGCCTATCAGGGAGCCCATAAACAGTCCACCGAAGGAATATGCTATGATCAATCACTCCTCATATCAGTCATACATATGATGCGTATGATCATGAATCATGAATTTATACTAAACATGACATAGGATGATGGGCTTTGCATATAATGAATATGGGCCTAAACGGCCTGCTAACTACAAATATGGGCTTATCAGTGGGCCTTAGGGAGAGTGACAATGTGGACATTTAACCAACATTATCCTTACAATGTGGACGTCAAACCAACATTTCTCTTCAGGTATAGCCCGCTATAAGGATCAACGCATATACCATGGTGGAATCACACTATAATGGGCCTTATGTATGCTTTATTGGGCCTCGACCCATGGGCCTTGAATACATCATAATGGGTCTCATAACATGGTTTCATATATATCAAAGTAAGCCCCAAAAATGGGCCTATAAATACATCAAGATGGCCTACATACATGGGCCCATATATACCAAAGTGGACCTCAACATTGGGCCTATATACATGCCAAGATGGGCCTAAATACATGGGCCCATATGCATCCAAGTGGGCCTCAATAATGGGCCTAAAAATACATCAAGATGGGCTTAAATACATGGGCCCATATTTACCAAAGTGAGCCTCATGTGAGGCCCGCCATAATGTTTATTTTCCTATCCAATCTGTTGATAAGGTCATATAAATAGGGGGCACACTAAAATGTCTATTTTCCAGCCAATCTATTAATATGGTCACATGGACCAAGGGGCCCACTGTAACGTTTATTTTCCAGCCAACCTGTTGATGAGGTCACCCGGATAGGGGGCCCACCATAATATTTATTTTCCATCCACCTGTGGATAGGTCACACAGACCTGGGGGCCCACTGTGATGTTTATTTGAATCCAATCTGTTGGCAAGGCCACGTGTACATGGGGCCAACCGTGATATTTATCTACCATCCACCCTATTCATAGGGCCACACGTCAGGGAGGGAGCCCACCGTAATGCTTATTTGGCATCAATCTGTTTATAAGGTCACACGTGACCTGGGCCCACGGTCAGGGAGCCCACCGTGATATAAATATATGTATATGGAAAAAGGAACAGTGCTCGAGCTGACGTCAAGCTCCCAGGAGGTCGAGTTGTGTGGGTCCCACCGTTGATGTTTGCCAACATCTAACCCCTCAATCAGATGCACCATTCTAGCATGGGCCTAGGTTTCAAAAACCAAGTCAGTCCGTGACTTGCGTGGGCCACACCAAATACAATAGTTGAGGGCGACTACCCTCCATTAAAACATTCGTAATCATTCATTAGGCCCACCTAGATGTGGTTCACAAATCCAGCCCACCCATTGTGGGCGTCCCACTTGGCTGAGGGTTCAGACCAAGTTTCTGCTGCATCCAAATTTTAGGTAGGCCCCATAAAGTGATTTTATATGCTTTAGGCATGTCTTCACATGATTTTAGATTGTATGGCCCACCTTAGTTCCGTATACCGCTGTTTTTTGGGATATCTCATAATTTAAAGGGGGCGCCGCAAATGCACGGAGCTGATGTTCAAAACGCATCACGGTGGGGCCGAGCCCATCCGCTCCTAGGACACTGGAGCGTCACTGGAGTGTCAGCGGTAGCAGCACCTGCTGCTGTCTTTATTTTTTTTAAACCACAAATCTTATGGTTTTTCCCATGTGGGGCCCGCATCTGAAAAATTCAACCCGTCCATTGGATTCTATGGCCCCTGATCGATTAAATGAGACCAATGTGCGGTGTGTTTTTGGCTAATAGAATAGTCAAGGTGGGTTTTAATGGTGGTACCGTTATTTCCTTTGGTATGGCCCGCTTGAAAATAGGATTGGTCCCAAATTTTGGCTCAACGCCTAAAATAATTTGAGAAAAAGGATGGACAACTCGAATTAAGTATATACATCAAGGTGGGGCCTACATGAGTGGCCCACCCCATGCTTAGTACACCCACGTCACTTCACACTTCACCGTGAGTTACCACCCATGTTTGTACACGCACTCCATGTTTGCCAAGCCCACGTCCAGCGTTCAGGGACACTGGATGGCGTGGTAGTAACAGACATCATGGTGGGTCCCACATGTACGTGGCCCACCAGTTGGGTCAACATGATATTGGTATTTTCTCTTCAACTGGGTCTGTCCAACTGGCCTACTATTGGATGGTCCAGCAAGGTGGGCCTATGGATGGCATGGATATAATTCATCCTTCATGGTAGGTCACACACATACACACCAGGTGGACCACACATCTTTACATCATACAAGAGAGAGAGAGTGATTCATGGTGATAGAGGGACAAGAGACGGTGATGGTCGGGCCCTGCCACTATGGGCCCCACATGATACAAATCATACATAAAAAATGGGTCCCACCAACAAGTGGCCCCTAAAAAAAGAATTTAACGGTAGATCACCCACCTCAAGGCCTTCCTTCTTGCTCCCTTAGCTTCCTTAGTTCGCCTTCGGGTTTAACGGTGGATGATGAGATCTTGATGGTGAGGATGAGAGATGAGAGAGTGGGCCACACTTAGCCTATGAGATTTGCTTGAAATGTTGGGATGTATGGAGCTTGGGAGTTGTTTGGGGAAATGAGAGAGAAAGAGTGAGGGAATGGGTGATGTGGCGGTTGTAAGAAAGGGTATGGGTTGAGTTGAAAAACTTATAAAGGATGAATGATGAGGGAGGAGAGAGAGTTGACTTTGGGTAGCTTGTGTAAGAGAGAGGTATGGGCATGGCATGGGTTAGTTGTACTTGACTTGATGTGTGATGTGTACTTGATTAATGGGATAGGTCGTAGAGATTCCCTCGACATTCGCAACGCGCGGTGTTTTCTCGAAATGAACATGCGTCCGCATCTTCTAGTACGGGCATTGGTTCGGTGCACGAGTCACGGCGTTAGAACTGCGGTGACGGTGCTGTCGCTAAGGTACAAGTTTCGTGTCGAGTCGACTCTGATATGCGAGACTCGGCTTAGGTTCGTGCGCAAACGTCGAATACAGGTCAAAGGTTGCCGAAATTCGACCGGAAGGACCGCGTAAGAATACGAAATGGTACAGTATAGAATACGGGTCTTACAAAATCAGAGGTAAGAAACTAGGGATTCAGGCAATCCACTTGTAGAGATCAGGAAGATCTTATGCCTGCTTCAATAATTCAACTAAACTTAGAGACCATCTTCATCCAGTTGAAGGGTGTAACCATGAAATCAAACTGAACTTCCTTGATTATAGTTTTCAAGAGATGAAAGGTATATGAATTAGAATGGATTCTATCACTAAACCATGCCCAGGAGACAAAGTAAACAAAAAAATTAAACTAATTACCAACCAATCACATGTATGAATGTTAGGAAGGGTACCATCATCTGACCATGCCCAGGAGACCATGGTGAACAACAAGGCTTCCTGACGTCATTAACATGAAAAGGAAAGGAACATGCTCAAAGCCATCGCAGACCTATTGTAATTTCAGTCACAATAGACCATTAAAAACTAAAAACATTCCCTTAATAATCAACTAATATCAAATTCAGTTCACAAAGTAAAATTAAACCAAAGGCATAAATAGAGTCTCCCATCTCACTACAAGCTTCACCTCTTAGCCCTAGCTAAGTAGCTTAGCCACACATGAACATGATGAAGCTAAGTATCTTAAAGGAAAAATAATAAAACAGAGAAAACAGTGAATAAAAGCTTAAAGAAAAATAATCTCTTTCATTGCTCCACGTACCAGCTGACTGATTCCCTTAGAATTCAATCCCTCTCTCTCTCTCTCTCTCTCTCTCTCTCTCTCTCTCTCTCTTCTTTTTATAGGGCCAGGAGGTCGGTGAGATCTTCTGCATAGAGAGGCGGTGCGTAGCTTTTATGCACATCAGCACATTTCACAGCCGGAATAGATTTCTTACGCTGATTTCCTGGTGGGGCCTATTATTAAGTTCATACGGGAAATCCACTCCGTTCATTAGCTCCTCCTCAAAATTTTGACCGAAGATTGTCGATTTTTATCGTCCGTTGATGTGGCCCACCTTGATTGATCATTCGGCGATGAGACAGATAATCTGAGAGCTCGCGGCCACTATCAGGCATGTCCTAGCAAAATGTCACCTACAACTTAGTTCAAATCCCCAACCGGTTTGAAGGGATGGCTCTAATTAGATATATAGACAATGAGTGGGGCCCACAGTGATCACACGTAGCCTATGTTGCGAAACAGAGGCGACACAGTGATGCTGTGATGCTTGGTGGATCCCACAGTGATGCTTTTGATAAAATCTACCCCGTTCATTAAATTTAGGATGAAAAACCATTGGGAAAGAGCGAAAATTGGTTTGAATTTGGTGTGGCCCACAAGACTTGGCGTTACACCGTTCATCTTGCGTTGAGACTTTAATTTTGTGCGTACACATGTATGGGGCAAAAAGGCCACCTAGGGGCGGGTTAAACCTACCCCAGAGACATAATGGATGGTTCAGATCCTTTAAATGGCTGATGGGTGGGGCGCACAAGTAGGACACAGCGGCCGTGTGTAGAAGACACTGTTGCGTCTTCTTATTTTCTCCAGTTTCGTAGGTTAGCACAACGCTGACTGACTTGATGGTTTCGGTGGGCGGCGGCCATGCCTGTGCTGTGCACACGCACCAGGTAAGTTGGGTCCCACCTTGATGTACATAAAGAATCCTCTCCACTCATTCCTTTCCTCTTGTAAATTAAGTGGTTAAGACCAAAATTGAAGAATATCCAGATATCAAGTAGGCCCCAAATCACTGTTTTGGTGGCTGATCTATCAGTGGGGCCACTTTCACAATGATCCAGGAGCTGAAATTCGACGTGTACGGTTCATTTATGGTCCTCAGACCATGTATGAAGTTTCAAGCCGAACGGATGATGGGAACCCAGTGATCTTGCATTTTGGACCAATTTCGGGCCACTTGAACTTCAGTTTCTTAATTTTCTTGGATCTCTAGCATCCGTCCCTTGCCTTGGTACATTCTGAATGTTAATTCCATGCTTTTAGCTTTCCATTTCAATCCAAGCTTATAAATATACCTTGCACCACAAACACAACTAAATTGGGCCGTTAGACAGTACCATGTTCGTAAAAGCAGGTAATAACTGGGGTCTAATATGCAATATTTGACCCTCAACAGTGTACACTTATGATTTAGTCCATCACATGTTTTACAGTAACACTCATACTCAGGAGTTTGGGCAAAGGAACTAAATCAAGAGTATGTCGAGGCACTCGTCTATACAAAATTTCAAATGGGGATTTGCCAGTGGAATGGTTCAGGATGTTATTAAATGCAAATTTCACCTAAGCCAAGGCCAAGTCCCATTGTTTGAGCTTATCTCTCGATATGTATTGTATAAGGTTTCCAAGTGTACGATTCACTACCTCGGTTTGCCCATCAGTTTGTGGATGATATGCACTACTGAACAGTGATTTGGTGTCAAATCATCACCACAAAAGTCCTCTAAAAGTGACTGGGGAACTTAGTATCACGATCTGAGGTGATGGATTTTGGGACCCCATATAGTTGAACAACTTATTGGGAAAATAAACTTACAACATGCACAATGTCAGAATTTTTCATGCACTATATGAAAAAGGCCATCTTGGAAAATCTATCGACCATGATGAACTCTAAGTCCACACCACATTAGGTCCATGGAAGACTTAGCACAAAGTCCATATATAAATTCTCTCAAGGGTCGTTAAGGACATGTAATGGAGTGTATAGGTCAGTGTTCTGCAACTGCCCCTTAGATGTTTGACACGTGTGGCACCGCTGTACCACCTTTCCTCATCATATTTTACCTGTGGCTAATAATAACGTTAGGAGAGCTACTGTCTTCTCTTGCTCTAGATGACTGTCGAAGCCACCTCCGTATAGCTCTTAGATGATGCGGTCTCGCAATGAATTTTGAGGAATGCACAAATGATTTCCCTTGAAGAGAAATCCATCTTGAATATGGAGGTCGCTAGGCTGACCTTTCTGGTATCTAATCCATGCGTTCTTGAAGTCGTCATTGTCGGCATAAATGTTTTCGAGGCATTCGAATCTGACAACCTCATTGCTCATGGTGAGTAACAAGGTTGTACGTTAGATAAGTGCATCAGCCACCTTGTTCTGTTACTTGGACTAATGCTTCAGCGCAAATGTAAATTCTTATAAGAATGAAGTCCATATAGCATGTACAAAATTCATGTTAGCTTGACTATTTATGAATTTGAGAGGTTGATGATGTAACATTATAAATTTTTGTGACCCAAGTACATACTCGTATTCGAGAATTTTGAGTGTTAATAATGTAAATATTAGATGCTTCAAAATCGCACCTCATTTTTTTATCCATTTAGATTACATCCAGTTACATTCATGAAGGTAACCATTTACGAGAATAAAATCAACTATATTTATTATTCCATTAGAGTAAAAAGCATACAAACAATTCTTTAATGCCCTCTCAATGGGAACTTATTACATTATCAAAGTTTGCAGTGAAAAATAAATAAAATAATTCGTGATGCTATCCTTCTTTATTCGAAAGAATCTTCCATAAAATGATTATTGACCATATCATTAACATGTAATTCACCTACAATATCTGTAGTTGGAGATGGTCAATGCCCTACTCATAGTGACAGTTATCCTTTAAGATTAACAATAATTCAGGAGATTCATAAGAATAATGTAAGGATTCTTATATGTCTCGTACGTACTCCACCACTATGAGTGATATTAGTATGCTCAACCAATATATATATGAATGCATGCCTAGCAAAGTGTGTGTAGTCATCATTTGTAGTGATCATCATAATGTGAAATATAATTCTTAGAAAACCTGACTCGCCTCGCATTCTCACACTAAGGAGATTCGCTGGCATGTCGAATGCTACCATGGATTCATGTGAATACCTCACGACTGCACAACACACGGATCAGATAAATTACATGACATAATTTTTTCATGGAGTGACTATTTGCGACATCTAATCTCGGAAGTGATGTAAGACGAATTACGAATTACTTACATCGATTTGTGCACGACTACCTAAAATTCATGAAATTACGTATCGACCAAGCGGGTCACTACCCAGAGCGCATTACGTCCATGATAAAAATATATGAATAAATAGATGTGAGACCCCTAAAACATCACTTGCATCAGTGGGGAAATAAATCGAACCATGTGAGTTTTGAAATTTCAAGACACATGCTGGAACGCCCCGAAAATCGGGGGTCGAGTAAAACTCCGCTTTCGAGTTTCAAAACATCACTTATGCAACATTTTTAATGATGGATATATGTTATCTATATTAGTGCATAAAACATGAATTAGATTAAGCCAAATTAGTAAAACATAATTCAGGGACAGTTGTAATACGCAAACGGAAGACTGAAACGAATATATAAACCAGTATAAGTCCCTAAAGTATGTATGCGTTGCCAGGTCAACAAGTACAAGTATTGTTTCAAAATACAAAATGTCAAAAAAGAATGTGCTAGCCCACTACAAACATAACCCTGAATCCTTGTTAATCAGGACACGGCTCACACTAATCCGCCTGAATACTACATGTAGGAGAATGCCTCCTCATCATTCTCGAAATCCGGTTCTGCCTTGTGTGTTACATCGTCATCTGCAACTAAGACAGAGTCTGGTTGGTGTTTAAACACCGTCCCAGAACGTGGGAGTGAGTGATCAACTCAGTGGAGCTATACAGCAAAGCTTAACATGTTATCAATTCAGTCAAGCAGTAATGATAAAGCAATACAATCAAACATCCCTATGTGCTCTGATTAATGCAAGAATATATAAAGAAATGATGCATGCCCTCGCCTGCACTCCCTCTGCGATCTTCATCTCACGGTCGTGCATGTCAGTCAATTCCTTAGTGCACTACCCAACGCCAAACGACACATGCAGTGTAGTGCATGTACATGATTACCAAGTTCTTATTAATCCTTTTCATACAGTAGGATTTGGAAACTAAGGTACCTCCCTTATATCAATTCTCAAACAATGATCCATTCTAGGGTCATCAATCCTAACAAATCTCATACGATGTTATGGTTCTAGGTCGCTGCAAAGAGCTCATTACCTGATCAATGCAGGCCTAATTATACCCTAGTTACTACAAAAAGTCTCGTCGCCTCAATGCAATTTTAGGGTATGCTCTAGGTCACTATAAAGGGCTCGTCACCTGATCATTATAGGCCGAAAGCACGAATATAGTGTCTCATACCACCGTATTCGGTCCACAAGTTTGGGTTTCTCACTGGTCACTATGAGGAGGCTCGTCGCCCCATCATAGGCTGACAGCTCGACCACAGTGTCTCATACCACTATGTCTGGTTCATGAGTCTTAGCGGATTGAGGTACCAAGGTTAACCGGGTTTCACTAGTGAGTTTGGTACCTTAGGTTCAAACAGTAGTGTCCATACATGGTGAATATATATCAGGGTAATCGGATTTCTTGACAAGCTCGACTAGTACGAGCGCACATTGAGTTGATCGACATGAAGTGCATAAGCACTCCGTGTGGCCTAACCACTGCCGACATCCCAAGTATGACTCGAATTCATCGAATACATATTGTGTGGCAAAAACAACCTCAGCCACTAGTTCGAGGCCTGTTACCGATCGCCTGAACTATAATATAGTCCTAACCATGTGCAATTACAACAAGTAAGCATATGAGATTGTCAAAGCAGTAGTGAATAAATAAGTCCATCCTATAATCATTTGAGCATACTATGGAAACATGAATATATAGTACATGGAGGAAATTATACACACAGCTAGACATGAATCATATACAGTACATGGAGGAAATCATACACACAGCTAAGGTAGTTAGGATTCATATCTCAACTCCCTTATAAATCACGATTTACTAACTACCAACTCATTAAGACATTTTTACAAACACTTAGACTACACTTTCCAACATATGTCACGTATGTTGGTTATATTACGTATTAAGGAAAATCCTCTTGCCAAGAAGTTGTCGCATATATAACAACTATGTACTCATGACAGTTAATCATGATAATAACAAATCCACATTTCAAATGCATACAAATATTTCAACAAACACATGAAATACCCTATACACAACATAATTTATATGTATACGTAAAGCGAAACAGACATCGCATTTGGCATGTGTAATGGCACCCACGTCAGTAATAAATCATTAACTGACATTAAAAGCCTTGAAAACCATAACCTAAACGTATATAGTCCGCACCTTACACCGGTAAACACGTAACAGATTCGTTTTAGATACCTAGCCTTTGTTAATGGCGGATTGGCAACCTAGAGCAAGAATTAGGTTAGCTATTTCATAATTTACACTATCTGAAACCCTAAGACAAATTAGGGTCAGGTTTTCTTGTAAGTGCTATGATTTCATATCCCTTTAGTTGTCAAATTTTGTGGTGCCAAAACCTATATCTATGTCTTGTATATCTTGTGTTTTATGTTTGAAGTCTATTCATTGCAATCAAGACATATCATGTCATCGCATTTCAAGACAAAATCTTAAAAGAAGAAAGTTTTCAAGTCTTGGATGAAGAAATCAAGAATAGAAGTTTTCAAGGTTGCATGTTCAAGATTTGATCAAGTTCAAGTTTACTAGAAGACTTTGTCAAGTCAAGATCAAGCTCATGAAGGCCTACTACAAGTTTTGTATATTCACAAGCTTCTCTTAAGGGTCATCTGAGTGTACAGACTTTTAATGTCCATCTCACTTTTAAGGTTTGTTTGACCTTAGATTGACCTTAGGATGGGCTTTACTGTAGGTCATTCCGGATACATAACTCATATATTTTTATATGCTTGTTTGGAGTGTTTTAAGACCAGTCCTAGGGACTTCAAGACCAGTCCTAGCTTTGCTACGACCAGTCTTAAGTTTTTCAGGACCAGTCCTAGGTAGTTGAAGATTTTTGGATCTTTCTAGCTGTCCTACGACCAGTCCTGGACATCTTATGACCAGTTCTGGAAGTTTTACGACTCATCCTTTGACCGGTCGTAGCCCTACGACTCAAACTCCAGCAACCATTTTTGGGGTCCTACGACCGGTCGTAGGTGTCCCACGACCAGTCGTAGATGGCCCACGACCGGTCGTAGACCATGCAGGACCGGTCGTGGAACTGAAAATCTTATCCCGTGAAAATCTTTGAGGCTACGACCAGTCCTAGGATCCTAAGACCAGTCGTAGACGGGATTTTTCAGGCTATAAATAGAGCACGAACTTCAGAGTTTTAGCACTTTAAATCAATTCTATTCAAGCATTTTTTAGGCTATTCTCTGAGATAATTTTGTGTTTATTTTAAGCTACATTGTGCTTATTTAATATTCCTTTTGCTAGCTTATTTTTATTTGATTTTGATCTACATTCCAATCTTATTAGAAAAGGAAAATTTCTGATATTCCTTCTTCTTGGATTCAAAATCAAATAGATCTAGCCCGTTTGATCTAAAATCAATTAGACTTAGAACCATTCTTAAAGTGAGTATTGAACTTTGAACGTCGAATCGAACTTCTATTCCGATTGGTTCTACCGAGCTTCTTCAAAAGGTGATTCAGGTATTTTACATGTTTTGTAATTTACTTTCTCTGGTTTTTGTTTAAGATTCGCCAGAAAAATCTCATTGTAGTGGTTATCTGAGGAGAGCCAGAAAACTCAGATTGTGGAGTTTTTGGAATGTGTAAGCCCGAGATCAAAGACACAATTGTGAAGGTTTTAGGTGAACTTGTGAAACCTATTTTGATAGTGCATGCTAATATCCCCTGTGTGAGGATATTAGGAGTGGAGTAGCAATCTGTGTGGCTGTTGGATAACAGTTGGTGTACACACAGGTGAACCACTATATATCGTTGTGTTGTGGATGTGCTTTATTCTTTCATTCATTTATTCATTCAGTTTTGTGGTTTGTGTTTGTGAATGAATGTTGTAACCACTTCAAGCAAGTGTGGATGAATGTTGTAATAACTTAGGATTTATTTTCTGCAAGTTATTTTGATTTCATTGCTTATTATTCCTCTTTGGTTTGTGATACAAAGGACGTTCTAGAAATAAGGTTGTCTTACCTTAAACCTCTGGTTTTTGGTGTAAGGTTGTCCTTAGAACTGATAAAGTATCAATCTCTTTATTTTAGGCTATTGTGATTGTTTTATATTCAGCATTGTGCTTTAAATCTTTTATTATTCCGCTGTTATTAGTTTTATTTGGCATTGCCCTATTCACCCCCCCTCTAGGGTATATAGCTAGGCCCTTTCAAGTGGTATCAGAGCCTAATAGCTCGTGCTTATTGTTTATTTATTGGATTTATTTCCTGAGCTAACGATCTAAGCTATATTAAGATGTCAAATTTTGATAGCCTATCAGTCACTAGGCCACCACCCTTTAATGGCACAAACTATGCCTATTGGAAAGCCAGGATGAGGATTTTTCTCAAATCCTTGGATGAAAGTGTGTGACTGGCCATAGTGAATGAATGGAACCCTCCTATCACTGAAGTAACTAATGGCGATGGTTCAAAATCTATGAAAGTAACGACTTATTCGCTTTGGACCATACTTCAGAAAAGTGAAAGTAGTGCAAATGCAAAAGCACTAAATGCAATTACTTGTGCATTATCACCAGATGAATTCAAAAGAATCATCTCTTGTGAAAATGCAAAACAAGCATGGGATATATTAGAAATGACACACGAGGATACATCTATTGTCAAGAAATCTAAAGTCCAACTCCTCACAAATAAATTTGAAGAAATTCATATGGAGGAGAATGAGATGTTTATGGACTTCTACACTAGATTGAATGACATTGTGAACTCTATGTGGGGTCTTGGTGATAGAATCTCTGAAAGTAAAGTGTGCACAAAAATAACGGTTCAATTCTAAAGTGACCGCGATTTAGAAACTTCATGATACGGATACCATGAGGGTTGAGGAATTAGTTGGTTCACTTCAAACCTATGAGTTATCCTTTAAGGCTTCTAAAGGAAAATCAATTGCTCTCAAATCATCTAAAAATGTTTCATAAGAGAGTACTTCGGATTCAGAAAATACCGAAGATGATATGACACTTTTAGCAAAAAGATATTACAAAATTTTTAAAAACAAGAAAAAGCTTGATTTTCAAAAATCAAATGATAAGAGACGATCTAAACCTAGAACTCGTAAATCCTTGAAAGATAGTCAATGTTACAACTGTCAAGAGTATGGGCACTTATCTAACAAATGTCCTAAAAAGGACAAATCAAAAAGGAAAAGCATGATGGCTACTTGGGATGAATCATCTGATTCTGAATCCTCTTCTAAATCAGAAGATTCTGAAACCGAGTCGGGCGATGGTGTTAAAGCCCTTATGACTCTAGCCAAGATCATCTATTCAGATCATGATGATATATCTAGTGAAGAAAATCTGAATAGTGATTGCGATAATGAAGATGATCTTCAAGATGCTTATAATGCCCTTTATAAAGAGAGTTGTAAAATTGCTGTCAAGCTTAAATTACAAAAAGAAAAATTTTCTAAGCTTAAGGAAGATTATGAGTCTCTTGTCTTAGAAAAGTCTCATATTTCTGTTTCTTTTGAAAAAACCAAAAATGATTTAGATTTCAAAACCTCCCAAATTGAAGATTTGAAATCCAAAAAAGAGAAACACAAAAATGAGGTAGCTTCTCTTCTGAGTTTGAAAGACACATGGAGATATGCCCAAGGTGATTTGAAATTGGAAAAATTATTGTCCGAATCAAGAAAATGTCGCGATCGATCCGGGTTGGGCTATGATAAGAATACATCTCCTAAACAAAAGAACACTGCTCCTAAATTTGTAAAAGGAGAGTCTTCAAACTCAAAAGAAAAGAATACTTTTCAAGGTTTTTTTAAAAATTCAAAAACTTTTCAAAAACCTAAAAGTGGCCATGTCAACTTTAATTTTCAAAATCGAAATCAATTAATTTTCAAAATTCAAAATTAGTGATCTTCTCAAGGAGCTATTAAAGTCGAACTCTATAGGTCGTTCCTACAACAATAGACAGAAAAAGACCATCTATAATCCTAAACCCAAAATAGTTATGAAATGGGTTCTTAAAGTTGCCAGCTTGGTTGCCCACACTGTTTCAAAGCAACAAGCCATTCAAAGTGGTACCTAGATAGTGGTTGCTCCAGGCATATGACAGGTGACAAAGCTTTATTCACCGATCTTAAAGATATGACTGACGGGTCAGTCACATTTGGTGATGGAAGCAATTGCAAGATTATTGGCCAAGGTACGGTTCAACTTTATAACCTTCCCTTAATTAAGAATGTCTTATATGTTGAGGGTTTAAAACACAACTTATTAAGCATTTCTCAGATATGTGATAACAACCATAGTGTAAAGTTTTCTAATCAAGGTTGTGAGATAGTTAATAAAAGGGGTTCTGTTATATTAACTGGTCGTAGAACTTCTGAAAACTACTACATCGTTAGTGATGCTAGCTCATCTACTCAATCATGTTACATGGTCCATACCGATGAGACTGAATTATGGCATAAACGCCTTGGATATGTACACTATCGGAACTTTTTTTAGATTGAGCAAAAGAGAACTAATTAGAGGTCTACCCAAATTATAAAAAGTAGACAAAATATGTGGTGAATGCCAGTTGGGCAAACAGATTAGGAGCTCTCACAAGAAAGTGAACTCCAATACCACATCTAGACCACTCGAGCTTCTCCATATGGATCTTATTGGACCAACCAGATCAGAGAGTCGAGGAGGCAAAAAATACATCTTGGTTATCGTAGATGACTATACCAGATTCACTTGGGTATCATTCTTAAAAGACAAAACTAAAACCCTGGATGAAGTAAAAAAGGTCATCAAACGAATCCAAAATGAGAAAAGTTCTCATGTTAGCAAGATTCCGTAGTGATCATGGATCTGAATTCGAAAACAGTAGTTTTGAAAAATTTTATAGCGATCAGGGAATATCACATGAATTCTCAGTGCCCAAAACACCGCAACAAAATGGTATAGTTGAAAGGAAAAATAGAGTGCTTCAGGATATGGCTAATGTTATGTTGAATAGCATGAAGCTCTCTAGAAATCTTTGGGCTGAAGCAGTTAATACCGCATGTTATATTATTAATCGGATCTATACTTGTAAATCCGATAATAAGACTGCTTATGAATTATAGTTTGAAAAGAAACCTACTGTCAAATACTTTCAGGTTTTTGGTAGCAAGTGTTATATTTTACGGGATCGTGAAAATTTGGGTAAGTTTGATAGGAAGAGTGACGAAGAAATTTTTCTTGGTTATTCTTTGAACAGTCGAGCTTATAGGGTTCTAAATAAGAGAACTGGTGTGATTCAAGAGTCCATCAATGTGGTAATTGATGATCATTTGAATACACCAGCCCCAATTTTAGATGATGATGAAGCTCTTATTATTGACAATCTAGATATCTCATCAAGTCCAAAAAAATCTGAACCAAGGACTGTTAAAGATCATCCAACCAATCAAATACTTGAAAATCCTCTCACTGGAGTTCATACTCGCAAACAACTTAAGAACATATGTAATTATGTTTGTTTTACATCCCAAATAGAACCGGTCAACGTAAAAAAAGCACTTTCTGACGAAAATTGGATAGTTGCTATGCAGGATGAACTTAATCAATTTGTTCGTAATGATGTTTGGTATCTTGTTCCTAGACCTAAAGATAAACACATTATTGGAACAAAGTGGATCTTTAAAAATAAGTCTGATGAACTTGAAAATATTATACGAAACAAGGCTAGACTGGTTGTACAAGGGTACACTCAGATTGAAGGCATCGATTACGATGAAACCTTTGCTCCAGTCGCTCGCCTTGAGTCAATCAGACTTTTTATTTCCATCGCATGTTTTAGAAAATTTAAAATCTATCAGATGGATGTAAAGAGTGCTTTCTTGAATGACGATTTACATGAAGAAGTGTATGTTGAACAACCTTCAGGGTTTGAAGACCCTAAGTTATCTGACCATGTATTTCGTCTCAAAAAGCCCCTCTATGGTTTAAAACAAGCACCCAGAGCATGGTATGAAAAATTGACTAAATTCTTACTTAGTCATAGCTTTCAAGTAGGCAGTGTCGATAAGACATTTTTTATTAAAAAGAATAACAATGATATTTTGATGGTTCAAATATATGTTGATGATATTATTTATGGATATACTTGTTCTAACATGTCTACTGAGTTTGCAGAGTTAATAAAATCAAGGTTCGAAATGAGCATGGTTGGCGAACTTAACTATTTCCTAGGGTTGCAAGTAAAACAACAACTTGATGGAATTTTCATTTTTCAGACCAAATATGCTTCAAACTTGATTAAAAGGTTTGGATTTGAGAATGGTAAGAACTTTGATACTCCTATGAGTACAACATTAAGACTCTCAAAAGACTCTTCAGGTAAAGATATAGATCCTAAATTATATCGCAGTATGATTAGTAGTTTGTTATATCTTACTGCTAGTAGACTTGATATTGCATTTAGTGTTGGTATTTGTGCGAGATATCAGTCTAATCCTAAGGAATCACATCTTACTGCTGTTATACGGATTATTAGATATGTCGCAAGTTCTATAAATTTGAGACTTTGGTATCCGTTTGATACTAATGTTCAATTAGCCGGGTATTCAGATGCTGATTGGGCCGGAAATATTGATGATAGAAAATCAACCAGTTGTGGTTGTTTTTACATTGGAAATTGTTTAGTTTATTGGTTCAGCAAGAAGTAAAGCTCAATATCGCTCTCTACTGCTGAGGCTGAATATATTGCAGCTGGATATGCATGTACTCAACTAGTTTGGATGAAACGCATGCTTAGTGATTATGAAATTAATCAAGATTCAATGATCTTATATTGTGATAATTTTAGTGCTATAAACATTTCCAAAAACCCAATCCAGCATTCACGTGCTAAGCATATTGACATTAGGTATCATTACATTCGTGAGTTGGTTGAAGAAAAAGTTATTTCATTGGAATATATACCAACCGAAACTCAACTTGCTGATATATTTACTAAACCGCTTGACAAAAGCAGGTTTAATTAATTTAAATTTGATCTTGGTATGTGCATTTTATGTTGAATATTCTTGCTTGCATGTATCATAGTGTATTATATTTCATATTATAATTGTTTAAATTTTAAAATTTTTTATTAAAAATGCATTTTTAGTCGATGCTCGACCGGTCGTGGTTGTACACGACCAGTCGTGGTTAGACTGGTCATGAACCACACTCGACCGGTCGTGGATCTCGTGAATATCATATAATTTGGAGAAAATTTCCTTCTTCTTCATTTCCACACCGACCTACGACGAGTCGTGGCTCGACCAGTCATAAGATTTCTTATTTTTCTTCAAGGTAAGTCATATTTCATCATCTTTCTTGAAGATTCATGTTCTCTATGCTTTGATTTGTTCATAGTATAGCTTGATTTCATTTCTTGTTGGGTTTTTCAAGGGTTTCCTCTCAATTTGCTAATATAGAGAAAACCCATCTTTCATTTGTGCATCTTGCTTGTTCTTTGTATATCTTTTTGAATATGGATGCTAGAGGAAAAAAGAAAACAT
Organism: Magnolia kwangsiensis; assembly: GCA_037074715.1. NCBI lineage: Eukaryota > Viridiplantae > Streptophyta > Magnoliopsida > Magnoliales > Magnoliaceae > Magnolia > Magnolia kwangsiensis. The sequence goes on from CM073588.1 coordinate 91,888,793, forward strand.
CCCGTGGTCCATCTTCATCCAGATCTGCACCAATAACCAAACGGCACCTTCGGTCACCCGAAGATGATACTCAAGATATATGGGATTTGCATGCCCGTAACATTATCGTTGAGCATACCGCTGATCTAAATCACATTGCTCCATATGGTGTCATTCCCCTTCTTGAATCTGTAGGCTGGACTAACATTTTGCTTTGGGGTGGGTCTGCATACCAGTCCATTGCTCAATCAATGGTAGCATGCATTTCAGATTTTTCCCTTGATAATTTAACATTTTTAATTGATACAAGAGAAGGAAAATTTGAAGTAGATCGTCATTTGATATCAAGTATTATGGATATACTTGTTAATGATGAAGGAATACCAATTCATACCTTATACAATAAACCTTCTGAATCGGAAAAATGCATGTTAACCAGAGATTTATGTAAAATTGATGTGCATTGGACTCACAAAGGGAATGCGCTCCCTACAAAGTATCTGTTACCCAATTATAAAATACTACATCGTTTCTTCATTTCTAATGTATATCCTCAGTCCAATAATAAAACCGAGTTAACTTCTTTCATGGTTCGTGTGTTGCATTCTATTGCTTCTGGAACCAAGGTCTGTCTTCCTTCTTTGATTTGTCATTCCATTATACAATTTCATTTCCATCCGGGTCATAGTGATATTCCATTCGGTTATCTTATGAATGTTTTAGACACTCACATGCTTGTCGATAAACCTGTTAATGAGGCACCAATTCTTCATCTCATTTTTAACAATGTCAATCTTAATAAGATGAAATTGGATCTGCTCCCTGGCCAATTTGATGAAGCTGGTGTTAGTGGTGTTGGTGGTGATGCTGGAAACGAAGAGGAAGCTGGCGATCTTCTACAACAAGATGTTAATATGGATGACTTATTTGATGATATTGAAACTGATTCACCTAATGATCCAGATTATGATCCTTCTGTTTTTGATGCACGCCTTCATGCATTGGAGGAAAAACTTGATAATATGAATATAGCCCATGATATGAGATTCAAGTACATGCGAAAATATCTTCATCGCATAAATAAGGGCTTACACCAGATTGATCCAACTATCCCTGCTCCCTCCTCTGAATCAGATTAGGTGAATTATCTTCTGGATAGTTTCTCATTATCTTTTTATTTTAGATATGTATTATGGATTATGGTTTTATAACATTGTCTTTTATTTTGGGTATGTATTATGAATTATGGTTTCATAACATTGTATTTTGGATTATGGATTAAGGCTTGACACTTCAGGTTTATTTTATGTCCTTTCATATCACCTTCTCATTATTTACTCTCTATATTCTCCTCTCTATTGTTCCTTTCCCTTGTCATTTTGTGACAAAAAGGGGGAGTAGTAAGCATTGCTAAAAGGGGAGTAATACGGATAGGGGGAGGGAGTAAATTTGTTTTTTTTTGTATTGATTGAGAAGGATATATGGATTGATGGATATGCAGTTTTGAGGTTTTCATGTTATGTATTGATTATATGAGCAATACTCGTATTACTCAGGGGGAGTAGAGTATTTTGTGATTTCATGATTTATCATTCCTTATTATCTTTGATGCTATGTGTTTTGTCACAAATTTGACAAAGGGGGAGATTGTAAGTGCTATGATTTCATATCCCTTTAGTTGTCAAATTTTGTGGTGCCAAAACCTATATCTATGTTTTGTATATCTTGTGTTTTATGTTTGAAGTCTATTCATTGCAATCAAGACATATCAAGTCATCGCATTTCAAAATAAAATCTTAAAAGAAGAAAGTTTTCAAGTCTTGGATGAAGAAATCAAGAATAGAAGTTTTCAAGGTTGCATGTTCAAGATTTGATCAAGTTCAAGTTTATTAGAAGACTTTGTCAAGTCAAGATCAAGCTCATGAAGGCCTACTACAAGTTTTGTATATTCACAAGCTTCTCTTAAGGGTCATCTGAGTGTACAGACTTTCAATGTCCATCTCACTTTTAAGATTTGTTTGACCTTAGATTAACCTTAGGATGGGCTTTACTGTAGGTCATTCTGGATACATAACTCATATATTTTTATATGCTTGTTTGGAGTGTTCTAAGACCAGTCCTAGGGACTTCAAGACCAGTCCTAGCTTTGCTACGACCAGTCTTAAGTTTTTCAGGACCAATCATAGGTAGTTGAAGATTTTCGGATCTTTTTAGCTGTCCTACGACTATTCCTGGACATCCCGCGACCAGTCCTGAAAGTTCTACGACTCATCCTTTGACCGGTCGTAGCCCTACGATTCAAACTCCAGCAACCATTTTTGGGGTCCTACGACCGGTCGTAGGTGTCCCACGACCAGTCGTAGATGGCCCACGACCGGTCGTAGACCATGCAGGACCGGTCGTGGAACTGAAAATCTTATCCCGTGAAAATCTTTGAGGCTACGACCAGTCCTAGGATCCTAAGACCAGTCGTAGACGGGATTTTTCAGGCTATAAATAGAGCACGAACTTCAGAGTTTTAGCACTTTAAATCAATTCTATTCAAGCATTTTTTAGGCTATTCTCTGAGATAAGTTTGTGTTTATTTTAAGCTACATTGTGCTTATTTAATATTCCTTTTGCTAGCTTATTTTTATTTGATTTTGATCTACATTCCAATCTTATTAGAAAAGGAAAATTTCTGATATTCCTTCTTCTTGGATTCAAAATCAAATAGATCTAGCCCGTTTGATCTAAAATCAATTAGACTTAGAACCATTCTTAAAGTGAGTATTGAACTTTGAACGTCGAATCGAACTTCTATTCCGATTAGTTCTACCGAGCTTCTTCAAAAGGTGATTCAGGTATTTTACATGTTTTGTAATTTACTTTCTCTGATTTTTGTTTAAGATTCGCCAGAAAAATCTCATTGTAGTGGTTATCTGAGGAGAGCCAGAAAACTCAGATTGTGGAGTTTTTGGAATGTGTAAGCCCGAGATCAAAGACACAATTGTGAAGGTTTTAGGTGAACTTGTGAAACCTATTTTGATAGTGCATGCTAATATCCCCTGTGTGAGGATATTAGGAGTGGAGTAGCAATCTGTGTGGCTGTTGGATAACAGTTGGTGTACACACAGGTGAACCACTATATATCGTTGTGTTGTGGATGTGCTTTATTCTTTCATTCATTTATTCATTCAGTTTTGTGGTTTGTGTTTGTGAATGAATGTTGTAACCACTTCAAGCAAGTGTGGATGAATGTTGTAATAACTTAGGATTTATTTTCTGCAAGTTATTTTAATTTCATTGCTTATTATTCCTCTTTGGTTTGTGATACAAAGGACGTTCTAGAAATAAGGTTGTCCTACCTTAAACCTCTGGTTTTTGGTGTAAGGTTGTCCTTAGAACTGATAAAGTATTAATCTCTTTATTTTAGGCTATTGTGATTGTTTTATATTCAGCATTGTGCTTTAAATCTTTTATTATTCCACTGTTATTAGTTTTATTTGGCATTGCCCTATTCACCCCCCTCTAAGGCATATAGCTAGGCCCTTTCATTTCTTACCTAAGTACGGTGTTAGAAATACCGGAAGAACTACACGGGATTGGTCTTTCAGCAGGTGGATTAGCAGGGAGGAATCCCAGGAATCTTCACCAACTTCTCTCTCACTTTCTCTCTTTTTACTCTCTTCTCTCTCGTAGGGTTTTTTCCAAATTCGTATGGAGTGAATGAGAGAGGGTTCAACACCCTTATATAGGCCCTGAACTGATAAAAATAACCCCAAGGCCATGGTATACTTATGTTATGTCCAAATCGGGTCTGTTCCAATCCAACAGAGCATTTATGGAGGTCTCTTTGCTGAATGCGGTCGGACTTAAGCTCCCTGATATTGGATCTTGGTCAAGTTAAGTTTTCGGTCTGATCGGGTTTACAGATCGACCGTGGCAGACCAGTTTCAGTTCAACGGTCACCGACATTCGATCAGGGCCACAAGTATACTGGCATGTGTGGGACATTTCTCCTGATCTGAGGGTGTATTTGGGTCAGATTTTGAAGGTCTGAATGCTTATAGTTGGCCCACAAACAGTACGACTCAAATTACTTGAATTCGGATTTAATTCTAAAAACATTCACATTTCTCACACACTTCGTTCTGGGCCCAAGTAAATAGTCACAGGATACCATCTGGACTTGATTTTCGAGGTGGTCGTTAAGTCTAATAAGACGGTCATAATCATATAGTTTCGTCATTATCAGACTTTCGACGTGCGATCCAGGTCTGATACGAAGTTTCCAGATGCTCTCGAGAGCAACTGGGTTTAGAGATTGCTCCTAGATTTTAGGGTAATGTAACGTTAATAATTCTACAAGTTTTGGATCTTGCAGATCGTATTTAAAGTGATTAGTGCTAATTTCTCAGGTAATCTAGTTTAGCGCTAGTTAATTCTCGTTTAATTTCTAAAGGATTTCTTTCTTAGTGATTTTTACCTGAGATGGTACTCGGGTCTTTGTACGGATTTTTTCAGGACGTTACACATACCCAAGCCATAAAGGGAGGTGGTAGCACAAAGTTAACCTAATAAAGGAGAAAAGTAGCATCAAACTATCTTAATAAAAGAGAAGAGTAGCAAATAGGCTAACTCAACAAGAATAAGGGGAGATGAACAAAAAACTAACTCAATATAGAGTAGAAGCAAGTGTTGCTCTCAAAATTGGTAAAGGGAAAGGCTTGTATCCATCACACTATATAAATTCATAAAAATCATGCATAATCAAAATCATACCTTAACCATAATTTCCAAAAGGATAAATAATTTATAACGATCCATCAATCAATTGCATGAAAAATCATAATAATATGAAAGTATGTAAAAATAAGATAAATCATATAAACTCAAATTAGTGTAATCTTGAAGGAATCCCTCACCTTAGCCTTATATCTAAACTTTAGATAAATCTCGATGTAGGAAAACTTCTACATGAATCACGACATCGCTTGAGTAAGAGGGAGACACTATACATGTGGAGAATAAAGAGGATGATAAGCGACTAGACTTTTCTTTTTCTCTTTCTCTTTCCTCCTTACGTTGGGAGGTGGTGTATGAATGGAGAAGGGGACGCAGACTGGGCATGTGGGAGGGGGTGTATTTCACATCCCACTTGGATTAGGTTTCTCCAATTTGACCTTTTCTGGTAATCTTTCTTTAAATCTAATTCGTCCAATGTGTTGGGGTCGTCGAATAGATTCACGGTATATGATCCGAAATTTAGATTGACCTATTTTAAAAATTCTCCTAATGAATGACAAAATGATCTTGATCTTAATTAACGGTCCACACTTAATGATCATGGCCCAATTTCAAGAGAATGTGTAGTCAGGATAGGAAAAGGGTTGGACAAAAGTTGGTGGTTGCTCGATGGTGAAAAAGGCCTAAATCTAAAATTTCACTTTTTGCACCAAAATGAAAAAAATTTAGTCAAGATGGTCATCATTCAATGGTGTAGGATAATAGATCGGAGTCTAAATTTTATATGATATCGTAGTCATATGAAGCCAAAGTATGACTCAAATTTAAGTTGCGATTGACGGTATAATGTGGGTCAATCGGAAGCTTTAGATTTAGGAAGAGTTGATAAGACTAAAACGGATAATTTCACAGCTAAGTAAAAGCCGTGAAATTCAAGTCATTCATACGAAGGGAAATATCATACTACGACTACCCATGACCTTTCTTCACTCGATGGACACCAAAATCAATGGTTAAGGGGGTAATTTGTCAATTGGGCCATTTTAACAATGATCAAAGAGCTGAAATTCGACGTGTATGGTTAATTTATGATAAATAAACATGGTATAAAATTTTACATGAAACAGATTATGCGAACCATGTGATCCAAAATTTAAGGGTATATATTAATCACATTAAGTATTTATGATTTTATCATATTTTATTTCTCTAACTTTCATTGTCTGTTACGTCGAACTATACCATCCAAATGTATTGAAATTTCATAAACATTCTTTATTTTTCATTCTCTTTCTATTACTTTATTTTGGGCCTTGATCGCTTATAGATGACCAAGATGCCATTTTAATTGGCTATACCGCCCTGAGGTCTAAATCAACGCTTTCATATTCTAATAGAGAAGTCAGCCGGTAGTTGTAGCATATACCTTACAGTCTTCAAATTAAGCTGTTCATTCTGATATTTAGGCAGCCCATTTGGTGGATGCAAATATGATGGATGGTCAGATGACATGTTAAAAATATAAAAACTTCATGGTTAGTACTTTGATCATGTATGTAGCTGGTTATACGGTCAGTTTTGAAAATCGGTGAACACAAGTAGATTTTTTGGAGTGATCAAGTGGTAAAATATGTATACCTTTAGATTCAAGTGACTTATTCACATGTGTAGGTTTCTCAGATTGTAGTTTTGATGGTGGGTTAAGCATATTCATAGGTGATAAACAAGATGAACAGATCAAAATCTCAATTTGATATATGTATGAGCGTATGCAGATATCAAGTAATTAGTTTACTATGATTGGTTGGGCCAAACTCAAAGTGGACGGTCAAATATCTTTACCTATCGGTGGATAATTGACTGAACGGTTGGTTATGATGGATAAGTGAGAATACTTAGACATACGGTGATCTTGTCTTAAAATCAACGGTCAGATAGCTTGATCTAGGGATGAAGATCATTCTCAATAATTAGATTCATGTTGGAGAATAGATGTGAGGTTAGGATAGCTAAATTGGTATCGCACACATGTACATACTAAGTTAAACTTCATGATGACACTCAAAAATTTAATACTTGGGTATTGAAAAGTTTGGAGTGTTACAAGTAGTCTGTAAAAAGAATGAACTTCCTATGAATCAAGTAATGTTGCCAATGTCGCAATGCCTGGACCACTGCATATAATTCGAGCTCAAACATTGACCACTTTTTGCGTGCATCACTGATCTTCTCACTATAGAAGGCTATATAGTTCAAGATGATCTCTAGTACATAAGAGTGGACCTGAAATAAGGTGCCTATCTTTGAGTTTCATTTATGCCATTCAACTACTTGAAGATGATCTGATATATATTTTTATTCATCCAGGTATCATTTTGTAAATTAGTAGATCCAACTATTGAATTAGCCATCGATTGTGATCAACGGTCAAGTGATTTGTGAAAGGGTAAGGGTTAGTCCTACCCCATGAGTTCTTTTTGCCTTAGGACTTTAGGAATTTTCTTTCACTGGTAACTATTTTTAATATTTCCCAAAGGAATGGAGATGAACAGATAAATAAAAAGAAAACTATATAATGTTGATTTTATTAATATTTGAATATGTGGCCAATTACCATCTGAAAGTGCACTTACTAGTGCCCTGGTTTGTCAATTACGGTGTAAGTTGAGTCAGTCGGACAACAACGCCTAACAGGAAGATCAAGTCAAGTGTCTGCCTCAACTGGATGTGTGGAAGCTCGTCATAGGTAAATCATAGCCTCACATCCCATGTCCCAAAACACCAGGTGATTAAAACCCTTAAAAATAAGTAGAACACCTTAGAGTTTTAGTGTTAGAAAACTTTTTACCAAACAGAAAAATCTTTAAGTTTTTCTTACCTTGTCGATTATATGGATTCCCCTTTCGAGATGATCGACCTGGTCTGTAGATGTCCTCTGCATCTCAATCGATACAATCGAGTGAGGACAAAAAGCGTCCAGCAATCAAACATTCATCTGGACGATTTATCGATATATCGGACTCTCAATCGATATCATCGATATTCGATCCCATCGAAAGTGGATCGATAATATCGACAGATAATTTTTCGGCGCCCTTATTTTTCTAAAGAAAAATTCTATGAGCTTCAATATATTGATGACTGTCCGATTCAATCTGAATTCAAATATCGATTATATCGGAAGTCAGTCGATCATATCGATAGTGGGCGCATGTTTCCTGTAGTATAAATTTCAGGATATTTTAAACGTTGATCGGGGGTCAGTCGAGAAATCGATATTCATATGTCAATCATATCGAGACCTGGTTGATTGGATCGAGACCGGACACAAACCGTCCAATAAGCTTATAGGTAAATCTATAGATTTATCGATCCCATCGACATGGACTCCGATATCATCGATATACAAATTCCAATGACATCGACTGTTCCCCGATCATATCTTTAGAACCTGAAATTCTTCAAGGCTTGTCTCTCTTGTTTTCACCTGTCGATAGATCGATTTATCTATCGAAGGAATCAGAGTTCGAAATTCGATAACATTGATGTGTGTCTCGATCCCATCGACCAGTTGGAAAAAGATTTCCAAAAGTGAAAATGACATTTGAGTTTGTATCATCGAGCGGATCATCGATACAATCGAGAGTATACGCTCGATCATATCGACTCTTGCTCGATGATATCGAACTCGGTCATAAATGTGACCGTTTTATATCCGTTGGAACCTTTTGCCTATATATAGAGAGGTTAGTCTTTATTGTTGGTAGAGAAAGCAAAAAGTGCTTCTGAGTGTTTTAAACTTCATATCATTTATCTTAAGCCCTTTCTCTCTAGGAGTTCATCCTCTAATCCACCCTCATCATTGATATTTGATAGAGTGGATTGGAGAATGAACTTCCACATTTAAGGATCCTCCAGCTACTACCTTAATGACAAATCATTCAGCTGAGATGACTTAAATGCATAGATGATTAGAATCACTCTATCTTCCTAATATGAAAACCTTTAGAGAGTAGAATTCCATCATAACCTTGACCTAACCTGAAGCCTAGTACTGGTATACCTTTTGTGTTGCGGATCAAGGGAGCCGAAGACCCTTCAACAACAAGAAGGAGATCTTCGACATTGCGTTGAATAGGACTCATAAACTTATTTGTAAGTATCTAGAGTCCAGAGGACACTTGTGATCATTCCTTTTTAGAATTAGGTCTTAAGTGTTGCTCACCCTTTGAAGTCCTCAAAGGAGGCCTCTGATGGGAGTGTACGTGCGGGGTGCGTTGTGTGGACCCTTGCTCTGTGGAGAGCATAAATATCTAGGTGCGTTGCGTGGACCCTTGCTTTGTATGGGCATAAACATTTGGTTATGAGTGCGCTAACAAAACTATAGGGTTTGAGGTGAACCGAGTAGAAACCTCTGTGAAGGTTGAAGGTGAACCTGATTTAAAACCTTAGGTTTGAGGTGAACCATGAGAAACCTCCTTAGTGAAATTCGGTACACTCAAGGGTTGAGTGTGGAAGCCGGGAGTGGAGTAGACAAGTAGTCGAACCACTATAAAATGACTGTATTTGAGATTGGTATTGTCTTTCATTTATGTGATTTCCTTATATGCCTTTATATCTGATCATCTGAAATCATATCTTATACATACACACAGTCATATCCATCACAATCTTATCTGTAAATTGTTTATCTTTTAAGTAGTTTGTGATTGGATCCTCTACCAGGCTTGGAAGTCAGTAGAGTTATTTTTGAATAATCCTAATCTGTACCCTGTGATAGGATTTTTAATATAGCTCATAATTCTTTTTAAAAAAAATCCTATTCGCCCCCCTCTAGGATATATTGGCATATTCCTACTTCAACTCAAGCGGTCTTCACCACTATTTCAATTGGTATCAGAGTGGGTCTCTCTTTAAGGGCTTCACTACCTAGAGAGTGATCTTGACTGAAGTTAAGGAATATGGCCAAAGGAGAGGGCTCATCTGTCACTAGACTTCCAGTATTTGATGGTTCAAATTATGCTTACTGGAAGGCTAGAATGCATTACTTCCTGAGATCTTTGGATCATGATGTTTAGGATGTAGTTGAAAAGGGATATGTGGTACCATCTGAATAAATTGTACTTGAAAATGAAACCACAATCACTAAACCCAAACCTAATGAAAAGTAGACGACGTTTGACAAAGAACAGCGAAATGCTGAAGCAAAAGCAATGAACGACATCTACTTTGCCGTGTTTCAAGATATTTTCAATTAGATAAGCATGTGAGAGACCTCTAAAGAAGCATGGGACTTATTGAAAACAACCCATGAAGGCATAAACACTGTGAAGAGATCTAAACTATAACTTTTAACTTCACAGTTCGAAAATCTCAGGATGGAAGAGCATGAGACATTTATGGAGTTTTTCACTAAATTGAATATCATTTGTAACTCCATGGGTGGATTGAGAGAGAAGGTTCCGGTATCTAAAATATGTAGGAAAATATTAAGATACCTACCTGAACGGTTCAATCCCAAGGTAACAACAATTGAGGAGTGTAGGAATATTGATGAGATGAAAGTAGAAGAGCTAGTAAGTTCCCTACAAACTTTTAAACTACACTTCACACAACCCCAAAAATCCAAAAATACTGTCCTAAGATCATCAAAGAAAACAAAACATGAGGACAGTGAGAGTGAAAAGGAAGATGAAGATGAGGAAGTGGCTTTGCTGGCACAGAAATTCAGAAGATTCTTTTAGAAGAATCGCGGCCGCCCCTCTAGAGGTAGAAAGGTAGATAACAAACCTTCTGCAGGCAAATTTGGAAAAAGGACCAAAGAACCACAATGTTATGCCTATCATGAGTATGGACACCTATCTACCGAATGCCCAAAAGAAAAAACCAAAGGCAAGGCGATGGCCGCTACATGGGATGATACAGAAGAGTCAAACTTAGAAACTTGTGACTCAGAGAGCGATGGTGGCCAAAAATCCTTGAAAATTCTTATGGCTTCCACATCTCCAATCATTCCCACAGAATCTGAAAGAAATGAAGAACAGCAAGCCACTGAATCATTTTCATCTGACAATGAGGAATTAGAGTCTGAAGAAGAAGAGGAAGAAATTGAAAAGGATAAATTGCAAGATGCTCATAATCAGCTGTACATTCATAGCATCCATATCCTTAAAAAACTCGGCATGTCTGAAAATAAGAAAAAATTGTTGCAGAAAAACTTGGAAAGAACCTTGAAAATAAACATACATTTAGCCAATGATTTGCAAGAATATCACACAAACAATGATCAATTAGAAAGAGAAAACTTATTCCTAAAAGCAGAATTATTAAAACTTATGAACCAGGCTGAATTGCTAAGAGATGATAATGCACAACTCAAAAATGAGAACCACTCACTTTGTATTGACTTAGAAAAATCTAGGAAATTTGCTGAGATAAACTACAAATTTTCTCAGAGTGGTGAGAAATTGAAAAAATTTTTATGGATGGGAAGACTAGGAAGAGATAAGAGTGGACTAGGATATGAGAAAAGTAAAAAGGAAAACTAAAAATAAAGCTCAAACAAAACTTACTGCTTCGAGTAGTAATATTGGAATTTCTCCAGTTTGTAATTTATGTGGTGATGTTGGTCATTATAAATTTAAATGTTTAGCACTTAGACGAACTCTATATAACTCTAATCAAAATCACTTTGGAAAATTCAAACCAATCAGAGAAACTCAGAATGTTAAAAGTCCATCTAGGAGAAACACTCATCCATCACCACCTAAAGAAAAAAATAGAATGAAGAAATCTGTCTCACAATGGGTAGTTAAAGAAAAACTGAACTGTTTGATGTTTAAATCTCATATACCCTGATATATCAAGCAGAAAAAGGAACAAATCCAAATTATGCATCTAGATCTGGATATTTGCTGAAATGATGCAATTTTGTTGAGTCTTCAATATTACATCTGAGGTTGGAGACCTTGAACTTTTGTATATAAACATTATCATGTTTATAATTGTACAGAACTAGTATAAATTTTTGTGACATATACTGATCAAGCCAAGAAATACCCAATAGTGTGTCGAAATTGTGAAAATTCTGAATAGTATCTACTTTTGATACGAGTGTCGACCATTTTCGATTTCATCGACCGAGGGTCGATGCAATCGACGACTCTTCAGAATAAGAAAAGCCATATGACCGTGGATGACATCATGGGCAGTCTCGATAGAATCGATTAATAACTTTTCGATACAATCGATACATTGATCGATATGATCGACAGATGGCACCCGATAAAAGTCAGCAGGTCGAAAAAAAAAAGATTTCTTCAAAAGGGCTTCTCGGTCGTCTTCCCTGTCTGATCCTCTTGACTAATCACCAGAAGCCAAGTCGAACTAACCAAATCCCACCACAAATCAGGTAATATTCTTCTAACATTTTCAGAACTTTCTTTTCTTGGTTTGTCGGGCATTTTTGTCATTTTTTCCCAAATACTTCAAACAGCCTATTCTTCCACATAGAAAAAGATAAAAACGTAGCATCCGGTCCGGGGGAGTCTTCGAGAGCTACCCGATAAAAAGTCCTTATTTCAAGGGAAAGAGCAAGGATCCCGGACCGTGGGACCCCCACACGGCAAAGATTACGACACAGTGGGTCCCAAACTGAAGTTCCTGCACCGTCTCAACCAGCGCCGCCTCCTCTGCCTGTCCAACGCCCACCAAAATACGCCAATAGGAAGCTGATTTTTGAAAAAAAAGTCGACAGGGACTGTTTAACATCGTATAAACTAGAACCCCTATTTGCTGTAATCGGTTGACTGTCCATCCCTGATTTTGGTGGACCATACCAACTGAAAAGGACACGCAACTTCCTTGCTGCATGTCATTCCTCGGTGGCTGACCCTCCTTCATTCATGCTATCCCTGGATGGTGATGATGCATTTATCACCCCCGCCACTGTAGCTCACATCCTCAATCTACAGTTGGCTCTAGAAGGCCTTCCAAATTGGGATCTCGACCTTCCAGATGTCCGATTAAAGATAACCAAATACCTATGTCACAACAGATATATTCCATAGCATCAAGAGAATGCCTTAAAAGCTAGGTATATGGAGCCTCGGTTTCAAGTCATGCATGGAATCTTTACTACTAATTTGTACCCAAGAAGTACAAACCGATCAGATCTCACAAGTCTCATGGTCATGATAGTCTACTCTGTTGCAACCGGGACAAATATTTGCCTTCCAACTCTGATTGTCAATCAGTTTGTCAATGCCATATATACTTTTAGAGATTTGCATCTGCCATATCCCTGGATTATTAGCAGAATCTGTCAAAGCATTGGCTTTCCTTCTACAACTGATCTAGTATTCCCGCTCAAAGTTTTCAATAAAAAGAATATTCAGAAAATGGATCTAATATTTCACAAGTACAAGGAGAAAACTGAGGAAGACATTCATACAGAAGGGGAATGAGGAGAAGGTGGTGATCCCATGGAAGGGGATGCAATGACTGACGATGCACCTCCTGGACCTGATATCGCTCCATCTACGTCAACCGCTGGGTATGGAAAAAGGCTCAAACTGGACAGTATTGGGGCCATTCAGAAGGACATCCACTCAGTTAAAGAATGACTTACTTGCTGGAAAGGATGGTTCAAGGAGTGCAGAGCACGGTACAACAATTGGTGGATCTGATGACGTGTCGACGGGATGACACGATGCCATCTCATTCTACTCTGTGAGGCCGGGTTCATGCATACTATCATACACACCTTACTCTTATCTTTCGGATGAACATCAGTATCTTTTTGGATGTTCTATGCTCTTAGTAGTGTGTATGACAGCCTTCTCACCATGCATTTTTTTTTGGTTGAATATGCCCATGAATGGCCCAAAATACTGATTGTGATATTTGGGTGCCCTTAAATGGGCTTTTTTTTTTTTGGTTAAACTGTTGCTGTCTGGAGCAGTATACTTCTCTGAAATATGGATATTTCTTCCAATCTTGGGTAGTTTATTTTGCATATGGATGAATCTAGTTCTTATCTTCCTGCCATTTAAATTTATGCCTCCCTAGTTTAATAAAGTTTCAGGGTTATGGACTGCATGTTTATCTTATGCCTTAAGTGCTTTATTAAATCCATACTGTCTGCTCATGATGTATGCTTTATACTGCTTTCATTTATATACATCTATCTCTATTTGTTCCCTCATCTACACTTCAACTTCAGTCAATATCACTTGCTATATCTTTGTCAATGACTGACAAAAAGGGGAAGAACAATTACAAACACCCCCGTGGAAAATTGGATATTTGTGCTCTTATATGTTGCAAGCGTTAGGGGGAGCAGCCGCAATAAGAAAGAGGGAGTTTTGAAGAAAGGCGGAGAACTTACTGGGTGTGTACATGGGTGATTAGAATTTATAAAATTGTGTTAATGCATGTATACACAATTTAGGATGTATCTGTTTAAATATTTTTCTAGGGTGTTTTGGGTATTTTATCACTTAATTGACAAAGGGGGAGATTGAAAGTGCACCTAGCTAGTGCCCTGGTTTGTCAATTACGGTGTAAGTTGAATCAGTCGGACAATAGCGCCTAACAAGAAGATCAAGTCAAGTGTCTACCTCAACTGGATGTATGAAAGCTCACCATAGGTAAATCATAGCCTCACATCCCATGTCCCAAAACACCAGGTGATTAAAACCCTTAAAAATAAGTAGAACACCTTAGGGTTTTAGTGTAAGAAAACTTTTTACCAAACAGAAAAATCTTCAAGTTTTTCTTACCCTATCGATTATATGGATTCCCCTTTTGATATGATCGACCTGTTCTGTCGATGTCCTCGGCATCTCAATCGATATAATCTAGTGAAGAGAAAAAGCGTCCAGCAATCAAACATTCATCTGGACGATTTATCGATATATCGGACTCTCAATCGATATCATCAATATTCGAATATCGATCTCATCGAAAGTGGATCGATAATATCGACAGACAGTTTTCTGACGCACCTGTTTTTCTAAAGAAAACTTCTATGAGCTTCGATATATCGATGACTGTCTGATTCAATCTGAATTCAAATATCGATCATATCGGAAGTCAGTCGATCATATAGATAGTGGGTGCATGTTTCCTCCAGCATAAATTTCAGGATGTTTTAAACGTTGATCGGGGGTGAGTCGAGAAATCGATATTCATATGTCGATCATATCGAGACCTAGTCGATTGGATCGAGACCAGACACAAATCGTCCAGTAAGCTTATAGGTAAATCTATACGATTTATTGATCCCATCGACACGGAATTCGATATCATCGATTTACAAATTTCGATGACATCGACTGTTCCCCGATCATGTCTTTAGAACCTGAAATTCTTCAAGGCTTGTCTCTCTTATTTTCACCTATTGATAGATCGATTCATCTATCGATGGAATCGAAATTCGAAATCTGATAACATCGATGTGTGTCTCGATCCCATCGACCAGTTGGCAAAAGGTTTTCAAAAGTAAAAATGACATTTGAGTTTGTATCATCGAGCGGATCATCGATACAATCGAGAGTATATGCTCGATCATATCGACTCTTGCTCGATGATATCGAACTCCGTCATAAATGTGACCGTTTTATATCCGTTGGAACCTTTTGTCTATATATAGAGAGGTTAGTCTTTATTGCTGGTAGAGAAAGCAGAGAGTGCTTCTGAGTGTTTTAAACTTCATATCATTTATCGCCCTTTCTCTCAGGGAGTTCATCCTCCAATCCACCCTCATCATTGATATTCAATAGAGTAGATTGGAGAATGAACTTCTGCATTCAAGGATCCTCTAGCTACTGCCTTAATGACAAATTATTAAGCTGGGATGCCTTGAATGCATAGATGATTGGAATCACTCTATCTTCCTAATAGAAAAACCTTTAGAGAGTAGAATTCCATCATAACCTTGACCCAACCTGAAGCCTAGTACGGGTATACCTTTTGTGTTGCGGATCAAGGGAGCCGAAGACCCTTCAACAATAAGGAGGAGATCTTCGACATTACGCTGAATGAGACTCATCAACTTATTTGTAAGTATCTAGAGTCTAAAGGACACTTATGATCATTCCTTTTTAGGATTGGGTCTTAAGTGTTGCTCACCTTTTGAAGTCCTCAAAGGAGGCCTCCGACGGGAGTATATGTGCGGGGTGCGTTATGTGGACCCTTGCTCTGTGGAGAACATATACATCTGGGTGCGTTGTGTGGACCCTTGCTCTGTGTGGACATAAACATCTGGTTAGGAGTGCGCCAGCAAAACTACAGGGTTTGAGGTGAACCGAGTAAAAACCTTTGTAAAGGTTGAAGGTGAACCTGATTTAAAATCTTAGGTTTGAGGTGAACCATGGAAAACCTCCTTAGTGAAATCCGGTACACTCAAGGGTTGAGTGTGGAAGCCGGGAGTGGAGTAGACAAGTAGTCGAACCACTATAAAATGACCGTGTTTGAGATTGGTATTGTCTTTCATTTATGTGATTTCCTTATATGCCTTTATATCTGATCATCTGAAATCACATCTTATACACACACACAGAGCCATATCCATCACAATCTTATCTATAAATTGTTTGTCTTTTAAGTAGTTTGTGATTGGATCCTCTACCAGGCTTGGAAGTCAGTAGAGTTATTTTTGAGTAATCCTAATCTGTACCCTGTGATAGGATTAGTATGATAGGATTTTTAATATAACTCATAAATTTTTATTTTTTTTAAAAAAAATCCTATTCACCCCCCTCTAGGACATATTGGCATATTCCTACTTCAACTCAAGCGGTCTTCACCGCTATTTCACCATCGACATAGTATCAGAATAAATAATCTAAAGAAATAAATACCATAATCCGTCTATAAGAATAGATGATCAAGGTTAATGGTCCGTAAGATCTAAACAAAAGGATGATTGCTTAACTAAGAAGGTAAGAACTCAGTTGATCAAGATCTAACAACTTAAGGTTGTGGACATTTAATTTAATCCTATGATGTTGTAGCAGTGTCACTGGACAATAGAAATTTATGTTAAGACTAGGCTAGGATATATTATGTTAGGATAAACGTAACGATAGATATAAAAGATAAATGAATTTTGCTTGGTGTGGCCCTCAAGCTCTTCTTCGATTGCTGCTTTTATAGGTTATCGAGGCGGCTAAACCCTTGCTAGGTTTCCATCTTCATCAAGGATGCTCTACTTTTACAACGTATATTCCAAATAGGAAGATTTGTATAGATATGAGTCTGTGGCTCTCGAATCTTTACATAGATGGTCTCCTGGACGATGTTGCATCTAAAATTAGATTAATCAAGGAAACCTTTACTGTTGATCCCAGACCTCAAATCGATCGCGGTTATTTATTTGGTAACCTAATCAAACCACCTCTTACAGGACCTTGAACTCTCTCTCCCTTTTAATAATGGTCTTGGAGGGGTTGGATGGTTCAAGACACTATTGTATATAAAAAAAATAGCTCAATCAGAGCTATCTCCACTATTCTTCCTACTGTGTCTCATCTGATTATCAAACTGGTTAAATTAGATTTTTCATCGAGCTCTCCCATTCTCTTAATTCGGATTATTATATGGATCGAGACCTAATTTTCTTAGTGTTTATCCTCTCTTGATTTGGGTCCGAACTGTAATTGAATTTTCTTGGATATTGGTCTAATCTTCGAATATTTGAAATATATATTCTTTATTATCTCTGTAAACTTTCCGAACTTCTTTGGGACGATCTCCCAGTTTAAAAGGACTATGATAGATGACCTCTCTAAATGTATCATAACTAGATTTCACTACAAGAAATTCCACTTTTACCTACAAAACAATTCGTAGGTAAATGATATGATTTTGTAGGTAAAAAGTTTTACCTACGAAAAATTTCATCGGTAAATTCGTTGGTAAAAAGCCGTGGCTAAAGACTTTTACTGATGAAAAATGTCATCGTCGGCAATGGTAACACTTTTACCTACGAAATTAAAAACTTTGTTAAGACTTGTACCTATGATATTTTTCGTAGGTAAACATTGTGTTAAGACTTTTACCTGCGAACATTTTCGTAGCTAAAAACTTTGTTAAAACTTTTACCTACAAAATTTTTCCTAAGTACAAATGGTGTTAAGACTTTGCCCACGAACGTTTTCGTAGCTACCAACTTTGTTAAAACTTTTCCCTACGAAATTTTTCATAGGTACAAACTGTGTTAAGACTTTTGCCTACGAATGTTGTCGTAGCTAATAACTATGTTAATACTTTTACCTACAAAATTGTGCGTAGGTACAAACGGTGTTAAGACTTATACCTACGAAAGTTTTCATAGGTACAAACTGTGTTAAGACTTTTTACCTACAAATTCTGACGTAAGTAAAAACCGTTAATGAATCATTTACCTACAAAAAATTTCGTAGGTAAAAATGTCAATGAAACTTTCACCTACGAAAATAGTCGTAGGTAAAAGTCTCTCTTTTTTTTTTTTTTTTTTTTTTTCAAATTCCTGTTATACACCTGTTACAATATATTTCATTATCTTCACATTCCCATTTTTCCAAACAAACACAAACTACATCCATCCAAACACAAACCACATCCATACATACATAAATAATCTTATCCACATTACATTCATCCACGCACGAATACATATAAGGTGTAAAACAAGAAATCATAGAATAACTGTAGTAGAAGAAATAAGAAGATCAATTCATAGAACAAAACCTTTATTATCAAAAGTAGAGCATCCAAGCTTAAAATGAATATTTTTATGTAAATATCTTACAAATGAACCCATTCAGCAAGCATTAATGTACCAGCCTACAATTGGTTGAAGATGTTTACCAAATTTCCATCAACCAAGGCCTTTGCATCTTTCAACACTTCTCATCTTTCTAATGAACAACCTAGATAAATCAACTACCAGCATCACACCATTAAAGACAACCAAATTAAAGGTAATGACAGTCACAATCTACCAAGCTTTTGGCACAATCAGTTCTACCACATAAATAGAAAATCACACTTAAATGGTCTAATGACATCATTGGGCTAATGCTGCCAAAATCAACGAGACATTTGACACTTGCAGAAACAAGTTGCGGCAGGCAGCAATGACAGTCCAGGACTGGACAAAGGGATTGGAACAGAGCACATTGCAAAAAAGAGACTTCACCTCCAAATTGCATTTTAAAATTCGAGTGATATATTTACCTGTAAAGTATTTCTGCAGAGGTAGCTTTCAGGCATAATAACTTTGGCAAGATGTGATGGTTGATATATGTGGCATACAAGTAACTCAAATTAATCTGTCAGCACCAACTTA
Source organism: Magnolia kwangsiensis (assembly GCA_037074715.1). Taxonomy (NCBI): domain Eukaryota; kingdom Viridiplantae; phylum Streptophyta; class Magnoliopsida; order Magnoliales; family Magnoliaceae; genus Magnolia; species Magnolia kwangsiensis. Next base: position 91,907,835 of record CM073588.1, read on the forward strand.
GATGCATCATAATCTAGAAATTACCTTGATTTGATTACCAAATTAGTCAATTGTTGGACAAGTATCAGATGGTTAAATTTAAAAAATAAAAAATAAAAAAAATCCAACTGTTCAACAAATAAGTTTCCACAAATCAAGTTAAGATTGTTGAACCAATCTGATTTTCAGATTATAACCTTTATCTATAGTGGACCCCACAATTTGAATGGCATAATGAGATAATGCACGTCGTGTTTACAAATCTCTATCTCTAAGTGCCTGTGCATCATGCATCAAACTGTCCTAATTTCACTAGGGCAGAATAGTATAGAAACAACAACTAACTCATTTTGATTTCATTTTTGAGTGTTATGAAATTGAGGATGTGAACCTCATTTTTTTCTTTACCCATTTTGGGACTGTTTCATTGTCCTGGTTAAAACTCAGATTCTTAAAGTGAAGAGTCTGAAGACCATCCTAGTGAAGGTGATAAGATCAAAATTTATTCTTGGCATCACGTACTTGATCTTCAAGGCATTTATCCTCATCCCTACTGCTCTTACTAATCACACCAGCAAGAGTACTGCAATGAATAAACTCATTAGGGGAACAAAATCCCATCGTGCATGCAAGTTGGGGCATGGATTCTTCACTATGAAGAGATTTCTACATATAAGGTAAAGTTCAGGTTCGGTCGGGTTGAGGATTTTCATCTTACACTATATTGTGGAGAAGGAACAGTTGAACATTTTGAATTAATGGTAACTTGATCTCCACTTCTTTCATATCACATACACCTGATTCTTTCCATTCATGCAAGCATTTATCGAGCTCTACTCCATTGCAAGCACCAAGGTATCAAATCCACCATTTGACTAGTATATAGTTTAACCTGCATTTTGTAGACATTGTAAGACAATACACCACAAACATCTGAGTTTATTAAAAAGTTGGAGGAAAACTGATATAAAATCCAACATGTACTGTTAAAGAGTATTTTGTTGGCTGATTAGTTTAATCCATCACTGTTAGTAGCACTGGAATCAGTGATGTAAGTACCTTTTCTTCTGGTAGAGCAATGAAAATAGACCATTGGTAAAATGAAGGTGAAAAGGATATCTCAAAGTGTATTCCATCATTAGAAGTTTTAACTAATTTTTTTTTTTTTGTGCAGACAACCGAGGACAAGGTTTCATCAGAAAACTCACATCCATTTCTGTTTTAGATACTCCATTTCCAATAGGTGGGAGATCTCCAATTGTATCTCTCACAGTTATTGCACGAAAGGGTGCCCCTCTAGCTGTACTCCTAACGATAGCATATTATACATCCCCTGGTAATGTGATTTTCAGTTCTAGGCCTGCAAAGATATGCATTGGTTCGGCCACTCTGGGAGTGTCTCTTCTGGAGAAGCTGCCCATATGAATGCTCGTTTCCTAGACTGAGAAACACCAAAGGCTCCAGCCTCTAGAAAACCAAATCTCAACTAAAAAGGCACACACAAAAATTATATAGCTGCTTTACAAGAGAAAAAGAAGAAAAAGAAGAAGAAGACAAACTGTCTCAAAAAACCAAAGGGCTAAGAAGCCACACAATCCCAAAATGAAAAAGCAAAAAATGGAGGTTTCCATTCAATTGTTTCTTGCAACATAAGAGAAAATGGATGACATAAGTTCTGTGGCAAGTATGTAACTAAGCATCTCTCTCTAACTAATGAAGAAACTGTAGACGATATCAAGGATGAGGGAGCAAATAACTTGAAAATTGTAGCATCGATTGATACATGCAGCATTTCGTATATGACATGGATGCTTTCCAAAATTCCTGTGAAATTCAGGAAAAAAAAAAAAAAACCTTCTCTTAAAAAGCTTCAAAACCATCCTACCAGGGACCATCCAGCTCCAGAGCCATGAACAGACCTGAACAAGGAGAGAAGGGCTAGCTTTGCCAACTTAAACTGCTCTTGGGAGTGGTTAATAAACTTTAAAAGAATGAAAATCCATTGTCCTTACACAAATGTGCAAGTCCTAAAACATGGCAAATATCAAACTGGTCATTGCATTTTTTTAGGTAAGTTAGAACTGTGCTTTGACATAATGAATACACTAGGAAAAAGAGTTGGAGGAGATTCTCACCTCCTCCCATGGCTCTTTGGCCCTTCCCATCCCTTCCTTATCCCCAGCTTCTCTTGTCATCCCCCTGTCCATCCATGAAAAAAGAAAAAAAAAATCTTCTTTTTCATCACATTACAACATGTTCAACTCATCCAAATAATAGATGCCTAAAAGATACCAAAGAATCAGAATATCTACAGCCCAAAAAAGGGGGAAGGACAATCATCTGCCCTAATCCCTCTCAATTGATGAACATATTCCTCTTTACGAATTCTATATATGCTTATATATACAAACTTTTAATCATCTTTTCCTTGCTCACATTCCTTTGGCATAATCAAGCTAGGCATCTTTTTTTTTTTTTTTTTTTTTTTTTTTTTTTTTTTTTTTGTGTGGATGAGAACCAATCTTCCAGACTATTCATTAGACAATCCCTACAATGGAATATTCCATCTATACAACTATTGACCAACAAATGAGATCCAATTTTCCAGACTATTCATTAGGCCATCCACACAAGAAACAATCCCCATTCTACAGGAATTCAACATCTATAAAATAAAAAATTACAACTTAGAATACAAAATTCAAAGAAGAGGAAGCATTAGGTAACTAAAATAACCTATATAAGATAGTTATATCACACTAAATTCTCTAAGTTAGATATACATCCACTATCTTCATCATTGATGTTAAGAAGCACTACATTAGAAGGAAGAGTAATAACCTTAAAATTTCTAATTAAGAGTTGCCTAATAAAAACTAAAACATAAGTGTATGTCTATACTAGTAAAATGGGCAAGTGGAAAGAGGAAGTGGTTTGCAAGTCGTGAGAGAGGAGAGGAAGTAGTTTGTAAAAAGGCTTCTTGGGAGGTTTGCTACAATGTGCCCAAATGAATTGTTATAGGATATGTCCAGATGGGTGATGTGGAGGCCAACTAATCCAAATGCAAGTTGATACATGGAAAGTTTTCCATGCACTTAGACTACCTCCATGTAGCATAAATTTATGGAGATTCTTACATGCAACCTGAACCATCCAAATCATGAGGAATCTACTAAATCCTGTATTTCAAATCCTCAAAAGGGCCTCTTTTAAAATTCAAGAGAAAAGGAGCGTGGAGAATCCTAAATCTTACACATATATGTAATATTTCAACAACCGAAAACAACAAAACCAAACATGGGAAAATTGTACCATGGGAAAATTATCCATTTGAGATTGTAAGTCTATATCATGTACTTGACTCATTTGAACAGTATGTATTCTTCAAAAGTTAACCAACCAAACATCATGGATGGAAGTTGAAGTAAGATAAATCCATTGCCCAATAGACAATGTACACAACCATGATATTTATTTTATAAGTAATCAACAAGAGAATCAACTATAGGCTTTTGTAGTGTAATGAATAAAGAAGGCTATGATAGAAAACCTGGTGTTGAATGTTAATGGGACCACCGAATAGCAAAATAGAGTATGGAGAGACGATTTTAGTATCTCGCAAAAATAATTTACTAGTTTCAATCTGAAAACATGAGAAAATATTGAAAATTTAGTAATCCATTCTTAATCACAACATAAGAATTAAGAACTTACAGAAAATCTTAAGGAAAATGCTTGAAAAAATTGCTGTTAGCAACCCACAATATTTAGCCGCTTAACAGACGCAGAACCAAAGTCAAATCTTCTGTTATTTTAAGAAAGATATTAACAATTGATTTGGTAGAACGGTAAAACAAAATAAATAAAGGAATCCATCTTACTCAGAATTGGGAAAAAAGAAAGATATCATGACTCAAGACTACCAGGGTTCACCTATTGCACCCCACACGTAACACGGTCCGATGGCAGGAAATGTCCATGCTCTGGATGCTACCCACAATAATAAAATAATAATAATAATAATAATAATAATAATAATAATCCGGTGGCAAACAGGTGTGTGACCATCAAGGCATCAATATGTTTTGCTGAAAATCTTGTGACTGGGATCATAATAAACTCTACAAGATATCCTCCCATTATCGAATCATAGGTTGTTCAAAACTGTGCTTCAAACCCAAATGTATGACAATCTTTGCATGTGGGGCCCATGTGGTAAACATGCTGATGAATTATCTCATTTTAGCTAATGATAATTACTTATCTCATTAACATAAACTTATTATGTATAATAGAGATCTTATCTCTAATACAAAATAATTGTTAACTAAAATGTGATGAACTTATTTTTAGTCATCAGCCAAACAGGACCGTAGGGTTTCCCTGGGTTTATTATCATGGAATAAAAATGTTTATAAGCAGCTTGCATTGTAGAATTTTTGTTCAGCTCTTTCTCTAAAGTGCATGTTGTGCGTGGCAGTTGTAATTACTGGCATTGTTGATCTGGTGGGCCACTTCATGACTATAGACCAAACATTGCAACAATTAAACGGCTGTGACCATCCAGTTATGAGTTTTTCTATTTGAATGTGGGCCATTGCCTTGTTTTGAGCTAAGTGGTCCACTAATTCAGATGGCTAGTATAGTACAAACCCCTTAATTTTGTTGAATCTATGAAACAATATCCTAGCAGCATTTCTCATTTTGAAAATCTAGAAGAAATAATAAATAAATAAAGTACTACTTTCTCCCAAAAGGGTAGTTATAGAGAAAGGGTTTTAATGACTTCCTCTTGTAGAGGGGGGAAAACAGAGAGAAGTAATAGTAGGTTTTTAGAGGATAATACCTATCAGGATCTTCCTTTTCTTACTTCGCTTTTCACTTGCGAAATCATATAACAGAGAGGATACTCTTAATGAAAATATAAGATCAATGTAATAACAGAGAGGATTTAGGGTAGGGATTTGTAAATTCTATGAATTTCAAATCTCCCTTGTTTGTAAGAACTGATACATGCATGTTCCAACAAACCATAACCTCAGTTGAATCGTCTGTTCCTGGCAGAAACGGATTACTTGTGCCCCTGGCACAGAGATATACTTGTGTCCTCTATTGTTGGAAGCTATGTGGGCCCACAGACATGCCCTCCATTCATCAATTTTTCAAGAGAAAAATAGGACAGATCTTTAAAAATCAAGCACATCTAAAACTGAGGTGGGCCACATGAAACTAGAGAGTTGGAATAGAAACATCCACTGTTGAAACCTTCCTAGAGCCGATCATGGTGTTTATATGAAATCCAAACCGTTCATAGGGTCATCACCACTCCGATAAACTGTATGAATAAATATCATCCAGATACATAACTTATGTGGCCTCACAGTTTCCTATGGTGGACGTTCCAACCCTGCTGTTTTGTGTGGTAGGGCCAACTGAGATGTATTTCAGACATCGAACCCATCTGCTATATGTGTCCCACTTAGATGAAGGGTTAGGGTTTTTACCTTTCGCATTTTGAGGAAGAGAATGAGAGGAGTTTGAGTTGGAGCACCGATCACAAGTCCACGCCAAAAATTGGGTTCTCGAGCTCTGAGGGGAGAGAGAGAGAGAGAGAGAGAGAGAGAGAGAGAGAGAGAGAGAGAGAGAGAGAGAGAGAGAGAGAGAGAGGGCCGAGAGAGACAGAGGGCCTAGAGAGAGAGAGAGAGAGAGAGGCTGCGCGAGAGAGAGGACCGAGAGAGAAGATAGAGACGGAGAGAGTTTGATACAGGATGCGGATTTCCTGTGAGGAAGTTACTGCACCGGAAACCCAAGTGGGGCCCACTGTGATTTTTGTTAGAAATCCATATCATCCATACATTTTTTGAGATCATTTTAAGGCATGGGGTAAAAAATGAGACGGATCCAATACTAAAGTGGGTCGAAAATGTGAGGATTGAACGTCCACTATTGAAATACTCATGGGGCCAAAGAAATATTGAATCATTCTAATATTTGTGTTTTCAATTCATCTCAGTAGGAATGACGTTAAGAACGATATGGATGACATCTAAACATAACTGTCGACCCCAGAAAGTTTTCAACAGTAAGAATTTCCTTACCCACCTTTTCCTTTAGTTAAGCCCACTTGAGTATTGGATCCGACTCATTTTTTGTTAGAAATCCATATCATCCATACATTTTTTGAGATCATTTTAATGCATGGGGTAAAAAATGAGATGGATCCAATACTAAAGTGGGCCGAAAATGTAAGGATTGAACGTCCACTGTTGAAATACTCATGGGCCAAAGAAGTATTGAATCATTCTAATATTTGTGTTTTCAATTCATCTCAGTAGGAATGACGTTAAGAACGATATGGATGGCATCTAAACATAACTGTCGACCCCAGAAAGTTTTCAATGGTAAGAATTTCCTTACCCACCTTTTCCTTTAGTTAAGCCCACTTGAGTATTGGATCCGACTCATTTTTCGTCCCACTTACTAATATGATCTCAAAAAACGTATGAACGGGATGGATTTCTCAAGAAGATCAAAGTGGGCCTGTAACAGCCTGAAAATTGGGGGTCGTGTATAAACTCAACTCCCGAGTTTCAGACCGTCACTCATGCAACAAAAATAATTATGATTCAATGTTGTCTGAGTTAAAGCATTCACATGAGTAAAAGTATACCAAAACTGCAATTCATACTCCAGATCCAGTGATAAAAGCAAGCGGAAGACTAAAGAATATATATATCACTGTATGGAAAACAAAGTAGATCTCGACTGTCTCTAAAGTATGAATACATCTCTGAGTCTCATATACATGTAAATAAACAAAATCAAAATGTCAAAAAGAGTCCCACTGAGAAGTCCCGTCAATCCAGGCCACCTAAGCAAAGCCGTCGTGGTACTGCATATATGAGAACTCGTCCTGGTCCTCATCATAGTCCGGCTCTGCCTCATCTAAGACAGGGTCTGGTGGGTGTTGCAAACACCATCCCGAAACGTGGGAGTGAGTAGATAACTCAGTGGAATAATAGAGCAAGGATTAACATGTTCTCAAATCAATCATGCGATAATAGTAAAGCAGTAAATCAAACATTCCTAATACTGTTGTTAATGCATATGACATGACGTGATGGATGCCCTCACCGACGATCTCCCTCATACGGCACCATCTTATGACCGCGACATGCAATCGTCCCACAGTGCTCCACATCTTCCAGGCACATGCAATGTAATGGTGATATGATTTTCGAGTTATTATTAGTTCATTCAAATAGCAGGATTGAGAAACTAAGGTACTTCCCTTATATCAATCCCAACACAGATCCTGTCTATGGTCGTCACTCCTAGTAATCTCATACGATGTATATTTTGTAGGTTGCTGCAAGGGCTGCCAGGGCTGTTGCTCGCACTCGTTGCACCGCTCCCCCATCACCTTATCAATACAGGCCTACTGTACTCTACTGCTACGGAAGGGTCGTCGACTCCCGTAGACTCAGAATACGCTCGCGGTCACTACAAAGGACTCGTCGCCTGATTAATGTAGGCCGATAGTAAGAATATAGTGTCCCATACCACCATAATCTGCTCACGAGACATAGGTGCTCACTGGTCACTAAGGGGAGGTTTGTAGCCCCAGCGTAGGCCGACAGCTCGACCACGGTGTCCCATACCACCATGCCCGGCTCATGAGTCTTTGTGGATTAAGGTACCATGGTTGACAGGGTTTACAATAGTAAGTTCAGTACCCTAGGTTCAAGCAGTTATGACTCATACAGGGTGAACATACAACGGCCAGTCGGGTTACTTGACGGGCTCGACTAGCACGAGCGCCTCTCAAGTCGAACGACATGAAGTTCGTAAAACACCTCGTGTGGCCTAACCACTGCCACCAACTCCAAAACACGACTCGCGTTCATCGACGCGTCGCTCGTGGCAAAGATAAGCCAACCACGAACTTGCTCGGTTACCGACTTCCTGGACTAGGTATAGTCCCAAACAATTATGAATCCACATTAGCAATCATGTGAGAGTATTGGAAATGAAATACAACAATGTGAGCATGTTAACACATGTTATAACATACAACTTAAGTGAATCATCAAGCACATGCATTTCATACATATAATGAAATCATGCATATAGCTAACATGTAGGAAATCATTTACATCAGCATATTAATTGAGAAATCAATCTCAAACTAATTCATAACACCATTTAATTCAATAGATACTAATACAAACATTTATACAAACACTTAGACTACACACTTAAGTCTACATATAGTATGTCGACTCAAAGTGCGCATTTAGGCGAATCTCCTCGCCAAACTAATTATGCACGCATTCCTAATATCCTAATGCGATAAGAAGTCATGTCAATCACATCAGCAAAATATGGATGAAAACAGTACTTCCTACAAATGACTAAAATGCCCTAAATCTCATATTCTTCGTCTGCTTACGAAACAGGAAATGGACAGCATGTTGTACATGTCAAACGGCGTTGCCGTCGATAATCTACTATTAAACGACATTGAAAGCGTTGGAAACAGTCAATCAAAGCGTCGGAAACAGTCAATCAAAGCGTCTAAAATCCGCACCTTTTCTCCTAGAAGCGTATCAATTCGAATGGAGCGTATACGCTTCGTCTACGGCGAATAGGGAACCTAATACACAAGATCCATAAGCTACTTCGCTATGGAAACAAAGGAACCTCAAATCAGTAACTATTTAGGGTATTTTCTTACCTAGAAATGCGGTGTAATCGCCGAAAAAGTGATTGAGTCACGTTGCTTAAGCACGTACAATACGTGGCACAAGCAGCAGGAAATTCTCTTCCACTCTCTCTCACAATCTCTCACCTTTTCTCTCTCTCAATCTAGGGCTTATTCCAAATTCAGATGGGAGAGATATAAGAGGGTTTAAGCCCCTTTTATAACCTAAATCTTGCCCGAAATAGGCTCGAGAACAATGTTTACTTGGGGTCTAACCAAATCGGGGCTGTTTCGATCCAAAAGGATATTTCTGGTGGTCCCCTGGTTGAACGCGATCGGACTTAAGCTCATGCATACTGGATCTAGCATACATCAATTTTTCAGACCGGTAGAGTTCCCAGATCGCACGTGGCGTTCTAGTTTCAGTTCAGCAGTCACCGCACATAGATCAGGCCTACAAGTCTCATGATATGAAATAGAAATTTTTCCTGATCCAAGGGTGTAATTTGACTGAATTCTGACGGTCAGAACGCTTAATACTGACGCGTCAAGTCGTGTGCCAGATTTGAATTTCAAATTCCAAATCTAACCCTATTCTCACTCTCTTTAGTCCAGGCTCAATGAAATAGCCTGCGAATGTTGGTTGGACTTGATTTTCGAAATGATTGTTGTCACGCCCCAGACTCGGTAACCGGACCTCACAAAGAACCCGATGACCGGTTCTGGCCGTAACAGCCTCCGTAATACCCCATTCTCGGCTCATGAGACATGTTCCGATCCTGGGATCCTACAAGGAGGATTTTCACAACAATGTAATCATCTCTAATACGAGCATACCCAAGATCACAACAAGTAAATCTGAGAATAAAAAAGGCACACATCACAAAATTCACTATGAATTTGAACTTTTACAAGCTTACATCAGGTCCAAAAGGACATACATAAGATAACAGAAGAAAGAAGGAAGAGAATCTGCAATACTGGATCCTCAGCTCGCACACCTATCCAAGCTTTGCTGCTAAGACACCAACTTACGATCTTTTGCATGCATCAATCGGGCATAATCTTATAGAAAGCTTAGAGGGTGGTGAAAGTGTGTGACAATGGTGCTCAGAAGAAGATAAAGAATGTATAAGGGAGTCACGATCAATACTAATACCACTAGCCTTACTAAGGCGATCATGAACACAAGAAGCTATGCCAAGGTAGTATGATAATGTAGGAAGTCATACCAAGGCTATATAGTGCAATGCGTAATGTAATGCAATGAGTATTGGGCGCCATGCGAAGGTGATGCAATATGAGGCTTACACAGCCGATGCAAATGCAATAATGCGAAGTAATGCCAGTGCTCATATCCAATCCACATATCAATTATATTTCCATCATAAGGAAATCACCGGGGTCCATTACACTACTGGATAACTGCCGCTCTAGAGACCCCGCACAGTCAAACGAGTGTAAGAGACCTCACTACCCGCCTGTGGACAGCCAATCACCAACAAGGCCTGAAGGTAGCAGACCCATTCACGAGCTGGTCAGACTCAGCCTAGCAATGCCCTCTTACATTAGGCGAGTAAGGCCACACCTCTATCCAACCGACTACATGACAGTGGGAGTCGCGGCCTAACGGTATAAGGCCCTCGTGCGCTCATATATACCACTCGGTCACGGCACTGGAGAAGATCCTTGGTACCATGAAAGTTTTGGAAATTTCACCCATGGGCATCCTATACACCCGGTATGCTAAAGTAATATTTCCGGTATCCAAACATGGTCATCCACGATGTATCTATGGAGGCTACAACCCTGATGAAGCAAGGGCGATAATGCTCATATGTTATGCAATGCTAGATGCATGAATCACACAATCAACCATGCATCAATCCCAAGCATCCAACGTGCTCAAGAGGAGATACTACGTCCCTCAGGGAAAGTATCATGCAATGCCTAATGACACAATATGACCACACATACATAGTGTCAACCAAGCATACAATGATGTACATGGGCCATGAAGATGGGTCTAGACGCATTATGCAGCGATATACAAAGTAGTACACTCCTCCTATCTAAGAAGGGACCAAGACTAGGTACTTAGAAAATATCCTTAAGGAATCCAACCTCTAATGGGGGCCCATTTACCTGGGGTAGCCCACGAGACTAAGTATACAAACTATGTGTCTAAGTAATATAGAAGTAAGTCTAGCAAGAGTTTAAGATGAGCATCTAATCATGTTTAGATACAACCGGGCCTAAAGGGGTCCATAATGAGGACATTTAACTGTCATTCCCCAAAAAGGCATATCAACCATGAACTATATGGATAGAAGGCCCAAGGCCTACATTTAGATAAAAACAAAGGTAACCACATACATATATATTCCTCATAATATGCCATGAGAAAATGATATAATACCATCTTTAACAACATGGGCCCCAAGAGGGAAATCAAAGCCCAAGGATTAATTTCCAATAGCCATAGAATCCATGCATTAAGTTGGACTTGGTGGGCAACCCGCATACACAATATACGGCTCGAAAATAAGTTTAAGTTTGGAGGAAATGGGCCCAATTACATCAGCCCAATAACTAATAAATTAAGTGGGCAACCAAGGGCCCAATACTATCCTTATCTTAGCCCACAAGTCCATCAAAATGGTGGAAGTCGGCCCAATATATGGTTGGGCCAAGCTAGGACGTTCCAACCCACTCTGGGCCAATGGGATACCCCAAAAATCTGATCTAAGATGGGGTCCTCATGTGATCACTAAAGGTGACCCAAAAGAATGCATTGATTAAGCCCAAAGATTATAAGAAAATATAAGCATGTAACACGTACACAAGTTCTCAATATGGTGGGCCCCACAGCCAAACAAAGTTTTAACCATACGATTTTAATTTAAGGCCCTTTGATAAACTTTTGGCCCTTTTGACTTCCTGGGCCTGCTAAGGTCTAGAAATTAGTTAAATAATCTCATGAAGGCCAACAATACTCACAAGGGGCCCCACCAGATGGAGGGTGTGTATACATCATGAAAAAGTCAAGTGGGCCTGCTAATGGACTGAGAGTCCAGTAGCAACCCAAGGCAGAGATTATCTCCATGATCGGGCAATCCAAGGCTTAGACAACCTGGACCAAACATGTGTTGAGGTAGGCTCCACATGCATCCATATTTAGCCTCAAATAAACAGTCAAGGGTCTATGGTGGGCCTTTAACCATCCATAGAGGAACCCATGGGCCTACCCTAGGATCACCCAGGAGGACATCCAACCTCAACTGGTTTCCAAGAGATAGCCCGCCACTACTCGTATAATGTAAGGTCTAAAGCCCAAGCAATGCATGACCTAATGGGCCATACACCAAGCCCAACTCATAGGCCATATAGTGGGCCCTCAAGTAAGATTTGGGCCCAGCCACAAAGGTCGTAATTTCACATATTGTGGTGGGCTTCATGGGCAGCACAGTAATTCATTTACATGAGCAAGTTTTACATTTAACACAAGTGAGTTGGGCCTCACTTTTGGCCCAAGTACAAGGTCAATTTAGTAGGCAGCCAAGAGCCCAACTCCTTGCATATTATTGCCTAAGATCAATGGGCCTATCCAAAAGAACTGTGTCCACAAGGCCTAATCACTACCACAAAAAGGGCGGCTATGCATATACGATATTACATAATGGGCCCAAAACAAAAGTCATCCAATTCATACATTATAGTGGACTTGAAGGCAGCCCATAAGTCCAAGAATACATAAGGGCGAGACCTATACCGATAGGGTGGGCCTTGCCTCATTAGACACAGACTTAACAAGGCCCTCCACAATATGCATTTATGTGGGCTTTGCAAGTCAGCCCACAATTAAACACTTCATGAGGGCATTAAGGCTCATTAATACACATGGTCAGCTTATAGATACCACATTGGGTTCGTAAATCAATAAGGTCAGCCCTTGCATAATCTTGGGCTCAAGAAAGAAGTTTCCAGCCCATTGAGCCTATAAAATTGTTAAAAATTCTGGTTAAGGCTAGCCCACAAAACTACCACAAAGGTGGGCCTCAAGGGGGCACTCATTAAGCCCAAAATGTCTAAGGAAGGAAAGCAAGGAGTGTGTGCAATACTCTCTCAAATCTGGTGTGCCACAATAGTACCTAAACAATCAACCATGTAGCAAATTTTGGACCCCTTGCTGGAATTCTAGCCCACCCATTTCCTGCGCCTGCTGGAGTCCAGAAATTTATTTAATTCAGATGGGTTAATGACCCATTGTGATCCATAGTGGGCCCCACCAGATAAAAGAGAGATATACAATACTTACTTCAAGTGGGCCATGCCATTAGAATGCAGGCCCAGCAACCCAAGGTAAGGGTGTGCCTGGGTATTTGGCCCAAAAATGATACAAATTGTAAGCCACACCACGGTCGGTACAGAGGCCCGATGGCCCTGAAAATTTATAGGGTGGTCCTTCCATGGGTATATCACACCTCCATAAAATTTTATAATTTTTGGACATCTAAAACTATTTTAATTAATTCAAATAATACAATCTATCCTGAAACTCGGACTGATCTGGACACCATATTTTAGTGGGCCGGTCCAACCACCACCATAGTGTGTACAGGAGTCTAATGGCTCCAAAATTTTGTATGTAGGTCCTAACATGATTTTAACACATCTCCATAAATTTTTACAATTTTTAAACACTCAAAAGTATTTTAATAAATTTTAAGAATATAATCTGTCTAGGATGAACTGTTGCTAGAATGTAACTGTTTTAAATTTGGGCCACCCAAATGGGTAGATTCTGGGCCTCCAAAATTCTTGAAATTTGGACCCAAGGTCCCTCATTAAGACTAAATTAACATGGAGCTCAAAAATATGGCCCACCTTCTGAGAAAATATTTTTAAAATTTTATTTTTATGGAACTATACTGTTGGACTGCACAGTAGAATGTTTATGGCAGTTCACTATGTTGGACCACCCGTTTAGATGCCTAAATGGGGTCCATTGGCCCTAAAATTTTGTATGTATTTCTTATCAAGGGTGGACCACATCCCTGTAAATTTTCAGAATTTTTAGACACCGAAAAATATTTTAATAAATTTTGAATTTCCAACCTGTCTAGGGTGGAATGTTGCTGGAACAGTGCAGAAAATCCAGACTGTCCACCTCACTTGGACCACACTTTTGGGACCTCTATCAAGATTGGATGGGGTTGAAATTTGGGGCACATAAATATGAGATCCCTAAATTTCAAAAAAATATATTTGATGGGTACAAAAGGTTTCCTAATTAGTCCCAATTTTAAGCCCAAGTCCAAAAAAAAAAAAATATGTTCAGAAATTTCTGGACAGCAATGCATGCATGGAATAAGACAAATTTATGGGCCTATTAAGGAAGGGATTGGCCCATAAATTGGGTGTCATGGCCCATCCTAGTGGGCCCCACAATTTTTCAGAACAAACCCTCAAATTTTCACCCTTACAAGAACATTTAAGGTGGCAAAAAGAGGCATCTAAACCATGGTGTAGGTTGAGTATAGATGTCCCTTTCTTCCTAGGCTTTTTCTTTTGGGCAATCCAGGCCCACTAAGTGGACCACACATAATATCATCAGATTTCTAACTAAGGAAAGAGAAGGAAGAGCATCTGGACATCAGGGGAGGGATCCGCCACTATTAAGTTGTCCCCACACAATCACAACCACAAACAATAATATAAACACATTGTACAACTAGATCTTATGCTGCATGGCTTAGATCTTTGAAATGAGTAGTTGGGATGTCATCCCAGCCACATGCAAGGGCCTAGATGACCTATCATACTTAGAAAAATAAAAGAAATCTACATGCAAGGGGTCCATCAAGGGAAGAATCCCATGCATGGACATGCATGTACAATGTGGGCCTCATGACCACATCTAGATGGTTGTATAAGATCTCCACCATTAATTGGTAGGTCCTACACATCCAAATGAGAGAGAGGAAAGAGATTACATAAGGAGAGAAAAGATTTACTTGATGAAGAAAGCACCCACCTCAAAGATGACCACCAAACTTTCACACTAAGGTCCTTTAGCACCAAGGGAGATGGATCAATGGTGGAGATGAGGTTTCAAGGGTTAGATGGTGGGGGATTAAGGAGGAAGGTGGCTGAAAAATGGAGAAAAATGGGCTGGAGAAATGGAGAAAAATTGCTAAAGAAGAAGAGAAGAGAGAGAAATGAGAGGAAAAATCTTTTTTAAGAAAAGTAATCATTAACCTATGGCGATACAAACAATGTTGCTAGGGTAGGTTAGGTGTGGGTGGTGTGTGAGGTCTTAGTAGTGTGAGTTATGGAGATTTAGGTGGTGTGTGTAGTGTGTGTTGGAACTTGTGTAAAAGAGGGAGTGTGGGCCACATGCACCACTCCAAGGTGGGCCACATGATCGAAATCAAGGGTCATAGAATGAAACGTACACAACTTATAATCCACATATCGGATGGACGCACAAGACGTGGCGTTGGAACCGCGGCAACAATGCGGTCGCAATGACATAGATCTCATCTCGATCCGAGTCGGGTCTACATGACCGGACTCAAGGATGACCGAAACACTATCTGAGGGTCACGGGTCACCAAAATTCAACCGATAGGACCGCGAGACCACAAGAAATGAAATGCACACTTACACACACACATGCACACATGCAAACTCGGGTCGGGTCTCACAATTGTCAAGTCCAGCTAGGCAGTTTTAACGGTCTAAGATTGTAGGTATCGGACTTTCGACGTGCGGTCTAGATCCAATACAACGTTTCAAAGAGGTCCAGAGAACAAACCAGTTTAGAGTTTGATCCGAGGTTATAGAGTATTATAGCGTCATTGGTTCTACTCGCTTTGGGTCTTGTAGAACATATTTAAAGTGATCAGGGACTATTTTTCAGCTACTCTAACGTTGCGCTAGCTAACTTACACTTATTTTCTAAAGGAATTAATCCTACGCGATTTCTGGTCGAGTTGGTACTCGAGTCCAAGTATGGATTTTTCCCGGGCGTTACAGGACCCCACCTAGGTTTCCAGTGCATGAACTTCCTGCGAAAGGCTTTCGCAGGAAATTCAGATGGATATGAGGAGTTGCTGACGAAATCGGATTGCGTACTGTGTTACCCAAGACGATTTTATGGTATTGAGTAAACTCAGTTGGGCCTATTTTGAATGTATGTGGGTTATCACACCGTCCATGACTTTTTCCACCTCATTTCAGTGGTTGAATACAAGACTGAAGTATTCAAAAAGCTCAAGTGGACCACACCACATGAAACATTGGGACTAATGACTTCCACCGTTGAAAACTTTCTAGGGCCCACAGTGATGTTTATTTATCATCCAACCTATTCATAAGATCTCACATACATGGATGGAGGCAAAACATAAATAAAATATTGATCCAAAACATATGTAGCCCCCAAGAAATTTTCAACTGTAGAATATCAGTAGTGATTGGATATCCAAAAATGAGAGGTATATAAACATACATCATGGTGGGGCCCAAAAATGAGAGGTATATAAATATAAGGTGGACCACACCACATGAAAACAATAGTGATTGGATATCCATCATAAAAATCCTCGTAAGGCCCACTGTACCGTTTATTTGGCATCCAATCTGTTTATTAGGTCATATAGGCCTAGATGAAGGGGGAAAACAAAAATCATTTTGATCCATAACTTTTATGGCCCCTGAAATGTTTTTAATAGTTGATGCTCATTCAACACTGTTTCTTATGATGTGGTCCATTTCATATTAGGATATACCTCATTTTTGGTCTCTTGCCGTAAGATGATCTTTAAAAATAGATGGACGGCATGGATTAAACACATACATCATGGTGGGGCCCACATAGCACCAACCACTAGCCATTGGCTATTGTTAAGGGAAGTAGCCAATCTGTTCCCCTTATTTGTGGTGCGGTCTATTTAATCTTTGGATATGATTATTTTTTGGATAATTCTCTAAAATGATCTTGAAAAATGGATGAACGGTGTGGGTTGATCCCAAATTTTTGGTAAATCCAAAACTCAAGTGGACCATGCCACACGAAACAACGTGAAATAATAATTTTCACCATTGATACCTTCCTTGGGCTCACAGTAATGTTTATTTGTCATCCAACTTGTTCATAATATCAAAAAGATATGAATGAAGAGAAAACACAAACATCGGATTGATCCAAAACTTCTATGGCCTCCACGAATTTTTCAATGGTAGAGGTTCAATCACACTATTTCTTGTGGTGTGGTCCACTTGAGCTTTGGACATGCTTCCTTTTTACTCTTTAGACCCCAAATCATCTGTTAACATGGATGAATGGAGTGGATAAAATAAATAAATGATAGACCCCACAGAGTTTACCTAGGGAAATTAGTAAATCACCTAAATGGAGTGGAGAGGGGTTTCCTTTCATAATTATATATTGGGTTTGCCTAAATGCGATTCAGATACCCAACCCACTCATTATATGTGTCCCACTTGGATGAGGGGTCAGACCAAGTTTCAGCCACATCCAAAACTCACGTGGGCCCCACCAAGTTCTTTTATATTTTTTAGGATGTCTTCACATGATTTTAGATGGCATAGCCCACCTGAGTTTCGTATATGGATGATTTTTTACATATCTCATAACCTGAAGGGGACACATTAAATTCACGGTGTTGATGTTCGACACACATTATGATGGGGCCCACAAAACTTACTAACATCAACACTTAGGTTCTCACGAGGTCAATAAAGTTGGGTCACAATTTTGACCAAAATATTTTCTCCATTTTACATATCTGGTCCATTCACACTATTTTTCTGATGAATACTCAATTTCACTAGTTACCTGTCCCGACCAGGTTACATATGAAAAAGATATTAGGCATACAAGATTGATCAACAATTTTAGTGAAATTTGATTTAAAATCTGAAGTCATTTACTCTTCAATCTGGACTGATTAGATTATCCAAAAATGGTTAAAGGTGCAATTAGTGGATGCGCCTAATAATTTAGTAAATTTTTTTTCAAACATAAATTTTAATTTCTATTTAAAAATAACATTCCTTTTCAAAATGTATAATTTTGAAAACATTTTAACAAAATAACATTTTTAGTATAAATTATTTCTTAAAAAAAAATTTTGATAAAAATTTTGAATTTTTATTTTCAAATTTCAAAATATTTTCTCATATTTCAAATTTCTTTTGGCAATAATTTCAAAATGCTGATTTTTTTCTTCAAAAGCATCATTTTATTTTCAAAATTTTTCTCAAACATTGTTAAAATTTTAAACTTCTCAATATTCCTTTTCATTTGATATTACAAATCATTTAAATATTACTTTTTAATTATAAAAAACAAAAAAATTTCCACTCATCTGATATAAAAACTAAATATATATCTACATATACATACACACACACACACACACACACACACACACACACACACGCACAGAGCAAAACAGAGGATTATTACCGACAGCTTTTGTTCGTTGGTAAAAACAATTAGCGACGGTTATCAGCTGTCGGAATTTTTTTTTAAAATGTCTATTTAAGAGGGAATTTTTGGTCCGTGAACCTTTCCCCGAAGGTTTTAGTTCATTGAAAAAACTGTCACACTTTCCGTCGTGTCAAGAATCTTTGGACCTTGCTGGGACTTCTTCCCGACGGTTTTAGTTCGTCGGAAATATTGTCATGCTTTCGGTCGTGGCAGGAATCTGTGGTCGTTGGCGATAACCTTTTTCGGACGGTTTTAATTCGTCGGTAAAAAGCAATAGAACATCGTATGAGAATTTTGCCGACGGTTCATGTCAGTCGGAAATAACACAACCTGACGAGCATATTTACTGGTCATAACATTGTACCAGATTTTACTGACGTTTGACGTCCGTCGGGAAAAAGACATTTACCGACGAAAATATATTTCGTCGGTAGTAGCATTGTACCGGATTTGTGCCGACGTTTCATGTCTGTCAAGAAAAACACAGACAACAGTAGTTTTTGTCAGTACTAACATTGTACTGGATTTATGCTGACGGTTTATGTCCGTCGGAAAAAACACTAACGCATATAGATTTTGTTGGTAATTTTATCATACCAGGTTTTTTCCAACGGTTTATGTCCGTCGGGAAAAACACTTGCCTACTAACAGTAAATTTCGTTGGTAAAAGTAAATTTTTTGAACTTTTTTTTCCAAAAATTCAAAATAACCATTACCAATGAAATTTTTCGTTGGTAAAAAGGACTTTTACCTATGAAATTACAATTTTTGTCGGTAAAAGTAAACTTTTACCTACAAAATTATAATTTCGTTGGTAAAAGTAAACTTTTAGCGACGAAAATGATTTTCGTTGGTAAAAGTCCTTTTTATCTACAAAAAAAATCCGTCAGTAAAAGTTTCATCAATAAAAATCCTATTTCTTGTAGTGTTTGTGATAGGATTCTTTCCCTCGATGAGTTTTTAGTGAGTACCAAGCCCATAATGTTGACACGTGACATCTTTTCATTGGTGCATGTAAGGGTGTTGAAAATGGGTGTAAATAGTAATTACCAAGATGAAGGCCCCTCCCTCATTAATAGATGTCAAACCGCCTTCCTTGGCATTTACATTTGAATGGATCTTAAGTAGGTGACTCGTCGGTGGTGGCTAGCTCGATAGGCGTCCATGAAAGGGCAAGGACGAAAGTTTGTGATTATGGTGGAATTAAATAACCCTATTGTACGCTTATATATAAGAAATTAGGAACTTCCACGGAACAAAGAGTACATCAACTATTCTCTCATAGCATGTATCCTAAATTTGTATTTATTGTTGAGATTTCTCTTAAAAATAAAGAGATTTAACTGGTAATTCGATTTTCAAAGTGAAATTAATAAGCAAGCCACCTCTTTTCTAACATCTCTTACGCCTTATGATTATGCATTTATCACCATTTAGAGATATTGACATAGGATCCCATTCCTTTGTCACACCGTTCATGCACACGTCCTAACCCACACCATTGATAGAGCATACATTACACCCTAGTACACCTGGAATCCCCACCTGAGTGATTTTTTTCCAGATGACCTTAATACCTCTGTCATGTGGACCGTGTCGTCGTTGTGCTCGCCACGGTGAAAATCGTGTGTCAATTTGATGTTTTAATGAGATACGACCCATCGAATCCATGACCAAAATTGCATATCTTGTAACATGAGTAACCTTTATTATACTAGGCCCATTGGACTTGAGCCCATGTGGGCCTAAAGCCTACTTTCTAGAACATATGAATTATCACAAGATAAGACAATCACTACACGACAAATAAAGAGTT
The DNA here is from genome assembly GCA_037074715.1 of Magnolia kwangsiensis. Taxonomy (NCBI): domain Eukaryota; kingdom Viridiplantae; phylum Streptophyta; class Magnoliopsida; order Magnoliales; family Magnoliaceae; genus Magnolia; species Magnolia kwangsiensis. Next base: position 91,927,857 of record CM073588.1, read on the forward strand.
AACATATATAAGACAATGCCTTAGAAACTAATCATGGCCCATGTCCACCTCATCCTACACATGTATCCAATGCATGTTTTGTTTTGTTCTACATCACCTCAAACAACCAATTATAACACTCCACTTCATTATCCACCATGCATCACCTACAACTCACAATCCTTATTCATTCATTAGCCAATGCATGCCTAGAATTCTTTCACCTTGGCTAATGCATGCTTTGCACCATCCACTAACCATATTATACACCATATTACACCTCACTTTAGCACCAATAAGACTCGATAAACTTGTCACATCATCTTACTACCTCAAACCCCGATTCCCTATATAAGAGTAGGAGCTCTCTTACACTCAAACTTTTGTTATACTTGGAAAATTTTAAGATTTTAAGAGAGAGTGATAGAGAGTGGGGCCAAGGTGTGACCTATCATCAAACCTAGAGAGAGTGGATCGCACATCATCATCAAGCCATCTATCCATTTGAGGTGAGTCTACACCCTTCTTTCCATCCTCCTCATCCTCCTCTTTCTTATTTTTTTTTTAAAATTTTCTTGATATGTGTGAGGCCCACTGGTGTGGATCCCCATGGGTGCATATGTTATTGGCCATGGTGGTCAGCAAGGTGGTCCATGTTAGTATGGTCCACCATGATGAACGTTATATCCACACCTAACCTTCACATGTAATCCCATTTTTGTATCTAGACAATAACTTTTAAAAATAGTCTAGAATCAACCATGCTAAGATCTAAGTTGAAACTTAGGAATAATATGAACCACAATATGATTTAACTCTAGGCCAAATTCCGTAGCCATCCAACGGTCCAATCATCTATGCCATTAACTTTACTTGGATGGTGTCCACCAACACATGGAGGGTTCCGATTTGCTAAAAAAATGACCCATTTTTGGTCCCTTTATTAAACCCAATTGATAGATATATTTTATTGGATTCATAGAAAATAGAAGTAGCTTTCTAACAGTATATAATATGCCTAGATTAGAGTTTTGATGGCTGAGATCTTAGCCGTGTATAAAAATATATCTGAGAGCTTGTTGTGACTACATATTATGTGGGCCAAATTCGTGATTCCGATAGTCAGATGTATTTGATATTTTTTCTTAACATATTTAAGATAGTTAATAATCATATGTATGGTCCCTGTGGTTAGATTCTTTCATGATAGAATTTAAAAAGTTTTAGACTAACAAATAGTTCTGTATGGATAAACTTTGAATTATTATTTGTAGTCTACATGGATCCAAGGCTCTGTATGGTTGGAAACATATATACAACTTAAATGATGTATTACTAAACCATCAATTGGCTCAAATTTTCCAACAGAGAATCTGATCGTAAAGATTTGATCAAGACATTTCATGTGTAACTTGTATGTTGTACGTATGTTGTCCACAACATTCATCCCCTTATTGTGGATCCACTTAGTAGTGGGACCACTTTTGATTTATATACTTTATTAGTTCATTCAATTTGGACAACCATGTGTATTGATGTTTGTCTCTTATTTATGCCTTCCCACCATGTGGGCCCCACTTGCCATGCTATCTATTTTGTTTCCTTTGTACTTTTTTTGTTTACTAAATTTTTTTCGAAGTACTTAACTATATTGCAATTAGGCCTCTTTAACAGAATGTGGTGGGCCCCACGCTCTTTAGTTAAGGGTCCCACTTTGGAGGATGTTTAATACTTATATAAGTGAGGTAGGATGTCTCACCTTTTTGCCAGGAATGATCTTCAAGTGCTTGGAATCTGGGACCTAAGTTGTGATAGACCTCATTGCTGAAAACTGTCTAATTATTTTTGTATTTTGTTCCAACTTTGAACCTCAGTAATGGACCCCACACAAAAGATATGAGTAGGCCACCACTTGAAACCTTTAACATATACAAATGAATAGATAAATACTATTTTACTTAGACTAAGTCAGACCTCACGTGAACGGGGAGTGGGTCCAAAAATGGGGTTGGGCATGGTTGTGCAAAAAAACTCAGTGCAGAAAATTAAAATACCTATGTTTGGCCCTACACTAAATATTATGTGTACATAATTAGTTGGTCCCATCTTATATATATTTTTAAAGTCCATATAAAGGAGTACCAAGGGCACCTGACAGCACATTGAAAGGTAGTCCCTCACGATAATGGGTCAATACTCAAACTTGGGCCAAAACTAATTCTGTACTGTTTCTTGCACAGTTTCTCCAAGTACCCATGTTTGGGCTATCACCGTAAATTGTACACATCCAACCAATGAGGGATGCCTTATAATTTGTAAAGTCGATACATGGAGATACCAGGTGGCTATCTTCTTTCACCAGATGTAGGCCCCATGTGATCATGAATTTGACTCTAAAATGGCCTAGAACTAACCTTGCACCAAAAGTCTGTTTGATATAGAATTCATGTGGGCCACATTAATGGGGTCCACCACATTCTCAGGGTATTTAATGCAGCATCTAAACCATGAAAAAGAACTCGTTGGTGCTGGTGAGCCCAAAACCTTAGGTGGGCCATCCAGTGTGGGTTGTCTTGTATGTTCCCTTCCCTTCATCTGATGAGGCCCACCTAGCGTGTTTTGTAAATGTGTGTTATATAGCTTGTAAAATATGTAGTGGACTGACCTTGACGCCCAGTTGTTTTCTTAAGGTATGAATGGCCTTAGGCTCATTTAAATGAGGCAACCCTAAGGCCCAAGTGGGCCCAACACTAAGAGTAATTGTTGGGGAGTGAGAAACCCACCATGGTAACCTTCCTTAAACTAATCGAGCAGGCCTATTGCCTAGTGGTCAGTGTGTCTTGTACAGTATCTCTAGTCAAGTGGAACATACTTAGCGATGCCAATTCTAGAATTCATAAGCTGGATAATTGGGCTTTTTCTTGGTTTGCTTGTATATGTGATTAGTGGGCACAATATGATGTTTGGCATGAGAGATGTTAGCATGTTGTCCTTATGTTTGAGATTATACATTGTTTCTAGTTGATGGTGGAATGTGTGGGTTCTACTTAGTTGTGGAGTTCGATCCATGCCATTGACGGCCTTGTGGTTGTAAGTTTATCCTTTGGAGTTGGCCTAGTGGTTTACTAAGTGAGACTCATACTTGACTTATACGACCCCATGCCTTGCGTGTACTCCAAGGTCAATATGGAAGTCACACTAGGTGAGATGCACCTAGTAATGGTCTAGATGATGATACATGTGTGATAACATGATAATGATGGTTGTGAGTTGTTAGTTAAAATGATAGATATCATTTAATTGATGGTGATTATGGTAGAGTTACTATCGATTATGGTGATGATTTAATGGATGGTAAATTGATGCCATATGCATTGATGATGAATTAATTGTTTATGGTAGTTATGACATTGCCTATGTTAATTATGAAGTGGAAGTGATCTTCATGCTAATGATAATGATAGTATGTATATGTATATGATGACAAAATATACTAGTTGATTACCATGCTTTACTTGATAATCGTTACATTAGATGATGAGGTTGATATCCTTGTTGATAATCATGCACGTGTTGATACTCATGATGATGATGTGTGTATAATTACTATACTTTGCTTGATATTGTTACAGTGGAGTTAATATTGATATCAAAATGACAATAATGCACATGTTAATGGTCATGATGATCTCATGCATAAGATAACATAAGATAACCATGTTTTACTTTACGCTGAAATGATTATAAATAAATGATGTTGGTGAACGTAAGGATAACTTCATGCATGATAGAAGCCTAATGTCGAGGGCATGTATGATGCTAGTGTTAGACGATGACCATGATATTGATGATGCATGTGAATGCCTGTATGCTATGTACTTCATGCACATGCTTGCATGACTTGGATAATTCGACGTAAAATGTTGGTATGTCACTTGATGATTTTTGTGGCATTACATTAGTGATTTGTGCGTGGGTTACACTGAATGTTTGCTAATAACATTTTCTTTTTGTTGACATGACACTTTCTTTATATTGATATCATACTTTTTTTTATATTGATGCGACACTTATTTTATATTAGAGCTAACATTGCTCTTGCATTTAAGTTAGCATTGCTTTATATTGATTTAACCATACTTTATGCTTAATGTAGTATTACACATCTCATGTATAGTGCTTATGATTGTACATTATCATATATCACAAAAACCATTTGTATGCCTGTTATGGATGACGATTGTTCATAGTATATGTCATTTGGCTTGAGACACTTAAGGGACTCTATATGAGACAAGGTCACCCCGCATCATTCGTGCCATACACGCATTTTTGATACATGATTTAGATCATGTGATTCATATATTTTGCACTATGTGTGACACGTACATCTTCTCCCTAGAGTTACCGAAGAGGTGGTCCCGTATCCTTGTTGTGACTGGTGGATGATGGACACCGAAAACTACTAATGTTATAGGGCGTCATAGGCATCTTTGGGTGAAAGTACCTAAACCCTATGGTACCAATATGATGCTCCAATGTCTAGATTGAGTGGATTTACAAGCGCACGATGGCTAGATACCAGTAGAACGCATCCCCCAGTGTCAAGGTCGGTTGGAAGGGGTTTGACCTTACCCGCCTGGGTGCAGAGGGTTATTTGCTAGGTTGAATTTGACTAGCTTGTGAAATGAGTTCACTATCGACAGACAAGGTGGTTTTTGTGTACCACTGACGAGGCAGATAGTGAGATCTTTGGCAATCGCTTGGTCTTGCACGGAATGGGTGGCAACCAGTGTCGGAAGTATACTAGACCCCGGTGATGTTTCCAGATATGAACTATACTGAAATGTGGACTTACTGAGTAGGACTTGCATGTTCATCATTTGACTCATCCATTCATTCATCCACTATCCACTCAGGGCTGGTGGTGTGTAATTAAATCATTGTGTGTACCTTCAAAATGGTCATGATTTCGAAGTTTACCACATTAAGTATAACTATCCAAATCAGGTATGAGACTTGTTTGGATAAAAGTCCCTTGTGATGAACCCTATGACTTGCGATACCGCATACTATCATCTCGACTACACATACTAGCTTTGTTATTCATTTTCCATCGTATGCTCTATAATGGAATACATAATTTGATTATCTTGTACATGATGATAGGCTATTCTTATGATTCATGATCGTTTGTCTGAGTAGTATGCTTAAAATTAGTTACATGATTTATGATAACCTGACAAACTTTAATGTAATATATATATATATATATATATATATATATATATATATATATATATATATATATGTAATCTTTTTTTTTATTAGCTTGTTAGCTTGGTAGTGATAATATGCTTGGTTGATAACATGCTCACATATGATAACATGCATGCTTGGTTGATAATATGCCAGTGGTTGTTTTGAATGTCTTTATGGGAGTGTCCTGATAAGCTGTGCTTTACTCCCGGTATGCAATATATTCACGAGCTGTGGTTTGTTCATACAGATGATTTACACTTTTTTCAGGACGCATTTAATAGTAGCATGCGCCTGTAAGAGTTTTAGGGGCTTTATTATCTATTCTCCCTTATCGTTGAGCTGATGCACCATCTTATATGTAACGTGTCAAGCATGTTCATTTCTTGGATATGCGTTGATTCCATGTATTAAATGTGTAATCGCCTAATCAGATTAACCATTCCAAAAAAAAAAAAAAACTCCCCCACCATGAGTTGGGTTTAGCATTCGGGAAGTTCACTAATCGTTCACCAAGTCCAGTGAGTGGCGAAAAAGCTGTCGTAACCGGAGTTTGGGACTAAGGAAGTAGTAGGGCCTGAATTCCGGATTTGGGGCGTGACAATTTACCTCTAACCAAACAGGCTCTTAAGGAAATTTATACTTAAATATAGGTAGGATAATTTCTACCTTAGCTTAATAATTCATGCTAGACATGAGCTTGTACAATATTAAAAGCCACAATACAATGCTACTAAGCAAATTTGCAACTTTCAAGCTCTTGCTACCTTCACAACAATAGGACTTCTCACGTAGTGCTTACCGTCTGACCATATCAGCTTCCCAAACACATAATCATCAGCCACACCACCTTCCTTAGCCTGTAGGCTAACCTCAAATGTCTTTTCTTCACCAATCTTCTCAAATTTCAAGCTCATGGGCTTGATTGATACAGAAATTCCTGGCGGTGTATGGATGCGGGCTGTGTAAGTACTTGGGTTTCCCACATTCTTGACTGTCCTACTTACAGTAGTCAGGCTAGAGAGACGAGGAACAGTTATTGAAGGGTAATTAAAGTTCAAAAGATTTAAGGACTTTTGATTGCATGCGTAGGGTTGTTTAGTGAATTTTGCCAATTGAGTCTTGTTGTATCCCATGGTGCAGAGGAAATTTAGGTAGTCCTCAACGGTTAGATCATAGACTAAGCCAGGGTCCACTGCACGGTTAGGATGCACATGTCCTGAGCCATAGCCAAAAGGTGTGGCCTTAGATAAAGAAGAGTTTCTCATGGGAGATCCTGTGTTGTCTTTTGTTCGCGCGGTAGTCATGATTGCTGATTTGATCGCTGATGGACTCCATTTGGGGTGGATTGCCTTGAGAAGGCCTGTGATGCCGGCAATATGAGGGCATGACATGGATGTCCCAGATATTGCATTAAAGAGAACTCGTCGTGGATCAGAAGGTAGATCGCTGGGTGCAACGTATTGGGTATAGGCCGCGAGGACATTGACTCCTGGTGCAGTAATATCTGGCTATATATACATATATAAAATCCATTAATGGATGGAATGATAAATTAACCATTTACCCTAATAGAAAGCACTTAATGTTTTTGTTTAGAATTCAGATACTCTACATGCTACAAATAGAAAATCCAGTGATTGGTTCACATAATCACTGTTGTTGTCAGCATTGCTAGAGATGGGGGTAGGATGCAATTAGCATCCAATCTGGTGGGCCACATTGAAATCAAAACTAGACACGAACCAATGAGTCGATTCATAACTCAGTTGAGTTTCCTCTGGTGCTGATTACCATGTTTCCTTAATATTTAAAATAACAAGTCATATGTTTAAATATTCTTCCTTTTGATTTACTAAGAGGTTTATTTATTTATTTTAATGAGTCAACCGAAATTTTGTAAGGCAGAGTCACATGACCACATTGATTTTTCTCCATGTTTCCAAATCTTTGAAATAAAATATGATATTTCCTTATAAATATAGGTGGGCATCGAGTCGAGTCGGACTAGATTGGGTCCAACTCGACTCGGTCCAAAATTTTCAATGAACTGACCCGAACTCAATCTGATCTGGGACCAAGTCCGGGTTATCTGACTCCATCCGATCCGTTGTACTACTGGCCTTGTCCGAACCGAGTCCGACTTGGTCAGAGAAACTGAGTCGGATCGGATTGGCTACGGTTCAAATCGAGTCTTCGGTTTTAGTCAAAATTAAAGAAAACATTCCTTAGGACACGAATCTAAAGCATAATTCTAGGAATTGAAGCTTCTTAGCCCCAAATCCATGGTTTCTAATAGTAGAAATCGTCGCATTTCTACTTAAAATCTACGAAGAAACACATGCATTGCAACGATTTGAACCAATAAAGATTGGAGAGATGACAAGATTTGAAGTGTTACCGTGAGATCCAAGCCGTCGATTGGTAAGATTTTGTAATCAGAAAGTGCGATGAGATTCAAATCCTTTTCTTGTCGTTTTGGGATATTTCGCTCTCTAACCTTGGTCGGAACGAGATCTCTTGAAATTGTAAGTGGGTTTAAACTTCGAGCAGATTTCTCTGCATTGGACTCACAGAAATGGAATCCCGGGGTGATAGAGGCTTAGAACCGTCGGATTACATTTGTGATCGGTTTAACAATTTTGTATGAAAATGTTCCCGCATTTTTGCCTCTAACTTTTTATTTTTTAAAAATTTTAAAAAAAATGATTTTCATATATCATTAAAAAATTCATAGGGCCCACCATAACATTTATTTTCCATCTAATCCGTTAATAATGTCACAACTACGTGGATGAAGAGGAAAAACAAATTTAGTATAGATCCGAAACTTCCGTGACCCAAAAAGAGTTTCAATGGTAGACGTTCAACCCCCCACTGCTTTTTTGCAGTGTGGTCCACTTAATCTGAAATCGCCAAATGGTTGGACGGTTTGAATAGAACACATACTCCATGGGACCCACAGAACTTACTGACGTTAATGCACCAGCTGGTGCATGGTACACCTGCCCATCAGACTTCCTCACGGCTATCAGTGGTCATACTCAGAAATCAGAGGAAGCTCGGGTAAGTCTACTGGGTAAAGTATGTGGGACCCAACATGATGTATTTATTTTATCCACTCCTTCCATACATTTTGTAATTTTATTTTATTTTCAATACTAAAAATCAATTATATACAAAGCTCAAATGGGCCACACCATAGGAAACCGGCCATATGAATTGAACATCTACCATTGAAAAATTCTTTGGAGCAACGGAAGTTTTGGATCAAGCTGATATTTGTGTTTTCCCTTCATCTATGTCCTTTTGATATTATGAATAAGTCAAGTGACAAATGAACGTCATTGTGGGCCCTAGAAAGGTTTCAAGGTGGAAATCATTATTCTCACTTTTTCTTGTGGCATGGCTCACCTGAGCTTTGGATATGTTTCAAATTTAGTCTCAACCGTTAAAATGAGATAAAAAAGTTGGTCGATGGTGTAGATAAATAACATGAATTCATGGTGCCCAACATAGTTTACTTAGTACGATAAAAGCCTACTGAGTAACGCAATCCAATTTCAAAGCCAGAATGGTGCTCGAGACGCTAGCTGAGATGACTGAGGAGACGGATTGGCTACTCCTGCAGCTACCAGCCAGTGGCTGGTGGTTGGTGCTCTGTGGACCCACCATGATGTATTTATTTCATCCGTACCGTCCATATATTTTAATAGATCAATTTATTGTATTAAATGAAAAATGAGGCATATCCCAATCTCAATTTATTGCAAGAAATAGTGTTGAATGAAAGTTATGCAAATTGGATCCAATCGGCTTGGATCAGTCTGGATTGACCATTGATCCGAACTTGACTCGATGTACGGTCGGATCTGAATGGGCCTACTTGATTCGACCGGATCCTAGCCTTCGGATCGGATCAAATCGGGTCAGATCTATTGGATCAAGTCGGATTCTGCCCAACTCTACTTATAAAAAGATCAGCGATCTATATTCAATCATAACAGGCTGGCAACAAACCCGCCCAGATATTCAAGTAATCAGGCCGCAGTTCTAAAACTCACTTACGGGACTTGAAAGTTGGCTGAGTTGACCCAACTCAGTGATATTTTGAGTTGAGTCTCTAAGAAACATGGCCATGAGTGTGACTCAGTTCAGACTCAGCAAGAATTTTTGAGTCAGCTTGACGACTCAGCCAACTCAATATGACTCAACATGCCTTGAACCAAGTCCTCCAAAAGCTCTGACCAGCAATCCACATGCGTCAGTTATGCTTTATTTTCCTATTAATATACTTATTGATTATAATGATTTTAATCTAAGACTCATTTCAATCTTCCAGTTGTCTTGACCCGACCCGATCGACAACCAGTCGAGTCGATTTTTAAGTTTTTGAACCATAGAAGGCTCTAGCCTATTCAAAATTTTATTTTGCCTTGCCCATGGTAGAGTAAATTCGGGACTGAGTAACTCAGTACCCTAGAGTGTACTGAGTAAACTCTGTGGGGCCCACAGGTGATGTCTGTAACTTATCTATGCCGTCCATCCATTTTACCAGCTCATTATAGGCATGACCACAAAATTGAAGTAAATCCAAAGCTCGAGTGGACCATACCTCAAAAAACAGTGAGAATAACGGTGGAACGACAGTTGAAACCTGCCTAGGTCCCACAGTAATGTTTTCCGTTGTCCTCTAACCCTTTCATAAGGTCAGACAGACACGAATGAGATGAATAAAGGGAAAACACATATTGGTTTAATCCAGTACTTTTGTAACTCACGATAAGCTTTCAATGGTATGTTTTCAATTCCCATTCCCTACGGTGTGGTCTATTTGACCTTTAGATATGCATTAATTTTGGGTTCCTCCACTAAAATGATCTGAAAAAATGGATGGACGGTGTGGATAAGACATAAAAATGATAGTGGAACCCACAAAGGATTTACTCAATACACAATCACCTCTTAGGTGAGGCTTTGCCTATTTACTGAACCAGATTGAATTCGCACATATGGGCCCCACTCATAGCATTTTAGTACTCACCTTGAGGATCTCTGGTGTGATGAGATTAGGCCCCTGTGATGAGAATGCAGCCATTGTAGGTGTAGGCTTGATTCCAAGCTGTGTGGTGGGACGGGTGATGTAAGCCGTTGGCGAAGTAGTAGATGCATTGTAAGAATATAAGGCAACTATACCATCCCAATCGATATTTGTAGCTGGAAGGACATGAGCGTAGGCCCGCAAATCCGTATCGGGCTGATTCCCGATTATCACCCCAGCGCCACCTGCCTCCTTGATTACCTCTCCAATCTCCAAATCATCGATGGATCCACCAAGGCAGGCAACGATCTTTCCTTTCACTTTCTTAGGATCAAGGGATCCTGGTAGACAGAGGAGAGCATCACCAGCCGTTGAATTGGTAGATTTAGCATCAACGGATATGATCAACGGATATGGTTTGTTGGATGTAAGGGCTGTTGCTGAGAGGCTCTTTCCGTTGATTCGCTTGTTATTGCCGAGGTGGACGTATGATGGGAATTCCCTATCCATTGTGCTGGCCCCTACAGTCATGATCCAAGGGGCCACGTTCTTAACCGTACCATTACCTGGGCCTTCGTTGCCAGCAGAGCAGATGACGGGGATACCTTTTATTACTGCATGGAACGATCCGATCTCGCCCCCATTTTGAAGATAATCGGTGTATATCTCATCTGGACCGAGAGAGACTGATAAGATATCGACGCCATCTTGGATAGCGGCATCAAAGGCTGCGATGATGTCCGCGTCAAAACAGCCAGGCCAGCAGACTTTGTATGCTGCCACACGTGCATCGGGTGATCCGCCCTTCGCTGTACCGTTGCCATAACCGAAGATGTTTGCTCCTGGGACGAAGCCACCACCAGCCGTTGAGAGGGTGTGGGTCCCATGGCCATTGTGGTCACGTGCCGTTGAGAGTGTGGCGTTGACTGGGCCATTTTCTGCCTCGTAGCCCTTTTTAAAGTATCTGGCTCCGATCAATTTCCTGGTGAATCCATCCATTTGAATGATCAGGTACAGTAGCTATTAAAAATAAATCAACTTCAGTAGCGGTAGCAACTCGCGCTACTCAACCTATCAGTAGCTAATCCGCGTCCACGAAATAGAGGTTTGATTTTAACCTTAATAAATCACGATTTTTGAGGCATAATTCAAGTTCTCTCTAAAGGAGGCGGATTGCATCTTGCCACTGCCTGGACAGAATCGATCCAGGTAGGGCTCCCCAGGGGCCCACCCTAATGTATGGTTTTATCTATTTATTTTTTATCCAGTTAATTTTATGATTTTCAGTCCATTTTACAATAAGATCCCAAAAAATTACACATTCAAAGCTCAAGTAGATCCACAGTTGGGATTAAACGTCCGCTATTAAATAAATCTTAAGGGTCATAGAGGTTTTGGATTAAGCTGAAATTTACATTTTAACTCAAAATGCAAGTTTGTGTAACCTTATGACATGTTGGATTGCAAATAAATGTCCCGGTGGGCCATAGAAAGGTTTCAACTGTGTGCATTATCATTAGTGCTGCTTCCTATGGTGTAGTCCACTTGAGTATTTTATCTTCCTCTGATTTAGGTTCATATCCTAAAAGGATATGGATGAAAGGCCTGGATAAAGGCAATACATCATGGTGGCCCACACAGAGCCCTTGTCTGAACCCATTTTCATCCAGTGGGGCAGAACGCAATCTGTTTGATTCAAAACTTCTGTGGCCTTTGAGAACTTTTTAATGGTAGACATTCAATCTCCACTTTGTGATTTACTTGCGCCTTGGATCTGACTAATTTTTTGGGCTCATACATTAAAATAAACTGAAAAAATATAGATGAACGGCGTGGATAAAACCATACACCCCAGGGGCATACAGAGCCCTTGAGCGGACCGGTTCTGTCGAGGCAGGCGAAGGACACATTCCGCTTTCCTCCCAAACATGCCGGGTAATTAATGTTGCAGTAACTTAATCCAAACAGGCCCTGAAACAAACGTTATAAATGGGAGAAACTTCTTCAGGCACGTTGTATCCTGGCCTTTTCTTCTCACCTTTCTGGAAGAGAATTAGAAAATTCTTCCCTCTTATTAATAAAAATTCCCACTGCTTAATTGGTGAAGGGAGAGGTGATTTTTGGAATATGGACTGGACATGGCTGGATTCTCTGTCGGCTTGGAGGCTTCAACATACTCCATATATAGTATGCTCAACATCATGGTGCAAGATGTGATTGGCCCAGGAGTGTTACAGGAAGTTCAACTTGAGTCGTGCCTATCACAGGTGATGATTGAACATATATGGGTGGAGAGGCGCACCACGATTGGGGAAGTTAGAAGGATATGGATGGGCTCATCGACAGGCAAATTCACGGCCAGTTTGGCTTGGAAGATTTGTAAAACACTAGGAGATAGAAAAAAGTGGGCTAATTAGGTTTGGCACACCAAGCTGCCGCCGAAGATCGGATTACTTACTCAGAAAGTGCTTCATGGGTTGTCCTGATTAATCAAATAATGCAATCAAGGGGAATTCAGATAGCTTCAAAATGTTACTGCTGCGGCCCAATGTTGGGCTCAGCTTCTGATAAAAAAACGTTGGACCATCTGTTCTCAAAGGGAGTATTAGCGAACCAGGTGTGGGTCCATTTTAACACTTTGTTTGAAATTCCTATGGGGGCGGACCATGGAGTGGCGGACAAGGCCCATTAATGGTGGATAAGAGCATCCAACACTGACAGTTTCAAGATTTTACAGGGGCTCGCCTCTTGTCAGATAATTTAGGAGGTTTGGGACGAGCGAAATGGAAACTGGTATAAGGGGAATCGGGTAAATGTTGCTACTGTAATATTCAGAGTCTATATATGGATGAGGAGGAATGAGGCTTTGTTCAGAAAAGTCTTAAATCTGAAGTTTTTGAGGTCGTTCGACCAGTCGTGGGACAGCTACGACTGGTCATGGGAGGCGCTCGACTGGTTGTAGGTTCGAGCCCAGACATGACTCAAAGTGTAGAGACTGTGCTATTTTTTTTCCTAGTCTACAACTAGTCGTAGGTGAGTTACGACTAGTCTTATGTGGTCTACGACCAGTCGTAGGAGAGGTACGACTAGTCGTAGGTTACGCAGTTTGTTTCGCGATTTTACGCAAAACTATAGATTTGAGTCCTTTCGCAACTGGAATGCGAAAGGGAAGTTGCCTAAATTATAAATAGATGTTCCTAGGGTTTTTCTAGGGTATGGAAATACTTTCTAAAGGGGTTCCAGAGAAATTAAAGGGTGTAGCAAGGGTGAGATTCGAGGTTGTTCGAATCGAGTAAGTCTTTTCTCTTTGTAATTTCTATTTTCATGGTGGAGATCTGTCGCTTTGTGCCGTGATTTTTTCTCACAAAGGTTTTTTACGTTAAATTTGGGTGTTCTCTGTGTTCTCTTGTGTGCTTGGTGCTATTGAATTGCTATCCTAGATCTAGATCTGTGTGATTACGCAGGTCAAAATCCCCAACAAGCTTCCCTCCCAGTTCCACATTATGTTAAAGGGGCAAGGCATATCGATCACTCTTTAGGCAATAGGGATTGCAAAAGTCCATCAAATAAAACACTACTGGAAGATAGACAAGTAGAAGAAGCCCACGGAGGGTTGAGTTAAGATGAATGTTGACAGCTCATCTAGGGGTAACTCGGGGCTCCAATGAGGTGGGTGTGTGTGCAGGGATCATGAGGGAAGATATCGGTTTACGTTTTCTTTAGGGTATAGGTTCGGTTCGAACAATTGGGCCGAAATCAAAGCGTTAGTGGAGGATCTATATATTTGTGTGACCAGGAGCTACTCCAAAGTGGAGCTGGAAAGTATTTCTTTTTGGTGGCACACATGATCAATAGAGCGTGGCCGTCCATGTAGAGATGTGGTACCAGTGGTACCGGGTAGATTTGATAAGGAGTATCGAAGTTAGGGTAAGTGTAATTCCGAGAGAGGTTAATGTGGTGGCCGATGGAATGGTGAGATGGAGCAGTGACTCAATTAAATAAAAAATAAATAAATAGTGAGGGGTAATTTCATCTCAATTAAAAAAAAAGTGTCAAGAAACTAGTTAGGACATTTGTTTAAACCTTTTAATTTTTGTTGCGTTTTTCAAATACCACAAAGTCAGTATCCCAAAAGCACTTGTTTTACACGTCCAAAAAGCACAGTGGAGCATTTGAAAGCGGACATCATTTGGTAAAGTCAGTAGTTGCGAGGAACTCTGGAGTAAACCCAAAAACAGCATTTTATTTTTTATTTTTTTGGAAAGAAAGAAAAAGCTTTATTCAGCCAAAGAAACCGAAGTTATACAGGATATTCAACTTCAAGCAGTCCCTGAGCCCACATAAACCCCTGCCCCAAAAACATCTTGATTATGAAGAGAAGCAATCTAAAATCAGTAGCGAAAATTACCTGTTACAACGAACTCCACCATTACTATAACATGATCCCTTCCACCTCTTTGGAATGGGTCCCATTCCATCATCATTGAAGCTCTCCGATTCCGGCCAAACACCCGAATCAATATTCCCAATGATTATATCTTCGCCAAACCTCGCTTTCTGCCACAACGATGTTTCAGGAATCTTGCCGTTCTTCTCCAGCCCCAGAAACTCCCAGGACCGAGTCGTGTGTAGCTTCGCCATCTTGTTCCTGAAAACCGATATAACATCCGGATGCTTTGATATCTCCTCAGCTTCTTCCGCTTCTAAGTTTGCGGCGAAACCGTTCACATGCTTCGTGTAGGAGTAGAAGATGGCATTTTTCGCCTTCTCTTTGCTCCTGACAAACGATTCCAAGAACTCATGGTGGGAGTTCGTGACTCGTTCGTAGTCGATGGAAGAAGGTTGGGAGCCATGAGAGTGGGCTCCAAAATACACCACATAAGATTTCTTATTGCTAGCAAATGTGGGTGTTTGCATGAAGGAAGAAACAAATATCAGAAGAGGGAAGAGAAAGAGCTTTGTAGCCATCATTGCTGCTGCTGCTGCTTTCTTGAATCTCTCTCTCAGCACCGTGCCTTCTTATAACGGGCTTGACGTGGCATAACCGTAAATAATTCAATATCATCCTATTGTCGGTGCCCGTTGTGAATGGAGCATGCGTGCCGAAGGTCATGCTGATCAGATTTATGGTTGATGGGTGTGATTAGATTGTTAAGATTGTATAGTTAGTGTGATTTCAGGCATTGCTGATTCCACGATGGACACTATAATTTGGATGGACAGGATCACTCCATTTACGGGGTTGATACGCTGCGTGAACGAGTCGTCATCACTTGAAGTAAATGGTTGTGAACTATCACCAGTCTATCCTTGTTAATGAGCGGAATACATTTAAGTGGGGCCCAAGTTGAATACATTTAAGTGGGGCCCACTTTTGACGGCCCTTCCGGTTCACACAATTAATAGATGCTCTACAACCTGGATCCTCTAGAGGATACCCAAGTGAGAGTGGTGGAGGTGTATGTCGGGATCATCTAGGCTTTCTTTTCACATATATCATGGAGCTTCTTCAAACACTTGTGCAGAAGAAGCTCAGGCCATGCTAGACAGGCTTAAAATATGTTCCAACCTGGGCCTTGCGAATATCATAGTTGAAACCGACTCAAAGGTCATGGCGGATGCGTTAGGGGATTCAGCCACGTCCAACCTCTGGAACTTATGGTGCACTTTGGGGGATATTAAAGTCAAGATTTGGAGTCTAAATCTGATGATCAGTTACATTTTTTGAAAGAGAAATTCGGTGGCAGATGCTATAGCAAAAATGACAAGCGAGGGCTACCCCTACAAAATCTTCATTCACCGATGCCATCTTCCGATGTTAGTCAAAGGAGCTTTAGTGCTAGAGAATGCCGGGATTGGAGCTCTAAGATGCCAGTGACTGGGGGCGGTTTCCTTTGTTTTAGTCTAGAATTTTGTATAGTTTTTGTTTTCTCCTTGAAGGTTATCTTTTAACCTTTTGTCCAGTTTAGCTTGTGAATATATGATAGGTGTGGCCCGCCATCTTTTTTTGTTGGGCCTAGAGCTGGGCATCGGACCGAGTCGGATCGGATTTGGTCCAACTCAGTCGGGTCCGAAAGTTGCTTGGACTGATCCGAATCCGATCAGATCCGAGGCCGAGTCCAAGACACCTTATCCGAATAGATTCGTTATGTGCTTGGCCTAATCCGAACCGAGTCCGACTCAATCAAGAAAACTGAGTCGGGTCAGATTGGATAAGGACCGAATTTTTCAACGATGAAAATTATTATCCTCACTGCTATTCTCAGTGTGGTCCATTTGAGTTTTAGATATGATTTATTTTTTCTCCAAATGCTTTAAAATGATCTCAAAAAATGGATAGACGGTATAGATATAATAAATACATCATTATGGGCCCTATGAAAATCTCATTTGAGCCGTTCGTACAACTCGGAGCTCAAGAGTACAGCTGGGCTGTCTTGGCGTGCATGGCACGCTAGCAGGATGCGGATTTCCTACGGAAGCCTTTCGCAAAAGGTTCCTGTGCTGTGATTGTGATCGTAGGTGGGGCTCACCGTGATGTTTTTAAGTAATCCACTCCGTTCAACCATTTTTTGAGATCATTTTAGAACATGCGACCAAAAGTGAGCAAGATCCAAGACTTAAGTGGGCCGTATTAAAGGAAAAAGGTGGTTAGGTAAATTCCTACCGTTGAAACCTCCCTGGGTTCGACGGTGATGTTTACATTACATCCATACCGTTAATAACGTCATTCCTACTGGGATGAACTGAAAAAACAAATATTAGCATGATTTAAAACATCTGTGGCCCCACAAATATTTCAACTGTAGACGTTCAATTATCACCTTTGTGGCCCACTTGTGCATTGGATATGGTTCATTTTTAGCCTCATGGACTGAAATGAACTCACAAAACGTATGTACGGGAAGGATTTCCCACAAACATTGCAGTGGATCCCACATGGGTTCCCAGCACAGGAACTTCCTTTTGCAGGAAATGTGCGTCCGTCTTGGCACGACCGTACCTACAGCTAGTTATGAAAGCCGATTGCGTACTGAGTCGCTTTGCATATTGAGTAAACCCTGTGGGCCCTACTGTCACTCATGCATTTCATCCGCTCCGTCTATCCATTTTACCAGATAATTTTAGGAGTTCAACCCAAAAACGAAGGATATCAAAAACTCAAGAAGAACACACCACATGAAAAAGTGTGAATTAAACATCTACCATTGAAAAGTTCTTGAGGGCCATAGAAGTTTTAAATCAACCTTATATTTATTTTTTCCCTTCATCCATGTCTTTACGATCTCATTAACTGGTTGGATGACAAATAAACACCACAGTAGGCCTTAGGAATGTTTCAATGGTGGAAATCAATACTTCCACTGTTTCCTGTGGTATGGTCCACTTGAGCTTTTGATATATTTAAATTTTGGTCTCAGCCACTAAAATGACCTAGAAAAAAAGATGGACGGCGTGGATAAACTACATGCATTCACGGTGGGCTCAACAAAGCTTACTCAGTACGATAGAGCCTACTGAGTAACCAATCCGATACCAGCTACCTACATAGCGTTGTGTGGTACACCGGTGAATCGTCATATTATACTGAGTAAACTCTGTTGGGGCCCACCCTAAATGCATGTGATTTATCCATACTGTCCATTCGTTTTTTCATATCATTTTAGTAGTTAAACCTAAAATTGATGCATATCCAAAGCCTTAAAATGAGCTCGCCAAATGGATGGATGGTTTAGATATAAAACATACCTCGTGTATATCTCTCTCCAGTGGAGAAATCCACCGCTCTCTCATCCCAAATCGACAAACCACGACTATCTCCATTCGATCTCTCTCATCTACTCTCTCTGCTCTTTCTTTGGCGAGCAGTGCCTATGAGCTGCCTGAGATGGGAGGTGGGGCGATGCCATTAACGGCATTTGTTGCGTTTGCCTGACACAATCCATCCAACCTCATTTTAGCTAAAAACTTCTTCTTGCTTTCTTCTTCAATAGAAATTCTTCTTCAACAGAAATGGAGAGCTAGAGAGAGAATCACAGGTATAGAGAGATAGAGACATATAAAGTTGACGGGATTGGGCGGGATTTTTTTGGTGCCGAAGGCGGTAAACATGTATACACACACACACACACACACACACACACACACACACACACAAACGAATATATACGGTCCGGATTGGGTCGATCCGAATCGGATTCAATCGGATCCAGTTCCAAATCGGGTCGGTTCGAAACAGGGTTCATCCGGATTCGACCCGAAAAGAATTCGGATCTGGATTATGCTACCCAATCCTGATCGATCTTGACCACCGGTTCTGTTCGAATCGGGTCGGATCGGGTCTAATCAGGTCGGATCCATCGGTTCGGGTATAAAATGCCTAGCTCTAGTTGGGCCCACCCAAATGCCTCTAAATTTGATCAATGAAATCCCCCCTAGCTAGCGCCTATTCGTTAAATAAATAAATAAGTGCAGAATATTGTGAGCGTCCAAATCACCGAGAATTCCTGTGACATAAGTCCACGCCACAGCTGATGACATCGGCTGACATCATCTGAGAAAACTAAGAAAAAGATAATAATAACGATTTCCAATAATAGGAGCTCAATTTCCACTGTTCTCAATGGTGCGGTCCACTTGAGCTTCGCTTCTACATCATGTTTGGGCTTATGTCTTAAAATTGGTTGGAAAAATGGATGGACGGTGCGGATAAAATTCCTACATCATAGTGTGGTCCACAGAGCTTTGAAACAAGATAACTGGATGGTGTTGGGATTGCCAGCCAAACAGGTCGTTTAAGGACCGTGCGGGATCCATTATGGTTTATGTGCTTTATCCACTCCATCCATCCGTTTTGCGAACTCAGTTTAGGGGATTATCCAAAAATGAAGGATATCCAAAGCTTCGGTGGACCACACCATAGAAAACAATGGTGATTGAATACCTACCATTGAAACTTTATGGGGCCACAAAAGCTTTAGAAAAAAAAAAAAAAAACAGATGAAGCTTAAAAAATAAAAAATAAAAATAAAAAAACACGTAGGGACACCTACCTGAAATTTATTGATGAAAAGGGATATACACTCGTTTACTTGGTGCGGCTCCACAAAAAACAAGGCACCCTTGCCATTTTATAATCAGTCCACAACTATAGATGTGCAGGAGTCCAGTTCGATTGTTCAGCGCCCTTAACTCCGAAAAACTTGTATTGCTGGGTTTAGTATTGTATATGAACTGAGTCGAGCTAGTTTTTGGACATCAAAAAAATTTCGAGCCGAGTTCAATCTTGTTTGAGCTCAACTCAACTTGAATTGAACCTCAACTCGAATTGAAACAGCTTAGTGACTCAGTTATTTTGATATTGATGTTACTTGCCGAGTGTTTGATGAAATGACTTAACAATGTGTTGTTTCATGTGCATGCATTCCTTGCAAGATTGATTGGTGGTGAGGAAGGAAAGGATTCAAAATAAATCATTATAATTTTTTTATTTTTTATATTATAAAACTGTCCTTGTATCTTGATTTTAATGCTTCTTGCATTACTGTTTGAAGAAATACATGTAAAGTAATGTTATTGTTTTGCATTATGTAAGAAATTGAAGATGCACTCTTTGTTTATAAAAATGTCACACATGCTCGAGATCGACTTAAATTTACCCAAGTTGTTGACGGAATGGAGCCAAGCTGAACCGAATTCAAACTGAGGTTAGCTGCTGGCCAAGCTGAGCCGAGCTGTGCCAAGCTCGACTCAGCTCTACTCATGTACAACTGTAGTAACACAACCCAATATACAAAGAGCCTCATACGAGGAAACTACGACGACACGATTGCGTGCCTAACAGCCCAGAAAAAGAACTCACGCCAAGGGACCTGTCAATGAGGAGACCTTGACACTTTCCGGTTTCTGAAGCAACCCACTCCAGCATTATCAAGCACTTGTTTACCCTTCATTCAGGTCTTTTTGACCTTACTAACAGGTTGGATGGGGCCCTAAGAAGGTTTCAATCGTGGGTGTCATTGTCCTCGCTGCTTTATGTGGTGTGGTCTACTTGAGCTTTGAATATGCCTCATTTTTAGGCTCATACCCTAAAATGAATTTACAAAACGGATGGCCGGTGTGGATATATATACGTTATGGTGGAGTCTGCATAAGCTTGCCACATCAACACTTCAGTTACCATGTTCTATGCCACGCAATCCAAGTCCAGGGAGAGAAAAGTAGGGCCTTGAAACAGACTATCAAAATAATATTTTGTTTTATTGGTGTGGTCAAAATAAGATTATTTAAATGACAAAACTACCTTTTCGAATTAGGAACGTGCTTAAGAGGTATCGTACCTATCGATGTGGGACCCAAAAGATCTACGAAGGCAGTCTAACTCGTTCATCAGATGCTTCGTCTCATGTTAAAGATTTGACATGAACAGTCTGTTGGACATTCCATGCAAATCAATGATGAACGTTCCCTCTCAACTTGTTCTCTGTGGTGTGGCCTACCTAATACACTGATATGGCCTTATTATAAACGGCTGAAGGTAACATAAACATGTGATCGATTTGATGGATGGTATGACTATGTCACGAGTGCATAATACTCTCAATAAACACAGCTCATTGTTTTGCTAACGGGTCCAAAATCGTCGTCAACAATAGTCCGCAGCGTGTAGAGCACCCAAGCTCTTAGGACCCCATAAGTCATGTGTGAAATCCACCAAACGGAGGTTCTATTTTATGGCTCACGTTAGCTGTGGATTTGGCTGCTATTTAGCCCTTGGCCTAAGGATCGAGTTACACAGATGGACGTTGATGATTGTTGGCATCATAGGAGGAGCGCATCCCGAGACTCCATAGGGACCCGTTACTTGCGCTGACACATGCTGGTGTGCTTCCTGTTCGATGTTCATGTGATACAAATTCGAGGTTTGCTTTCTCTACTGATTCCCAACAAGTGGTATTGGAGATAACATTGAGATTTGAGTTTAGATTGACATCATGACGATTAAGGGATTGAATGTGAAGTATGAAACGAAGAAGTTCATTAGAATAAACAATTTCAAACTATGAAATGTGAAGATGAGAGACCTAGTTCAGCAAGGATTGCAACATGCACTCCTTAGTATTGAGAAGCGTTTAGAATCTATGAATAATGAAGAGTGAGAAGAATTGGATGAAATAGCAAAAATCTCGGTCTAACTTTGTTTAGCAGATGATGTCCTTTGTCCCTGATCAAAAGATCACCGATTGACTTTGGAAGAAGTTAGATAGGTTGTACATGATGAAATCGTCGTCGAATCATCTATATTTATAAAAGAAATTTTATAATCTGAATATGGAAGAAGGGTAAGATCTTAATGAACACATCAACGCATTCAATCAGATCCATTGCAAATTGATAAATATGGAAGTGAAAATGGGGGAGGAAGATCAAGTTCTAATTTTGTTGAAATCTCTTCAAGAGTTTTACGATACCTTGGTAGATACTATGTTGAATGGTAGAGAGACCACTGATGTTGAGACTATCATCTTAGCCATTCGGTTGAGGGTGTTGAGAAAGAAGGACAATGGTTCAGGTTCCTTTACGGATGCTTTGGTAGTTAAGGGAATGAATTTAGAACGGGAGAAGGAAAATTCATTGCGTTTACGGTCCAAATCTAAGGGTAAGAGAAAGATGAAGTGTTAGAACCGTGAAAGACATAGACATATGAAGAAGGATTGTCAGAATCCTAAAGCCCAAAAATGAGATAAAACATATGATGTCAAAAGAGGCCAATGCAGCGGAGTCAAATGAGGACGTGTACACTAGTGATGCTCAGACTACATACAGATCTAACTAGGGTGGCCGCTTTCATGCATATGAAGAAATAGGGTCATTTTTTTTGTTGGTTGTTTTTTCTGTTTTGTGCAATGGTGGGGATGAATATGATAGGCTTCTCCTAAATTTTTGTGGGGCATGTCAAAATATGCTGGTGTATGTATGCTTATCTTCAATTAAATGGCTCGAGGTGTTAAAACAATAGTGAATGCGAATGCACTGAAAGGTCAAAAGATCCAAAAAATATATATATATAAATAAAAATTAAAAAATAAATAAATAATCATACATTTAGTTACGTGATGGCCGAGTATATAGATATGGTTCTTATCTAATCTTCTAGGCCAATAAGATAACATTTCAAGTGGTAGTGACCATGGACCTTTAAAATGCCTTCTATTATGAAGCATTATTGCAAAAGACTTGTTAGCCGTACGTGGAGGAGTTTCTTTCGTGGGATTCGGACAAGCCATTTGCTTCTTGTGTCCTTTGTAATATATCAATAATTGAACGGTTAAAGTCAAAAACATCAGTGACCTTATTCAAAAAAGCTAACGCCCATGAATAAAAGGTTGCTGCTTTAGGACCAATCCAACTTCCAAATTTGTGGTCGAGCTAGAATAAGACGACTATGATAGGGCTATCTTTTGTCGTAGTGGATCACACATCCCAAGTGGAAACGTAAATCACATTGTTAGTAACCATAACAGTATTCTTGATTGAAAAGGCCAGTCTAACGTGTTTAAGTAGCTTTCTGATTTTCCGGCATTACTGATTCCACGGTGGACCCCGTGATTTGGACGGACAGGATCACTGCCTTTACCGGATTGATATGCGGGGTGAATGAGTCATCATCACTTGAAGTAAATGGTTGTGAACTATCACCACAGTCTATCCTTGTTAATGAGTGGACTACATTTTAAGTGGGGCCCACTTTTGACGGCCCTTCCGGTTCACACATTTAATAGATGCTCGAATGACATTGGCTGACATCATTCGAGAAAACTAAGAAAAAAAAAAACCGATTTCCAACAATAGGACTTCAATCTCCACTGTTTTCAATGGTGTGGTCCGCTTGAGCTTCGCTTCTACATCATGTTTGGGCTTATGCCTGTTTGGAAAAATGGATGGACGGTGTGGATAAAACACCTACATCATAGTGTGGTACACGGAGCTTTGAAACAAGCTAACTGGATGGTGTTGGGATTACCAGCCAAACAGGTCTTCGGTTCTGGTCGTTTAAGGACCATGTGGGATCCACTATGGTTTACGTGCTTTATCCACTCCATCCATCAGTTTTGCCAACTCAGTTTAGGGGATGATCCCAAAATTGAAGGATATCCAAAGCTTAAGTGGAGTACCACACCATAGAAAGCAATGGTGATTGAATGCCTACCATTGAAACCACAAAAGCTTTAAAAAAAAAAAAAAAAAAAAACATTTACAAGAGATATACACTCTTTTACAAGGTGCAGCTCTAAAAAACAAAGCACCTTGCCTATTTTATAATCACTCCACAACTATAGCTGTACACGAGTGGTGTTAGATTGGTCAGCTCGATTGACTCAACTTCAAGGAACTCATCTTGTCCTGGTTTAATACTCCACTCGAACTGAGTCGGTCTAGTTTTTGGAGGTCGAAAAAATTTTGAGCTGAGTTCAAGCTTGCTTGGGCTCAACTCAACTTGAATCGAAGCTCAACTCGAATTGTATCGGCTCAGTGACTCAATTATTTTGATATTGATGTTACTTGCCGAGTGTTTGATGAAATGACCTAATGACGTGCTATTTTGGGTGTATGCATTTCCTGCAGGATTGATGGGTGGCAAGGAAGGAATGGATATGAAATAAATCATAAAAAAAAAAAAAACTTTATAGTATAAGTCTGTCTGCATATCTTGATTTTAATACTACTCATGGATTGATTGATGAAATACATGTAAAGTAATGTTACTGTTTTGCATTAAGAAATTAAAGATGCATTTTGTGTCTGTAAAAATGCTGCACATGCTCGAATTCATCTTGAATTGACCCAAGTTGTTGACCAAACCAAGTCATGCTGGCCGTTCAGGATTGAGGACTGAGCTGAGCTTAGCTGAACTGAGTTCAAACTGGAGTTAGCTATTGGCCAAGCTGAGCTGAGCCGAACCGAGCCGTGCCAAGCTCAACTCGTTCAACTCATGTACAACTCTATTAGCACAACCCAATATATATACAAAGAGCCTCATAAGAGGAAACAACGAAGATACAATTGCGTGCCTAGCAGCCTAGAAAAAGAACTCACGCCAAGGGAGCTGTCAATGAGGAGACCTTGACACTTTCCAATTTCTGAAATAGCCCACTCCAGCATTATCAAGTGCCTATTTATCCTTCATTTAAGTCTTATTTACCTTACCAACAGGTTGGATGGTGCCCTAAGAAAGTTTCGATGGTGGGTGTCATTGTCCTTGTTGCTTAATTTATGTGGTTTGGTCCACTAGAGTTTTTTTTTTTTGGAAATTGAGATTCCATTGATATGAACAACCAAGATACAAAAGGAGCAGAGATTTGGGTGCACCCGGGTAGACAAAAGGGTGCGCAGATCGCCTATCATGTGGCTATACAATGGAAGGGAGAAACATGCAAAGGGTTATGATTTCCTAAGTGCACTTATGCCTACTTTGTCAAGAAAACAGAGGCCCCTATTCAGCCTAGGGAGAGCGACCTTCGTGATTGCCCAAAAAAAATCCTTATTTGCCGTACCTAATTGAGCGAGGCCATCAGCCGGCCCATTAATTTCTTGGGGAATACGTGAAATGAGAATATATATATATATATATATATATATAGGATTTGGATTCTCGATATCCAATAATCCCATTTCCAATGGAGGTGGGACAGTTCCTTGAACGCTTCCACCACAAAAGAAGAGTCCGATTCTATAAGCACATCAAGCAGCCCCTACGTTATGTAGAATTGCATCGCATCATAAAAGGCCCGGAGCTCCGCCCTATTATTTGAGGCGTGACTATAGCCCTTGAAGAAAGAAAAATTCAGATCTCCATTGGCATTTTTGCATATACCACCACCCACCACCCCTAGACGCCCGTCAATATTTGCTTTTACCTTGCCCACCGGAGGTGGTCCATTTTACTAGCAGACATAGTGGAGACAGCTAGTAAAATGAATTTACAAAATGGATGGTCAGTGTGGATATAACACATACTTATGGTGGAGTCTGCATAAGCTTGCCATGTCAATACTTCAATTACCATGTTCTATGCCACGCAATCCAAGTCCAGGGAGAGAAAAGTAGGGCATTGAATCAGACGAACAAAATAATACCTTTTATTTTTTTTAGCGTGGTCAAAATAAGATTATTTAAATGATAAAACTACCCTTTTTAATTAGGAACGTGTAAGACCCGTATCTTAGTCTATACCGTTCTGTAGACCTTCGCGGTCTTACCGGTCGAATTTCGACAACCTTGGACCCTTAACCGATAGTCACGCGCGACCCTGATTCATACGCCGTCAACCCGAGTCGACTCAAACCAAGACTCGTACCCTAGCGACCGCGTCGTCGCTGCGGTTCCAATGCCGCGACTCGCGCGCCGAGGCAATACCCTGGTCAAGAGTTGTAGGCCGACGTTCGGTGCGAGGAAACGCCGCGCGTTGCGAAACCCTAGGGAATCTCTATAAGGTGTCCCATCAATCCCATCAATCCATCAATCAATCAATCCATCACATGTCAAGTACATGTCAAGTACACATCACCTTTCACTCATTCCCAAACAACCACAAAAGTCAAGAATTTCTTACAAGACCCATACCTCTCTTACACAAAAAGCCTCTAAAGTCAAAAAGTTCTTACACCTCCCATGCCTTTCTAACACAAAAGGCCATAAAAGTCAAGGTTTTCTTACACAACCATTATTCACCACATCCATCCATCACCCATCTCTCTCTACAACACTCTCTCTCTTTCTCATTTTCTCATCTCATTCTCCAAGCTCCATACGTATGAGCTCTCCCTCCCTTTCAAAAAAAAACTCCAAGGTGGTCCACTTTCCTGCCCCACCATCTCTCAACTCAACCCTCCACTTCTCATCTCCTCCATTGAAATCAAAACTAAGGTGTTAAGGAACCCCTAGGAGCAAGAAGATCGGACAGTGGGTGCATGATCGTAGTAGTTTTTTTTCTATTTTTGAGATGGGCCAAGTGAGGCCAACCGATCAATGGTTTGAATCTCACTTGGGACCCTAAGGTGTGGCCGATGGCCCACTTAGATCATCATGATCATCCATGATGGGGCCATTCTCCATGGACCCCATCATGATGTTTATTTTCTTGTATTAGAAGGTCATCTAGACCATCCACACCGGCGGGGAACGGATCTCCACCGTTGATTTACGATCTCGGTGATCCCATGTGTAGAGGGATCTACTTGATGTATGATTCATTGCAAGGGAGGGCCCAAAATGTCGAGGTCCCTCCATCTCAAGCGTGTCCCACCTTCTATCTCTCTATCTCTCTCTCTCCCTTTCTATTCCTTTTATTTAATATGGTTGTGTGGCCCACTTGGATGGACCCCACTAGGATGCATGTATTGGATCCAATCCATTTTTAGATGGGGCCCACCTTGTATGGGGTAGCCATGTGATGGTCCACCTAATCAGGGCCCACCTCAGTGTTTTTTTTTTATCATTTTTTATCAGACGCTGGACGTCTCTGCCTACAAAAAAAAAAAAAAGAAGAAAAGAAGCCTTTGGGGTGTGCCACTAATATAGGCCCCACCTTGATGTGTGTATTCAATCCATGCCACCCATTCCTTTCACTAACTCATTTTAGGTGTTGAGCCGAGGAATGAGGTCCATCCGTTCATTAGGCGGGCCACACCACACGAAACAGTGACTATTACCATTTAAATTTAATTTAATTTTTCTACAGGCCTAAATGGGTGCAATAGAGGACTCGATGGGCTTGTTTCGAGTCAGGGAAGTCAATGGACGGGGTGGATTTTCTTGTAGCGGGCCCCACATCCGAAAAACCCCAGAAAAATGGGATTTTCCTGATTTTTGCAAGAGGCAGAGTCTCTGCCCTCTGACAACAAGCAGCAGCGGCTGCACGTTGCTGCGTGCAGCGTTTGGCGGGCGGACGTCAGGGGCCCACGGCCCTGCATGTGGGCCCCACCGTGATGTTTATTTATCATCCAAGCCGTCCACGTGGTGGGCCATCCCCAACAGTGGGCCCCCTCCAAGTTTCAGCTTGATCCAACGCTCAGGTGTCCCACATCATAAGAAACAGTGTGAATGCACATTTACCATTGAAACCCGATCTGGGGTCCACCGAAGTTTCAGATCAAGCTGAAATTTATTTTTCCTCCTCACCCAGGTCCGTGCGACCTTATGAACGGATTGGATAGTGAATAAACATTGTGGTGGGCCCCGCATGGGACCCACAGTGATGTATGTGTTTTTCCGTCCACCTGGTGGTACCCACCACGATATTTGTGTTTTACCTCCACCGTCCAGCGGACGGTGGAGCCCACCTTATGCATGTATTTCATTCACCCCCCTGCTGGATGACAAATAAATATCATAGTGGGCCTTCCCCTGGCCCACTCGCCGGATGACAAATAAACATTGCAGTGGGCCCAAGGTCCACGTGACCTTATGAAAAGATTAGATGGAAAATAGATATTACAGTGGACCCCACTCATGATGCGTGTGCCAAATCCAAACCATCCATCCACTCGGTAAGATCATTTTAAGGCATGAGTGAAGATTGGGTGGGCCACCTATGTTTGGGTTAGGCCCATTTGATTTATACAAGGCTCATGAGATTAGTCCCATTTTATTGTAAAAGGCGTATGGGTTTAAGCCCACTTGAAACACATAGGGCCCATGTGCTTAGACCATTTTGATATACTCTGAGGCCTAGGGGTTATGACCCATTGCAATGCACATAAGGCCCATTGGTGTGGCCCATTTAAGTGGCCCATTTTATGAATAAAAGGCCCATATGATATGGCCCATCTGATATTTATGTAAAGCCCAATTGGATGTACCTAAGGTCCATTGTAATGTGTGACCCCGACACGGATTATGTAACGATGTTTACGACGATCGTGCCTTGGGAGCAATGATGGTTTGACGTCCACATTGCGAGTGTAATGCTGGTTGGATGTCCACATTATGACTCTCCCTAGGACCTTTGATAGGCGGTACTTGCTGTGTATAGGCCATCTAGGCCCATCTGCGTTGTAAGAATGGTTCATCACTTATTTACATGTTTAGTATAGTTTCATGACTCATGATCATACGCATCATATGTATGCTTGATATGAAAATTGCCTGATCATAGCATATGCCTTCGGGCAGGTTGTTTATGGGCTCCCGGTTAGGCGGTGTTGCCCTACATGAGCGCACGATATTCGTAGGATTTGATGCATGACTGGATAGCGTGAATCATGTATATCGCATTTGTATGACATGGATATTATACGCCCTAACGACATCGGGGTCGAAAATTCCACAGACGTATCGTGGTTGGCAGGATTGGATACCAGAAATCTTGTTCTACATGGGGTGCTATAGATATCCCTGGGTGAAAGTTTCTAAACCCTTATGGTACCAAGAGGTTACTCCAATGTCTAGACTGAGTAGGTAGATGAGTGTTGAGTACCGATTACCAGACGGTTGCGCTCTCCACTGTGTCGTGGTCGGTTGAAAAGGGGTGCGGCCTTACCCGCCCGATTGTAGGGGGCAATGCTAGGCTGAGTTTGACCAGCTCGAGGAATGGATCCGCTATCGACGAGTCGCGCCCGATATTGGCAGACGGATAGTGAGGTCTCTTCCACTTACCTTATTGCGCGCGATATAGCGCCAATCTGGTTTAGAGTGTACTAAACCCCGGTGATATCCCAGAGTTGAGCTGTATTGACATGTGGACTTAGATGAGGATTGTATGCTTGACTTACATCTTGCATCGCATAGCCTTGGTATGACTCATGATATTATGGATCCATCTGCATATTCCGTATTACTCTGATATTGCATGATCATATTACTACCTTGCGCACATACTTTCACCACGCTCTAAGCTTTTCTATAAGCTTATGCACGACCGTTGCGTGCAGGTGACGTTGAGGAGCAGCAGCGCTGAGGCTTGAGCACGTGGCAGATTACTCTGGAGTTTTTGGTCTATCATCATTGTATTTCCCTTTATGCTCATTGTACTTGTAAAGTTTTTGATCATAGTAGAAATATAATGGAATTCTTGGTTGTTGTTTGTGGGTTATGCCTTTGGTTATGCTTATTACGAATCAAACTGACGTTGAAAATCCTCCTCGTAGCATCTCAGGATCGGAACCTGGCGAATGAGAGCTAGGAGCCGAGAATGGGGTTCTACGGAGGCTGTCGGCGCCGGATTCGGTGATCAGAAATTTTGTGAGCCCGGTTTCTGAGTTTAGAGCGTGACAGAACGCGCTAGAGAGGTACCGTACCCGTAGATGCGGGATCCACGAGATCAATGAAGGCAGTCTAACTGGTTCATCAGATGCTTCATTTCATGTTAGAGATTTGACATGATCAGTATGATGGACATTCCATGTAAATCAATGATGAACGTTTCCTCTCAACTTATTCTCTGTGGTGTGGCCCACGTAATTCACTGATACGGCCTTATTATAAAGTGCTTAAGGTAATATAAGCATGTGATCGATTTGATGGATTGTAAGAATGTGCCACGGGTGCATAGTACTCTCAATAAACGCAGCTCATTGTTTTGTTAACGGGTCCAAAATCGTCTACAACAACAGTCTGCAGCATGGAGAGCACCCAAGCTCTTAGGACCCCACAAGTCATATGTGAAATCCACCAAACGGAGTTTCTATTTTGTGGCTCACCTTAGCTGTGGATCTGGCTACTTTTTAGCCCTTTGCCTAAGGATTGAGGTGCACACCTGGTGGACGTTGATGATTACTGACATCTTAGGAGGAGCGCATCCCTAGACTCCAGAGGGCCCATTACTTGCGTTGACACATGCCTGAATGCTTCCCTGTCGATGTTGATGAAGTCTACCCCATCTATCATGTGTGCCATCTTGTGTTTCTACATGGTCCAAAAAATTTAGGCAATCGAAAGCCCAGTTGGACTACACCACTAAAAACAGTTGAGATGAGGAGATTGATCAGATTATCCACATTATGTGGGACCGATCTTGATGTATATATGCTATCTAATCTAGAAACTCCGTTTGGTGGATTTCACATATGACTTGGGTCATATGTGAAAAATAATGTGGGACCGATCTTGGTTGAATTGGGTCAATTAATTGATTGAAATTTGGAAAAATATGTAAACTCTTTGGACTATTTTAAGTATGCTCAATCAGTCGAACATGGGTGCTCAATCGGTTGATGTTCTACTCGATTGATCAAAAGATCAAGTTGATCAATCGACGACATGCACGAAACCGTGTAAGTGTACTGTATGGGTGTAATTACAAGATTAGGGTAACCTAAGAAATTCTAATAGAGAGTCAAACGTTTCTAGGGTTTGGGAAGGAGAAAATGATAGTGATTTATTGTAAATGCATCCATCTCTTGTACTTTTGCTTTCATAGTGATTCGTTATCGCTTTATGCCGTGGTTTTTTCCCACAATGAATTTTACACACAAAACTCATTTGTTCATGTGCATGCTTGTTCATTGGGATTTGAGTTTGAATTGATGTCATGATGATTAAGGGATTGAATGTGAAACATGAAATGAAGAAGTTCCTTAGGAAAAAAATAACTTCGAATGATGAAAGGTGAAGATGAGAGGCTAGTTCCGCAAGGGCTGCAACATGCACTCCTTAGTTTTGAGAAGCATTTACAATCTATGAATGATGAAGAGTAGAAAGAATTGAATGAAATAGCAAAAACCTCGGTCCAACTATGTTTGGCAGGTGATGTCCTTTGTTCCTGATCAAAAGACCACCGATTGACTTTGGAAGAAGTTAGATAGGTTGTACATGATGAAATCGCAGTACCTTCGTAGATACTATGTACAAGGATAGAGAGACCAATGATGTTGAGACTGTCATCCCAGCCTTTCAGTCGAGGGTGTTGAGAAAGAAGGACAATGGTTCAAGTTCTTTTACTGATGCTTTGGTAGTTAAGGGAATGAATTCAGAGAGGAAGAAGAAAAATTTGTCGTGTTCATAGTCTAAGTCTAAGGGCAAGGGAAAGATGAAGTGTTACAATTGTGGAAGACATAGACATATGAAAAAAGATTGTTGGAATCCTCAAGTCTAAAAAGGAGATAAAGCATATGATGTCAAAAAAGGCCAATGCAACAGAGTCAAGTGAGGATGTGGACACTAGTGATGTTCTAATTACATCCATATCCAGCTAGGGTGGCCGCTTTCATGCATGTAAAGAAATACAGTCATATTTTTAGTTGGTTGTTTTTTATGTTTTATGCAGTGATGGAGAGGAATATGATAGGCTTCTCCTGAGTTTTTGTGGGGCATGTCAGAATATGCTGGTGTATGTATGTTTCTCTTCAATAAAATTGCTCGAGGTGTTAAAAAATAGTGAATGTGAATACTGGAAGGTCTAAAGATCCAAATTGAGATATATATATATATATATATATATATATATATATATATATATATATATATATATATATATATATATATAGTTACATGATGGCCAAGTACATAGATATGGTTCTTATGCACTCTTCTAGGCCAATAAGATAACATTTCAAGTGGCAGTGACTATGGACCTTTGAAATGCCTTCTATAATGAAGCATAATTGCAGAAGACTTGTTGGCCGTACATGGAGGAGTTTCTTTCGTGGGTGGGATTCGCACAAGTCATTTGCTTCTTGTGTCCTTTGTAATTAATAATTGAACGGTTAAAGCAAAAACATCAACGACCTCATTCAAAAAAGCTAACGTCCATGAATAAAAGGTTGCTGCTTTTTTACCAATCCAACTTCCAATGTTTGATTCATTGATAGTGGTTACTCGGGCTATTCACAAGTCACGCTAGCTCGAATAACTTGCTCGACTCGACTCGAGTCAGCTCGTATTGACTCGGCTTGAATAGTCAAATGGGGCCGAGTCAAGCTAATTTTTTGTAGCTCGAGTCTAGTTCAAGCAGAGTTCAACCATGGGACATTTCAACTCAACTTGAATCAAAGATCGAACTCGAGCTCGACTTGACTCGATTAATAAGCATATTATTTTCAAGAGAGAGAGTTTCTACCTTACTTTTCTTATAACCCATTAGGTGGAATTTTTTTATTTCTTCTTTTCATTTCAATTATACAATAGTATGATTTCAGTCTCTTGAGATATACCTTGGGCGAGAAACCCAAGAAATCCGTTATGCGTTCTTCTCAGATTTGTTAGAGCTTCAAGGAAATCCAATGATCTGATTGGCTAGAGCTCTTTACTTGAATTTTTGATATGTGTTCTGCTCTATTTCTTTTTTAGTACTTGAATTTCTGCTGGTGGAAGAAGATCAAGAACAGATCGGTTCTTACAAGTTTCCTCATCCAATTCGAAGTTTTGTTTGGTTTTTCCATCGGGTTTTACTTTGATTCTCCTAAGATTTTTAAATTTTTATCAATGGAGGAGGATCAAGAATAGAATCTATTACTCTTTCACCTAACAAGCTCGAGCTCGACTCAAGGTAAACTTGACTCAACTCGAACCACTAGCTCGACTTGAACTCGACTCAATAGCTTTGGCAAACAAGTTAAGCTTCAATGTTGAGCTCGAGGGCGAGTTCAAGCTCGAACTTGAACTCGAGTATAGCATGGACAAGTCGATCCGAGCTTGGCCCACCTCGACTCGACTCAGCTCGATGCCCACCTCTAGTGGTTACACATCCAAGTTGGATGCTTGGAGTCTCCTTTGTAATCAATAATTTCATTGATCTTTTTCTCACCGGTGTGGTATGGAATTTTCTTTGGAGTGGATTTTTCGCTCTACATTAGCTTTTTCTTTTCTAGATCTATGGTAGCGCTAGAATAAGATGAATATGATAGGGCCGTCTTTTGTCGCAGTGGAGCACACATCCCGAGTGGAAATGTGAATTACATTCTTAGTAACTAGAGAAGTATTCTTGATTCAAAAGGCCAGTTTAATGTGTTTAAGTAGCTTTCCGGCCATTGGCAATCCTAACCATTTGGTCTATGCATTGAATGCAGCACCCATTTATTTATTGTTTTCCTCCTTCAGAAAACCCGAAAACTCAACCCATTGGTATTCACAGGTGAGTCAAGAGAGTCGACCAAGTCTTTAGTTGGCTCTATTTGCATGCTGGGCCACCCTTGTGAAATATTTCATCTCAAACACATCCAAACTTGGACCATATGCTCTAAATCTAAACTGATCATCAAACCCGCCGTCACAAAATTCGTATTCTTTTGAAATTTTAGGGCCATTGAAGGCATAGGACAGTGTATGGGTTGTCGACCTTTTTTGGGGAAAAAAAAAGGTATTTTCATATATAGGAAGAATAGAAGTTTTATATTTGCAAGGATGAGCCTGTTAACAAAAAGGAATAAGCAGGCCCACCTACCAAGAAGGGGAATACACAAGCACTAAGATTCTCTTCTTCTTTTTATTTATTTAAAGGTTAGGTTGTTAGTACACACACTGCATGTTAGTTAACCCCACTAGGGATCGATACCAAGACCGTTGAAACGAGGTATCTCTACCAAGATTCTCTCAAGCATCCTAATTAAGCCTACTCTGTCTAGAAAAAGGAGGCCTTCTAATGAGAGGGGGAAACTCGGGCGTGGACAGAAAAAGTGAATGGAGTTGACCACCACTGCCCATATGAGCAAGCCCATCCGTGTAACAACTCCAAAATTTTTGTTTCCTTATATTTTAAATTTTTATTTTTTTAAGGGATTAAAATGGTTGCAACCTCCCTCATCATTATCTTATTCATCTTATTCGAACAACTCTCTTTTCTTTATAAGGATGGACATTTCTCGCCAATCAAAAAGAGAAAAATAAAAATAAGATAAAAGATAAAAGGAGAGAAATTAGTGGAAGAACGGCTTGCACAGGTTAGTACTTATTTTATTTTAATTTAGATTTTTATTTTTAATATGTTATTATGCTTTGGGGTTATGTGATGGACGGTTTAGATCTACCATGGGTGCAATGCATGTGCACATATATCAATATATGCGCATATACACGATGCACCTTGGAACACCTTACGCATGTAACAAGAATTAAAAGGAAACACCTAAGTTGTTTTTGTTTATTTTACTTGAATTATATATTGGGCTTATTTTGCATGTACGGCCCGATCAATTCGGTCCATTAGGTTCTAAGGACCATAATATGGAAAACCTCCAAAAATTAGGGTAAATTAACATTGTGGTAGGCCACAATATGCAAAATGGAATTCATGATGCATTCGTCGTTACAATATCTATCGGGGTCGCAAGGAGTTTCGATGAAGATACCAATTATTTTGACCATTAAAAAATAATTGGGTGGACCAATGAACAACTCAGATCTTACATAGAAAGTTAGGAGGGTCTAAAATATGAAATATTTGTATTTTAATGGTGGATGAACGGTCGGTGTTGTTCATGATAGTATGGCTCATCAGAATAACGAATCCACCTCATTTTTTTATACCAATGTGCTAAAATAATATTGGTAAAATGGTGAATGGGATAGATCTTATGCACACATATTATGTACGAACTATCATGAAAAAAATATAATAATATAAAATGGGTGCAAAAACACTCCAACGTGCAAAAGTGAAGTTTATGTATTCACAATACCAAAGTTATTCCGAATTGATGGGCCTTCTATGCAGGGCTTTCTTGATGTAAGTATCAAATCTATACTGTTTATTAATCTTGTCATTTAATAAGAGACATGGTTGAAAATTTTATTCAAAAGAAAACTCATGTGGACCACAACACCTTAAACAGTGAAAATTAAATGGTCACCATTGAGTATTTGTGTAGGCCACAAAAATGTTATTTTGAGGAGATTTTTGAGCTCGTCCTTTATG
Source organism: Magnolia kwangsiensis (assembly GCA_037074715.1). Classification (NCBI taxonomy): domain Eukaryota; kingdom Viridiplantae; phylum Streptophyta; class Magnoliopsida; order Magnoliales; family Magnoliaceae; genus Magnolia; species Magnolia kwangsiensis. The sequence goes on from CM073588.1 coordinate 91,962,986, forward strand.
AGGAGATTACCCATCTCATCCATGGTTTAGATTATCATGGGACCTATCAATAAAATTAATTAAATAAATAAGTACAAAAAAATAAAGTTTGATTTCCAGCGTTGAAACCAAGTACGGTTTCTAATGTTAGAAACCATCTTAGGTCATCAGATTATGGACCCACAGTGATATATGTATTGTATCCACTCTATCCATTTGATTTAAAAGATTTTTGTGGGTTAAGAGTGTAAATTTAGGACATATCCAAAATGTGTGTGACCCATACAAGAAAAAAATGATAGTTAGTTATACAATAATCATTTAGGCTATTATGGGTCCCACAGATTTCAGATTGGATTGAAATTTCTTTCCAATGGTCAATATAGTGGTAGTAACCATATAATCGGTCCAGGTCCCTATAGGTAGGACCCACTTAAAAAAAGTATGCTAGATATATATAATTTAATATATTTCAGCATTCAAATGCCCATAAAATTTATATAAGGTACATGCATGTTTAGGATAAAACATACATGGGCTAAATTATGTATCATCATGGCATGCTATTAAAAGATCCAAGCCATCCATATAGTGGGTCATCTTATAAGATATCTAGCCTGCCCTTTTTTGCTGTGATAGATAAGATAAACTCTATCTATTAGGTATGTTAAGTATCACTCCCATGTATGACCTTAATTAATAAAAATAAAAAAATCAAATGTTTTATGACTTTATATATATATATATATATATATATATATATATATATATATATATATATATATATATATATATATATATATGTTTTTGAATATTATGGTGTACTATATATGGATTATTTATAGGTATTATCTGATATATACCATTAGATTTCTCCCTAAATTATCAGGTGAGTAATCCAACATATTTCCTCTTCATATAATTAAAATAAATTATTGTGTTGATATAATTAATTGTATTATGATTTCTGATGTATTAAATATTTATGCCTTGCATCATTAACACTCGATACCTGAATTTCGCGGCATGACAGAATGGTATCAGAGAGAGGCTTTTTATATAACCTAGTGTGGCCTGTAGGTTATGTGGCTCACTCATGTACATAATTGGTAGGCCCCCTTGAAATTAGAAACACAACACTTAAGATTTTCTATTTGGATATTGTTGTGAGACATATTGAATGTAGAAACAAAAACTTATAAACTGAGTAGGATGTTCCAAGTACTCTAATTTGAGTGTATTTTATATTGAGATGGGTTAGTTTGACCCTAATTAATTTTTAGGATATTGAGTCCACAAAGTCATGCTAGACAGAAATAGGTAGCAGGAATCAACCAACTTATAAAATTCATAATTATAAAAGTACGTATCTTATCAAGGCGATTCAAAATCCTGATCAATGGTAGACAATTATAAATAAAAATAAAAATAATTAGAAAATTTGAATCTGACTATCAATATACTGATTCTGGGAGTTAGTATAGGCTGGTCAAAAATTCATCAAATTTTAGGCAGATCATATTACAGGAATTTTAATATTTTCTGTGGTTGGAAGATTTAGCTAAAATTTTATAGAGAGAGTATATGTTTATAATAGGATATTCAGAAAAAAATTTAAATTTAATTTAAAGTTCTTAAATATATTAAACAGTAGTTATAACCACAACAGGCAACTAGAAATCTAATCTGCCTAAAAATGGTGTCCTGTCAGTTTAACTGACAGTGTCATTCATTTTGATCATTAACTTTGATTAAAATAATAATTTTATCTAAAGTATTTTATTTAGAGGCTATTGTATAGTTAAAAATCCATATTCCCTACTAAAATTCAAATTCTTGTCTTATAGGAAAACTATGGCCGCAAAGAAAACACGTAACATCCGTGACTTCGTCCCTTCTACTAGCGCCATCATTCCTCGTGACCTAGTAGTGGACACCAATATTCTTGAAGAAAGTGAAATGAAGAATAGAAATCAGGATGTGAATGAAATCAAAGGGGACGAGGTTGAAGAGGGACTGTAAAATCCTGTGCCTCCACCTGCAGCAAATCAAGGTGGGGCTAGACCAAACACCCAATTTCCTTTCTCCCCATCTGCAATGCATGCCAATTTTTTCGGACCTAGCACGCAGCCGTGGGATGTTGCGATTGGATTAGTAAATCAAATAGCCGCCTTGATGAAGCAACAACAGGAGCAATTTGCTTTTCAATGGAATATGTTGGCTAATATGAGCCAAGCACCTCAAGTTCATCATCAGGCATCACCAATTAAGACCGGGCAGACACGTGAAGTGGATCTCCTTGATAGATTAGTAAAACTCTAGCCACCAATATTCAAAGGTACCATAGATCCTTCAATAGCAGAAGATTGGCTAAAGCAAGTCAAGAAGATATTACAAGTGATGAATTGCCCTAATACTGAGAAAGTACGATTGGTGTCTTTTATGTTTCAAGGCGAAGTAGATGTTTGGTGGAGATCGGCTAAAAGAATGGTTACAACTAATCATGTATGTACTTCGAGAGAATTTCAAGAAAAATTCAATGAGAAATACTTCCCTAAGGCTTACCATAATCAAAAGATGGCCGAATTTTCGAAACTGGAGCAAGGATCAATGACGGTGGCACAATATGAGGCGAAGTTCGCTGAACTATCAAGATATATCCCAAAGATGATGGAAGATGAAGAATACAAGATCACTAAATTCGATGAAGGCCTTCGTCAAAATATTAGGACCAAGTTCTGTTGTGATGATATTAAAAAGTACTACGAATTTGTTAACAAGGCTCTTCGAGCTAAAAGAGATAGTGAACGGTTCCTAAAGTCTCGAGTACAAATAAAAGAGATGGGAATTCAGGTGACGACTACTCCTATCGGTCAATTTCAAGCTCCCAGTAGTCAAGATCAATTTTTTTTTCTGGGAACTGTACCTACTGTGGGAAGTATGGACACAAATTCCATTTTTGTAGAACCTGACTTAGGGATATTGGCCAGATCCGCCCACTTCAACAAATTTCCCCCCAATTACAACTTCCTGCACTGTTTCAGGAGTCCGGGCAGTCTTCACATGCATCATGGTCTCTACCTCCCAAGCCGCAATTGTATCAGCAGAACCAGCCTCAGTAAGTATCAGTAAGTAGCTCGACCTCTAGTATCTCAGAATCAAGGGGGACAACCCTTCAAACAGCAGCCCACTCAAGCTAAAGTATATGCTCTAACACCTTTCGAAGAACCAGAACTAGATAACAATGTTATTGAAGGTACGATTAATGTACTCGATAAACCTATTACTATATTATTTGATTCTGGAGTCACCATATCATTTATTGCTAGTACCGTAGTGAAAAGACTAAGGTTGAATCCTATTAACCTTAGTAAAGTAATTTCTGTAGAATCACCAGTGGGGAAAATTGTCACCTTGAACAAAATATGCAAGTCCTATGAAGTCAATATATGCGGTATTATAATGCCAGTTGATGTAGTAGTTATGGATATGATGAATATGATATCATTCTAGGTATGGATTGGCTCTCCGCTAATCATGCTAAGATCGACTCTCATGCTAAGACTGTTACATTCTCTATTCCCGAAAAAGAATCTTTCCAAATTCTAGGAATACAAAGAGATAGTAACGTAGAGTGTATTATAGTGTTGAAGGAAGAGGAGTCACTAGAGTTGAGCATGGAACAAATCCTAGTTGCAAGAGAGTATCCAGAAGTTTTTCAGGACATGCATAGATTACCGACCTGACGAGAAGTAGACTTTAGTATTGATCTGTTACTAGGCACTGCCCCGATATTAATGTAGCTATATCGAATGCCACCAGTTGAGCTAAAGGAATTGAAGGAACAATTGGAAGGATTGAAGAACCAGGGTTTCATCAGGCCCAATACTTCACCATGGGGTGCACTGGTACTTTTTATAAAGAAGAAGGATGGAAGTATGCGTTTATGCATAAACTATCATCGGTTGAATGAAGTGACGATTAAGAACAAGTATCCTCTGCCTCGTATTGACAATTTATTTGATTAGTTAAAAGAAGCATGTTATTTCTCCAAGATTGATTCAAGATCAGGATATCACCAACTGCGTATTAAGGAGTCAGATATTTATAAGACGGCCTTTAGGATGCGCTATGGGCACTATGAATTTTTTGTTATGCCCTTTGGATTGACCAATGCCCCAGCTGTGTTCATGGACTTAATGAACAGAGTATTTCAGCCATATCTTGATCAATTTGTCATCGGATTTATTAATGATATACTGATGTATTCAAAGACTAGAGAAGATCATGAGACACATCTAAGAACTACTCTACAGACGTTGAAGGACAATCAACTGCATACCAAATTCTCTAAGTGTGAATTTTGGAAGCAGAGTGTTAAATGTCTAGGACATGTAATTACAAAGGACGGTGTTGAAGTTGATCCAACAAAGATCGAAGTAGTGATGAAGTGGGAGTAGCCCAAGAGTGTAACTGAAGTTAGGAGCTTTATGGGATATGTTGGGTACTACAGGAGGTTCATCAAGGACTTCTCAAAAATTTCTGGTCCGTTAACAAGTCTGACTCGAAAGTGATGTAGAGCGGGTCGCGGATAGTTTCATGGCCAAGATGGATCAAAAAAGGCCCGATCGATGACAGAAGTGATCCGGACCATTGGACCTTAGATCGAGCGTATCTCGCAATCCGGAATGAGTTATCTGACGTAAAATATATGATTTTGGGGTAGAACGAGCTACTTTATCCAACCAACCCCGTTATGTTAGGTTGTGTAGCCCAGATTTGCGAAATACCCCCTGCTCAACGGTCGTTTTCCTTTTTTATTTTAATTTTTACTATAAATAGTAAGTTTTAGTTTTATTATAACTCTTCATCTGTTGGGCTTTAGGAGTTGTGCCAACATGAAAAGTGCTTAGAATAATTAGAAGAACGGTTTAGTGAAGCCAAATAGGACACTTACTATTTTTGGCTGAAAACCTTGCGCACTAGTAGACATCACGACCGTCTATAAATAATGAGTTTACTATTTATAGTAAGTCACAGATTCTAGGAGTTTTAGTTATAGTTTAAGTCTGATTTCTTTCCTATTGCTTGGTTCCCTTATTTAAAGGGATGTGAACTTGTTTTTATTCATTCATTAATCAATTTCAAATTTTATTAGAATTTATTTCTATTCTCTTGCTTTCTTTCCTCATGGATTCGAGAAGTCTCTGTAAGGAATTTAGAGAAGCTCCGTGGATTCGGAGTAGTTATCCTTGAGGAAGACGGTGATCGACCTCATCACGTTCATCCCTGCGTCAAATTGGTATCAGAGCGAGGTTTCCCCTCGGACCGATAGAAAACAATGAAGGTATGAATCAAAATCCTATGGACGGTGATCTAGGGATTCGTTATCTTTCGGAAAGAATGGAAGCATTCCATTGGGAGAGTCAGTTGACCATGCAAGGGCTGTAGGCAACCCTCGATTGTCTTACGGATGCGCTACTTCTGCCCCAAGCCCTAGGCGGTGCTCCACCACCTATGGTCGCTCCACCACCTGTGGCCGCTCCACCACCCGTGGTTGCTGTACGACGTGACCCTGATTTTCGCAGAGCACTACCAGTGACAAACCATAGGGCTACACCAGATGATTCTACTTCCAGCGACGAGGACATTAATGAGAGTTTTGCGCGACGACCAATCCATGGAGGCGGTCATCTAGATCGTGTTAAAAGAGACTATCGAGGTATAACAGAACTTCCTAGTTTTAACGGTTTATTATGTATCGAAGATTTTCTCGATTGGCTAGCTGAAGTAGAGAGATATTTCTATTATATGGACGTGCCAGATCATAAAAGGGTGAAATTGGTAGTGTTTAAATTAAAATCTGGTGCTTCTGCATGGTGGAAACAATTACAACTCTCACGAGCCCGCCAGAATAAGGCGCCCACTGCATCATGGCTTCGGATGAGACGTCTTCTTCGATCACGATTTCTTCCCAGTGATTATGAGAAGATATTATTTCAGCAATACCAGAATTACCGATAAGGAAATCGAACTGTTACAGATTACACTGAAGAATTCCAACAGTTGGCTACACGAAACGATCTGTCAGAATCTTAGTCATAGAAGGTGGCATGATTTATAGGTGAGTTGCGACTGACAATTCAGGACTGAGTTCAGATGTACCTAGTCGGGACCGTGGATGAAGCAGTTCAATTGGCGGGGAGGGCAGAAACACAAATTGTAAGAGCTCCTGCTCGTACCTATCCTTCAAATCGACCCCCCATGACGGGTCCCACACATGATCTAGTGCTAGCTTGAGAAAAAGATCCGGTAGGAGAACGTCCTCAACCTCTTCCACCCGCAAACCGTGATATGGGGGGCGGATCATCCAGACCTCAATGGGAAGCACCCACGACAGCGGGCCCAAGTAGGATTCCAAATCCTTATGCTTGGCTATGCCTGAATAATTGTTACCATTGTGGCTAACCAGGCCACTTATAAAACACTTGTCCTCAACGTCCCGCAGCACACTTGACTATAAACGAAGGGGGCACTAATGAGGTTGCATAAGAAGATCGTGACTTTGATGAATATGAACAAACCACTAAAGAAATAGAGAGGATCGTGGTGAATCTCTAGTCGTGAGGTGACTACTGTATACCCCACGAATGGAGGTACACCCACAGCAACATAATATATTTCGTACTCAGTGCACTGTTAGTGAAACGATCTATGATGTGATCACAGACAGTGGTAGAAATGAGAACATCATTTCAATGGTGATGTTGGACAAGTTGCAGTTATCAATGACGAGATATCCTTCCCCATACTCAATTAGCTAGATAAAAAAGGTGAATGAGACTAAGGTAACTGAACAATGCACTATTTCATTTTCAATTGGTAAACATTATAAGGATCAGATACTTTGTGATGTGGATGATATGGAAGCTTGTCATATGCTACTCAGCCGACCTTGGCAGTCGGACAGTGATGCGACGCATCGAGGACGAGAAAATGTCTATATATTCGCAAAGGATAGTTAAAAAATAATCCTTGTCCCTATGGCACCAGAGAACTACCCTGAAGCCTCTAAAGTGGAGGGGAGTTCTCTTTTGACAATTCAGGATTTCATGGAGGAATCTAAGGAAACCGGCGAGGTATACGCCATAGTGGTGAAGGGCGAGGAAAAGGAACCCTCAAACATCCCTCCAAGTTTAAGACTATTGCTAAACGAATTCAAAGAAGTCTGGCCTAAAGATTTACCTGATGGATTGCCCCCATGAGGGACATCCAACATCACATAGACCTCGTCCCTGGGGCTAGCCTGCCCAACCGCCCACATTATCGGATGAGTCCGAAGGAGTGTGACATACTTCAGAGGCAAGTGGAGGAATTGATCCGTGAGGGCCTATTGAGAGATAGCATGAGCCCATGTGCTGTACCAGCATTATTAACACAAAAAAAAGGTGAAAGTTGGCGCATATGTGTCAACAACCGAGCAATCAACAAAATTACCATCAAATATCAGTTAGACAACATGCTCGATATGCTAGGATGGGCCAAGGTGTTCTCTAAACTTGATCTAAGAAGCGGGTACCATCATATTCGTATCCGACCCGGTGATGAATGAAAAACGACATTCAAGACAAAGGAAGGGTTGTATGAGTGGCTGGTCATGTCATTTGGCCTATCAAATGCACCAAGTACTTTTATGCGTTTGATGAATCAAGTTCTAAAACCGTTCACTGGCTGATTTGTGGTAGTATATTTTGATGACATATTGATATATAGCCAGAATGAAGTGGAGCACAAGACACATCTCAGGCAGGTGCTGCAGGTCCTATGAGATAACAAGTTGTACCTCAACTTAAAAAAGTGTAGTTTTTTAACTAACAGCCGGTTGTTAATAGGATTTGTTGTAACATCCACAGGCATTCGGGTGGATGATGAAAATGTGCGAGCTATTAGGGAATGGCCGATCCCGACAAACATTCATGAGGTTAGGAGTTTTCACGGATTGACGACTTTCTATCGTCGTTTTGTGTGAGATTTTAGCACCACAGTCGCACCTATAACAGATTGCATGAAAAAAGGGTCGTTCTAGTGGACTGATAAAGCTGACAAGAGCTTTCATGAGATCAAGCATCGTTTGTCTACAACACCGGTCTTGGTGCTTCCTAATTTTGACAAATTATTTGAGGTGGAGTATGACGCTTCATACGTCGGAATCAGAGTATTATCATAGGAAGGCAGGCCGATAGCCTTTTACAGCGAGAAGCTCAGCGAACCCAGAAAGAAGTGATCAACTTATGAGTTTAAATTATACGCAGTTGTTCAGGCGCTGCGACATTAGCGACATTATCTAATTCAAAGGGAGTTTGTTCTGTACACTGACCATCAAGCATTAAAGTTTATTAATAGTCAGACGAACATGAATCGTGTGCATGCTAGATGGGTTGCATTTTTACAGGAATTTACATTCGTTCTGAAGCACAAGTCAGGACAGCAGAGTAAGGTGACTGATGCCCTTAGTCATCGTGTATCACTACTTGTTACTATGAGCAACGAGGTGGTCGACTTCGACTGTCTCAAGGAGCTGTATGCTGAAGATGAGGACTTCAAGGATTCTTGGATGAAGTGCCAAGAAGGTCACCCTAGTGACTTTCATATACAGGACGATTTTCTCTTCAAAGGAAATCGAATGTGCATCCCCCAAAGTTCTCTGAGGGAGTATATTATTTAGGAGTTAGATAGAGGTGGCCTCGATGGACACCTTGAGCGAGACAAGAAGCTCTTGTGGAAGAATGGTATTACTGGCCGCAATTAGTACGTGATGTGGGAAGAGCTGTGCAACGTTGTCATATTTGTCAGACCTCTAAGAGGCAATCTTAAAATACGGGTGGGACTTCATGCTTGGTCTCCCACAGACACAATGTGGCATGGATTCGGTGTTCGTGGTAATAGATCGTTTCTCCAAGATGGCGTACTTTATTCCATGCAAGAAAACTCTGGATGCAACACACATAACGAATCTATTCTTCAGAGAAATTATGCGTCTACACGGGATTCCTAAGACTATTACTTCTGACCGTGACACGAAGTTCATAAGCCACTTTTAACGGACTTTGTAGACTCGATTTGATACACAACTTTAGTTCAGCAGTGCCTACCACTCACAGACTGACAGTCAAACTGAGGTTGTGAATCGCATGTTGGGAAACATCCTTCGATATATTTCAGGAGAAAAACTGAAGTAGTGCAATTTGGCTTTGTCTCAAGCGGAGTTTACATTCAACAACATGGTGAATTGCTGGACTGAGAAATCCCCGTTCCAGGTTATTTACGGACGAGTACCTCGCCTCACACTAGACTTGGTCCCCTTGCCTAAGCTCCCAGGCATGAGCATTGCAGCAGAAAATATGGCAGACAGGATCATGGGTATTCATGTGGAGGTGCAGGCCAAGCTACGTGCCTCAAATGAAAAGTACAAGGAGCAAGCGGACAAGCCTCGACGACAAAAGGTGTTTGAGGTGGGCGACCAAGTAATGGTCTATTTGCGCAAAGAAAGATTTCTGACCAGAATGTACAACAAGTTGAAGAATAAAAAGATTGGACCAGTACCAATCATTTGAAAGATCAATGACAATGCTTATGTTGTTGATCTTCCAGATGGCATGGCGATCTCACTGACTTTCAATGTTGCGGACCTGAACGAGTATCATGAACCAGAGCAGGATGTGAACTCGAGGACGAGTTCTTTTAACGTGGAGGGGACTGATGTAGAGTGGGTCACGGACAATTTCATGGCCAAGATGGATCAGAAAAGACCCGGTCGACGACAGAAGTGATCCGGACCGTTAGACCTTAGATCGGGCGTATCTCGCAATCCGGAATGAGTTATCTGACGTAAAATATATGATTTTGGGATAGAACGAGCTACTTTAGCCAACCAACCCTGCTATGCTGAGTTGCGTAGGCTGAATTTATGAAATACCCCTAGATCAATGGTCGTTTCCCTGTTTTATTTTCAATTTTACTACAAATAGTAAGTTTTAGTTTTATTATAACTCTTCATCTGTTAGGCTTTAGGAGTTGTGTCTAACATGAAAAGTGCTTAGAATTATTAGGAGAATAGTTTGGTGAAGTCAAATAGTACACTTACTATTTTTGGTCGAAAACCTTGCGCACTAGTAGACATCACGACCGTCTATAAATAGTAAGTTTACTATTTATAGTAAGTCGCTGATTCTAGGAGTTTTAGTTGTAGTTTGAGTCTGATTTCTTTCACATTACTTGGTTCCCTTATTTAAAGGGATGTGAACTCATTTTTATTCATTCATTAATCAATTTTGAATTTTATTAGAATTTATTTCTATTCTCTTGCTTTCTTTCCTCGTGGATTCGAGAAGTCTCTGTGAGGAGTATAGAGAAGCTCCGTGGATTCGAAGTAGTTATCCTTGAGGAAGACGGTGATCGACCTCATCACGTTCATCCCTGTGTCAGAAAGGGTGTGCCTTTTAAATGGACTGATAAATTCGAGGAAGCATTTGTTAAATTGAAGAAGCTTTTAACCTCTACTCTTGTTCTCACTCTTCCAAAGGATGGAGTAAAGTTTGTCCTATATACTGATGTGTCAATTCTGGATCTTAGTTGTGTACTTATGCAAGAAGATAAGATGATTGTGTATGTGTCAAGGCAATTAAAGAATCATGAGTACAATTATCTGATTCATGATTTGGAATTAGGCACAATCATGTTCGCTTTAAAGATTTGGCGATATTATTTATATGGTGAAAGATTTGATCTTCTCACAGATCATAAGAGTCTTTTATATTTGTTCTCTTAGAAAGACCTGAATATGAGGCAACAAAGATAGGTCGAATTCCTGAAAGATAATGATTTTGAGCTATTATATCATCCTAGGAAGGCAAATCTTGTGGCAGATGCCCTTAGTATGAAGCAACATAAGCAACAAACCATAGCTAGACTAATGCTTCAAGAGTGGCAAATGATGATGTAACACCTCAAATTTTTGCTATTTTGAAAATTTTAAAAATCCTTAAATCTTCTTTTTTATAACTAGCCACATCATCACTTACTGACCCTCGACACTCGAGATGGGCTTATACGCAGTTGGTACCAATAAAGAACTGTACAAATAGGATTGATCGACTGTAAAAAACTAACAAATCCACCCGATCACTTAAACATCGAGCATAGCCTTGGGATTTGTTCACGTAGGGTTTAATTCTAGCCGACCTATCACTAACTAATTAAGATGACCGTAAATAAATAAAGACATGCCAAAAGTTGTGAAAACTAAGGGTCGAATCTTAATTAATAAACCAAACTGAGTCAATATTCTTATAGCCTAAGATCCAACGGTTTAGAGTGATTATAATCGAATTTTCATTTCCGCTAGTTGCGAATAGGTCACACTATGAACTTAGCTAATCCAAACTCTAATAATTGCGCAAAAAAAATCTTGATACCTAATTCATTACAGAAATTCCATGACTTCTCGAACAAGCTCTAGACCACTCGTTAGTAGGCCACTAGTTTTGAAATTATAGAATAATATCTATCTCACTGGGCTTGATGTCCATCGTGGGTGGAGAACCAAGAAAGTGCCTAGAATGACTCAACTTGGGCCGAAAACTAAGTGCTTGCAACGCTCGAATCCCCTAGGCTGAAATCTGAAACTTAAGTGAAATAGACATTCTGCTCTTTCGTAAAGTTGTGGCTTTCGGACCGTCAATCCACAACCAAAATTGGAGTACCGATTAATGATATTTCCTTGCTTGTATCCATATAGCCACGGCCTCGATCAATCATTGGTGACCATTAAACAGACTTATAATCATATTCGTTGATTGACACATCTAAATAGCGAGCTGATCATATCTATACGTAGATCATCATTAGAGCTAACTATCATACGGTGTATATCGATATGTACACCCCATAATGGGCCCTAGAGGTTAGAAAAAGCCTCTCATAGGGCTAGTATAGTAAAAACCCAACCATTGGGGCCATTTACACCAAATCTGGCACTATATAAGGGCCTCGTTTAGGCACCCCATCTCTCCATACGAATTTACATCCTCCAAGGGAGAGAAAGAGAGAAAGAGAAGGAGAAAGAAGAAGAGAAGAAGAGTAAGAGTAGGAGTGGGGAAGCTTTAGTGCTTTCCTTAATTGGTTTCCTCCAATCAAAGCCCTAACATTGATCATTTTCCTCTGCCGAATCCACCCCATTTGTGATTTGTAGGTAAGAAATAAACCTACTTCCTAACCTAGATTCTTTCTAAAATGAATTGCATGAATTTCATATAGTTCTTGGTGTTTATATAGAAATTTGTGATTTTTCTCAAATCCCTAACCATAAAAGCTCAAAATTTGGATATTCCTTCTTAACGTGCAGACCATTATCACTAGGTTATCATTTATCGACCCTTAACGGTCACAGTTAATGATTTGATGCTTGTAGATGAATTTGTGCATGCTAATATGTCAATATTTCAGTTTGTCTATAATATATGTTATTGGTTGGATACGGATGCTCACATGTTTGATAGAATATATAGGTGATTGAATGTGCTGTTTTTATGGATGCTCATATTCTTGATTGAATGTTCAATTGAATGTGCTAGTTTTTTTATGCTCATATGTTTGATAAAATGCCTAAGTAGGTGTGTTGCTTCTATTGATGCCCACATGTTCGATAAAATGCCTAAGTGGTTGTGTAGTAGAACATATGCTATAATTACGTAATGTAATGCTTAGGCCATAGTGATACTTATGATTGCTATGATTTTGGGTCAGTTGGCTAACCATTCAAATTAAAGGGGTGGCCCGAGTTGGAGCGACTACGCTAGGCTTGTTTGATCGACTCAGCACGAATACGGACGACCGATAGTAGTTGGACTACATGGGATGCTTGCACTTAATATCGGTTGCGCTGGGGTTCTCCTAGGTCAATTAAATTAATCCACTAGTCGTCTGATCATGTATGTTCACAACGTATGACGCAACCAAATCAAATCTAGGATACCCTGTTCCCAATGGATGAGTTCATTCTTAACTGTTAGTACGATATGATCCTACTAAGACTCATGGCCGAGCATAGTGGTATGGGACACCGTGTCCGAGTTGTCGGCCTACACTAGGGTGACGAGCCTCCTCATAGTGACCAGTAAGCAACTAAGACTCATGAGTCGGGCATGGTGGTATGGGACACCGTGTTTGAGCTGTTAGCCTATGCTGGGGTGACGAGCCTCCCCATAATGACCAGTGAGCACTGATGGAGGTGATAGACGATTGTTCGAACAACCCCCATCAAATTACGCGACCGATGGTTGCGTGCTAGAGTACCATTCGAACAACTCAGGGCGTGAATGGAATTGGGTGACGAGCCCTTTTCCTCTGTGTTTTAATTTTTTATGATATGCCCGCACTTAAGAATTGAGTGATCATACCCTGTATTGGGTGATGATTTATATCGGTTTGATCCTCATACATTTAAATATTATGTCATACCTTTGGAATTGTTGATTTATGAGATAAACGGGTGGTACCTAAAGTTGGATCAAGGGACACTGGTAAGGAGTCGCAACATGTGGCAACGAGCCACGTGATCCAAATAAGGACTCGTGATATAACGTTGGTATCCTAGCTTCGACAATATGTTGGATGAATTGAACTTAATAATTACTTGGCTAAGATGATCATGCACTGCATTGCATTAGTTAGAATGTGGCTGAATAGGTGTTGAAGTTGCATGTTTGAGGGATTGTCATTTGCGAACCAGGTGGTTGGAGTCGCGTGTGAGGGAGTGTTGTTTGGAAAGGCAATACATCATGTCATATCTTCATATGCATATTTAACAAGAGTATTTAAGAAATATTTGATTTCTTATTTTATCATTACCTGCGTTGATTGGTTTGATAACATGTGTAACTTAAAACTAATGGAACCACTGAATTAGTTACTCACTCCCACCTGAGACGGTATTCTAAAACACCAACCAGAACACATTATAAATGCAGGGTTGATGGAGCTGGACGCACTAGAGGATGCCGACATGGACGATGAGGAGGAGTGAGAGCACTACCAAACTTATGGTAGATCTTTCTACACTAAGCTTGACAACCACAGGGATTGGGCTAGGGCCCTAGTTACTTTGGGGACATATGTATGGGTGGGACTAGTTCCCTGTTCGGATATTTTTAGATTTGTGGTTTGAATATTTTTACATTTAGTGGCACTTGATTATGCTCTATGACTTATTTATGCTTCATGCCCTGTTAAACTCTCCATTGCTTATGAAATCATCCAAATGTAATTAAAGTCTGAAGCCCATTATGACACACATGGCATCCGAGAATTCGGGAGCCGAGTTCCTGCTCGACCCACTGAAAATCTGGGGCGTAACAAATGAACTATGTGAACGACTTCGACGTTGAACTACAGTTCCAAGAACAATGTATTCTCTTATGTAACATAGCATTATAGCAGACATTGAAGGAAAGAATCATAGGCACAAGGAAATGACGAGTGCTTGATGAAAATGGTGACTAAGCCCAAGTTGATGAGACATCAGTTTGGAAAGTGTGGGAAGATAAGGGAGTTCGGTATCACGGTTGTCTTTATGTGCCTAATGTTCCAGAACTGAAGGAAGAAATTTTGAAGGAAGCACACAGAACTAAGTTCACTATTCATCCAGGGGGTATTAAGATGTACCAGAGTGTGAAACGTTCATTTTGGTGGCAGAACATGAAGAAAGATATATCCAATTATGTTTCTCGATGTTACACTTGTCAACAAGTAAATGCTAATCATCAAAACCCGTCAGGACTATTGCAGCCTTTAAAGATACAAGAATGGAAGTGGGAATGTATTTCTATAGACTTCATAGTTGGACTTCCTATGACACAGAGAAAACATGATTCAATGTGGGTGATCGTTGACCAATTAACAAAGTCACACATGCATTTCATTCCTATTTGTATTACCTATTCAATGGACGTTCTTGTCAAACTATATATCAAAGAAGTAGTGTGATTACACGGAATACCCAATTCTATTGTGTCAGATCACGATCGCCCCCATTTTACTTCGTGATTCTAGACTAAGTTACAAGAAGTCATAGGCACGACTTTAGACTACAGGACAACTTATCATCCACAGTCTAATGAATAGACTGAGCGTGTGAATCAAGTACTTGAAGATTTGTAACGTGCATGCACTCTCGATTTCAAAGGTAGTTGGGATGATAACTTACATTTTGCTGAATTTTCTTATAATAACAACTATCAAGAAAGTATTGGTATGGCTTCGTACGAAGCATTGTATGAACGCCCCTGCCGTGCTCCTAATTGTTGGATCGAAGTAGGAGAGAAAGGTTTGATTGAACTAGATATTGTCCAAGAGGCTTCTGAGAAGGTGGAGCTCATTCGGAAATGACTTCAAGCAGCTCAAAGTCGACAAAAGAGTTACGCGGATAACCGAAGACATGATTTGGAATTTTCAGTGGGGGATCATGCATTTATAAAAGTCTCACCAATGAAGAGTCTAATGTGATTTAGTACAAAAGGAAAGCTTTCCTCTCGGTTCATTGGACCTTTTGAGGTGTTAGATCGAGTGGGAGCTACAATATATAGACTTGCCCTACCTCCACAGCTGTCGAGTGTTCACAACATCTTTCATGTGTCAATGCTAAGGAAGTATGAAAGAGACGCCTCGCACATCATCGATTGGCATGATCTTGAGCTTCAGGAAGATACATCTTACATGAAAACTCGTATTTTAGACCGTATGGAACACGTTTTAAGAACCAAGACAGTATCACTAGTCAAGGTGTTATGGAATCTTCAAGGAGTCAATGAAGCATCATGGGAGCAGGAAGCCGAAATACGCTGGAAGTATCCTCACCTGTTTGAAGAATAGTTTAGGTAAATTTAGAGGATAAAAATTTTATTTTAGGGGATTAGAATGTAACAACTCCAAATTTTTCGTTTCCTTAAATTTTAAAATTTTGAAAATTTATTTATTTATTTATTTTTTTTAAAGGGATTAAAACGGTTGCTACCTCCATCATCATTATCTTATCCATCTTATCCAAGAAATATTCTTTTCTTTATAAGGATGGACATTTCTCGCCAATTATAAAGAGAAAAACAAAAATAAGATAAAAGATAAAAGGAGAGAAATTAGTGGAAGAACAGCTTGCACAGGTTAGTACTATTTTTATTTTATTTTAGATTTTTATTTTTAATATGTTATTATGCTTTGGGTTTATGTGATGGACGGTGTAGATCTACCATGGGTGCAATGCATGTGCACATATATCAATATGTGTGCATATGCACGTGCACCTTGGAACACCTTATGCATGTAAAAAGAATTAAAATTAAGGAACAAGTAAGTTGTTTTTGTTTATTTTACTTGAATTACATATTGAACTTATTTTGCATATACGACCCGATCAATTCGGTCCATTAGGTTCTAAGGACCAAAATATGGAAAACCTCTCAAAATTAGGCTAAATTAACATTTCGGTAAGCCACAATATACAAAATGGAATTCATGATGCATTCGTCGTTAGAATATCTATCGGCCACAGGGAGTTCCGATGGAGATACCAATTATTTTGACCATGAAAAAATAATTGGGTGAACCAATGAACAACTCAGATCTTAGATAGATAGTTAGGAAGGTCTGAAATAAGAAATGTATACATTTTAATGGTGAAAGAATGGTCGATGTTGTTCATGGTAGTATAGCCCATCAGAATAACGAATCCACCTCATTTTTTTACCAGTGTCCTAAAATAATATTAGGAAAATGGTGAATGAGATAGATCTTATGCACACATATTATGCATGGACTATCATGAAAAAAAATATATAATAATATAAAATGGGTATAAAAATACTCCAGTGTGCAGAAGTGAAGTTGATCTATTCATACGACTAGAATTAGTCCTGATTGATGGGCCTTCTATGTAGGGCTTTCTTAATATAAGTATCAAATCCGTACCGTCTATTAATCTTGTCATTTAATAAGAGACATATGATTGAAAATTTTATTCGAAAGAAAACTCATGTGGACCACAACGCCTTAAATAGTGAAAATTAAATGGTTACCGTTGAGTATTTGTGTGGGCCACAAAAGTATTATTTCGAGGAGATTTTTGGCTTGTCCTTTATGAGGAGATTACTCATCTCACCCATGGTTTAGATTATCATGGGACCTATCAAAAAAATTAAATAAATAAATAAGTAAAAAAAAGAAGAAGTTTGTTTCCAGCGTTCAAACCAAGTGTGGCTTCTTATGTTAGAAACCATCTTGGGTCATCAGATTATGGACCCATAGTGATATATGTATTGTATCCATTCCATCCATTTGATTTGAAAGATTTCTGTGGGTTAAGAGTGTAAATTTAGGACATATCCAAAATATGTGCAACCCATACAAGAAGAAATTATGGTAGTTGTACAATAATCATTCAGGCTATTATGGGTCCCACAGATTTCAAATTTGATTGAAATTTCTTTTCAATGGTCAATATAGTGATAGTAACCATATAATCGGTCCAGATCCCTGTAAATAGGACCTACATAAAATAAAGTGTGCTAGATATATATAATTTAATATATTTCAGCATTATGATGCACGATAAAACTTATATAAGGTACATGCATGTTTAGGATAAAACATACATAGACTAAATTATGTATTATCATGGCATGCTATTACAAGATCCAAGTCATCCATGTAGTGGGTCATCTTATAAGATATCTAGCCTATCCTTTTTGGCTGAGATAAATAAGATAAACTCTATCTATTAGGTATGTTACTTTGTAAAACCTAAGTATCACTCCCATGTATGACCTTAATTAATAAAAATAAAAAAATCAAATGTTTTATGACTTAATATATATATATATATATATATATATATATATATATATATATATATATATATATATATATATATATATATATATATATATATATTTGAATATTATGATGTACTACATATGAATTATTTATAGATATTATCTGATCTACACCATCGGATTTCTCCCTAAATCATCAGGTGAGTAATCCTAACATGTTTCCTCTCCATATGATTAAAATAAATTATTGTGTTGATATGATTAATTATATTATAATTTTTGATGTATTAAATATTTGTTCCTTGCATCATTAACACTCAGTATCTGAATTTCGGGGCGTGACAATCCGCCACAACATTGACTTCCCTTGGGCAGTAAGAGATAGAAACTTCCATATTATCCATGAGGGATTTGATCCCAAACCACCCATACCATATGGGTTGTCGACCTTGTTTCTATGGCTAAAATCATGAGCTCGGAACTCATTTGACACTTTTTGACATCCTACCTCATTAATTAGGTATTTACATCCTGGTACCTTTTTAAAAAAGGATTTGAATAAGCAATTCTATTAATTTAAATCATTATCATTAGAGTAGCTGTGTGAGTAAGGGGTTGGGTGTCTTGGGTTGGCGCCACCATGATGTTTGTATGAAATCCACTCCGACCAACAACAATGCATCACCCAATGTAAGCCCAAGGCAAAAAGATTAAAAACAGCTCCATCCATGATTTAGGTGGACTATACAATTGGAAACAATGCAGAGGCAAGGTTTACCCAAAATTGTTTAATTCTTTTCCATCGCCACACTTGAATCACATATAGGTTTGGATTTATGGCCCAAGGCCTAAGTTCTCTAGTTTGGAATCTAATGGTTAGAGTGGTTTTTATATACCCATCCCAGTGGGCTTGTAAAAATTGAGGGTGGATGTCTCTATCACTACTGTTTTGTTTGATGTGGCCCACTTGAAATCCCAAGTCAACCTGATTTTTTATTTTTATTTTTATTTTTTCTATTTGGGGCCTAATGTTGGATTACACATCTAAAGGCTGAAGTGGACTTCACATATAAATTACAATGGACCTCTTAAAAAATCAATTGCACTACTAATTTTTTTACTGATATATTTAGAAATGAAAAAAGGTCTCCCACCCAATCAATTGGACCACAAATTATAGTCCATCCAAAAGATACCTTCCAAGTTTTCATATGTGTGCAATGTCCAACCCGTCAATAGATTGGAATCACCATGATGATTTATCCATGCAAAAATCAGTCACATCTACTCATTTTTGGACTTCACTTGTATTGTGCTATTTATCAATGGTAAGAATGGTTTTCTCCAGCCTCTCCCATTGGTTAATTAGATGGGGTTGATTTTTAATAGGTGATCTTTATTGTGGGGTGAACCTATTGGAAGGATGGGATGTTGCATTCATTTAATAGGTTGGAAGTTATCCATTGGTGGAGCCTAACTTGTGGTGCAACTCCATTGGATTTGACACATTTTCTTTATAAAAAGAAAAAAACACTATTGGACACCAACCCTTGCTTTTTTATGGGACCCATATAAATGTGTATGCCAAATCCACACTAAAAATTAAACATGTAATTCCATATTAGACACAAGGACAAAAATTCAGACTAACATGTGATTCAAGTGGCCCACATTTTTGGTTTGATAACTGGTCGGTTATTGGCCAACTATTCGAGATTGCTTCCCCCGAGGTGCCTTTGTCACTCTTCCACCTGCCGGTGGGGCAGGTTCTTGGCACAAATGGCCCATTGCCTTAGTTGTGTTCTCCTTCCTTCCTCAATGGATCCTTGATCATCTTTTTTGCAGTGGCTTCCGCATCACGGAAGGGGCCGACACCCCCTTCTAGCTGTTTTTGGAGTTGGGAACCTTCACCATCTCCTTAGCCTGGGATAGGTGTCGTCAGCCCATGCCGGCCATGAGTTGGGCGAAGAAGGTTTGACACTACAAAATTCCCCCAAGAATTGCAATGTTTGCCTGGAGATTAATGAGGGGAGCCGTAGTGGTCAATGAAGAGATCCAAGCTCGAGGGATTTCTATTGTCTCGAAGTGCGCCTGCTGCGTTGTGAGTGCAGTCCCTAGTGCTGCAGCGGAATCGGTCTCTCACCTCTTCCTGTCATGTCCGCTAGCGGCGGCTATTTGGAATCATTTTGGCATCGTCTTCGGTATTAATGTTTTACACGCTGATTCGATTGTGGCTAGACTGTCTCGGTGGTGGGCAGTAGCGGCTGTCTGTCCTCACTCCTCCATGCTAAAGAAGACTGCTCCTTTCATCCTTTTCTGGGTTATTTGGAAGACCCGAAACACAACAATTTTTGGCGAAAAAGCTCCGTCTATTCAGGGGGCAATCGAGCGATCTAAATGGTGGTTATCTACTATCAAGGGCGGCGATACAACACAGCATATGCGACAACTGACTCTCCTCTGTTCACTATTCCTGCTACACTTCCGACACAACAGCAGAATAGAGGTACTACTTCTGCTCAACTGCAAGCTTATTTCATGGTCAGCGGCCTTTCGGGCCACCGTCCCGTAGGCGTCAATCGCAGCAGGGACTGTGCTTCCAGTAGCATGCCTGTCCAAAGGGTGATTATTTGGGAGAAGCCTCGTCCAGGGTGGACCAAGATTAACGTAGATGGGTCGGCTATTGGCAACCCAGGTAATGCTGGAGGTGGGGGTTTTGTAGAGACATAGAGGTGATTTCTTGTTTGCTTTCTTGGCTGGTTACGGGGTGGGGTTGAATGTCTATGCGGAGATTAGAGCTATACATGACGAGATGGGTTGTTGTTTGCAGAAAGATTTTCGACAAGTGATGGTAGAGTCGGATTCTCTGTTGGTTCTTAGTTTTATTAACGGTTCTTCTAATCCCAGCTGGAAGTGGGGTTACTGGATCAATAGAAACAACCGGCTTAGAACAAGGGGGATTTTCAGGTTTATTCATAATTTCAGGGAAGGGAACTTGGTGGCGGATGCTATGGCTTGCGAAGGAAGTAGAGATTGGGCTTCTCAAATCTTTTCCATGTTGCCTGATCTCCCAGCTTGGGTTTGAGGTCTTCTGTTTTTAGACAAGGTCGTTTTGGGTGTGGTTAGGGAAGCCTAGAGGGGTTGAGTTCTTTGGGGCTCTGCCTTTGCCCCTGTCTTAGTTTTTTATTTTTGTATAGTGTCTTTTTTCTTGTTCTCTTCTATATGATAGGCGTCCCTGGGAGATTTAATTCCTAGGGGCTCCTGAAATGTGTATCTAGCTCCCTTTTGTTAATGAGAAGCCTTCACGGTAGTTTTTATTTTTTATTTTTGAAAAAAAAGTGGCCCACATTAAAGGAAATAGTTAGGATAGAAACATTCACCCTTGATCTTTACAAGGTCTACTGTAATGATTATATAAAAGTCACTCCAACCATTAAATTGCAAAAAAAAATTTAAGCTTCGCCCCATTCAAAAAATTTATATCTATCTATAATTTAGGTGGGCCATACAAAGGGAAATAGTTTGGAGGTTAAGCGTTGCCCTTACACTATTTTCATTGATATGGTCTATATGAACCATATATGAGGCTTATTTTTCAGCCTTCACACTAAAATAGGGTGACGGACCTGGAGGTCGGAGTGGATTTCCCATAAACAATATGGTGGGGCCCATCCAAGCTGTAAACCCTTTGCTTGCACCGCCCAACCCCACCTTCCATTTAGAAATCTAACCAAGGTATTTAGATGATAATTACTTAAAGTGAATCTTAAGAAAAAAAAAAGAAAAAAAAAAAAAAAAAACTACATATATAATTAATATAGAATTTACAATTTAGTACCATTTTAAAATACTTTTTAAAAATCAATATAGTTATCATTCCACTACGTTCAATCATAGTGATCATGCAATGAATGGGTCGATGGCTCGGGTGGCCCTACAGTGATGTTTATATAAAATTGACTCCGACCATCAGGTGTGTCACCATATGCTAGGTTAAGATGGACCACATTATTTGAAATAATGTATAAGGCAAATCTCACCCTCCAATTGTTTCAAGTAGTGTGGCTAACTTATATCACCAATGGGTATATTTTGGGTACACAATCCTAATTTTTTATGTTTAAATTAATGGTTAGAGTGGATTTCATATATTATCATGACAGTCCTCTAGAAATCAAGGGGGGACATCTCTCTCCTGATTATTTTCTTTGGTGTGGCCTGAATTTTTTTATTTCAGCCTAATGTGAGGCTAGATATCTAATAGTCGTAGTGTATATTACATAAACATTACAGCATGTCATACAATTTGGAAGCTGATTGGCTGGTGAATCACACACCAGCTATATAGTAGGTACGTGTCGTGCGAAGACGCGCACTGACGCACCTCAAGCTCCGAGTTGTACGAAGGAGATCAAAGTTACATGGGCCCACAGTGATGCATTTAGTATATCTATACTGTTCATCTACTTTTAGAGAATTTTACAAAAAAATAATTATATTCAAAGATCACCTGGACCACACTACAAATGGCGGAAGAGATAATGATTTTCACCATTAAAAAATTCATAGGGTCCACCATAACGTTTATTTTCCATCTAATATTTTTATAAGGTCAAAAAAACATGAATTAAGAGGAAAAACAAATTTCATATTGATCCAAAACTTCTTTAACCCCAAAAAGGGTTTCAATGGTAGACATTCAATCCTCCACTGCTTTTTGCAGTGGTCCACTTGATAGTTAGATCCGTCTTATTTTTCTTCTCAAGTGTTAGGACGAGCTTGCCAAATGGATGGACAGTTGGGATACAACACATACCTCATGATCAGACTTTTTACAGCGGCTATATAGCTGGTGTGAGGTACACCAGCCAATCTGCTTCCGTACAATTCCATTTTAACCAAATCTCTCTCTGTACCTATTGGAGTGCAAGACTTGATTTTTTGTGGGGTTCGTGGTGATGTGTATGAAAAATCCACTCAGATTATTAGATGGGCAGTCCTAATTTAAACCCAAACATAAAATAATCAGGCTGACTTGTGATTCAAATGGATCACAAAAGAAAGTAGTCAGGGAAGAGACATCCACCTTTGATTTTTATATGCCTACCATAACGGTGATATGAAATCTACTCCAACTATTAGATGAAACCATATTGAAATTTAGCCATGTTCCCTGCAACTCAGTTTCATCCATGATTCAGGTGTACCATATCAAAGGAATTTCTTTGAGGGTGATTGTTGCCTTGTACACTTTTCTCAATCATGTGGTCCACCGGATGGGAGTGATTTTTGGGCCCTTGGCTTACAATGAGGGGATACACCAAATGGTCAAGGTGGATTTTACATAAACATTATGGTAGGGTTCACTCAAA
This sequence comes from Magnolia kwangsiensis, assembly GCA_037074715.1. Classification (NCBI taxonomy): domain Eukaryota; kingdom Viridiplantae; phylum Streptophyta; class Magnoliopsida; order Magnoliales; family Magnoliaceae; genus Magnolia; species Magnolia kwangsiensis. The sequence continues at coordinate 91,986,219 of CM073588.1, forward strand.
TAGCTGACCCATTTACCTGCACACCCACCCAACCAGCCGTTAAAAGAAACATAACAAACATAATGGAAGGCACTGGAACGTAAATCCTATATTAAATAGGTAGTTATTTATAAAATCCCTTCCTTAAATCAATAAGGTAGCTTAAATTTCCTTAAAATAAATAAATAGATTGAGCGTGCGAGTGACTGAGCTTGGGTTATCCCTGTCGCACTGAATCAAACAGGTGGACTAGATGAGTTTTGCCGAATGATCAGGGTCATGCTCAAGAAACGAGTTTTTTGGTGACTCCGTTCGAAATCTCATAATCTACTTGACACGGCTAAGTTATTTGCCTTCACCCGGAGGGAGGTTGATGTAGAGCGGGTCGCGGACAATTTCATGGCCAAGATGGATCAGAAAAGGCACGGTCGACAACGTAAGTGATCTGGACCATCAGACCTTAGATCGGGCGTATCTCGCAATCCAGAATGAGTTATCCGACGCAAAATATATGATTTTGGGGTAGAACGAGCTACTTTAGCCAACCAACCCGCTACGTCGGGTTGTGCAGCCTGGATTTGCGAGAAACCCCCCGATCGACGGTCGTTTTCCCGTTTTAATTTCGTTTTTACTATTTATAGTAAGTTTTAATTTGCTTATAGTTTTTCATCCGTTGGGCTTTAAGAGTTGTGTCCAACATGAAAAGTGCTTAGAATAATTAGGAGAACAGTTTGGTGAAACCAAATAGGACACTTACTATTTTTGGCCGAAAACCTTGCGCACTAGTAGACATCACAACCGTCTATAAATAGTAAGTTTACTATTTATAGTAAGTTGCGAATTTTAGGAGTTTTAGTTGTAGTTTGAGTCTGATTTCTTTCCTATTGCTTGGTTCCCTTATTTAAAGGGGTGTAAACTCATTTTTAGTCATTCAGTAATCAATTTCGAATTTTATTAGAGTTTATTTCTATTTTCTTGCTTTCTTTCCTCGTGGATTCGAGAAGTCTCTGTGAGGAATCCAGAGAAGCTCTGTGGATTCGGAGTAGTTATCCTTGAGAAAGATGGTGATCGACCTCATCATGTTCATTTCTGCGTCAATTTGGTATCAGAGCGAGGTTTTCCCTCGGGCCGATGACAAACAACGAAGGTATGAATCAAAATCCTGTGGACAGTCATCCAGGGATTCGTTATCTTTCGAAAAGAATGGAAGCTTTCCATCGGGAGAGTCAGTTGACCATGCAAGGGCTACAGGAAACCCTCGACCATCTTGCGGATGCGCTACTTCCGCCCCGATCCCTAGGCGGTGCTCCACCACCCATGGTCGCTCCACCACCCGTGGTTGCTGTACGACGCGACCCCGATTATCGTAGAGCACTACCAGTGGCAAACCGTAGGGTTACACCAGATGATTCTAGTTCCAGCGACGAGGACATTAATGAAGGTTTCGACCGACGACCAATCCATGGAGGCGATCGTCTAGATCGTGCTGAAAGAGACTATCGAGGTAAGGCTGAACTTCCTAGTTTTAACGGTTTATTACGTATCGAAGATTTTCTTGATTGGCTAGCCGAAGTAGAGAGATATTTTGATTATATGGATATGTCAGATCATAAAAAGGTAAAATTGGTAGCGTTTAAATTAAAATCTGGTGCTTCTGCATGGTGGGAACAATTATAACTCTCACGAGCTCTCCAAAATAAGGCGCCCATCACATTGAAGCCTCGGATGAGACGTCTTCTTCGATCACGATTTCTCCCCAGTGATTATGAGCAGATCTTATTCCAACAATACCAGAATTGCCGACAAGGAAATCGAACTGTTACAGATTATACTGAAGAATTCCAGCGGTTGGCTACACGAAATGATCTGTCAGAATCTGAGTCAAAGAAGGTGACACGATTTATAGGTGGGTTGCGACCAGCAATTCAGGACCGAGTTCAGATGTACCCAGTCGGGACCGTAGATGAAGCAGTTCAATTGGCAGGAAGGGCAGAAACATAACTTGCAAGAGCTCCTGCTCGTCCCTATCCTTCAAATCGACCCCCTATAACGGGTCCCACACAGGATCCAGTGCTGGCTCGAGGAAAAGATCCGGTAAGAGAACGTCCTCAACTTCCTCCACCCGTGAACCGTGATACAGGGAGCAGACCATCCAGACCTCAACGGGCAGCACCCACAACAGCGGGGCCGAGTAGGATTTTGAATCCTTATGCTTAGCCAAGACCGAACAATTGTTACCACTGTGGCCAACCAGGCCACTTATCAAACACTTGTCCTCAACGTCCGGCAGCACACTTAACTATAAACGAAGGGGGCACTGAAAATGAGGCCGCAGAAGAAGATCATGGCTTTGATGAATATGAACAAACCACTGAAGAAATAGTAGGTGGCGGTGAAGTGACAGGCGAAGATCATGGCGAATCTCTTATTGTGAGGTGACTACTATATACCCCGCGAAAGGAATTACATCCACAGCGGCACAATATATTTCATACTCGATGCACTATCAGCGGAAAGGTCTGTGATGTGATCATAGACAGTGGTAGCAGCGAGAACATCGTCTCAAGAGTGATGGTGGACAAGTTACAGTTACCAACGACGAGACATCCTTCCCCGTACTCAATTGGTTGGATAAAAAAAGTGAACGAGACCAAGGTAACTAAATAATGCACTATCTCATTTTCAATTGGTAAACATTATAAGGATCAGATACTTTGTGACGTGGTTGACATGGAAGTCTGTCATATGCTACTCGGTCGACCCTGGCAGTCGGACCGTGATGCGACCCATCGGGGACGAGACAATGTCTACATATTCGTCAAGGATAGTCGAAAAATAATCCTTGCCCCTATGGCACCAGAGAACCACCCTGAAGCCTCTAAAGTGGAGGGGAGTTCTCTCTTGACCAATCGAAATTTTATGGAGGAATTCAAGGAAACCGGCGAGGTATACGCCGTAGTGGTGAAAGGCGAGGAAGAGGAACCCTCAAACTTCCCTCCAAGCTTAAAACTGTTGCTGAACGAATTCAAAGAAGTCTGGCTTGAAGATTTACCTGATGGATTGCCCCCCATGAGGGACATCCAACATCATATAGACCCCGTCCCTAGGGCTAGCCTGTCCAATCGTCCTCATTATCGGATGAGTCCGAAAGAGTGTGAGATACTTCAGGAGCAAGTGAAGGAATTGATCCGTAAGGGTCTATTGAGAGAGAGCATGAGCCCATGTGCTGTACCAGCATTATTAACGCCAAAAAAAGATGGAAGCTGGCGCATGTGTGTCGACAGCCGAGCAATTAACAAAATTACTATTAAATATCGATTTTCAATACCACGGTTGGACGACATGCTCGATATGTTAGAAGGGGCTAAAGTTTTCTCTAAACTCGATCTAAAGAGTGGGTACCATCAGATTCGTATTCGACCCGGCGATGAATGGAAAACGGCATTCAAGACAAATGAATGGTTGTATGAGTGGTTGGTCATGCCTTTCGGCCTATCGAACGCACCAAGTACTTTTATGCGTTTGATGAATCAAGTTCTAAAACTGTTCACTGGCCGATTTGTGGTGGTATATTTTGATGACATATTAATATATAGCCAGAATGAGGTGGAGCACAAGAAACATCTCAGGCAGGTGCTGCAGGTCCTACAAGATAACAAATTGTACCTCAACTTGAAAAAGTGTAGCTTTTTAACTGACAGCCTGTTGTTTCTAGGATTTGTTGTAATGTCCACAGGTATTCGAGTGGACGATGAAAAGGTGCGAGCTATTAGGGAATGGCCGATCCCGACAAACATCTATGAGGTGAGGAGTTTTCACGGTTTAACGACTTTCTATCATCGATTTGTGCGAGATTTTAGCACCATAGTCGCGCCTATAACAGATTACATGAAAAAGGGACCGTTCCAGTGGACCGATAAAGCTGACAAGAGCTTTAACGAGATCAAGCATCGTTTGTCTACAACACCGGTCTTGGTGCTTCCTAATTTCGATAAATTATTTGAGGTTGAGTGTGACGCTTCATACGACGGAATTGGGAGAGTATTATCACAGGAAGGCAGGCCGGTAGCCTTCTACAGCGAGAAGCTCAGCGAAGCACGAAAGAAGCGGTCAATTTATGAGCTTGAGTTGTACGCAGTTGTTCAGGCGCTACGACATTGGCGGCATTATCTGATTCAAAAAGAGTTTGTTCTGTACACTGACTATCAAGCATTAAAGTTTATTATTAGTCAGACTAACGTGAATCGTGTGCATGCCAGATGGGTAGCATTTTTACAGAAATTTACGTTCGTTCTGAAGCACAAGTTAGGACAACAGAATAAGGTAGCTGATACACTTAGCCGTTGTGCATCACTACTTGTTACGATGAGCAACGAGGTGGTCAGCTTTGACTGTCTCAAGGAGCTATATGCCGAGGATGAGGATTTCAAGGATTCTTGGATAAAGTGCCAAGAAGGTCACCCCAATGACCTTCATATACAGGACGGTTTTCTCTTCAAAGGGAATCGATTGTGCATCCCCCAAAGTTCTCTAAGGGAGCAGATTATTCAGGAGCTACATGGAGGTGGCCTCAGTGGACACCTTGGGCGAGACAAGATGCGAGCTCTTGTGAAAGAACGGTATTACTGGGCGCAATTAATACGTGATGTGGGAAGAACCGTACAACGTTGTCATATTTGTCAAACTTTCAAGGGACAATCTCAGAATACGGGACTCTACACCCCGTTACCTGTGCCTGATGGTCCTTGGGAGGATTAATCAATGAACTTCATGCTTGGTCTTCCACGAACACAACGCTGCATGGATTCGGTGTTCGTGGTGGTCGATCATTTCTCCAAGATGGCGCACTTTATACCATGCAAGAAGACCCTCGACGCAACACACGTGGCGAATATCTTCTTCAGAGAGGTCGTACGGCTACACGGGGTCCCTAAGACCATTACTTCTAATCATGACATGAAGTTCATTAACCACTTTTGGCGAACTTTGTGGACTCAATTCGATACACGACTTCAATTTAGCAGTGCTTACCACCCACAGACTGATGGGCAGACTAAAGTTGTGAATCGCACATTAGGAAACCTCCTTCGTAGTATTGCAGGAGAAAAGCCGAAGCAGTGGGACTTGGCCTTGTCTCAAGCAGAGTTTGCGTTCAACAACATGGTGAATCGCTCGACAGAAAAATCGTCGTTCCAGATTATCTACGGACGAGTGCCTCGCCACACACTTGACTTGGTCCCTTTCCCCAAGCACCCAGGCACGAGCATTGCAGCAGAACATATGGAAGATAAGATCATGGGCATCCATGCAGAAGTGCAGGCCAAGCTACATGCCTCGAACGAGAAGTACAAAGAACAAACGGACAAGCACCGGCGACAAAAAGTGTTCGAGGTGGGCGACCGCGTTATGGTCCATCTGCGTAAAGAGAGATTTCCGACTGGGACATACAACAAGTTAAAAAATAAGAAGATTGGACCGGTACCGATCATCCAAAAGATCAATGACAACGCTTATGTTGTTGATCTTCCAGATGACCTGGCGATCTCACGGACTTTCAACGTCGCGGACCTGACCGAGTATCACGAACCAGCGCAGGAGGAGAACTCGAGGACGAGTTCTTTTCAAGTGGAGGGGACTGATGTAGAGCGGGTCGCGGACAATTTCATGGCAAAGATGGATCAGAAAAGGCACGGTCGACAACATAAGTGATCCGGACCATCAAACCTTAGATCGGGCGTATCTCGCAATCCGGAATGAGTTATCCGACGCAAAATATATGATTTTGGGGTAGAACGAGCTACTTTAGCCAACCAACCCGCTACGTCGGGTTGCGCAGCCCGGATTTGCGAGAAACCCCCTGATCGACGGTCGTTTCCCCGTTTTAATTTCGTTTTTACTATTTATAGTAAGTTTTAGTTTGCTTATAGCTCTTCATCCGTTGGGCTTTAGGAGTTGTGTCCAACATGAAAAGTGCTTAGAATAATTAGGAGAACGGTTTGGTGAAGCCAAATAGGACACTTACTATTTTTGGCCGAAAACCTTGCGCACTAGTAGACATCACGACCGTCTATAAATAGTAAGTTTACTATTTATAGTAAGTTGCGAATTTTAGGAGTTTTAGTTGTAGTTTGAGTCTGATTTTTTTTCTATTGCTTGGTTCCCTTATTTAAAGGAGTGTAAACTCGTTTTTAGTCATTCAGTAATCAATTTTGAATTTTATTAGAGTTTATTTCTATTTTCTTGCTTTCTTTCCTCGTGGATTCGAGAAGTCTCTGTGAGGAGTCCAGAGAAGCTCCGTGGATTCGGAGTAGTTATCCTTGAGGAAGATGGTGATCGACCTCATCACGTTCATCCCTGCGTCAGAGGTGAACTCGGTTGCCTTGGCGATCAAGCCTGCAGGGTCATTGATAGGGAAGCCGATCTTCCTGGTTCCATCCATGGTTTCCTCCACGTGGATCATCTAGGCTTGGGCCAAGTGTTTCTTTTTTCTTTTTTTTTTTTTTTGAAAGTAAATTTCATTTCTTGCATAACAATGTGCAATCAAGCCTGGACTTCGGGCTGCATCAAGCAAAAAGGGCGATGAGGGAGCCTATCATAAACGCCGAAGGGGCAGCCTAAAACTGAAAAAATGAAGAACAAAAAAAGGAAGGGGGTCAACCAACTATCTTGAGGGACTATCTGATAGCCCCTGGCCCGACTCTATCTAACAAAATCAGACTCCTAGTAACATGGGGAAGTTCCTACGGATGCCGAAAGAGGCTGTTAGCCTGCGGCTCGTTACCATGGCAGGCAAGCCTGTGGGCTGGGTTGTTACCTTCCCTATTTATGTGGCAACATGTAAAATGCCCCTCACGCTTCAACTTCTCGATACGGGCTGCACAGTAGATCCATTGCCACACCATATGGGACCTTCCATTGAAGAATTCAACCACCATCTTAGTATCAGATTCCACAATCACCTCGGACAGGCCCTGGTAGAGGCAATGAACTAGCCCATTATAGATTGCTCGAAATTCTGCTTTGTTGTTGGTTCCCAACCCGTAACCTGACGGGGAGGCGAAAATGAACTCACCCTTATCCCTCTGCATAGACGTCCACTCGACATACAGGTTTCCTCTTGCCAAGCCATCAACATTCAGCTTAACCCAGCCCTGAGGAGGTTTTCTCCACTTCACAATTTCGGTCTCGATAATCGGAGGGGTCTTCAATTTTTATTTTTTTTCCCCCATTATGAAGGCCCTTACTTAGGATCCCACTGCAAATTTTTTTTATTTTTATTTTTTTTGGAAAGATGATTGTATTTTATAAAAGAGAAATTTATGGGGCCTTCAGTCAGGCACGATGCCTCACCTATCATATAGGGAGCATAAGCTAAATTCCTCTCAAGTATCCTAAGCCTACTCTACCCAAAAAGAATAGGCCTCTAGCAATGTCCGGGAGCTCAGACTTGACTGAAAATGTGGAGGTGGTTTGCAAGGCACTACCTCTCTTAGCCAGATGGTTAAATTCACTTCCCTAGGAATATGCGAAAAGGAAATGTGAAAGCAGACACATAAAGCTCTCACCCTCGCACACCGATACCGCAGGTACCATGCTGGACTAGAATTGGCAGACAAGATCTTAACGATAGGCAGCTTGTGGCGATTTTTGTTCATTCGGGCTGCAAGAATGTCTCTCCTTCTTTTACAGTCCCTTCTGTGAATAAAATTTCCTTCTAAAAAAAATACAATACAGTTTTACAATTATGGTTTTAACTGTCCATTTGTCAACCGAAAATAGATGGAAAACAGTTTTTTTTTTAATTATTTTTTTTATTTTTAACAACTGATTACAACCATTTACCGTCAATGAAACGCCCACTTACAAACAACCAACAACCACAGTGATAGTTTCTGACTACGTATTACCCAAACGCACACACTCGATGGATATGCTATGATGGGTAGTAAGGAGGATTCCGTCACATGCATGCATAACATAGTGAAAGGGTTTGAACTGACTGTTTGCAGGTCACCGATCAGGGAACTAACATCCCGCAATTGCTATAGTTTCGGGGCCATATTCCATCCATATGGTGCCACGTGGACCATGCAAGTGGTCATTGAGAATGAGGTGCATGCACTAGTGCTCTCCTTTTGGGAGTATTTTGATCAGGTTTCCACGAATTGGTACCATTGTTTAGTGATCAAACAACTGATGGGATTGAGAAGATCCTAGCTTCTCAACGCGTGATGAGGAAATAGAAGGTTAAGAAAGAAAAAAAAAAAAAACAACAATTCCACATTCAACTGAAAATGGGCCCATCTGCTTTGGCCCAACAGTTCAGGTCACTAAACCATGGAACTTATTTGTTTCCACCCACTCCCCCCTCACAAAAAAAAAAGAAAAAAAGAAAAAGACAAAAAAAAGGAACCCGCATGGGCATTGCGTGATACCTATTGGAAGAATCAATGCCGGAATAAAAGTAGAAGGTACTTTTTTAAGCACTATGCGTGTAGTCACTTTCAATGACCATTTGAAAAATAGCAGGCTTGTCGTTCCACATTGGAGACTATTGGACCACCATTGTAAAATAGCCACTAAAAGGAAAGACTTACAAGGCATGCCGAAATGTCCATATGGTGGACCCCACTCTAGATAGTGCATAGTTTGTAATCAAATGAATGTACGTAACCCAGTGATAACCTGTGGATGCTCCACCCATGCGCGCACAAGCATAACAAAATGATGGCCACACTTTAAAAATTAAAATAAAAAAATAAAAAAAAAATAGATAAAAATAAAAATAAAAATAATTTTTTTTATAATAGGTGATCATTATTGTGGGGTGAACCTATTGGAAAGATGGGATGTTGCATTCGATTGATAGGTTGGAAGTTATCCATTGGTGGAGCCTAACTTGTGGTGCAACTCCATTGGATTTGATGCATTCTCTTTATAAAAAGAAGAAAACACTATTGGACACCCACCCTTGTTTTTTTATGAGACCCATCTAAATGTGTATGCCAAATCCACACTAAAAATTAAACATGTAATCCCATATTAGACACAAGGACAAAAAGTCACACTGAAATGTGATTCAAGTGGCCTACATTAAAGGAAATAGTTAGGATAGAAACATTCACCCTTGATTTTTAAAAGGTCCACTGTAATGATTATATAAAAATCACTCCAACCATTAAATTGCAAACAAAAATTTAGGCTTCAGCCCCCTTCAAAAAAATCAGATCTATCCGTAATTTAGGTCGGCCATACAAAGGGAAATAGTTTGGAGGTTAAGCATTTCCCTTACATTATTTTCATTGATATGGTCTATATGAACCATAGATGAGGCTGATTTTTGAGCCTTCACACTAAAATAGGGTGATGGACCTAGAGGTTGGAGTGGATTTCACATAAACAATATGGTGGGGCCCATCCAAGCTGTCAACCCTTTGCTTGCACGGCCAACCCCACCTTTTATTAAGAAATCTAACCAAGGTATTTAGATGATAATTACTTAAAGTGAATCTAAAAAAAACTACGTAATTAATATGCAATTTACAATTTATTACCTTTTTAAAATGCTTTCTAGAAAGCCACCTCATTTGTTGGTATAGTTATCATTCCACTATATTCCATCATAGTGGTCATGCAATAAATAGGTCAATTGCTCGGGTGGCCCCAAGTGATGTTTATTAAAAATTGACTCCGATCATTGTTCACAACTTCAAGTGTAGGGTCACGATGTAGTAATAATCTCAGTAAGATTGAGGTCAAATCCATAGGGATTGAACCTTGTATGTAATCTGAAAGTAACCATAACTAGAAATAGGAAAAGATGTAATCTAAATCAATAAATATTAAGAGAATAATTGTAAACTAATGAACTAAAACTTGTAAAATTCAAAAGTAAGAAACTAGGGTTTTCAAGGATCCACTTGTAGAGGTAAGGGAGATTTATGTTTGATTCAAGAACGCAATTGGAATCAGAGTCCCATCTTCATCCAATTGGAAGATAATTCATTAAAATTCAAATATGAACTTCCTTTGATCTAGTTTTCAAGAGATGAGATGTATGAGAATTAGAATTGATTCCATCACAAAACCATGCCCATAAGACAAAGTAAACAACAAAATTTAGCAAATTCACAACCAATTTGAGAGAGTTATGAATGTTAGGAAAGATTTCATCATCTAACCATGTCCATGAGACGATGGTGAACAACAGGGCTCCTACGCTCATAACTTCGATACATGCATAGAATATACTCAAAGTTATCGTAGATCTATTGTAATTCAAGTCACAACAAACCATTAAAAACTATGAATATTTCTCATAATCAAACTAGAAGCAAAGATAGTTCAACTTAACATAAATCTAAGCCATAGAAACCATCCCATCACGCTACAAGCTTCACTTCTTAGCCCTAGCTAAGAGGTTTAACCAATCACATATATGATTGCACTAAATCTCAGAAAAACACATCAAAGGGAAAGAAAAATCGAAGAAGACAAAAGAAGGAGGAGTCTCTAGCTGGCCACGATCTCTCTTTCTCTCTTTCGTCTTTGCTTCCCACATCCAAGGATCTCTCTCTCTCTCTCTCTCTCTCTCTCTCTCTCTCTCTCTCTCTCTCTCTCTCTCTCTCTTCTCCTTTTATAGCCAAAAGGAGTCGGTGCTTGAGTGGTGGAGTCGGTGGAAGCAGTGGAAGTGTAGCTTTTACGTAGCGAAAGGAGTTACGCAGCCAGCAACCACGTACGCAACAGAAAACGCAAACACCTTGCATTTGGAACATGTTTCTGGTAAGAAGAACATCGAAAAGCCTGATGTGACTCCATGGTGGTGGTTGTGGCCACCCTCTGGAGCTTGTGGACGGTTCGGATCGCTAATCCGAACATCATCGTGGTCGTACAACTGCCCGGAAGTCCCGATTTTCTCGGACATGCGTAATTACGAAATCTCTTGAGCTGAGATGCTCGGTGGGCCCCATAGTGTTGTTTTGGGAGAAATCTACCTCGTCCATTGGATTCCTGATGAGATTTTGGTCGAAAAAGGGTGATTTTTGTCGAGTTTTGGTGCGGTTACTTTATGATCCTCATGCTGGATATAAAGTTTTAAGTCAAACGGATGGTGGGAACCCTATAATCTTACATTCATGGCGATTTTCAGGCCTCTTTATCTTTAATCACTCGATTTTCTCGGATCTGTGGCGTGTGAATTCTTCGATCTCAGTTCCCTAAGATCCGTCCCTTGCCTTGCTGATTCTTGAGCATCAAATTTATGCTTTTAGCACCCTTTTTCAATCCAAGCTCTTAAATTCACCTTACAACAAAAATATGATTAAAATAAAACATTAACCATTATCATGTACATAAAACCAAGTAATAACTGGGGTCTAATGTGCAATATTTGACCCTCAACAACCATTAGGTACGTCACCACATGCTAGGTTAAGGGTCAAAAAATTAGTACCTTTTGTGATTAAGGTGGACCACTTATTTGAAATAATGGGCAATACTCGCCCTCCAATTGTTTCAATTAGTATGGCTCATTTAAATCACCAATGGGTATATTTTTGGTTCACAACCCTAATTTTTTATGTTTAAATTAATGTTTGGAATGGATTTCATATATTATCATGACAGTCCTGTATAAAACAAGTGGGGACATCTCTCTCCTAATTATTTTCTTTCGTGTGGCCCACAAAAATCATAGGTCAATCTGAATTTTTATATTTCAGCCTAATATGAGGCTAGATATCTAATAGTTGGAGAAACAACACAGTGGCCTCCGTCAAAATCAATACCCGCATAGTATACAATTCCATTTTAACCAAATCTCTCTTTTTTACATATTGGAGTGTAAGACTTGATTTCCGGTGGGGCTCATCGTGATGTGTATGCAAAATCCACTCAGATCATTAGATGGGCAATCCTAATTTAGACCCAGATATAAAAATAAAAAAATTAGGCTGACTTGTGATTCAAATGGGCCACAAAGAAAGTAGTTGGAGAAGAGACATCCACCTTTGATTTTTATAGGCCCACCATAATGATTATATGAAATCTACTCCAACTATTAGATGTAACATTGAAATTTAGGCATGTTCTCTATAACTCAGTTTCATCCATGATTTAGGTGTACCATATCAAAGGAAATTGCTTTGAGGGTGATCGTTGCCCTGTACACTTTTGTCAATCATGTGGTCCACCTAAGTCACCAATGGGAGTGATTTTTGGGCCCTTGGCTTAACATGAGGTGATACACCAGATGGTCAAGGTGGATTTTACATAAATATCATAGTGGGGTTCACTCAAGTAGCTGACCCATTTACCTGCACACCCACCCAACCAACCGTTAAAAGAAACATAATAAACATAATGGAAGGTAGTGGAACCTAAATTCCATATTAAATAGGTAGTTCTTTATAAAATCCTTTAGCTTAAATTCCCTTAAAATTAACAAATAGATTGAACTTGCGAGTGACTCTGCTTGGGTTATCCTTGTCGCACTGAATCAACAAGTGGACTTGATGAGTCTTGCCGAATGATCAGAGTCATGCTCAAGAAACAAGTTTTTTGGTGACTCAGCTCAAAATCTCATAATCTAGTTGACACGGCTAAGTTATTTGCCTTCACCCGGAGGGAGGTGAACTTGGTTGCAGACACCTTGGCGACCGCATGGTAGTGCATTTCAAGCCTGCAGGGCATTGATAGGGAAGGTGATCTCCCTGGCTCCATCCATGGTTTCCTCAGTGTGGATCACCTAGGCTTGGCCAAGATTTGTTTTGTTTTGTTTTATTTATTAATGGTAATTTCATTTCATGTATATTGCTGTACAGCCACCTGAACAATTCGGGCTACCCCAGTGGCAAAACCTGGAGGGAGCCTTTCATAACGACTAAACAAAAACGGCCACCTATCTACGAGACCCACCTTAGGATCTCATCCGGGATTTCATAATGGAATCCAGCCCTGCTTTATCTAGAAAAATCAAACCTCTACCCAGAGGCTTGGGCTAAGTTAGAGTCTTTTGCCCCGCCTTAGTTTAGTGGCTGTAGAATCCTTACGATAGGCAGCTTGGGGCGATTTTTGTTCTTTTGGGCTGCAAGAATGTCTCTAGCTCCTTCTTTTACAGTCCCTTCTATGAATAAAATTTCCTTCTTAGAAAAAAATAAAATACAGTTTTACAATTATGGTTTTAACTGTCCATTTGTCAATCAAAAATGGATGAAAACGGTTTTTTTTTTTAAAAAAAAAAAATTTATTTTCAATTATTGATTACAACCATTTACCATCAATGAAACGACCACTTACAAACAACCAACAACCATAGTTGATAGTTTTTATTACCCAAATGCACGCACTCGATAGATATGCTATGATGGGTAAAGAGGATTCCATATAGTGAAACGATTTTAACTATCTTTTTGCAGGTCACCGACACTACAATAAAACAGGGATTAGGCGACGACTTACGGGATCTTTTGCCAGCACTAGGTAAAACCGGCCGCCGGCAAAGGATTGATATAAATGCTCTAGAAGAAAAAACCTAACCCTCATTCGATGCATTGCCCTCTCCCCGCCGCCGACTCTCTCCCTTTCCCTCTCCCTTCCTCCGTCCCTCTCTCTCTTTCTCTTTCATCTAGTTACAATCTTTTCGTTTCTCCTTCCTTTGATACAGGTATGCTATTGGATATTTCATTTTTGCATAAAGCCCTAGGGCTTCATGTCTCTTTATCTCCTTCCTCATTCACTACAT